>CP113355.1:1216528-1824793 GCA_039634465.1 Didymella pinodella | reverse complement strand
ACCCTAACCCTAACCCTAACCCTAACCCTAACCCTAACCCTAACCCTAACCCTAACCCTAACCCTAACCCTAACCCTAACCCTAACCCTAACCCTAACCCTAACCCTAACCCCCTAAGACATTATAAATTACAGAAGTGACTAAATTTAACCTAGATATAGACAGACATAATGAAACTATATAGGCTTATGTCCTAGAGGATAAAGAAGAGTACAACCTTATACTAGGACAGCCCTAGATAAACTAACATAACGTAACATTAGCACTAGCGAAAAAGTTAATGTTTATACACTTATCTAAAACACAAGTAAGAAGCTAAGAAGGAATTAAACCTAGCTAGGTTTTATAATAGGCTAGCCTAGCCCTATTCTAGGCCCTATAAAAACAGTCTTATAGAGACCTAAGCACTATAATCTTCTCTGCTTTAATAGCAGACATTTAGAAGGCTGTTAAGAAAAAAGAGTTAGTAGACCTACAAACAGTCCTACTAGACTATCTAAAAAGCAAATATTAAACTTTCCTAAAAACAGAAGCTAACAACCTTGCTCTCTACTAAGGTTTAGATATTAACCACTCTATAGAGTTAATAGAAGAGGATAGGAAACCAGCCACTATCCCCTAGGGCCTACTTTAGAACATGTCTAGAGAGGAACTCTTGGTGCTTAGACAGCAACTAACTAGTTACCTAGACAAAGGATTTATATAAGTTAGTAAGTTAAGCGTATTAGCTCTAGTCTTCTTTGCAAAGAAACTAGGCAGGGGACTTAGGTTCTGCGTTAATTATTAAGCACTAAATGATATTATAAAGAAGGATTAATATCTCCTCCTGTTAATACACAAGACGCTATCTTAAATCTCAAAAGCAAAATAGTTTACTAAAGTAGACGTGGTCTAAGCCTTTTACAAAATCTGTATAGTAGGTAGAGACAAGTAGAAAACTGCCTTCTAGACCTAATTTAGCCTCTACAAATAGTTAGTAACGCTATTTAGGTTAGCAAACGCCCCTAGCACGTTCTAATAGTATATTAATTAGACGCTCTAGGAATACCTTAATAAATAGTGCTCTGCTTACGTTAACAACGTTCTAGTCTACTTAAGCAGGAGCTAGAGGGAGCACAAATAGAAAGTACTTAAGATTATATAGAAACTAGGCAAGGCCAGCCTATATCTAGACATAGGGAAGAGTAAGTTCTCTGTTAAGTCTACTAAATAACTTAGGTTTATTATTAAAGCTAGGAAAGGCCTTAGGATAGATCCTAAGAAAGTTGCAGTGATTAAAGCATAGGAAGCCCCTAGGATAGTAAAAGGTGTCTAAAGTTTCCTTAGCTTTGCTAACTTCTACTAACAGTTTATTAATAGATTCTTGTTAATAGCAGAACCTTTAACAAAGTTAACTAGGAAGAACTCTAACTTTAAATAGGGACCTGCCTAACACAAAGCCTTTCAATTAATAAAAGAAGCTTTTATCGCAGAGCCCGCTCTAACCAACTTTAACCTAGATCTAAAGATAGTCCTAGAGTGTAACGCGTCTAGATAGGCTACTAGAGGAGTACTATTCTAATTTAGCAAGGATAGTACCCTTTAAACAGTAGCCTACTTCTCTACTAAGAATTCTAAAGCAGAAGTAAACTACACAATTTACAACAAAGAAATATTAGCAGTTATTAAGTGCTTATAGGAATAGAACACTAAGTTAAAATAAGTTAAGGAGTTTATAGTAGTTACTAACTACAAGAACCTAGAGTACTTCTATAAGACTAGACTCCTTACAGAACGCTATGTCTAATAGTTAAGCCTCCTTAGTTAGTTTAACCTAACTTTTATGTACTAGCTAGGGAAAACCAACTACTAAGCGGACGCCCTATCCTAGAAAGAGGAGGACACGCCTAATAGAACAGATAATAACTAGAAAAGAACGCAACACTTCTAACTACTCTACCTATTTGCTACAGTAACATAGCCGCCTTTAGAGGAAAGGGAGGTAGGAGATATAGTGTCCTTCTCTGCCCGCCTCTAAAGCGCTAATACTCTCTAACTAGCCAAACTAACAATGCACAGCTATCTAATCACCACTTATTTACAGAGACAACAGAGGCTAGCATTAACAGCATAGGAATAGAACAGTGAAACAAAAGTAACTGGTACGAACCTGAGATGGGGCAAGGCAGAAGATAAGGAAGAGAAGGATTGATGACACTTAGAGACAACCTGAATGTCTTTAAGAAGGTTAGCATTTAGGACTAATAACAACGTGACCCCTTATGTTCTAAAAGTCTTAGCGGAACGCCACAATAGAACAAGTCACGTGTTGTTCTAAGGAATCCTATAATGTTCCACAATGTGCCAGTTTAGCACAACACTAGAACAATAGAACAAGCATGGAACATATCTTAAGTATATAGTATGTAGGAACACAACCCTTATAGTTTGTGTTTAACCTAGTTAACTAAGTTTGTCTTTGGATCTTAACCTTTAACCTTTAAGCTAGACAGTCTACTCTGTACTACTTATTGTTACCCCTGCCTTTAAGACTAACAGATTGTATCTGTACACCTTATCGCAAACTAACCTCCTTAGCTTCCTGTTACTGTACTCATCCTTAAGAACTAATAGAACACGTGCTTATAAGCTTTGCTTAAAGTACAACTTCAACATTTTAAACACCCCTAAGATAAGTACTACCTCAGGAACTCGTGCTACCCCTAGCAGCACTCGCTTAAACGATACGGACATAACTAACGCTAGTACTACGACTAACAGCGTCATAAACGTCAACAAGCCTGATCTCTACTATAGAGATCGCGCGAAGTTAGACAACTAGATTATGCAATAGGATCTCTTCTTCACTTTCTAAGGTGATAAGGTACCTATAGACAAACGAGTCATCCTCATATTAAGCTACATGCGTGGCAACGCATTTAAATAGATCAAGCCCTTTATCTAACAATTCTAGGCAGGAACCGCCCTAGAAGAAGTGGACGAATAGGTCGGAAATTTTAATAACTTTAAGGAGAAGATTAGACCTGTCTTTAGTATCTCTAACAAACCCTTAATTGCACAACGCGAGATTTAGCGCGTGCGTTAGACTAAGTCAGCTGCTGACTACGCTGCGGAGTTTCAGCAGCTAGCTGCTAACACTAACTAGGACAACACCACGCTAATGACTATGTTTAAACAAGGCCTCAAACCTTTAGTCAAGACTGAGCTGATGCGCACTAGCGCTAGCACTAACAGTTTAGACGACCTTATTAATACTGCAATTAATATTAACGTTAAGCTCTACGAACTACAACAAGAGCTTTAAGACAATCTATAGGCGCGCGTGCTCTTAAATAAGAAACGCTCGCCGCCACGCAACCTATGGCGCAACAACCTCGCCAACCGCGGACAACGCGGAGGCTACTATCAATCCAACTCCGGACAACATATCTATAACAACACACGAAGTGGATACTACAGACTAGCTGCTATAGACCTATCTAATATTAATAAAGGACCTAATAGGTGGAATAAGAAAGAGCAGAGCAAGGGTAGTAACAACCGCAGTGACAAGTCATTAGTGACTTGTTACAGCTGTGGCAAGACAGGCTACTACGCTTGTGATTGTTGCATGAAGAACAAAGTAGTCTAACAGCTTAACATGCTAACTACTAACAACAACAAGACTAGTAGAGAATAGGAAGTTCTTACTAAAGACATAGGCTGTCTTATGGAAGATAACTATAATAAAGAATTAGATAAATACACGTTAAACAAACTAGTGAGGGCATTAACGCCTTACCTGCATACCTAGTAGATTTATAACAATCCCTGAAAGCATCATGCGGTGGAATGCGACACCTAGGATGGCAGTATTATTGTTGGCAAACAATACTACAGACCCTTCTACTAGAAAGATAACTAATACTACTTACAGGAAGGAAAATGTCTACTTATATGCGACAGACTACAAGAGTATAACACGCTGGTCTTGCGCGACTAAGCAACCCAGACTCCTGCCTCCTAGGCACCTTAAGTACCTACAATTAACCTGACTATTGTTAACAACATTCCTAAACATAAGGAAGAAACGCTAAGCGTCACTATTTAGTCACCTACTTTGCAGAGTGTTAAGAGCACTCACAACTGGATGATGGACAAAGACATTGTGCGATCAAAACAGTATTTGCTTAGTGACGTTGACGCACTTAAGAAGTTTAATTAACAGTTAATTAATGTTAAAAAGACTAATAAGGATTAGCACACAGAAGGTTTTTACTAATAGAAGAAAAACAACACTACGACGCTACAGCAGCTAGACGCTTACAACTTATACGCTTAAAGCTAAGACAAACCCGACTTTAACCGACGACCCGCTATGCTAGCGCAAAACTACACATTGCAGCTACACTAAGACATTAGAAACCTGTGTCACCCTTAGTTACCAGCCATATAGTGCTACCACGAAGCCTGTGACGACTATTTGCAGTTTAAGATTAACAGCTAGTAGTTTCTAAGCAAGCCTAATGGCTGCGAAGACTACTAGTGGGAGTGTGCTAAGACATACTGCGCGGAGCACCTCTAGGACAAGTGTACGAACCTACACTTCCTAGGAGTTACTAGCGTAGATGAAATTCTGGACATGCACCTAGTATAGAACAAAGAATGCTACAGTCCTAAATAGGTTAAGTGCCTTAACCTAAAGTGTTAGAAACACTAGTCACTTAAACGCCTAAGCGGCTTCTTGCCCTAGGACGAGTCTTTTTTAGACAGATGGCAAACAAACGCCACAGAGGAATTAGACAAGAGCGCTTTCTTAACAACGTCTAGGGCTCCTAGGATTAACGTAAGGATTCTGATAAGACCTATTCCCTTATTAAATTCCCTGTCGTGCTAGAGGGCACTAGGATGACAGCATTATTAGACTTAGGAGCATAAAGCAACTACGTGTCTTAATCCGCTATTACGCAAGCAGGCTTGTAGAAGCGAAGAAAGGAGGAACTATACCCTTTATAAGTAGCTAACAGAGAACTAATGCTAGGAGAATTATTTGTAACCTACAAGGTGGTATAACAACATCTTAAAGTATTTAACTACAAGGAATTAATAGACCTAGATGTCCTAGGAACGGCCGCCTATGATATTATATTAGGACTTCCTTAGTTAAGAGAGCACAATCCATAGATTGACTAGAAGAACCAGCGAATAACGCTTAAGTGTCACAGATTAGGTACACTAAGACAGCGACCTGCGCAGCTTACGACGCAGCTGGTGGATAAGAAGGAGATTAACAATATCTCTTTGAATGAGACGCGCTAAGTTAGAGTGGTCAACCGTGCAGATACTAACCAGCCCTAGGATCACAAAGCAACGGTTAAGGAGGACAGTACAACCCCTAACATCCCAGACGAATATAGAGAGTTTATAGACCTCTTCCGCGATAAGAAGACTGCGAAGGCATTACCGCAGCACTAGGAATAGGACCACAAGATTAAGCTTGAGGAAGGAAAGAAACCCCTATTCAGGCCTATATATTAAATGTTAGAGAAGGAACTTAAGGAACTACGCAAGTACCTTAAAGAGAACCTTAACAAAGGATTTATTAGAGAATTAGAATCCCTAGCAGGATTCCCTATTCTATTTGTACTAAAGAAAGATGGCAAGCTATAACCTTGCATTAACTTCTAGAAACTTAACAATATCACAATTAAGAACCGGTACCTGCTACTGAACATTAGCGAACTACAAGATCAGTTAGCTAGAGCACAGTACTTCACTGCGTTAGATCTAAGAGGAGCATATAACCTTATCCGCATAAAGGAAGGCGAAGAATAGAAGACAGCGTTTAGAACCTATTATAGTTATTATAAGTATTTAGTTATGCTATTTAGGCTTACTAACGCACTAGCGACATGTTAAGCACTTATTAACAACGTGTTAAGAGCACACTTGGACATCACTATAGTGGCGTACCTTAATGACATCCTAGTGTACAGCAAAACGCTAGAAGAGCATGTTAAACATGTACGACAAGTGCTTACCTGCCTAGGAGCAGCATATCTACGTCTAAAACCCGAAAAGTGCAAGTGGCACAAGGAGGAAGTTAAATTCCTAGGGTTTGTTGTAGGAAGATACGGAGTTAAGATAAGTAAGGATAAGATTTAGGTTATAAAAGGTTAGCTAACACCTAAGACTATTAAGAACATTCAAGAGTTCCTTAGGTTTGTCAACTTCAACCGACGCTTCATCAAGGATTACTCCACGAAGGCCTTACTGCTTACAAAACTTACGCAGAAGGATACACCTTTTAGATAGGACATAGACTAAAACTAAGCCTTTAAGACATTAAAGCAGGCTTATGTGGATCTACCCACTCTAGTCACATTCAGAAGCAGAGAACCGCTGCGAATGGAAACAGATGCCTTAGACCTGGCATTAGGAGCATGCATCACGCAGGAGCGAGATAGCTAATAGCACCTAATCGCGTACTACTCACGCAAGTTCTTAGGACTAGAAGAATGATACGACGTACACGACAAAGAGTTACTAGCGATTGTATCTGCCCTAGAACATTAGCAAGTCTACGCTAAGAGTTGTTTAGAACTTATAATCTACACAGATCACAAGAATCTGGTACATTTCACAATAACAAAGGTATTAAACAGAAGACAAGTACGATAGTCTAAGACCCTCAGACAGTATAAGTTTAAAATCCTCTATACTCTAGGAAAGGACAACAGTAGAACAGATGCGCTTAGTCGACAACACGATCTCGCAGGATCTAAGATAATTAACAAATTAGCAATTCTTAGCATTAATAGTAACAGATTGTTAGGACTATTACAGTAGCTTAACAATCTAATGCTAGTCTGACAAGAACAGCAGATACTGTCTCACGTTCCTAAAGAGTTAGAACAAGAGATTATTAGCAGTCACCACGATAACCTGCTGCATGGACACCCTAGCATTACTAGAACAATAGAACTTATTAAGAGACATTATAAGTTCCTAAACATGCGCAACAAAGTTAGCAAGTTTATTAAGAATTGCGTAAGCTGTCAGCAGAACAAACACAGCACGCATGCCAAGTATGGAGAAGCACAGGCGATGGAGCCACTAACGGCACTATGGACAAACATCACGATAGATTTCGTCACCTAGCTACCTGTCTCTAAAGATCCTATAATAGGATACACCTATAACTTAATTTTCGTCGTAGTGGACAGATTTACTAAATACGCTAACATGATACTGTTTAGACACAGCTATACTGCAGAGCAGCTAGCACATATCTTTAAGGATCAGATTATCTGCTACCACAGAATTCCTGAATTAATTATTAGCGACAGAGATAAGCTCTTCACGTCAAATTATTAGACCACGCTACTAGCCGCGTTAGGTACTAAGAAGAAGCTATCTACGGCATACCATCCGCAGACAGACGGACAGACGGAAAGAGTGAACCAGACGATGGAGACGTACCTCTGAATTTACTGCAACTAGCAGCAAGAAAATTAGGTCTTACTCTTACCTATGGCACAAATCGCATATAATAACAAACTCTTAGAAGCAATAGGCTATTTGCCGTTCTTTGCGAACCACAGTAGACACCTAAATCTCTTTACTAGGTTATTAGACAGTAACATTTAAACAGAATTAGCGATTACCTTAGTTAAAGCACTAAAGGAAGTACATTAGAAATTGCTTAATAATATCGCTAAAGCTTAGTCACAGAGCATTTCTTATGTTAACAAGAAACAAAAAACGGCACCTCTGCTAAAGGAGGGGGATAAAGTCTATCTCCTCACAAAAAATCTACGTACACGGCGACTAATAAAAAAACTAGACAAGGTTAAGGTTAGACTATTTTTTATTTCTAAACAGATTAGCCTAGTTAACTATTAACTCGCGCTGCCTAAGGATGCAAAGATCCATCCTGTGTTCCACATCTTGCTGTTAGAACCAGCTGACCCTAGAACGCTAATCTAGAAAAACTTTCACTACTAGGCAGACGGCTAGGATAAGTAGGAAGTTAAAAAAATAATAACATATTAGAAGAAAGGACGCGGTATTAAATACCTAGTTAAATAGTTAGGATATCCCAACTTAGAAAACACATAGGAACTAACTACGCACCTTAAGAACTGCTAGCAGCTTCTGCTCTAGTATTCTTAAGGGAAGGGAAGCCTAGATCGCCCTCTAGTACAGATGGCATAAACGCGCTCTAATCAAGGGCTAGAGTACCAGGCATCAGGCCATCCTCTAGCTAAGCGACGTCCTAGTTGATGCCCTTAACAGCCTTAAGAGCTTTAATGTCTTTAACATATTAACTAGCCTTATCTACCTACTATTACTTACAACGTTGCAACATTTTCTTTTATTTTTAAATGTGATCTTTCTTCGCACGCGCGGCTATTATAGCCTAGAAGGCAGCAGACTTAGCTTTGTCCGCTTCCGCCTCTTGTTGTTCCAGACGGCTTATTTCCCAATCTATCCAGTTAAAGTTCAGAATTAGAACCTCTACTAGAACACACTTCTAGCTACCTACACTATAATAATTCCTACACTCCTTCTTTAACAACGCTATTTAACACTTAAGGCCTTGCTTCGCACAGTACTAACAGGACACTATTGCAAGTTGTCTAGTACAGTTAATACGTTTGCTAACAGAGTGACAGTATGCAGTACTTCTAGAAACTATAGGGTTAGTTTATAAGGACATGAAGATTAAAGAGGGGGGATAGTGTTACAAACCTGAGATGGGGCAAGGCAGAAGATAAGGAAGAGAAGGATTAATAACACTTAGAGACAACCTAAAGGTCTTTAAGAAGGTCAGCATTTAGGACTAATAACAACGTGACCCCTTATATTCTAAAGTCTTAGTAGAACGCCACAATAGAACAAGTCACGTGTTGTTCTAAGGAATCCCACAATGTTCCACAATACGCCAGTTTGGCACAACACTAGAACAATAGAACAAGTATAGAACATATCTTAAGTATATAGTATGTAGGAACACAACCCTTATAGTTTATGTTTAACCTAGTTAACTAAGTTTGTCTTTGGATCTTAACCTTTAACCTTTAAGCTAGACAGTCTACTCTGTACTACTTATTGTTACCCCTGCCTTTAAGACTAACAGATTGTATCTGTACACCTCATCGCAAACTAACCCCCTTAGCTTCCTGTTACCGTACTTATCCTCAAGAACCAATAGAACACGTGCTTACGAGCTTTGCTTAAAGTACAACTTCAACAACCTCTTATTAGACTAACTCTAGTTGCTTGTCTATAAGCACTCTCCTACTATTAGTATATAGCATATAGGAACACAACCCTTATAGTTTATATTTAACTTAGTTAATTAAGTTAGGTACGACTTTAATAGGTGGTAAGTAATTGCTTGTCCTATACGTGGTGTTCGCAGTGCTAAGGCAAAGTGTCCGGCTTAGTAGTGTGTCCGGCTTAGTAGTGTGTCCGGCTTAGTAGTGCTTTACGTTAATATATAAATATATAAATAAAATATAGATAAGGTTTCTAAGTAATATTATATACTATATAATACTATATAGAGCTAGAATATAGTGTTTTAGGCTATAATAGGTTAGGTTTTAGTAGGGTCTTAGCAAAAGTAATTTGCTTGCCTATTAATCTGCTTGCCTATAGGGTGCGTTATCTCTCTTATTCTACTCTATCTTGCTTATTTTATACTAGCTAGACAACTTCTGCTTCTCTATATCTAGTAATCGTTCCTTCCTTTTCGGCCTGAAGTTATTTTGGGGGGTCCCTTTGAAAACACTATTGATTTGTTCCTTTAGTGTTTCTCCTCGAAACGCTACCAGCAACGACAACCCACCAATAGCAGCAGTCACAGGCAGTGCGACTGCCCAGAAGAGGCTCTGGCCATTCGCCATATTGCGTATATCCGATGTATTCATCCCAAAGACCGATGACACAAATGACAGTGGCAGGAATACGCTTGTCACCAGGGTGAAGATGAAAATAGCTTTTGAGTTCCCTTCTTCGAGGATGCCGATGTTGTGGCGCACGATCTCGGCTAGTTTATCAGCTTCTTTGTACATGCGGTCTATGTGCTCCTCGTAGTCCAGGAACTCTTTGATCGTGATGGCTTGGATGATCTCTCGCTCCAAGCTCTCGAACGCTTCGATTCGCGCTTTATGAGGTATCCGGAAGGAGTCGCCAGGTAAGATTTTTCTAAGGGTGAGGAAAGCATTGCGTTGTTGCGGTAGTACGTATGCCACGACCTCAATTTCGTCCTTCAGCAGATACAGATCCCTTAAAAGTCGCTTGGAAGGCTTAAGGCTGGCTTGATAACGCTGCAAGAGTCAGTCTCACACCTCGCAGGTGATAGTCGGCACTTACAAGACGATTCATATTGTCTTGGTAGAGGTCCAGAATCCTGTGACCAGCTACCAGAGGTCGAGTCGCCAGGTATTCCAGTAAGACGAGCATTGTGCTTTCGGGTGTGGTGCGAATATGATGAACGGCGTGCTGAGTTTGTCCCGTGTGGATGATCATCATCAGCTCGTCTCGAGAGATGCTAAGTTCCATGTCGGCGAGACGCGCGCAGTATTCGGCACCAGATGCGTCCCTGCGGAGCCCTGGCAAAGCCGGCGCATTGTCCGGAGGCTGAGGAGCAACGCCAGAGTCCAGGATCGACTTTGCGCTGAAGCCCAGGTAGTAGACAAATTGGAACGTCTTCGCACCAGCGAGAACGAGAGACACCGGCAGTTGGTACGCCTCTTCCTTTCGATAGCTTTCATCTGCAACGCTGCTTCTCAGCTCTACCGCTTTACCAAGCAGTTTTTTCGTACTACGGTGAACATGTTCCAGGAAGTCCAGCATGTATGCATTCTTCTTCTCCTGGTCTGCAGCTAGAGTCGATAATAACCAATGGCCCATATGCTCCCGTGTGCCAGAGAATGACTCCACTTCGCTTCCCATGTGATATCGCTGCAGATGATCGAGCGCAGTATCGATGTCCGCATGTTGACGTCCCCTGCTACACATCTCACATGAATTCAAGGGCTTGCTCAGGTCCTCGATATTGTGTAGTCGTAGATACTCCTTGTCGGGTATGTCGACAACGATGTAGATGAGATCATTTTGCTCGCCGTTCGCCTCCTCATGTTTGTCTGACTGCTTCTGCGAGACAACGTGTGTGTCTTGAGTCAATCTGAGAAGAACCTGCATGGCTTTGTTAGTGAGCTGAAAGGGCAATTGTGCGGTAGAATTACCTCATTGACCCGATGCACAGATCCCCAACATTGCTGAACCAGATGGTGATCCAGTGCAGTGGGGACAAACTGGCCAATCAGTTCTATGATCGTCAGGCGCAAAGCCGTAGCTTCGATCCACATCTTTGCCGTTTGCCATTGGAGAATCTGTCTGGATGCGACAGTTGACGGGATAGCCGCCTCCACTAATGCTTCGGAAGTTGCTTGTCCGGCGAGGCTTGTACTGAGTGCAGGATCCGCAGACTGCATGAATGTGGTTTCTTTAGCAAACAAGGCCTTAATGACTAATAACTCGCTGTTGTCTCCAGTCGCGGTACCATGTTCGAGCTCTTGCAGCGAAGTCCTTGGTACGGCGCGTTGGGGTATGCTTACATACTTAGAGCCAGCCTTGCATATGAACACGTTCTTGGGTTTCCGGCTGCCACCAGCATGTTCCGTTTCTTGGTAAATACGCTTTCTCAATACGAAAAGCGTACAGTTGATTTGGGTCCTTTCGTCTTGATCTTCGTTCAAGGACTTTTCGGCTAATGGCGTAATCTCTCTTTGAGAAGTCCTCTGCTCGCCCAAGGCAGGCCAAGCAAAAAAAGGCGGTACCCGCAATCGTGCATCGAGGGGTTTGCTTGGACGCTCGGGTGAATCGTCTCGTCCCGCGTCATGGTCGCTGCCTTGGTCTGATAAATTCGAACGCAAAGAGTCAGTACGCCTGGTTCTAGGACGTGGACCACCTGTTCTTCCCGGCAGAGGCTGGCCTCGTCTCGGGTTACCAGCAAGATTATGTGTTATTGTCAGCGTTCCACGATGGTTTTGGAGCACGTTAAACTTGTGCTGTGGTTTGCTTCTGCGCCCAACGAAAAGAGTCTCATTCTGACTCGGGCGGGCCTCGCCATCATTGTAGTCTCGCTTCATCGAGCGTAACCTGCGTGTATGTTCAAACAGTATGTCTGTCTCCATCTGAGACATCTCGCGAAGGACAATGATGTAGTTCGGGTCCATGTCGTATTCGTAGGGTATATCGTAATAGTTGAGTGTCTCAACATCGAGATACTCCCTACGAATCTTAGCGTACGTGGGTTGATGACGCTGCGCAAATCGCTCTGGGTACACCATGGCTTGAATCTGGTTCTCTTGAAACCCAAACTGCGCCAAGCGCTTGCGCATTGCATTCTCAAGGAACCCATCTTCCTTCGCCCGCTTTCGTAGCTTTGCTGCGCGCTTTCGCTTCTCCGCTGCATACTTTTCAGCGTTCTCTTTTGTCGAGCGCTGCTTTTTACCCCTTAGGTACAAGGCCTTCTCGATCTGATGCTCCTGCCATCCGATGTTCTTCATTCTTGGGCGCAATTCCCGTTCGACGAGATCGCGGAAACTGCTCTGGCTCCCTTCCTCTTCGAGTCGAACACTAGCTTCTTGTGCAGCCTTCCGAAGCTCCCTGGCATTCAAGTGGTCCCAAATCCTTGATGCAATTCGATTGGAGGGCTGTTCCACATGCTCAGAACCTTCTAAATGTCCTTCCTGTTCGGATTCGGAGTCGGAGTCGTTACTCTCGAAACTAGAGTAAGAGGATTTGGGCGAGCCTTCCACATAGACAGGCTCGTTTGCCTTGCGTTCGAGACCCTCATCTGATTCCTCTCCCTTCGATGACACTACGCTGGCAGCTCCAGACCCAGGAGGCGAGGCACCTAGGATAGCATCCTCTTCACTGCCCGTGTCTGAGTGAGACGCCGATGATTCTCTTTCGTCCTCTTGCTCTGATTCGACATATGCGTGCTGCGCTCGTTGTTCACGAGATTCGGGTGAGATTCCAGATTTGCGCGAGCTTGTCTCGGAACCACTTGATGGTCCATTGTCCGATGCGACATGCTTACGAGATGCCTTCGATGAGCTTCTCTCCGAGCTGACAGACGAAGTATCATCTGTGGGACTTGAGGCTGCCTTGACTTGAGCTATCGTGGGTCGGCGAAACATTCGGGGAAACTCTAAGTGCGAATCAGCTTGGCCATCCCGTTCCAAGCCGTTTGTGTCCCCATAGATATAGCCTTGGTCCTCAAAGTGTCTTTTCTCTACCTCGACTTTACCTATTGAACTTTTCGCGAACCTATGTTTGCTAGTGCGCAGTATGTCAGTCTCGCGCTTTTGACAGCACTCGAGCGAGAACAAGACTGACCTAAACTCCACTCGGACCAGAGCCATGCGTTCGTCCCTCTGCAACTCATCTTCTGAGCCAAGATCGGTGTAATCGATTAGCAAAGCCGCATCGAGATCATTGCTTGAACTTTGATTGGTAGACGGTGTGCGAATAATCTTGCGTAACCGGATGTTGACCAGCGCTGATGCCGAGTCCCTCAGCAGTGATGGCCACTGAGCAGGGTCAAGCTCCGTATCAGTGTCTCCCCAGTGGATACTACAGTGATCAATATCTGCTTCTTTACCTAGAAGGCACTCCTCCTGTATACGAGTTTGGAGTGCAAGGAAGGACTTGCATTGATCAGCGCGCAAACATGTTACGCGGTTGTGAAAGTCGGTCACTTGTACAAGCCTGGTGATCTGAGTACTGACTTCGGTCTCAGGAACGATCTCTAAGAAGTTCTGACACAACGCCTTCAGATGTTTGGGGCCACAGGAGATGATAGTCGTCGAGTCCAAAGTGAGCACCCACAGCTGAGGAACACATAGGAACTGCCCAGGCTTGACATCTCGAAAGGTCCGAAACTGTTGCGCAGCGTCTCGGTCGTTCGTCAACTCTTGCGGGTAGAATTGCTGAAACAAATTTCTGACCAGATGCAGGGATTAGTCACTGCGAGATGCCGGTCCCTTTCCACGCGCAATATCGAAGAAAGGGAAAGAGACGAAGGTCGCGGTCGCATCAGGTGTGCGATTGCGAGCAGGATCTTTGCCATCGCATCTGATAGCAGTTCCAGGTCTAATGTAGCTTCCGTATGCTGATCCCATCTCATGCTTATCAGCAACCTCGTCTAGCAAGCGCAATACCACGGGCAAACGGATCTTGTGGTACTCATATGTTATGTCTCGAGCGAATTCCTGTCAATCGCTAGTCAGGAGCAATCACCGACACCATTCGGTTGCGTACTTTGAACTTCTCGAAAGTTATGGCTTCTGTGGCCAGGTGGCTGGGATCTGTCAGTGATACCGCTGTCAATTCCTACCATCCTCAACATACTGCCATCGTTCTGATGAGTTTCGTTTAGAAGTAGCGTCCGGGCTACTCGTAAACAATCGAAGGCTTGGGTCGGATCCTCTCAGGTTGATAAAGGCGGCAACATTGTGTGTGTCTGACGAGTGATGACGATCAGGCTGAGGCGTCCAGCCCGTTCTTCGTTTGATCAAACGGGTCGGCCGCGCATCGTTGTCGAGGTTGATCTTAATGATATTCCTGTCTGACTTTGTCACCTGTGAGGTCCTCAGTGTTTCTGCCATCGCGCGCGCAGAACTGCTCCCCTCAGCCTTGTAGGTGAAGAGTCAAGGGGCACCTGAGCGGTCGAAAGGCTGAGAGCCCCGGAGGTACAGACTTAATCGTGCAGCATCGCCGCGACACGGTGTGTAATGTCAGCGCTAAAATTCCAGACGCCATTGGTCGTGGCTGCAGCTGAAATTCAGGCTTGCACAAAGCTGTAAGCTCGGCTACCATAGACCGTGTCCGTGCGCGCAATGCGCGGATTCGGAAAGGTTTATTAATTAGGAGTATCCATGGCACTTCTGCATGTCGAACGTACACCGCAGCGAGACGTACGCCAGCAAACGTCACGTTTTCGGAAACTGCAATCATGTTCTGGCCGAACGACAGTACTTAAAATGACCATAGCACTAGAGTCGCGCAGAATGTCTCGATCCACCAAGCAGCCGCAAACGATGATCTAGCCAAGGTCTCCGAATTGCTAGACAGCGGAGTCGAAGTCAACAGTCGGGACGAGTCCCTCCACACAGCATTACATCGGGCCATAATTAACGATAGTTCGACAATGGTGCAATGCTTGCTGTCCCGTGGAGCTGATATCAGCTTGCGCGACAACGGGACCTTCGATGAGCCTGACGGCTTCACTCCGGTACCGTGTCTACCGGGTCAATGCACGCCACGGGTCTGTGCACGAATTCTGTACATCTCAACACCACGAAAATGATCGTATAACTCCACAACAAGTAGTAATTATATAGTTAAAATTGAATTGAAGTATCTATATAGCTCTCTAACAATGTTGCTAGCTCTGTTAATAATTCTGAGTTGCAGTGCGGCCGCTGCGCGTGGTGTGGGTGCGAGGTGCAGGTGGAGGCTGCTCTACAACAACACTACGCCGGGCACGCTTATAGGGTGTTTTTTTTGTATAGGAAGCTAGAGGTGCTTTCTGTGACATCTTGCGCTTATTTAATTAGGATAATTATATAGATTTAAGTGCGTCACGCTCTTGTTTCTTGCGCTCTTTCTCAGCGGCTTCCTCTGCTCTCTTTACCTTTAATGCCTCCACCCTCGCAGCGTACGCCACAGAGCGTCTCTCTTGCTCTAGCTTGTTTTGTAGAGTCGTAGCCGCTCTCTGCTCCTGTTAATAGTGTTTCGCCACCTCTTCTTTAAGCTAATTTGTCTTATTGTGGTGGTGTTGTTGTCGCGCGCGTTAAACTCTACTAGGGCTAAAGAGGAGGGCTTCATCACGCCCTGCACTCTTCTAAGGTAGCAGCAGAGCTCCATGCTTCTTCTTTGCGGGATTCTAAGTAGCAATTACAGCAGAGAGTCCTTTATTCTTAGCGTTAAGAAGCTCACAACAAGTGCTTAAATAGTGTAGCGTACGACAGAGCTGTCGCGCGTCCTCTAAGGTGTTTTCTCCCACAATAGCTTTGTATAATCAATTAATCGCGCGCCAATTGTCTGCCTTAATGGCTAGAGGGGTCTCATAGCCGTTGTTACTATCATCGTCCCATCAGCTAAGTACGACGCTCGCGTTCTGTGGCCATATACCTGTTGCTTTAAAGGAGCTAAGGATGCGCACCTTAGTCATCGTACGCTGCCACGCGCGCCAGAAGAGCATAAAGAAGTCAGCCTTAGGCACCCCCGCTAACGCTTGGCTATCGTGAAGGTGTTGTGTGACGAAATCCGAGTAAAAGTGAGCGAGAGGGCTGAACAGCACAACGTCAAGCGGCTAGAGCGACTGCGTACTCTGCGGAGGGAAGACTGCTAACAGAATCCTGTGTTTATCGCAATAGTCAATAAAGCGCATCGTTAGATGGCTGCCATAGCCGTCAACGATGAGCAATCGCCAGCTTCTGCGCGCTTTCCTAGAGGTGTAGCGCTTGAACAGCTGCTTCAGCCACGCAAGCCCCACCTTGTCGTTCGTCTATCCTGAAGGCGTCGCAGTAGTAAATATTGAGTGTTTTCCTAGATTGATATCCTTAACCCAAGCGGCCTAGAGGGTGTTATCAGCTCTAGTGAATATAAGGCCTAGCGGCAGAGCACTCCCATCAGCGCAGACGCTCGCCAGTAACGTCACCCACTCTCTGTTGCCATCCTGTAACGACTGCCTGTTCTTCTGCTTCTTTTATAGCTGTCAGCTGAAGATCCTTTTGCTCCTGGCGACAAGGCCAATAGCGAAGCCTTTCTCATCCATGTTGTACGTGTTAGCCGCGCGCACGTTGTATTCTGCGATCTTAGTGTGCAGGAGGGTGAAATAGGCTAAGTACTTGTCGCTATTATTAGCGGCGTGCTGTACTTTGTCTATAGCAGTAGTCTATTTAATAAGGAGACAATTAGTGTTACAGTTAATAAAGTCTGTAACCTAGGTCTTACTAACGCTCTTATGTGCTATTTCAGACGCGAAATTTTGTATCATCTGCCTTGTAGGTGGTAAGTGACGCTCTGTAAGCTCTTCTATATACGCGCAAAGCTCACGCTCTTGTTGTGCGTCAAGCTTTCGGTGTTGTTAGTCTGCCTCCGCACGCGGGATAGTCACGCCTCTGTCCCTCTGCGACAACGTTGACCGCGATAACTAGTCTAGTTAGCAATTTTTTAGTACAAAATCTTTCCGTCTAATGTCGCTGCACGTGCATTTTTAAGCGCTTAAGAAACAGAGTCCATTTGATAAAGTTGTGGTGTTAAGGAGATTTGTGTGTTTTGGTGATCGCGTGCATTGACCCGACGCGTGCATTGACCCGGCAGACATGGTACCGGTACCGTGTCTGTGCGTCAAATGCGCGGAAACGTCAAATGCGCGGATTCCGCCTCACCGACGATTTCAAATATGAGGCTATTGAGCCACCCACAATAGCTATTATCATGAGATATCTTGGTGTAGTAGTAATTGATTGCTTGCGAAAAAGATGTACTATATAAACTTTGCTGGAAGCTTGACGTTGCGGCCACGTGATGTGATTCTGGGTGGAGGCGCCGGGGCTGATGCCTAAGGAGCACTACCACCAGCATCACTAATATTTCCACGTTTTGAACGTTTATTTGGGCTAGCTGCTTGTGAAGCTTTCCTCTTACCCTTTTAGGATAATTGTAGAGCTTTTACAGCGTCGCGCTCTTGTTTTAGACGCTCTCTCTCAGCTTTGCGTTTAGCGACTTCCTTGGCGTGCTTAGCTTGCTTCTTCCTCCGCACCTCAGCAGCTGCTTCTCAAGCCACACATTGATTCTCCTTCTCCTTCTCCTCTACTAGCTTCTTAGCAGCTTGAAGCTCCTTCTCTGAGGTTTTCTTGAGCTTTTCTTCCATATCCAGGCGTTGAACAACGTCATATTGATGCTCAGCTTCTCGACGCTTACTTGGTGACCACATCACAGCTCCACCATGATATTCTTGGCGTTGCTGCAAAGGCAAAGTATATGACTTCTTTAAGCGCTTCGTCTTCTGCTTTAGTGAGCTTCTGAGCCCCTGAATCTCTTCGTAGAGTAGTTGATTTTGTATAGTGATGTGGTGGAGTGAGCGCAGTACTTTCTGAGTATCCTTGCTCTGTTTATTAGTAGTAATACTTCGTATAAGCGTCTCAACTTTGAGCCAGTCTTTGCCGCTGTATACAGAAGTATTAGAGTTATTAGAGGAGCCCTCAGACTCCTCTTGTGTGAACTTATCCACCACAATACTCGGATTTAGTGGTGCTATACCCGCGACCTCAAACCCACGGAGTACCACCTCCTTAGTGAATGTAGCCACCCAGGCCTTCCAGAATAGAGAGAAGAAGTCGCTCTTCTTTACAGGGAGTAAGCCCTGGCTCTTGTGGGTGAAAATCGTGAGGTGGTGCTTGTAGTTGGATGACAGAGGCTTGAAACAGACAACGTCTAATAGCTGGAGGGTATGTGTAGAATGAGGCGGCAGTATACACGGGAGTATCTTGTGGTTGGTACAATAGGCTATAAAGTCCTTTGTTACGTGGGATCCGTAGCTGTCAAGAATTAATAGGCGCCATTTTCTGCGTGTTTTCTGTTTTGTATACCGATCAAAAACCTGTTCAAGCCAGGCAAGGCCTATATCGTTGTTGCTCCACCCAGTAGGGCTAGTTGTGAAGTGTACTGAGTGTTTCCTTGGGTCTATATCGTCAACCCAGCTCGATTGTACTGCTTTTCCAGCAGCGGAGTAGATGAGGCTAGAGGGCAAAACTCCTCTATTGCCACATATACATGCTATTACTGTCACCTAATCGCAATTGCCATCCTGGAGGGATGCTCTAACCTCTCCCTTCTTAAATTTCCTCCTACTGAACACTCGTTTTGATTGACCAACGATACCAGTTATGAAGCCTTTCTCATCTATATTGTATGTGTGGGCGGCGTCAACGTCATATTCCTTGATTTTCCACTGTAGGAGCTCGAAATATAGTCGATATTTCTTAGCTGAATTGGCGTTGTGGCGGAGGGAGTCTATGGCTGAGTTCTATTGTGATGTGAGTTGGTTGCTATACTTGTTGATAAAGCGGGTAACCTAGGTTTGTGAGACGGTGTTTTGAGCTACTCCTGACGCGAAATTTTGTATCGTGTCTCTTGTAGATGGTAGACGCTGCTCAGTAAGACGCTCTATATACTTTACAAGGTCTTCTTCTTGTTGTGGGTTGAGGTGTTGCTGTTCTGTTGACACCTTGTCGCGTTAGCGCGTAATGCCTTGGACCCGACGCGTTAAAGTTGAGCGCACAACACCATATTTTTCAGCAATTTGCATATACGGAATCTTCTGAGAAGGTCTTAATCGAGCTACCTCTGCAAGGGCTTCTTGAAGCGACATGGTGGCGTTGAGTTATTGTGGGTGGGAAAATAGAGCGATTTTGGAGATGCGCGCATTTGACGTTTCCGCGCATTTGACGCACAGACACGGTAGAAAGTGCTGCGCGCCTGAATGCGATCGCTGCCATGCAAGAACTCATTGCGCATGGAGTCAATATTGAGGCCTCCAGTGCTATGTTTCTTGCGGCGAGGGAAAACCATATGGACATGCTTAGTTTACTTTTCGACAAAAGCTCGGGTACCGTGCACGTGCACCCAACGAGCCAGGTCGGCCAACGAGCCACGCGTTTTGGAGAACATCATGATCCGTCTCAACTTTGACGCGTCATAACTCCACCACCATGGATCCAATTCAAGAAGCGATTAACTATTTAGAATCGCGTGAAGCTGGAGATAAATTCTCGTATCGCCAAATTGCAAAACAGTTCGGTGTTGATCGCACGACGCTGTCGCGGAGGCACAAGGGATCACAGCACGCCCGCAGCGTTAAGGCGCACGAGCGACAATTACTCAACCCACAACAGGAGCACAAACTTGTATTATACATAGAAAGATGCACAAGGCGAGGCTTGCCACTAACGCGCGAGATGGTACAAAACTTCGCTTCAACAATTACAAAATGGGAGGTTTCCTATAGCTGGGTTACTTGGTTTCTCCATCGCCACGCTGACGAGCTTACTATCAAATAGAGCTCCAGAATTAATCACAAGAGGCACAAAGCTAACTCACCATTTAAGTACAAGCTGTACTTTGAATTGCTACACTCGAAGATGCAAGAGCACGGCGTTAACGTTGAGAATACGTACAATATGGACGAGAAGGGCTTCCACGTTGGTGTTGCAAAAGCTAGCAAAAGAATCTTCTCAAAGGCCTCTTGTGGGCCTAAGGTGGCTATACAAGATGGTAACTGTGAATGGATTACGCTTATAGCTTGCGTATGCGCTTCCAGAGTGTCACTGCCGCCAGCTCTCATTTACCAGGGCGTCTCTGGGATTCAATCGGGTTGGGTCGACGCTATAGAGGTTGGCAAACACGAGGTTTTCTTGTCTCACTCAGAGTCAGGTTGGAGCAACAACGATATAGGATTGGCCTAGCTTAAGCAGGTATTTGAGCGCTTTACGAAGCAGAAAGCGCGACGGAGTTACAGGCTTCTCATCCTTAATAGCCACGGCAGTCACATTACAACTAACTTTATAGACTTTTGCGACAGCAATCGTATACTCTTGGCAATCTTTCCACCTCACTCAACCCACAGTTTGCAGCCACTTGACGTCGTGCTCTTTGGACCTCTCGCGAAGTACTACACTCAGAACCTTGATCGCCACCTCTACCAATCGCAAGGCATCACAAGGATTACAAAACGCGACTTCTTTGAGAACTTCTGGCCAGCGTAGAGCTCTACAATGCGGCCAGAGCTTATAGAGAAGAGTTTTCAAGCTACAGGCGTGTGGCTGATGGACGGAGACGTTGTACTAAAACGCTTCAACAATCGCACTTCACGACAAGTTACGGCTTCACAACTTGAGCACCATGGTGATGGCGATAGCTGGAGAGAGCTGCGAAAAATCTACGATGCTGCGGTGCCTGATAAGTTGAAAGTTGAAGCCAAACAGCTAGAGGATTCGTTAATCTCTCTACAAGTACAAAACGAGCTACTCCACCACGAGAACCAAGGCCTACAAGAAGCGCTCAACGTAAGAGGAAAGCGCACTAATAACAGCAAGACTATGGACCTTTAACAGCGCGAGGAGTACCATGGTGGTGCAGTCCTCTGGTCTCCAAGAAAGCTCCGCGAAGCTCGTTATCGTGAGCGTGTAAAACAGGATGACGCTGAGCAGCTACAACTCTAAAAAGCTCTTGATAAAGAGGCAAGAGAGGCTTCAAAGTTACTTCAAAAGCAGCTTGCTCTTGAAGCAAAGGTGGCTCGACAACGTGCTGCTGAGGAGCGTCGTGAGGCCAAAAAAGCACAGGCTCAAGAGCTCGCTGCTCAACGAGCACTCAAAAAGCAGCAACGCGATGCTGCAACCGCACAAAAAGCTCACGATACACTTAATAAGCGTAAGCGAAAAGCCTCACACAGTGCTACAAAAAATCCACCAAAGCGTCGCTGTGTTGTGGGTGCAGCAAGTCAGGCAGACGCTGCACCCACGGCACCCCAGAAGCCGCCCCAGAATACGCGCACACGATCAATACAAGCACCTAAAAGATTAGCTGAGTAGCTAGAAAGTTTCGCATACATCTATTTATTAATACAATAAGAAATCTCGCGATAATAGCTTTTGTGGGTGGCTCTATAGCCTCATTTTTGAAATCGCAGCTCTATATTGTAGTGGCTCGTTGGCTGACTTGGCTCGTTGGGTGCACGTGCACGGTAGCATGTCAGATGCATCTCATCAACGGGCGATTGCGGATGCCTTACGTGTATCGGCCAAAAACCAGTCTCTTGAAATGGTTCGATTCATATTGCAAAAGCTCGGCCATGAGCTCGAGGCGAATACGCGTGACGACTATTGGCAAGGCGCATAAGACCTTGCTCTTTTGGCAGTATTCGATTGCGACAATGCAGATGGAGATGGTGGCTTGGCGGACTACATTCATGACCAGAATTGGGACCATGCGATTCGGATTATCGACACCTTGATAGAGGCAGGTGCATCTATCAATACCCATGGCGATGATCCAACACAACACACGGCGTTGCACTCTGCCCTTGCTGTACGAGGGCCACCATTGAAGCTCATAACGTCCCTCGTACATCATGGCGCTGATCCAAACCTTCGCGACTCCTGCGGACGCTCAGAATTCGTCGAGCTACTGGGACATCCGAAAGCTACTGGAGAGCTTATTAAGGTGTTCATAGATGCTGGAGCAGTAGTCGATCCTCCAGCCGCGAGGGGTCAAACGCCCCTACACTGTGTACGCAACCCAAGCATAGCCTCCGGGCTAATTGCTTCGGGTGCAGACATTACTGCTGTGGATGACCAAGTTGAAATAGCTTTACACAAGGCTAGCTCGACAGGAAACCTTGGGTTGGTGTCTCTTTACCTTGATGCAAATGCTCCGATAGATAAACGGAATGACTTGGGATGGACGCCATTCATGCAGTCTCGGTCCGCCAGTATTTCCAAAACGCTGTTCGACCACGGTGCAAATATTCACGCAGCTACAGACCAAGGTATCACAGCGATTCATCATGCTGCAAACTCTTGCAACCTGGAGTTGGTCTCGTTCCTACTAGCAAATGGCGCAGATGTTCACGCTTGTGGAGCACGCCAGGAGCATAATTACGATTCCAATAGAGGCCCTACCATCATTATCGATGGCAATACGCCGCTTCATCTAGCCGTTGCTTCCGCCCATGGTGCGTTAATGGGACAAACCTTGGAGGTGGTAAATGTGCTGCTTGACCATGGTGCTGATATCGAAGCTCGAGAGGGCACTGGAAAGACGCCTTTGCTGCTCGCCATTTCAAAAAAGTTCTATAACATGGGGACTAGGACACCCAGCGAGAAGGTTGTGAATTACCTGTTGGAGCACGGAGCAGATCCTTATGCTGTTGATGACGCGGGGGAAAATGCCTTCCAGCTAGCTGATGATATGCATTATATGTTCAGCAAGATAGGAAAGTTTGAAAGGAAACCTATTCCTCCACGATCCTCTTATGAGCTACATACGGGCCCTGGACGAGGCCGAGGAAGAGGGGCTTATAGCAGAGGCGGTTTTCATTCGTAGGAGTTAATAGGTTAGCATTTCATTTTAAAACAATCGCTTCAACGCTGTCAATTTACTGCAGTAGATGTGAGAAAAGCCATTATTAAACAGATAGATCTTGTAGACAAAGTGACATCATTTTAATACATCTACTTTCACGTTTATTACTAGGGCTGAAGCAATGAGTAGCAAAATCATCTAATGCTCAACCGGCTACTACACAAGACTATTCTGATTACGGCTTGTACTCCAGGGATAGAGCATTGTGAACACCATGGCCGATTTCCCACTGACAGAAGTGTAGTGCCTTTGTCACACAACTGGCTTACACGGAACGATGAGCGGGCGTCGGCGTGCTGCTTGATGGTGAAGCACGTGTAGAAGCAGACCTGTCACTAGACGGCGGTAATGGTGGCGAACCGATGGGAATGTCCTTATCGAAGTCTCTGAGTGGATGAATACAATACGTGCGACCGACAACCAATAGCCCATCGCATAGGCGTGCGGCACAAAGAGTTGGGTTGGCGTGGATGAAAAGATCGGACGGAACATTGTAGTCAACTACAATATTGGCGCACGTGTCGCCTGTCCTGATGGTGTAATATTGCCCACACTTAGTCGTGGTTTGTGATGCAAGAGTTGCTCCCGCTGCCACATCCATCAGTTGTGTTCCGTAGCCATCGCTTGTGGCACCTGGACCGCCGACGCCCGTGTTTGTCTCATTTGAGGGTGGGTTGACGAAGGTGCCACTAGGAGGCGAAATGCATATTATAGAGCCCCATTCTAGGTTGTTGCCGAGCATGTTGGCGCCAGAGCAGTCTAATATACCATTCCAGTCATCTAGCTGCTGCCATGAGATGCTATTCGCTAAGGCAACTAAGACACAATCATTGCCCGCCTTAATCTTGTATGTCTTTTCGCACGACAGAGGGAGACATAATTCGGTGCCACTGGATAGATTTTCACAGCTGAAAAGCTTAGGATTAGTCTCGTAGAGACTTCCTGATGAAACAAGGTTACTTTGCGCAATCGAATCGCAGGTATCGCCCGACTTTGTGAGATATCTTTTTCCTCCACAGGATACAGCCGGTTTGGTGACGTTGAGAGAAACGGGTTGGTTGTTTGTGTCGTTGCCACGCCAGAAACACCGCATGCTTTATCCTTGTGAGCTCAATTCATTTTCGGTCAGTTCATATCAATCACTATTCACGATCTTATCAAAGCGAAGCTTCCAGAATTCCTCGTCGTATACATCGTAAGCCTTCTGCCGCATGGGTGCATACTTGTTTACAAGGCAACTCGAGCATAATTGCTCCTTCGGCAATGTGCTCAAGTTATCGACCTCGGTCCACGAGTCGATGATATCTGATGACACAGTTAGTTAAAGATCGGAAAGCGATTGGAGACTACTGACCGTTACGGTATTTCCCGATGCCGTGTCTTTGAGACATGTTTCGTTCCAGCCGCCGCAGAGCCAGTCGGCCAACGAGATCACAGGATTTCTCGGGAAAAGGTTTGGTGTAGATGTACAATACATCGTGGTCTCTCTTCGACGCACATATCTTGAAGGAATTGTCAGTTTACTGAGCACTATTGCAGACTATTTCCACAGAGACATGCGGGGAGAAGTTCAAGCCTCTGTTGGTTGTAGTTCAGGCTGAAGACGACGCCAATGCGCTGAAGCCATAGCAAGTATAGACACCGCGTACGAATGTTAACTATTGACAAAACTACCAATCATTGATCGAAACAAATCATTGGTCTCCAATCTGTACACAGATCCAAAAATCGGGTCTGAATGTCCATCACTCGCGCCCGCTTCTTCTTATCTCGCGGCACCCTCTACGTGAAAGTATACTTGATGATCTTGATATCAGCAACGGTCCATGTCTTTCCACCATCGGTGGTGACAAGGTCCCCAGAAGCGCCATTCAGACCGAGCGTGCTCTTGTAGTTAGGATCAGCCTTGTTCATGATGATGGTCGTGTTGAGATAGTGATGCTCGGGAACCGTGCCGCAGTTGGCTTGTTGGCATTCCATTGCCGTACCCCATCCAGCACCGTGGCCGCTCTCTGTAAGATATCAGTATTTGGCTGGAGTTACAGGGGAGGTGTCTCACTTGTAGAGAGTGTGGAAACTTTGACACCGTTCACTGATACGGTCTGGTCGACGTTTTCAGTCGCATCGTTATACTTGTCTGCATGGAGATCAGTGTTGCGTAAAGACATGCTTCGAGGGACTTACAATCGTATGTGACCTTATCGCCGGGGTTGGCTCGATACGTAACACCATCATGCTGTTCACCTACATCTTCGTGAGAAACGCAAACAGTGACTTGCGGTAGAGTAAATCACACCATCATACGTGCTCGCCACAATGCACCACTTGACGTCTCCCGCAACAAAGTTGCACGGGGAACTATGAATGTCAGAAGGGTTCGGAAGGGATTCCTGTCGTGAACTTACCCAACTCCAACGACGGAAAGGGCAAGACCTTGAACAAGGTGTCCATCAGCACCTGAGTCGAACTTGGTTCCCATACCAGGCCACAGGCCAAGGTTACCAGTGTGTGGACTGTTCAGAGCTGGTAAGACAAGAGTTGTAGTGGCCTGTCGGATCCAGGAGTCAGTAGCTACGGGGCCGGTAGAGAAAGCATAGCCAAAGCTGAAGTACTGGGCCGAAGCCGTGGGGAGAAAGGCGAGCAAGAGAGACTTCATGTTTGTAAGAAAGAAGGATGCCAGTAATCTTGTTAGTATGATGGTCGCTGAGAACTTCCAGCCTTTTAAGACAATTTGTTAGGCGTAACCGTAAAGAGATCAACAATAATTGGAGGATATCGCGAAGCATCGGAATCCTCAGGCCTTGCACGAATACCGTAATCCGATTCGTTCAATTCCACGTGAGAGGGACTGATGGCGGTCGGAAACAAGCATGAAACATTGTAAACAAGCACAGTTGATGCGAAGGCTTGTTGTTCCAGTGGGGTCCCGTATACTGCACGAAATTGAGGCAAGATCCTCGCCATGGCCAATATGGGAGTCCACCAAAAATCTTCCGAATTCTGTCAGAGATCGGAGAATAATGCAGATGTGTCGGTACTTCTGCTAGGGTCGGTTAGACTCGCAGACGCTAATAAAGCTTGCGATGCTTATCGGAAACCGTATTCTGAATCAGTGCGGACCAATAGGCAAAGACGTCGGTATTGAGTCCGACTGCCTCAACTGAACTCTGCTTGTATTTCCATACCAGGAGAGAACGCGTCGACGTGCGTCGCGTGATTGTCTTTGTTTGCCATGGCATGTCAAGGATTCCAATCGAGTCGTACCACCCATGCGGTTGGCTAGACAGAACTCTACGAAAGCAGCTGGTGAGCTCATGTAATAGTCAGGTGTCTTTGTCATACTGCAGTATGTGCAGCACAGCTGGCGCCCCGAGAGCTGTGTGACTCGCAAAACGAGCGGGCAGCCTGCGGCGCAATTGAGTCGTGTTGGTGTCACGAAAGAGGAAGGTCGCAATGTTTCACTTTCTACATGGGAAGAGACAGATGACTCGTAACATCTCCATCGGATAAGCACAAAGAGGGGTGCACTTTACTCGTAATTGTATTGGTGGAACAAGATTTCGAGTAGCACTTTCTTATGTATTTTATTAACTATGACCTGCAATCATCATGAGTTCAGAACATGATCAAGATAGCCAGCCTATTGCACCCTTCAGGCTTCTGTTCTACGACTCTGATCCCTCACCTGGTGGTATTGCATAGACAGCAGACCAGTACGTTGTGTCTATCCTGTGCAGTAAAGATTGGCAACATTGCAGACACCTCGCGTCATCTAGCTTTTGCGGCACTATCGAACAGTATCTCTGCAAAGTAGGGTCTGGATCCTGGATTTATCACGATGTCCTGTCTTGTATGCAGAGGATGAAGTCCACGTCACGACGACAGGGTCTGAACGATGTCAGAAGGCGTACGCCAGGACGTGCTTCATATTCGCAGTATAGAATTATTTCTTAATGCAACAGAAAAACTTTGTATAGCCGCTTATCGTGTACAACTATCCGAGTGACTGCGATATTCTACGTTTCGGGATCGTTTTCAAGGCGGCAGCATATAAACTCTTATTACTCATACCCGCTTTCGTTAACAGTATGGCAGGTGTAAACTAATGACATTAGATTCTGAAGGAGCATGCACAGCATAAAGACTCAATATACAGTTGCTTATAGAACGCATAGACAGTTCGCCTGCGAGGTAGCGCCACAGGATCAGGCCATGAACGTGATTGAATGGAGGAGTAGATCCACATCGATATTCCTTCCTGACGATCTGATGTTCATCCTGCGTCGTGCATTTCGATCCTCGTAAGCAAGAAGCACTCTAACCATGTTTCGACTGAGCCCAGGCTTGAGTTTGAACCCTCCACAGCTTACTGCGACGCGTCTTCGCCCCGCGGATTGACTGTGAGATCTTGGCGAGCGGTTGTTATGCTCTACCTAGTCTCGCTATGTCTTCTCGGCATGATCAGCGATCAGCTCCTCTTGCTCGCGTGCGTCCTCTCAGACTAGAACCAATACCTTAGCCACCGCAAGAGGACAATAGAGTAATCCCGTCGAGCTTCCATGTCTTTGAGAGTAACCATCTGAAGCGGCTCGCTTAAATTTCGCACAATACATTCCCAGATCCGCGGGGGCAGACCGCGCCAGCCGCATCATACTCATGTTGCGAGTAATTCAGACTTGCCAAGGAGATTTCATTATGTCCTACCACAGCTCAAGATTACAATTGTGCCTTTCAACCCCCAGTATGTCACTTGCTCGAAAGGCAAAATGAGATTACGGAGGAAAGTTAAGTAATGGACGACCACGAAATGTTTTGAACTTTTGCTGGACGCGCGTGGAGGAGACATTGGGGGCGGAGCAAGGCTGTGTGTCTTGGGATTCATTGGTGCGCCTCATGGATTGCCAGAACACCTGATGCACTCTGGTGTATCGATGTAACGAAAGTGGAGCGTGGCATCGCTGCGCACAGGGAAGCCATAAGGAGATTTCAGTTGCCATTTTGCGCAACATGAGTAGATGTATGAAGCTCGATTTTTAATTTTACGCTCTGTTCAAACCAGATGTTGTAGCGGATAGAGCAGTAGACACTAAGATCTGCATCGAATGATAGCGTGGACTCGTGGTAGTCCGAGTGATTGTAGAAATAAACAAATTGACCCATGACGTGCCCTCTGACGGTGGTTCAAAGGAGCTCCGCACTCAGTGCAGTGGTTTGAGCATATCATTTGTTCTTATCTCAGCTGTGGCCCTCAAGACCACGAGCACACACACACACACACACATTGTGTCTGCGAATATCGTCGCGCATCATGGAGAACTTGGGAGTAAGCCAGCTGGGAAAGCGATCGCGCTCGTTACTTAAGAGAATCAAAACAACAAAGGGCGAACCTGGAAAGCTGGAATACTAATACAGAAGGACGAAATGTTGAGATGGCTGCTGTTTGCGTATACTATCTCGCGATCAGTACGTCTATAGGACCATCATAAGATTAGCCCGTGGGCTGCAGACGAATGACCATACTCGTGCGCGTTTTCGCACGCAGTGCATCTCTTTCCGAACTTATATGCTGCTGATAACAGTACCTACGAATGGAGCCGATAATAGCATGAGTAGTGGGCAAAGTTTGCAGTGGCTGTTATCCCAGCAGCGCGATTTTAGTCCCTGGCGCTACTCCGCGGGGCGCCCTTTGGTGCCTGGATTTTCGAGCCGGCCGCGCACTCCCAAACTATCGGGCCTCCATTGCAGCTAACCGACGATTTGGCGTTCCAATTCCGATCTTTTTCGTCCCCTTTCGGCGCCGACTTCGCGACTACGCCTGCACTTGACCCTTCGGGCGTGTTGACCATCGCGACCTCCGCTGCCGTGCCAAAACCCATTGTCTTGCGACTACGCGGCATAACATTGTCTGAAGTCCATACCTCGTTCGCAGCTAATCTTACTAGGAGACCTACGAGTCTAGAAGGAAGTTCTCACATAACGCAAAAGACGCCAGTCGCAGCAAATTCAAAAGACTTCTATTAATTTTTCTATTGTATACCATCAGCGTTGACCGGTGAGGCTGTCCCTCAGCTGCTCGTGTTGTGACTCGCGGACACGTGCAAAGCTACCAAAGCGGCGTATCAGCCCAGCTGATCTCCAGCCTTGTGGTCCATCGCCTAGACCATTCTTGGCTTGCTCGAAAAAGAAAGGGAGCGATCCCGTGACCTGCTTCGTTGTCATGCAGAGTCCAGCTGGTGTGAGGCTGATCGGGCTGTCGCAGCCAGCCACATGGCCTAAGTATTGGTCCGTGCACGCGTGGCTTAAGTCGCTTGACGACGCTAGATTTCACCACGCTTTCGATAGCTTCGAACTGCAAGCACAACCAGTAATACGCAACGCCTGTGGCTCGCAACCGAAATTGGAGTCTCGCTGAATTCAAGCTTCATCTGCCTCAGCAGACGACCTCGTGCATCTCTTGATCATGACAGCGGCAAGACATTTCTTGGAATTCCAATACCATAGGTTGAATGTACCCTACCTATGTTGTCAACACGCAATTCTAGTTTGAAGTCACCATCAAGCGGTATAAGCGATTCACCGGTCTGCAACGTCGTCGCAGCATAAGCCACAACTACGGAATGTCTGTGTGCGATAACCCTGGAAGTTAGACCTTCCCCACGTGCACGGTATGGCATCGCTTAGGCCTACACGACGGACCCGCTCTGACCGCGAGCTGTCTCCAGCACTACCGGTAGCGATGCCAGCTACCAGCCGGCAGCATCCAGTCTAGCTAATACTATTCCGTAGCTGTCTCTGTTGGTATTGTCGCCTTGCCATTTCTGGCTCCGCATGTTCAACTCATTGCTATACACTGTGGGTATTCGCCCTCAGCTGAACAGAAAGTGCCTTCAGCCGCCACGACGTTAATTCCAAGTTAGTGATACTAGGTTTGACTATTGAGATGTCTCTGATCTTGATCTGGGTAAGTGTTGCACCGACCGAGAGCCCAGACCCGCGAATAATACTCGCGCCTGGCGGTATTGTCCTTCATCCAGACCAGCTTGAAGGAGCAACAAACGATATAAAGCTGCGATCACTGCCGTGTAAAGCGATCACAACACCTTCTCCATCACATCCACAAACTTCTGAGTTGACGACTCAAGAATGCGTTACTCTATCGCCGCCTCCGGCCTTCTTGGCCTCGTTGCTGCCGCTCCCCAGTTAATCAACATTGAGGCTGCCTTGGCCGTCCCCACCCCCACAATCCTTGGACCAAAGGTTGAAGAGACCAAGCCTGCCGCAGTTTCTTACAACCCCTCTGTCGCTGCCTCTTCTGCTGCCGCTATCGTCAAGAATGAAGGCGCCATCGAGAAGCGTGACTATTACATTCACAACGTTACCAGCGCCCCATTCATTATCACGGATGAGGCAACCAAGAAGAAGCGCAACGCTTGTGATCCGCAGCCCGTTGGGTAAGAAGCTTACAGAATCGTGGAGGATGCCGTTGCTGACGATTTGAAGCCACGGCCCTCCCGTCGACCCTGATACTGCTGCGGCATTCTCTGGGAGCGCAGAGCTGAGCAGGATCGCCCGTGCTGCAGGTACTCCTGATGGCTACACGCAATCGTTCGTAGACCAGGCTGGAAGCTCCCAGCAGATCGGATACTTGACCTACAGGACCCCTACTACCTACGATGTGCAGGGGTGCGCTGATGCTTGCGACAGCGAGAAGTACTGCCGTGGCTTCAACATTTACTTCGAACGCGACCCTTCTGTCGATCCTGGTTCTGGCTGCCCTAATCCTGCTTCCACAAACAATATCAAGTGCTCTCTCTATGGGTATCCTGTCGCGCTTAATGCCGCTACCAACAAGGGCCAGTACCGTCAAGATTTCCAGATTGTTATTGCCGGTAGCAATGGTTACAGCAAGACCAACAAGGCTCTGCCTACTGTCGATGGCTTTAAGACCCCCACAAGTCTTCCGGGTGCCATCAATGCCCCCCTTGACAACGGCTACGACACCTACAACGGCATGCGCCTCTTTAACGACAACCCGTTTGACCCTGCTCTCTGTGCTGCCGCTTGCAAAGCTCAGACAGAGTACGACGTGGCCCACCCTGCCTCTGATGGCACGTATAAGCCTTGCAATTTCTTCTCCACATATATCCTTGAAAAGAACGGCGTGCCTCTCGGCACCTACTGCTCTCTCTACACACGCTCTTGGGACCCAAGCTACGCCACGAACACTGGCTACTACTATGGCGACGACAAATATGACGTTGTCAGCGCTGGCTCTTACGAAGTCACCACACCAATTCCAGTTCCCAGTCCTAAAGCAAACTCGCCTACCTGCGCCGCCACAGGAACACAGCTGGGTTTCCCCTGTGGCTCCGGCAGCGTCAGTGTAAAGGGCGTCCTCCAAGTTCTCGATGCGGGTACCTCAGCCGTGCTCGGCTACCTGAACACCAACCCTGCCCAGTCAGGTGGTTACATGTACAACCTTGATACCAAGGCAAACGCACTCATTGTCAAGGCGACCTACACATCACCCAATTGCGCTGCTACAACCATCACTGATCTCGCTCTCGAGATGCAGAATGCTCAATCAACAGCCAATGGTGCATACATCGGCCTGGTGGGAGGATCCGGAGGATACGCAAAGATGGGATCAGGCCATGTTGAGTGAGTCACACTACGAGTTCTCCCAATTGTAGAGAAATACTGACGACGCGGACAGTTATGCATACACGGGTCAAGTCAGCTACGGTAAGAAAAATTATCCACATTCACATACAGAAGTCTAACTGCGATGTAGTTGGCCCAGACTCCACTGCGCAGGGAGTAACCACAGGAGCCACCGCATTAGGATACAACGGGCCTGCAGAGGCATCTATCGTAAGTGTCCACACGCATCCGCTGACCAGTATCTTATCTAACATGCTTTTTTAGTGGAACCTGGATGTCGCCTGTGGCGGTCTGACTGCCACCTGGACAAACAATGATCAAAGTAAGCGCTCACCTGGCATCAACACGTCTTTTTCTCTGGTATCTAACAACATTGCAGCACAAATCACAACCACCATGTTCCTCGATTATTCGCTGTGCTCCAGCGGGTGCATCCTCCAGGGTGGTGACCAAGCGAAGTTCCAAGCCAGGTATTCAGGGGAACGTCTCCAGACGGTGACAGTGAAGTTCGTACCGAACTCTAGCTAGAGTCCTTTGCCTCTCCTCCGGTGTTAGAGTCGTATAGAAGAGAAATAGAGTTTATTTCACGTCCCACAGCCTATCGCATAAGCCGCTATGATTACGATGGCCGCCATGGCTAACGGAGCAATCATTTCACCACATGTCGTAGACGGGGAGAGAATTGGCAGATGCAGCCCTTGCGTAAATGATTCGCACGTCCTTGTTCCCAAGGCAGCGAATGTATATCACAGGTACTAGAAATATGGCAGCTACACCAATCTTGCCCAGACTAACCCAAGACGTCGGCGGGCTTCATCCTGACCGCGTCTGCTGTCCGTTGCTAAGATAGCCTATTCTCAAGGACTCCTGACCGCCATTCGCCCACGCCATGGTGTTCGAGGAGCAAGATGGCCCTTTCCAGCATCAGGGAGCCTTGTTGGCTGTTTTAAGAGCCTGTTGGTAAGCCATAGCTTGCAAGGACTGCTGCGTACAGCTGGCAGTAATTGAGAAACACCATTATGCTAACATAACAAAGGGAATGAAAAGGTTTTTGGGACAGAAGCCTTAATCCAAACAAAGTTCCTCTGAGACTTGTCCATCTTGTGTCACGATTTCAGACGTCATAGACGCCCGGAAAGCGGGTTGAAAAATCCAGCGGTACAAATGAGCGCAGCACCAGTGTAATAGCGATCCAAGAATCGCTACGAAGAACTTGCTTCATTCACCTTGCCCTACTGAACATGCTACGATGTGCTCTAGTGCAAACCATCTACGCCCATACCCCCGAACCTTCCTCTCCAAGCAGAGTCGCACAACCGCGTGGAATTAACGCCGATCGCACAATCGAAGAAGTTAAGCACCGTCTTAACCCATCCAGCCATTCAAGCAGGAAGACTACAATGTGCAGCAGCGAGCTAGGCCTCATCGCCACAGAAACCCGTCTATCCACTCGAACGAAAGAACATCAGTGACCTAACTTGAGGTCCTGTACAACCCATCCTCGGGTTAGGAGTGTATTACGTGATTGAACAATGGGGTGCATGGTCGATGCCGGGCACCTTCCCTCTTCGTCGAGGCAGGATGGATGGCCTGGAAACAAAAGGCAAACACAAAATTAACCTATGCATGCCGCATGTCATTGCAATGTAATCCAGTCTCATGCTGGCGATGGCTTGCCAATCCCCCAATCTAAGCTACTTCACTACTCATACAATCTATACAACACCTCCACCCCACCTTTCACGCAGGCTTAACACCCTTATGAACCGCCGCAATCCCATCCGTCAAATTCTCATACCCCCTCCCCGGAACCAAAAACCCCGCATCCGCAATCATCCCGCTAAACTCCTCCTGACTAGGAAACCTCGCAATACTCTCAACCAAATACTGATAGCTCGCCCTATCACCAGCAACCATCTGCCCAATATATGGGATGGCGTTAAAGCTCCACTGCTGGTACACAGCGTTGAACAGCGGGTTCTCGACTTTGCTGAACTCGAGGCACGCGAATACGCCACCAGGTTTCAGCACGCGGTAGGCTTCTTTGAGGGCGACGTCTTTGTGGGTGAAGTTTCTGATGCCGAAGGCGACGGTGTAGAGGTCGATGGAGTTGTCGGGGATCATGTGGAGGTTCTCTGCGTTGGCCTCGACGAAGCGCAGGCGTGGACTGCGGGCGTAGGGGGTCTGTAGGCTGCGTTTCTTGCCTTCGGCGAGCATGTCCGGGTTGATGTCGGCGACGGTGACGTTGGTGTGGGCGTCGTTGTTGATGTGGCTCGCGTGGTCGAGCATGCGGAAGGCGATGTCGCCGGTGCCGCCGGCGATGTCGAGGATGTTCCAGCCCTTTTGGGCGGAGGGGTCGGAGGGGGAGGTGAGCGGGTTGCGGCCGGGGTTGAGGTTGCGCACGAAGTGGTCTTTCCAGAGGCGGTGGATGCCGAGGGACATGAAGTCGTTCATCGAGTCGTACGAGGAGGCGACCGAAGAGAAAACGCCGCGGACTGCGTGGTTAGTCAGCATGTGTGCATGTTTGCAGGAAGAGAGGGAGGTGGACGTACCGCGCTGCTCCTTCAGCGCCTCGGCGACTGTCTCGAAGCCAAAGTGCGTCGTCCCGTCCTGTGCGTCTTTCTGCGGCGGCGGCGGCGGCGGTGGCGGCTCCCTCACGCCGCGCGGCGCAGACGCAGCGAAGCCTCTGGCCGACTGTCTCCCCGCGCTCGTCCTTACATTCAGCAATTGGCGCCCTGTCCGTATCCGTGTCGCTTGCATGGTGGCGGTGGTGAAGGAGCGTCTGATGCTTGGCGCGACTTTTCTCTATGATGCGCGCTGAGTCCGCCGCGCTGGCACGTGCCTTGCGCTTGTCGTTTCGTCTCGTCCCATCCCTGTCGTCGCGCTCGGCTTAAGGAATCTGGGGAAGCCGCTCGGTCTCGGTACAAGCAACGACAACGTCCTTCCCGAACCATCAAAACCCAAGGCCGCCGCACCTATGTAGTTTATGCACCGAAATGTCGTTCCGCTATTCTGCGAGGCGGCTGCGACCGCAGAGACTGTCCACCACATCAAAGCCCTCGAATGCTGTGAGAACCCCATGGCAGGGCCGAGGGGTAGCGTCGACTGCCAACGCTGAGAAGTATGCTGCTGTTGCCATTCTTCGAAGACAGATCTAATAGCTACACAGAGTTCTCTTCCCGGGAGCCCTCAACAGCGAATTCACAAACACGCTCTCGTTCCTGCGGCCGTCCAAGTCCAAAGACGCAATCCCCACGTACCGCTGCCTCAACCAGTATGGCGAGATCATCGACAAAAGCGTGGGAGCCGACACCACAGACGAAGAAGCGCTGGACCTGTACAAGAACATGGTGACACGTACAGCCTCCCCCTCCCACCGCACCCTTCACCACAAAGCACTAACAACCAGCAACAGTCAGCATAATGGACCTCCTTATGTTCGAAGCCCAGCGCCAGGGCCGTCTCAGTTTCTACATGGTCTCGGCCGGCGAAGAAGGCATATCCATCGGCTCGGCCTCCGCCCTGCACCCCACCGACGTCATCTTCACCCAGTACCGCGAGAGCGGCGTCTACCTCCAGCGCGGCTTCACGCTGGCGCAGTTCATGAACCAGCTCTTCGCCAATAGCGCCGACAACGGGCTTGGGCGCAACATGCCCGTGCACTACGGCAGCAAGGAACTCAACATCCACACCATCTCCAGCACGCTCGCGACGCAGATCCCGCACGCAGCGGGCGCCGCGTACGCGCTCAAACTGCAGAACAGCGGCGTCGTGGGGCGCATCGGGGCACCCAGCGCAGCAGGGGAAGTCGAGCGCGTGGCGGTGTGTTTCTTCGGCGAGGGCGCCGCTTCAGAGGGCGACTTCCACGCCGCGCTTAACATCGCAGCTACACGGCAAGTCCCCTGCATATTCATCTGCCGCAACAACGGGTACGCCATCTCGACACCAACAAGCGACCAGTACCGGGGCGATGGGATCGCAGCGCGCGGCGCGGGATACGGCATCGACACGCTGCGCGTCGACGGGAACGATATTTTCGCCGTGCGGCGCGCGGTCAAGGAAGCGCGGCGCTTGGCGCTCGAAGACGGCGGGCGCCCCGTGCTGGTGGAGTGCATGGCGTATCGTGTTGGGCACCATAGTACGTCTGATGATAGCTTTGCGTACAGGCAGAAGCTCGAGGTTGAGGACTGGAAGCGGCGCGACAACCCTTTGACGCGGTTGCGGAAGTGGCTTGAGGGTCGGGGGCTGTGGGACGACGCCAAGGAGAAGGAGCTACGAGGTGGTACGCGGAAGCGGGTTCTGCATGCGTTTGAAGCTGCTGAGAAGCAGAAGAAGCCCAGTATTCGGAACGCGTTTACGGATGTTTGGGAGAGCGTGACAGAGGAGCAGAAAGCGCATATGGCTGAGATGGCGGATATCCTGCAGCGGTACCCCAAGGAATACGATCTTGATGGGCACGAGGGTGGAGCGAGGGCGTTGAGCGAACAGTTGGAAGAGCTGAAGCAGAAAAAGTAGACCTTGATTGAAATGAAATTATTCAAGAGCACACTCCCTCTTCAGACGTGAAAGGGCATCGTACCCAGTAGAGACCTTGTTACTGGTCTGATCAGGAATTTACACAGCGTGACTTCCATAAGGACCTTCGCAAAGATCTGGTTTGGGTAGTGGTGCCCCACACCCATCGATGCGCGGCGTTGTTGCATCAAAGTCGTGCTAGAACACAAAGTTGCTGAGCCTGACCGCGTTGACACATCGCACATGTGCAGTTCCCACTGGACTTGTGCAATATGTGCAAGGGCGTGCACCACATTGTCATATTCAGCGATATCGATAATAACAAATACATTTAACCACAACTAAGCCCCACCACCGTCGACCGTGAACCTCCAGAACAAAATGCGTAGCGCCATCCCACCGTGCTGACAGTCTTATGTGAACCCGTGACTCAACATACAAACGCCCCTGCGCGCCTCCGAAATTACAATAACGCCATGCGGAGCTCCGCAGAGTGGTGTGTGAACAGCGCTGGCTAAAAGCAATACGAAAGGAGAACAATGAGGTGCGCCTACTGATCCAACTGCGCCGAGTTGATCAGACCTGGTTCATGGAGGTGAGGTATGCAAGATGGTTTATTTTTTGCGTTGTATGCGCGTTTCGTGTGCGTTGGTGGTGTGTGCGTGTTCTTTGTATGAGATAATTACATGTAGGAGGTCGATGGGTGACGGTGCTAGCGGCCCCATGGCGACATGCGCTTCGCTGCGGTTCCCGAGCCCGAGCTTCCTGGTGCTTCTTCGAGACTGCGTCGTGAGCCGCCAGCGCCAATTTCGCTCATCTGGAAGAGTAGAGGCTCGTCGTCTTCTTGACCAAGACCACGACTGGAGAAGCTGTAGCGATTTGGCCGCTCAGTGGAGCTCGTAGCTCCTGACGACGATCCCTGCGAGAAGAAACTTGTGCGGCCGCGTGAGCTGCCGGAGTATGTGCCGCGCTTGGCAGGCATATTCGATGAAGATGACGCCCTTTGCGTATTGTCGTCAATAGGATCGATCTCCTCGGAACCCTGGTCGTGTTGCGTTGTGCTGACGTCTGTCTCTGCCTGTGTGAACAATCCGCTAGGCGTCACGTCCTTGGACTGTCCGGCCTCGGTGAGTGGCAGACTGGCAGCACGACCGTAGTTATCAAGATCATCTTCAGGATTGCGATCTTGTTGTGCAACCGAGCTGGACCGTCGATTAAAACTTCGCTCCCAGTGTCGCGGCGACGTAGGAATGTCGATAGCGTTGGTGCTGGGGTCGTCGTCTTCATTCGGCGCCTGAGCGTCTGCGGCATCCTGATCTCGGTTCGGCCGCGAAGAGCGGCTTCGTCGCGGCCGTGGCTCGTACTCGATGATGCTATTGGCACTGAGGCGTGAGGGGATTGCGGGCGTGTGCGGTGTATGCGGTGAGATGGGCTTGCCAGGTGATGAAGCTGTGGACACTGATGTGCCCGCGATCATAGCTGGAACGCTGGAGAGTTGCCGGCTTGACGATGATGAAGAGCGATGTAGCATGGTTGACGAGGACACGGAGTCAGACAGCGCCGCATGCGAATCCTTAAGTCGCTGATACTTCGACAACTGGGCCGTCGTTCTACGCATGGCTGATTCCTTCGAGGCGTTGTCGCTACGATTGAAGCTCTTGAGCTCCTTTTTTGCTTCGAGGAGCTTCAGGAAGTCTGATATGTTATCGTCGTCTGACTTTACTTCGCCGGAACTGCCGCCCTCGCCTTCATTGAGCACGTCTGACCCCCGCTGCAGCGAGGACGCCACGCTGCCCTTGCCACTGCTCAAGTTGTCGTCTTCGGTCTTGCTGCCACCGCTGGTCGAAAAGCGATTTCGGCGATGCCCAAAGCTGCTGCTGTACTTGATAGGGGCCGGCCGTGGTGAGCTAGAGGCTGAAGAGAGAACACCGGCGTCGTTGGGCAACGACGGCGTTCGCAGAGCTTGCTGAGGAAGTGCTGTCAATGAAGTGCGATTGCGAGCCTGGAGAAGTGGATTAGGTGTGGCAGTACGACCAAATGAACTGCTTGGACGCCCCAGGGAGCTGCCAGGAGATGACGGCACTGCAGGACCCAAGGCAGGTGATGACGACAATGAGCCAGCTTTGAAGGGCTGAAATGATACTGAGGTTCGTCGTTGGAACGGCACGTCAGCAGACCGTAGCGACGACTTTGACCCTTGGATAGTGCGGTGGTTTGGTGGGAGCTTCTGCGGTGGTGTTTCCATGGGTGAAGATGAAGGCATGTCTCGTACTGCGCGCAATGCAGAAATCGGGCTTGTTCCCGTTGCAGGGCCGACTTGGTGGAACGTAGACATGCTCCCGTACGCTTGACCAACGTCGGGAGTTTCCTGCGTGTGGATCTTACTGACGGGAAGTGAACCGGGTACAGCCCCACGTTGCGACTGATCGAAGTACGTGTTGTCCAAACCCATGAACTCGGAGCTTAGCAAAGATTCAGAGTCTTCGACCGTGAATTCGCAATTTGTGCGGTACTGCACGGAGATGCGCAATGGTCCGACCGGTGAGTGGGAAGGCTCGAAGTCTTGTCGGTCGGTAACGGGTTCGTCAGATGGGTACAGCGGGAGGTTGAGAGTATCCGGGTGGGGACTCTTGAAGTCGCCGTTTGTTATGCGGTAGGCAAGCTTCAACGCGGGTGAATTTGCTGGTTGCTTGGCGATAATCTTGTAGTACTTAAACGCTGGGATGAAGCGTATATATGTGTAGAGCGCACGGAACAGGACAACGGCCTTCTTGTAGACGTTCGGCAATGGGTCGTTAAGCTCTGTGGGGTGCACTGATGACTTATCGCCCACACTTATGGTCCAGCGCTCCAGGAGCACTTGTGTTGCTTTTGCAGAGCGGCCTGAAGAAGCGTTGTCCAAAGCACGAGACACGTCCCATCTTTTATCATCGTCGTCGCGGATGACGAGCGACTGCTTGTGTCCTAATGCCTTCGTGTCCAGGTATATCTCGATGCAGAGGGGAGGATGGTCTCCAGCCATAGCGTCCATTGTTTTCCATTGGGCGAGTTGCTGCTGAACCTCATCGCTGTCGTCCAGCACAACGTTGAACTGCGCTCGATGTCAGTGAGATATCAGGCAAGGGCCTTTCTATGGTACTCACCCATTTGTTTTGCCTGATACCGCCGTTGATACTGAAAGCTTGCGGTAGTATGACTCGAGAGGATATAATAGTGAGAGCGGCTTTGGTGAAGAAGTTCTGTCATGCATCAGCGTAAACTCCAAGACGAGGCTGTCCGCAGGTACGTACCTGTATGACCTGGTTCACCTTCTGGCTGTTCCTATGGTCAGGGGAAGCCATGTCGCCTTCTTCTTCATCAGGACCTCTGTCGCTGTACGGATCGGTGTCTGAGTAGGGCGAGCCGTACCGCTGGTTGTTCGTGCGCGTAGGGTTCGTCTGGAGGCTGTTGGCAGCGGAGGCTGTGCGTGGCGACGAACGCTGATAGGGAGAGGGCTGCATGTTGCGGGAGGCCTGCTGCAGGAACAGGTACAGAGGGTATGTGGGCGGCGGATGCTAGTATGCGATTATGGGCTATGCGGCGAATACAGGTGAGCCCTGGGAGCCATCACGAGTGCAGACGGCTGGGTCAGCAGCGACAGTCAGAGATGTCTCCAGATCCACACTGGGTTGTTGCGCAGGGCTGTGGCAGCTCAGGCAGCAGCCATGTCGTTGACTTTCAGGGTGCGGAGATGGTGGAGATAAGACTGTTGAGCTTGAGCACCTTGAATCTAAGGTACCAGCACCGTGGTGGGTGACGAACGTCAATATGCAGGTGTCGTGCTTGGATGGCGATTGAAGCGCCAGCTGCTGCCCGAGGTGCGAAAGGTCTGGTAAGCAAACGGCGGAAGTGATGTAGCAAAGCGTGTTGAGTGGAAGGTGTGTGACCAGTGCAGCGTGACTCCAGCCAAATGACGATGGCTGCTAGCTCCAAGACAGACAAGGGCCAACGCTGATAGAGGACTGATAGCGGAACTGGTCGCCAGGCAGGGAAACTGTGGAAGATGCAGGAAGTCCAAAAGTTGCAGCGGTTCCATCTCTCGCGCCTCGACACGGTCCCACGAGTCTGGGGAAGCTCGACCCCGTCTTCTTTGGTGTTAGTCGTGGCCAATGCACTCGAGCTGCTCTGGCGAAGGTTGCCTAGATACGAGAACCACGATAAGAGACCTCGACAAAGCGGCTATCAACGCTTCATCGATTATGCAAATGCAACCAAAGAGCAGGACTCGATTTTTCTTCTCGAGCTATGTCGCGCTGCTCGTGTCGCCTGTCGACATCGCACGCCATTATTGGTCTGCGCCTCACCTCCGTGCATGACTTGAAGCCAACCGAGCTTGACCGGTAACGCAAGCTGCACTACTCTTCGCTTCACGTACGACGTCCACTGCTGGTCGAGAGTCATCTTCATGCCTCGCGCTGCCTGGTCGCGAATAAAGCGCGCAAAAATCAATAGCAGCGGGACAGCTAGGCCGCTTGATAGTCCTGGAGGACAGAGGTGCTCACATTTCATGCGCTATTTCCATCACAGATGTTACGACTTGCCTACACAGACTTGGCGAACATTACGCAGAGGAGACCTGTCCTACCGCTTGATAGTGCTTTCCGCCATTCTTTGCATGAATTGCATGTAGATTGTATTTACCTCAGGGTCGTCGGTTGCCTGACATTGATACCTACCTACCAGCAATGTTTGAACGCAGTGTCATGCCATCTTCGTGTGAAGCCTGACCGTTCTACACATTGTCCAAAGGTTGTCATCGATGTAGACTTTGGTACAAAGGTTGCATGTGACTTCGACGTCCAGCTCTTTGGACCAGGTTCTGCCGCTCACCGCCTGTGGGTGCTCAGCGCGTGTACCTGCCACAGTACATGAACGGCGATCCTCAGACACGTTGACCCGTCCTACCATGCTGCTACATCGTAGTAGTCTACAGCCCATTCTCAGTATGAAGCACATGTCAACCCATCACGCTGACCCAGTGAGGTCGACCTCCATCATGCCAGAAGAGAGGCTCGTGGAGCGCACTGGGCATTGATTGGTTGGACTGATGATGACCACCGAGGACACATGCCACGGACAGCCGCATTGCGCTCCAAACCCCGCCGTTCCCAGGGATAAAGTGACACTCTTGAACATCTGTGTAGACGGTGGCAAGTGCTGCAAATTTCAGTGTCCTCAAAAGCATCTTTTATGTCGCCATAACGACCTCGCCGTTATCAGCACCGTCAACCGGTTGACCCCGCCATATCTACCTGCATCGTCATAGACCCAGGTAGCGAGACACTGGTCGCACCGACTCCAACCTCAGTGTAAACATTCGCCGCCGAATCGAAACAGTAATAAAAAATCTGCGCCAGAACTAGGACCAACGTTCCTGAAGTTTCCTGCCCATATCGCGTCCATTCGCCACCCCGCTGTTAGCACAATTGACTCGAGCGATCGCATTCTGTCAACTTGCCACTCCCCACGAACGCGCTTCATTTCCACGCCCTAATACACGTCGCACCGCAATACGCACACGAAATCTACACATAGACACCAATAGTCTATCTGGGAGATAGATCTGCCGAACAGTCGCGTTCGGCGCACCTTGTGGAGCTCCACCCGTTTCGCAGCCAGCACCTTTAAACACGCTTTGGTCCCTGAGATCATAGCGAGGGGCAGGCACTTGTCGGAACATCGGAAGACTCCAACACCACTTGGCACATGAGCGGCTATCTGTGGAAATACTACCTCGAAGATGACGTCGACAATTTCCGGAATGTCGTCGCATCCAGTACACAGTCGTCTCGTGCCGGCGCACAAAAGAGCCATAGTGGGTGGCAGAGTACAGGAGCTGGTGTCGCGGTGAACAGCAGTCCAGGCAGTTACAATGCTTCGCCAATGTTGGGCGCAAAAGGTCGCAAACCTGCTGGTGCAACCTTGACAAGATCAGACATCAACAGTCGAGACTCGGCCGGCCTCACCATCTTGCACCATGCCGCATCCTCATCAGCTGAAGGCGCTGTTGAGTTTGCGCAAACCTTGTTGGATCATCAGTGGACAGACCTGTACATTCAGGACGCAGAGAACGGGTGGACGGCACTGCATCGAGCCTTCTACTTCGGCAACATCGCCATCGCTCGTCTCATACTCAATCGCGATGCTCAGGACATACTTGGTCAAGGATACGGAGGTTTCAACCAGCATGCGCGCGGCTTGGTCAAGATCAAAGACAAGGAAGGCTATGGCCCGCTCGATTTATTCTCCATGACTATTAAAGACCGAACGTTGCGACCGGAAGAAGCGCCAATGTTCGACTCGGACTCGGACGACGAGATGGCACATGGCGATAGCGGTGACATGGACGATGAATTGCGCAAGCGGTTGATTACTCCTACAACCGTGCTTGGTGGCGACGAGGTCTATACCTTCGGCAGCAACAAGAACGTCACTCTTGGATTTGGAGACCAGGACGACCGCGCGTTTCCCGAGCGTGTGATATTACGGAGACCGGACCATCTGCTTCGCCGGTTCTACAAGGAAGATCAAGAAAGGCACAACCAATTCTGTGCTACGATGGGACTGCCTCTGTCAGATGCAGGCACACATACTCCAAAAGGGCCTGTCGATCTCCCCACGCATATCCGGAACACCCCAATCGTTATCCAGGACGTGCAGATGTCAAAGCTGCACACAGCCGTGCTCACGACCGACCCCATTTCGAACCTGTATATGTGTGGGCACGGAATTGGAGGACGTCTGGGCATCGGCAGTGAGACCACAAGTTACCAGTTCACGTGTGTCGAGGCTGGCGGCTTGGGTATGAAGAAAGTTGCAGCCGTAGCTCTGGGACAGAATCATACCCTTGCGATCACGGATGAGGGTGAGATCTTCACATGGGGCAATAACGCATTTGGTCAATTGGGCTACAGCCTCCCCAAACCGTCCCTCAAAGATGACGACCCAATTTCAACGATACCACTGCAGATATTTGGACCTTTGAAACGCGAGCAAGTGCTTGGCATTGCAGCTTCGCGCATCCATTCTGTTGTTCACAGCTCAACTTCGCTATACACCTTCGGCAAGAACGAGGGCCAGCTTGGCATAGTCGACTCCGACGCTCGATCGTTAGAAATGCAGGTCACCCCACGCAAGATTGCAGCGTCACTCTTCTCGTCACCTATCGCTGCAGTCTCAGCCATCGATGGGGCTTCTATATGTATGCTGGAGAACCGAGAAGTATGGGTTTTCGCAAATTATGGCTACTCGAAGCTCACTTTCGCGCTCGATGGCTTCACCAGCAATTTTCTCAAGGAGAGTTGGCTGACCACGAAATACGACACTGCACCAAATAGGATTCAAAAGATCACATCTGGTGGCGACACGATCTGCGTCATGTCGACGTCAGGCGAAGTATTCACAGTCGCTGTGAGTCGCCGCTCAGATGGCAGCCAAGACACTAGCACCTCCACGACGAATCCCAAGCAGATACGCAAAGCATTGTCGACACCCTACCGGATTTGGTCTTCAAAAAAGAGTCATATGGCTGCTAGGGATGTCGATGTCGACCAGGATGGCTCTATCATATTGACTACGGAAGCCGGCACCGTGTGGAGACGCACCAAGCGGGCAACCATCAAAAGCGCCAACACCACTGCTGCAGCGGAGTTGAAGCCAAAGGACTACAAGTTCCAACGTGTGTCCGGTTTGACTCGCGTTGTAGCCGTTCGTGCCTCTGCGTATGGTGCATATGCTGCGGTGCGTAAAGACTGCGACGTTACACGCAACCAGATCGGTGTGGACGAGCCCGGGCTCTGGGAGGACCTTGCGCCTCTCTTGTCATTCTACGACATGCACAATTACGAGGAGTCTTCAGATGACGAAGAGCCAGTGCCGCGGTATTGGAACAGGCCCGGCCAGTCTCTAGCACTTCACAAGCGTGTCTTGAGGTCCAAAGATCTCGAAAAAGAGGTTTCAGAGGTCTTGGAACAGGCTTCGGTGACTTCTGAGAATACCTATGATATGGTCATTGGGACTACAGTGTCCGAAGTACGCCTGCCGGTTCACGAATTCATCATATCTGGTCGCTCCCGCATTTTCCGAGATGCGATGCTCGACTTCCGATTGAAGAGCTCTAGCCACGCCATTCCTGAGCTACTCACCATCAGCAAGGAAGGTGAGACAACCCTGGTTATGTTCCAAGGCCTTGACTTCTTGACCATCTTTGACTTCGTCTTGTACACATACACAGACACCATCGTTGACTTCTGGAACGTCACACGCCATGCGCCCGAGTCAGCATTCCGCTATCGATCTGTTCGTACAGAGCTCATGAGGGTAGCCTCACGATTAGAAATGCGACAATTGGAACCAGCTGTGCGACAGATGGTCAATCCTCGACGATCGCTGCACGTCGATCTCGAGGTCGCGATCAAGGAGTCTTCGTTCTTTGAAAGTGGAGATGTTATCGTTGATCTTGCCGACGGTGAGATGCTGCTGCATTCTGATATTGTGTGTCAGCGCTGCCCCTTCTTCGAGGGTCTGTTTAGGGGTCGCGCAGCTGGGCAATGGCTCTCAGAGCGACGTGAGGGCTCCGCACCAGTTCACATCGATCTCACAAACGTTGAGACCGACCTCTTTCAGCTCGTTGTTCGTCACCTGTATACTGACGCTGGAGAGGAGATCTTCGACAACGTCGTCAGCGAGGATCTGAACGATCTGCTTGCACTAGACGAGCTTCTGGATCATGTGATGGATGTTATGTCTGTCGCCAACGAACTAATGCTTGACCGTTTGTCGCAGATTTGCCAGAAATTCATCGGTCGTTACGGTACGTTCCACTTCATTGGCCATTGAATTCGAGCTGACTGATTGACCAGTCAACGCCCGCAATGTCTGCTCTTTGCTGAACGCTGTCGCACCGAGCTCAGTCGCAGAGTTCAAGGATGCAGCTCTTGAGTATGTCTGCCTTAGTTTAGAGGCAGTCATGCAGAATGGGTAAGTGATACATGCTGTTTTTGTTTAACAGACGCTCATACCCGGCAGATCTTTAGACGAGCTTGATGACGATCTCTTGCATGAGCTGAACGAGGTTGCGCGCGAGAATCAACTAGCGTACCTGCCGTTTGCGCGAAGTGGTCGTGCAGAGGCTCTGCTGTTCGAGCAGTATCCTGATCTTGCAGAAAAGATCGAGCGAGGCAATCGTGCTAAGATTGATGCCATTGTTCTCTCCAATAAGTACGCCAGTGCAGACACAAACTCGGCATCCTTCAGAGCCCAGAGCCTAGAAGAGCTTTCAGCTTCGCCACTCCGCCAACGTAACAGAAGGCGAGCCTCCAACCAGACGAAGAATGAAGCCAAGAGTCCGGCTCTAACGCCGCAGCTGAAAGGTAAGAGCTCGGTTGCAGATCTCATGTTTGAGATGTCGGACGGCGAGGACGAAGATGCCTCTTTACTTGACAAGATCAAGCCTCCTCGCTTCGTGAGTGAGCAAGCGAAAACATTCGATCAAAGTCTTGGTGAATCTCAGTCACCATGGACTACCAACATCATGCAAAATACTTCAAGCAATATAGAAGATGGCTTTATCTCACCAAGCTCATTGCCCCCAAGCGCGTTATCGGGAAGCAGGACTCCAAATCAGCCCTGGGGCACGGCACCCTTGGCAAGTTCGAAGCTCGACCTCAAGGACATCATGGCACAAACTTCAAGCGACAAGCCATCCGGCTTGGCACTGGGTCTCGCAAAGGAGGAGCGAGAACGTGCCCGTGCTGCTCAACCTAAGATGTCCCAAAAGGAGCGCAAGCGACTGCAACAAGCTGAGCTTCAGGGTCTCAAGGTCGAAGCCGCCCAGCCAGCCCCGCCGGCTGTCTCGCCGTGGCAGGCTGCATCGTATAGGAAGCTGAGTGCAAATCAGATCCTGGCTCCTTCCGCAGCGACGCCTCCGCCGCAGCAGCCTTCGCCCCAACCGGCCCGGGCGGCGAGCACCCCGCAACTGACCATGCGACAGACCATTGCTAAAGGCAAGGGCAAAGGCAAAAGCAAAGATAAGGAAGCTAGTGCGCAAGACGCGTCCTCACCCTCACGGCCATCGGCTTCTGAGCGTGGCATGTCGGTTTCCAATACACCTATCCCCGTACCTATGTCTGTTCGTCACATCCCCCTGCCTTCACACTCGCCGACATCTCCAAGTCAGCATCTCAGTATGATGGAGATCCTGTCTTTGCAGGAAGCCGAGAAGACCTCGATCCGCGATGCAGCAGCCAAGCGGAGTCTCGAGGAGATACAGCAGGAGCAAGAATTTCAGCAATGGTGGGAGGCCGAGAGCAAGCGTGCTATCCAAGAGGAAGAGCAAGCGAAGCGCGCTGCCGAGAGAGCTACCAGAGCCGCCGCAAAGGGTACCACCAAGGGTCGCGGCGATGGACCTGTGAGCGGTCCCCGTGAGTCAAAGCCATCCAAGAGCAGAGATACGAAGAAAACCAGAAGGACAGGCGATGAGAAGAAGGAAACAGAAAAAGATGGAGTCATCGACCAGCGCAAGGAAAAGGCACCAAAGCCACGAACACCCAAGCCAAAAGGTCGGCCTCAGGCTCCTGCTGCGGAAACTAGCGCGCCACTAGCACCTAACCCTGAAGCCCCCGCTTTCGTATCACCCACGGTTCCGAAAGCCGACCAGACTGCCCAGAGCGGCCGTGGCAGAGGTCGAGGCGGCCATCATCGAGGTGGGCGAGGAGCTGGTGGCGCGAGAGGTGGGAGGCCATCTGCCCCTCCGCGAGACGTGCAGAGCGCTCCTGCTGCGCCGGCACAACATGCATGATGCATGATGCATAGACCTGTATGAACTGTATGTAATATCTCGCTAGAAAAGTGCGGCGAATCCATTGTTGCTCAATGTTTTCATTGCATCTCTGCCGACGAAAGAGCCCTGACCGTGGATCACTGTCGCTGTGCGCTTGGTCTTGCTGAAGCAGCTTTTCGTGTCCCTCGTTTTAGATTACGGCTGTGTGATGTGTGATGTAGAATTTGTACTATGATATACGTAACATACGCCTACAGCATAAGACATACGCAATGAGACTCTGGATTACCGCACTCACGTGGCCAGTTCAGCATTTTGATAACGATCCATATAGTCTCAGTCTTGACTTCAACCGCAACCAAGGTGCTGGACAGATGTTGAGTTTTGGACGGCGTGTCGAACCCAAATGCAAGAACGAGTTAGGAAGGGGTGTACATTCGGCGCACAGGTAGTTTCCCAGGTTAGCAGCGATCGAGCTTCGCGTAGACATCAGCAACACGGTCGACAAGTCTATATCTTGTGTCATGAATATATGGAGCGAGAAGTCTATCTATGGACCAATTAGAAAGGAGATGATGCGGCATCTCGGGCGACCTGCATGTCCGACCCCACTTCCCGAGTGCCCGCCGTTGGACGGGGCGGTCGCGATGCGGGAACAGAAATGCGTGCAGTGACTCGGTACCGTCTCATGTCCCGAGAGGAGCTTCATAATTCAAGTGGCTTGTTACCCCGCATTCATGCTCGCACGACGATCATTCCAGAGAGATTAAAGCATAGCTAGAGACTTACAAAGGCGGTGCGATACTGCGTGCTCAGTTTGAGAGTATCACCTGGAGCTTTGTTTCAAGGCATTGTACCGATCATGGCTTCAACTTCCGCAATCCACGGTTTCGTGTCGAGCTTCTCATTCGTCGTATCGGCAGTGGTGTTGGCCGCCTGCTACTTCGCCTTCGCTGTAAGTACTCGCTCGCTGGAGGTTTGTCTGCTTCATCATGCTGACACCAAATTCAGGTGGTTCGGCGTTTCTTTTTCAGTGCCCTGCACCATATCCCCGGTCCGTTTGCAGCTCGCCTGTCAAACCTCGAACTTGCAGTAGCAGGCATCAAGGGTTGCCGAATATATGTGAGTAGGCTCGTATCGACGGATTACTGCGCGCATTCGCTGATGAGATCATAGGCTCTAGATGCTTTACACAACAAGCACGGTGATGTTGTACGTGTTGGTCCCAATGAGGTGTCGATCTCCAACTGGTGACACATTCGAACGATATACGCCAATACAAAGACGGTGGTGAAGGACCCTGCATTCTACGCCAACGCTACCTTCGTTGGGAAGAACAACATCTTTCAGATGACGTACGCCAACGTACCGTTCTGGCTCAACAAACTTATGCTGAATTACACATAGCAATCCCACAGAACACGCAGCCCGTCGCAAGCTCAGCAGCCCGCCTTATGCTGCTCAATCTGTAACTAAACTTGGTCCCTTGATTGAAAAAAAGGCCGACGATCTCGCACATCGACTGGTCACTGAAGCAAGTGCATCTCCGACTGGCACCGCCGATGCATACAAGCTCTGTGGTCTTTTCAGTTTCGAAACAATCTGCAAAGCTGCATTTGCCAAAGACTTTGACGAATCGGCTGGTGCTGAGGCTTCACTGAAGCTTTTGCGGGCTATGGATGGCAGTGCTCCTACTCTTATCTTCGATAGCGCGCTGCCCTTCCTTCATCGCACAGGTTTTGGTGCCAGAGTGCCAGGATTTATCGGAGATGCATATCGAAATCTTCAATACTGGGAGCAGCAATCCAGGATTATGGTGGACCACTTCCTTGAGAAATCATCTTCTGACGAAAAGTACCTGCTCTCACCGATAGCAACTGGCATTGACGGTTTCCTAGGACGCCGTCTCAATCATGAGGAGCTAGTTGAGGAAGCCATGGGCTACATGTTCGCCGGTAGCGGCACAACATCCTCAACCTTGACGTATCTGTTATATGCGCTTTCACTCCCGCAGAACAATCACGTCCAAGAGCGATTGTACCAAGAACTCAAAGCCTTACCATCAGGTGATATCAACACCTTACGCCAGCATCCCTACTTAAACGCCGTCATCAAGGAAACATTCCGCCGCTTCCCCACGATCGTGTCGACATTGCCTCGCGTGCTTCTCGAACCGATGCAACTCGACGAGTACCTTCTACCCAAAGGCACCGTAATTGGTATGCAAAACTGGATTCACCACCGCAACGCCGCTGTCTTTCCCAACCCTGATCGGTTCGACCCGGAACGCTGGCTGCAGAGCACTGAAGTAATGGAAGCCTCTTTAACCCCCTTCAGTATTGGTCGCCGCAACTGCATTGGCCAGAATCTCGCTTGGGAAGAGCTTTATCTAGCCGTGAGTGCGATCATGCGTGCTGGGCTGAAGCTTAGACTTGGCCCTGAGATGGAGGATTGGGAGATGGATATCGAAGATCGTTTCAATATTGCGCCTCGAGGCCATCGGTTGATGCTTGAGGTCACACGAAGGTGAATGGAGCATGAAATAACTGCTGATAACCAGTAACGTACACTTAAGTCCTGTTGAATGTTCTCCTGTTGGCCTCGCGCCGCCTGATTACACTACTCTATCGAATGGTCACGAGTCTATAATCGACTTCACCTTTCTGGTGGCTGCAATCGTTTGCGTCTCGCACCGGCTTCATCATCTCGCTTCTGGTATCTCACATCTGCCCCAGAATCCTTCTTCTCGCACTAGCATCTGCATCAGTATTTCCCTTGTGGCCTCCAGCATCGGATCAGCGTCTGCATGACACTTTCTTTCCCGGCGCAATCACGGCGTGTGTAAAGATGGGCACCGCAGATATGGCTCTCTGAAGGTCCGGCTCTTCGAAGATGAGGGTGAGTGTGCTAGTTGCCGCGGTAATAGCAATTTTGGCGGCTTCGCGTCGGTCATGTAGGACACTGCATCTGGTCATGGTCGGAGACATCTAAAGAAAAGACGATAGGTCTTCCTTCAGACCAGAAAGATATCCTGTTCTTCGATGTCCCAGCCTTTCCAATCAGGGCTGTCATCATCTCCAAAGCTGTCCAAGAATCTCGGCTCATCACCTACAATGCTAACATGACTCCCAAGGACGAAGGAAGTACCCACAAAGCAATATGAGCCTTCTGCAGGAGTCGCTCGAAGCAGACATGGTCGGCAGCATCCGAAGATGACAGCGCATGCATCCCCTGTGCGGGCGATCTGTGGGGCATGACCAAAGTAGCCGCGTCTGGTGATGATGAATCTCCGGTCGCGCATGTGATCTACCATGAATCGGCATAGAGGGTTTGAATTCAGCTCGTAAAACTGTTCCGACTCCCATGGGATCGTTTCGTGATCATTCACATGATGAGATACAGCCTTGAAAACGTCCCGTATACTCTTCCATTGCGAGTCTGTGGCAAGTAAGGTTCCGAGAAAGTGCGCTCCCGAGGTTAATGTATCAAGGAAAGCCTCAAGCAGGAAACCGCGATATGGATTATCAGGCGGTAAGAGATTGCGTACTTGAATCCAAAGTGTCAAAAGGCTCGCCACCAATGAGTCCCCCATGCATAACACGTTAGAGGTGAAGGATATCATATCGGAGATGGCCCCCTGTAGCTGGAGTAGATTACCCGCCGTAATCACCGGGCTCGACACTTGGCCTGCTCGCGAGTGTAGAGAGAAATTTGGAGACATTCTACCTTTAGCGTTCATAGATCCGGAGTCCCAACTAGGTACCCAGGTCAATGTGGTGAGTTCCGTCGCCGGGTCAGCGTAGTCGATATAGTACAGAATGTTTAGATCCTCGGTCGCCAAAATGTAGGAAGCCGCGAAATCCAGGAATACCTTTGCAGGCGGGTCAGTATAGTTTGGTACTATACTGTGAGAGGTAAGCTTGTCGACATCGCCAGTGACAATGTCTAAAAAAGCGTAGATCCGGTCCCGCGGATCCTTGAGACGTAGGGATCTGGCGAAGTATACGTAGTCCAATAGAGAACATTCACGCCAACCTCCCTCTTGATAGAATGCAGCAGTCAGACCCCGATGTCGCGCCTCGTAAGCTTCAAGATGTAGTCCGATCCCGTTGTGATATTGGGTCGACATCATGTAACCAGCTCTTCGATTTAGCCACATGGCGGTCCACATCAGGTTTTCCCAAGAGAGAGTTGTGACTCCCCACTTTACCAACACTTGTTTCGCCAAACCTGCTTCTCGAACAACCCATCCGCGCTGGAACCAATCTTGTTTGAGGAAGGATGCCAGCAATGCCCATCGTGGGTCTCGGTTGAGAGTTTCATTCCCATTCATATGTGGAAAGATGTCGTGATAAACCCGGGACTCCAAATGTCGCATCACGAATGACCCGTAGTCAACCTCACAATTGACGTCTTGGTCCGTGCCACGCTCCCGGTGACGTGCCGGCAAAAGAGGCAGGCGAGAAGGGAGACTGAGCCAGTCGGGATCAGAGTCGTCAGGATCAGAGTCGTCAGGATCAGATTCTTTCGTCTCTATGCTCCGGATCGCATGATAGAGCCTTTCAACGATCATATTGCTTACGTCCTCCAAAAGACTCCGGACATCTTCAGCCACCTCACTGCCAGTAGCGTCCATACAGACAAGCACACATGTTGCTGAAGAGTATATTCCACCCATCATACGCACTTGATGGCCCTTCTCTTTGAGATCCCTCTGATTGATGCAGATCGAATCGACCCAAAGCTTTCGTGGCGCGTCTTCAAGCCGTACCTGGCGGAGTGCATTGTTCAAATTCGAAGTGATTTTGAGCAACTTATCGTTGCAGAGGATGTCGTGGGGCTGCTCTTCGGAGCCCCATACATAGGAGATGGCCTCATATTCAGCATTGTCGATTTCTGTCGTGTGCAAAGTGCAACACAACGGCTCGTCATGCACGCCAGGATGGAGGACGAGATATCGGAATGAATCTTGCGAAATTTCTTCGTACTCATAGCTCACAACAGAGGAAGCCATAACAGTATGTTGTGTTGTGATGACAACGGGAGGTTGAAGTGGGGAAGTGGCGTTGGACGAACCCCTCCGTCACGCCTCGCTTGAGCGACTAATCACTGTTGCCATGCATCTCACATCCTTGCGAATGCGACGGCAGAACCTCAGCCTTATAGATGTCTGTTTGAACCTTCAAGATAAGGTGCACGTCAAGGTGCACCACTTCAAAAGGTGAGTACGCATTCGAGTGTCTGTTCTACAACGCTCGAGTAGTCGCAAGGGCAAGGCTTGACTCACCATCACAGTCAACGAAACTCTTTCGACTGCGTCCCACGGTAAGCTTAATCTACTAATATCACTAAGCACTAGAAGATAGTCTACCCTACTTCAGGATTACGTACCCTGTTCTTTACGTGCTTAGAGCACTCCAGGCTGACCTCATCTCTAGCTGAGATAATCCTATGTAGGGTCTCCGTCGCGACAGCTGCTAACTAGCAGATTCCCAGGCTTAATAGTTATATAGATAGAATTGTACTTTGCATAGATAGACAGATAGATACGAAGGGTTATGTGACATCAACAAGCCAATCCGGCTCTGCATCTTCATCCTCTGGATCCTCTAGGGGTAAACTGCCTGTATCACTGATTTCGCTTTTCAGGCTACTAATTGGTGGGTTATCGGGCTCGTCAATCGCATGGCTGGCCACAAGTGGTTCTTTGGTAGGCACGGGGGCGACGTCTGGCGTGACGTCGTTTTGCGGTTCAGACGATTGGTATGTGGTGAGGGTGGATGGATCTGGATTTGGATCTGCGATGGGCGGGGGGAGAAATCCACCGCTTGTGTCTTGTCCAGATCCTGGGGGTTCGGGATGTGCGGCGACGCGCTCGGGGAGGTTAATGTTGGATTGTGTTTGCTCGTTATCTCCCGATTGCCCGCTTTCTAGGCGCTCGAAGCCGGCGGGGTCTTCCCACTCGCTCTCCTCATCGCTGTCGTCGGATGTCTTTGGGTTTCGAGGCGTCGATACATCGGAAGACACGTAGGGTCCTCCGAAGGAGAAGCGGCGTCGCGGGCGTAGTTCCTGGCTCTCAAGGATCGCGCTGCCGAAAGACTCTTGACGGTTGAGAATAGGGCCGCCGAGGTCGAAGTCGCTGTCTTTCTGCTCGTTGTCGGGGAGGAAACCGCCTCCGCCGTAATCAGCGTCCTGAACTGCGTCATTATGTTCGGATCCATTTTCGCTCTGGACAGCTTCTTCGACGCCTTCGTCGTCAGACACGAAGCCGCCTCCGAACTCGATGTCTGGTCTCGCTGGTCGCGATGGCTCGACGTACGCCGCATCTTCGGGCAAAAACCCTCCTGCCGTCTCGTCGGCCTGTCTGCGCTGCTCCTCGTAGTCAATACTCTTTTGCACATCGACCACGTCACCCCTTTGGCCATCGATCTCAATCGCATTCACCCGTTGCGCGATCCTGAGACCGAGGTAAAACCTCCGCCATAACCTCAGACTTTCGCTCCTCCGCGCGTCCTCCTCAGCTTGGATCTGCACATACTCGAACCCCTCGATGACTTGCTCGACGGCTGGAGCATACTCGGCTGCGACGACACAGCCCTGTACCACCGCAGTGCCATGGCGGCCCTTGAAGTTGAACCCCGTGACCGCGTCCGCAAAGTCGATGCCCAACAGCCGCGCAGCTTTGGAGGCGAGCTTGTGACGTACATGCACACCACCGGGGGGCACCATGGACGGGACATATAGATCGAGGTTGCCGTATGCGTTGCGAGGGACTCTGCCGCGGACGACTGGGGGTGGGATGTACAGTTCTGTCTGGAATTCGGCGTACAATGCTGCGCCTATTTCCTCGCTTTGGTCCTTGATGCGCTCGTCGGGTCCGATGGACGGCAAGCGATTCTTCTTGGGCTTCGCGTGCTTGAGCGGTTGTGCGCCCGCGAGCACGTCGCGGCCCAGACGGTACCATTTATCCGCACTTCGCACGAGATGGACATTCTTGCGCCGATAGATGGGCTCCATGCGTGGGTTCATGGCGCTGCCGACGTTGACCTTGCCGACGACGTCGAGTGGGTGGATGACCTCGTTGTGCCGCAGGTGCCGCTCGAGTACGTAGACGGGGTGGTTTTTGAAGTCTTGAACGTTCTTGGGAATTCCTTCTGCAGTGACTTTGCGCGCCAGGATGGCCTCTTCGGCGGTATCGCGGGGAAGCAGCAAGTGGCGCGCAAAGTACTTCATAGTGCGTGTCCACCACTGCGGACCACGAGGTGTGGACTCGACGCGGAACTTGAGTGTTTTGGCGTTGTAGGCTTTTGCGTAGCGCCGAGTCACGTCGTGGGCCGTGTAGTCGGCTTCAAAAGCTATGACGTAGGTGAGGCTGTTCTGGAGGTAACTGAACGGTGGCTCGAGCTTCTCTGGGGCATTGATGGTGAAGGTCGAGAGGGGGTCGATGGGGACCCACTTCTGATGAGCGGAGTTGAAGGCTTCGACCCAGTACACTGGATATGGGGTCTGGAAAGCTTTCAGCTTCTTCGGTCCTGTGCCGGCTTTATTGAGCACGGGATGGCGTTCGCCCATGATGCGCTCAAGGCGCGAGAGCTTTTTGTTGCGTGTAGGGGTGAGACTCTTTGCGAGGCTCTTGTTGTATGGATCCACAGTGACTGTCCTCGCGGGCTGAGCTGGCTTCTGTGGGGTTGACGGCTGTGCTGCAGAGGCAAATGGAAGCTCTTGCAGCGAGCAGACGAGTCGTGTGTCGATACCGATGCCACGCAGGAGAGCGCAGAACAGCTGGCCACCAACATCAGACGAGCCTCGCAGTGTGCGAGCGGCGGTACGGAAGTCATCCTTGTCCATGGGATTGTCCAGGTCGTCAAAGTCGGAGAAGGGCCGGACTTCTGCGCCTGGCTCTGCCCACTTGGGCTTCGACATTCCCTTGGCGGTGGCCTTGAAGCGTTTCGACCACATGATCTTGAGCTCGTTCAGGGCATCTACAAAGCGATTCGAGGCCGAGTACTGGGTCAGGTCGGGGTTTGGCACGAGATTGGTCAAGACTTTTGGCTCGACCAGCTTGCGTAGAGCAGACTGTACTCTTGGATCGTTGCACCACGCATTCCTGCGGTGAAGGTGGTACAGGAGACAAAGGATGTGCATTTTGTGTATATCCAGTCGTCTCTTCCTGTCGACTGAAGTGATGGCTCGTCGCCGTACCTTCTTCTTCGTCGAGACGTCTTCGCTTTTCTTCCCGCCTATGGCGATGGAGACATCGCCAATTTGCGGCGGGACCTTCCCCTCGCTTTCAGACTCGCTGTCGCTGGCGTCACCCAGGGCATCTTCCCACTCCATGTCACTGTCATCGTCAGACTCATCCGAGTCTTCGATAGTCTGTCGCGCGCGGGGTGGCTGTTGGGTGGGCGCATTGCTGCTTGGTGGTTCGTATGGGAGGAGCGAGGGTGGCAGCGATGATGGCACAGGCTTGGAAGGGCGTGGGGGTGCAGTGCTGGCTGCAGGCTGAGCTTCTGTGGCCGGACTCCCTCCCCGCTGGGCGTGCGCCGTCTTGCGCTTCTTGAGCGGCTTCTGCTCCTCGTCGTCGGCGGCTCTCTTCGCAGCCCGATCCTCGTGCAGCATCTCCCGCACCGCTTCAGGAAGGCCATCGCGCTCTTCTTCTACTGTGTTCCGCTTACGCAGCGACCGTCGCGGTGCTGGTGCGTCTGTTGTCCTGCGCGAGCGGCCTCGCGTGCCTGCCATTTCTCTAGCGGCCTCTAAGAAGTGCACAATGCGGGGACCGTGATCAACACAGATTACATAGGCAAGACGCTCTAGCACAATGAGACAGGGCGCGCATGGCACGGACGGGCCAGCAGTCTCGTAAGAAGCGTGGAGAGAGTCGAGTTTCACATTGATGTGGTGTGCAAGACTGCAAGTCAAGGTTGCGCCGGCTGCCTCCAGACGATGACGCAACAAATCGCGAACTCACGTGCACATCTTTTGTCAGCCATCACCTGCGACTCCACACCTCAGTCTCTTTGCGCCAGCGTCGGCCGCAATTGAGCTCGCACATTCGCGTAAAACTACAAGCTCAAGGACTACCGTCTGTCGTACATACCTGAGTGTTACTGCAATCACCACCAATAGCGCTCTCGTCGACTGGGACTACCACGAGACGTGACAGTACTAATCAAGTTCCTTGACTGACGCTTGCCTTTGTTGCTGAGCGGGCATTGCATGGCGCCTCCGATTGCCTCCTATGAGTGCCCGAGGCCGAGACCGGATGCTGCACGGCAATCACCTTCTGTCGCACCTTCCTCTCGCCAAAGGAAACTTGCAGCTGTCACTGGCGGCATTTCCGTCCCACGAACACACGATACCCCACTGGTAAGACAATCGCATTCTCGACCTGTGACTCCATCAGCTCAATGGCACGCCATGTTACACGGCACGGTACAGTCCATCATGGTAGGTTGCAAGCCGTACAGGTGCGGATGGCCTCCCGCGCCATTGCCAGCACGCAAGAGCCGTGCAACTTCTATAAACCGCAACTGCGCTCCTGCTGAAAGATGACCTGTGACACGTGGAAGACAACCCTCAAGCGCGCTGTTGAAGCTCTCCGCCGCAGAGTCCAACTTCTTGCAGCATCCCACCAAGTATCACCACTTCAACCATATTGATACGTTTCTTCAGTAGCAGAACACCCAGAGATGGCGCATATTTTCGGTATCGGTCGCAAGGTCACCGTCGAGCGAACTTCGCCAGATCCGTGGCCATATCGCCCAGGTTGGGATTGTTCTCCGCCAGCAAGCCCTCCGCCGCCAGACATGCACATGCCTCCCAGTATCATTCACGGACAAGAAATTCCACCTGCAATGCAAAATTTACACCCTGTCCCCGACCCGCAATCTTGGACTCCGGATGCATTCAAAAACCTACCGCGCACACAACCCCAGCGATTCATATCCAGGCTCACCAACATCTTTCGACAGACGCCTCTGCAGCAGTCCTCACATTCGCATTCGCATTGCCATACACCCGCACACACTCACAGCCACTCACACTCAGAGGGTACTTGTTGCTTGGGGACTTCCTATGAAGATATCGAGTCCGTGCTAAGGACTACAGGAAAGAAGAGCGAGGACAGCGAAAACGTCAGCCATCTTGATCTCGAAAAGGGCCCGCCAGAGTACCAGCGGTTCGTTCTCAATATCGACGGATTGAAGTGTGGTTGCTGCGAGACCGGTATAACGAGGGCTGTCAGTCGTATATCTGCCATCCGCGATCACCAGGTCAATGTGGTCCTGGCTCGCCTCGAGATCGATCTGGACATCAATCAGCTCACTATTGACGTTGCAGTTCAGAAGCTGAGCACCTCAACTGGATACACGTTCGAACAAGATACCGGGCCCAACGATCAAGTTCTGGAGCTCGTTCATCACGATCCTCGTGCGTTCGATCGCAAAGACCTACCGGACGGCATCATCTCAGTTGAGCTTCCGCAGCCTCGCAAGCAGTTTTGGGAATCCGCTCGGTCTACTAGAACAGGTCGACGGGCGGTTAAGTCTGCAGATGGTCAGACTTCGGAGAAGGCGTTGCCTGGCCGAACGACGAATGCAGTCTCAACTATGCAGCAACAGCCGTTGAAAGGCCGTGTTCACTATAATGCGAGATTGATCGGGGCACGCGAAGTATATCATTTCTATCGGATGAATTACGATGACATGGACCTTGCGCCATTACCGGCGCACTCAAGCCTTGAGCTCGGCGCAAAGCAAAGCAGGCGCGCGTTGATCTGGTTGCTTCCTGCACTCGTCCTCACGATACCTGTCTTGGTATTTGCGTGGGCACCTATTGACCACAATAACCTTGCGTATGCCCATGCCTCGGTCGTACTCGCCACCATCGTTCAAATCATCGCCTGGGTCGAATTCTTACCGAGCGCACTGAGGTCGCTGTGGTATTCGAGGACACTTGACATGGACTTACTGATCACTTTTAGTACCACGACCGCATATGCTTTTAGCATTGTACTGTATGCCTTCCGTGTGACTGGTGACCCTCTGGACACAAACTCGTTCTTCGAAACATCCACCTTGCTAGTCACTTTGATCCTTTTCGGCCGGGTCATCAACGAGTATGCTCGCTATCGAGCAGCAAAGGCTGTATCTTTTCGATCCCTGCAGACAGACAGAGCCCTTCTCGTCGGACAAAACCAAGTACGCTCTCCGGATGCGCCCGCCGCAGAAATTGATGCGCGACTGTTGCAGTACGGCGACAAGTTCAAAGTGCTACCCCACACTCGCATTGTCACCGACGGTGTGGTATACTACGGCGGATCAGAAGTTGACGAATCCATGCTCACAGGCGAGTCGATGCCTGTTGCAAAGAGTGTGGAGTCGGAGGTGTACGCGGGCACCATGAACGGCAATGGAACGCTTCTTGTCACCCTCAAATCGCTGCCACACGAGAACACCGTCCACAAGATTGCAGCAATGGTGGAGGGTGCAGAGCTGACGCAACCAAAGATTCAAGCTCTAGCTGACAGGGTTGCTGGTTGGTTTGTGCCTGTCATCGCCGCCATCGGCTCTCTTGTCTTCCTCATCTGGCTGCTCATCGACCGATTCCGTAACAGTAATAGCTGGTCAGACGCTGTAGTCAGATCTATCACCTACGCTATCGCAACACTCATCGTATCCTGTCCTTGCGCTATCGGTCTTGCTGTACCTATGGTGGTTCTTATCGCGGGTGGTGTCGCCGCACGATATGGGGTCATCTTTCGTGATCCCCAAAAGCTGGAAGTCGCACGCGGAGTTACAGATGTTATCTTCGACAAGACAGGCACCCTCACTACAGGCTTCTTCTCCGTCTTGAGTGCAGAGTACTACGGCATCTCGGATCTTTTGCTCACCAAACGCATTCTCCTCGGTCTCTTGCGCGACAACAAGCACCCCATCTCCCTCGGAGTATGGCGTTTCATCGTCAAGGAGGCCTCTTTGGATGATGAGCCGGACCTTTCGCCCATGGCAGTGCACAGTATCACCAACATACCCGGCTGCGGCATCCGCGGATTCACCGCCTCCCGAGATTTAGAAGTCTGCGCCGGGAGTCCTGACTGGCTGAACTACCCTGTCGAAAACTCAAACGCCAGTCACCTCGTCGTTACCATCCAGGGCAAGCTCGCTGCTGTCTTCAAGCTCCGCGACACACCCAAACCCGCCGCCGCAGTCGTCATCACCGCCCTCAAACAACGCCACATTACTGTCCACATGCTTAGCGGCGACTCCCAGGGCGCCGTCGACGCCGTCGCACATGCCCTCGAGATTCCCAAGCGCTACACCAAGTCAAGATGCAAGCCAGAGGGCAAGCGTAAGTACATCCAAGACGTCCAGCAGCACCAGTGGAAGCAGAAAAACCGCATCGTACTATTCATCGGCGACGGAACAAACGACGCCGTTGCGCTAAAGCAGGCAGATGTCGGCGTGCACATGCATTCCTACCATTCAGGCAGCGACGTCGCTAAGCAGGCCGCCGACGTCCTGCTCCTGACAGACCGCCTGGGCGACGTTCTGATCGCTTTGGACATCGCTCGTGCAGCGTACAGGAGAATCATCGCGAACTTCGTCTGGAGTGCAGTGTACAATCTCGGTGCCGTGCTGTTAGCTGCTGGTGCGTTCGCGGGGATCAAGCAGGGCGGACAAGAGGTCAAGATCCCCCCGCAGTGGGCAGGGCTCGGCGAGCTGGTCAGTGTGTTACCTGTGGTTGTTATTGCGTTTCAGATGCGCTGGAGAGATTATGGGAGGAGGTGGACGGGGTTGGATAAGGTGGAGGTGTTGAGTGAGCGCGACGAAGCGTGGAATAGGGCTGTTGAGGAGAGGAAGAGGGAGATGGAGAGGGAGAGGGAGAGGGAGAGGGAGAGGGAGAGGGAGAGGGAGAAGGAGAAAGAGAAGGATAAGGTGGGAGTGGTTGAGGTTGCTACGGAGGGAGTGTGAGGGCTAGATTGTTCAGGGGAGTTCTGTGCCCTTGGGGTTTTCAGTGGTAGGGCGGTTATTAGTAGGCCTTTTGTTGGGTGTCGAGTAGTTCGGGCCATTCTTTTCCTTTTCTACTTCTTGTTTCCAACGAGCTGACAGAAGGGTATGCGAGTCATGGGTAGGGTATGGATATAATTCTTCTCTCGCCCTGGAGTGAAGAGCGTCGTCACTGTTAGACAATCGTGATCTCTATGTCTGGCATTGTAGTTTCTCGTTCTCAACCTGGGCCAGTGGGCTGTGGTCATGTTCTAAACACTCCTCGATCAGGCTGCTGGTTTCCACGAGTCCAAGTATTTATCGAAGGCCGTTTCGTCGAGGAAGGTGCGTGGACGACGAGGGTGTGCGAATGCTTGGACGCAGGAGCTACGATTCGATACTTTCATGATATCTGGCACATGAAGTATCTTGAAGATGTCTCAAATAGAAATATAAATAAATATATACAATGAAATCATAACAAGTACCCCTCACCACAGCCTCAAGATACCCAAAACACCCCCCAACAACGACCCCCCACTCCTCGCCTTAATCAAATCCGCCGCCTTCTCAGCAACCGCATACATAGTCGACTGCAAATGCGTCGCCGGCACAAGCGGGATAATACTCCCATCCACAATACTCAGCCCCTTTACCCCATACACCAACAAATCGCTCCCCACCACACCACCTAGACTCTCAGGCATCATCGCACAGCTCCCAGACATGTGCGCGAAGCTAGCCTCGAGGGCTCTGCTCGCGATCAACGCGTCGATGATCTCGTCGTCTGTGGACCCCGATCCGGGGACTATTTCCACAGGCGAAAACTTGGCGAGCTGGGGGCGCGCCCAGTGCGCGCGCAGCCAGCGCACCATTTCGGCAAGAATTTGGCGGTCGATGGGGTTTTGGAATGTGTTCCATTGGACGACGGGGGGGCTGTATTTGTTTGAGGGGTTGAGCGTTACCGTGCCGCGGGACAGTGGGCGCTGGAGTGCACCGATAGCGAGACCGAACGCAACCATTGGGAATTCTGCGACCGCGGCGTCGGCGCGCGAGTGCAGGTTCGCGATGATGTCGCGCTGCTTTGTGAAGCCCGCGAGGAGCTTGGAATCTGCGTATACGGCGGGGAGGTAAGAACGTGCGTTTTGAGATCTGATGGAGGAGACGATTGAGTCGTATTTGTTTGAGATGGATTGCAGGCTGAGGAAGGCGAGGCTGCTTCCGTGGGCTTGGGTGATGGGGCCGGTGCGGTTCTGTTCGTATTGCGCCCATGCGGATGCGTTGAAGGCTGGGTCGAAGGCGGAGAGGGGGTTTGGTGTGGCGAGGTTTTTGAGGTCGAATTGCAGGTTGGCGTTGGGGTGGTCTTGGAGGTTGGCGCCTACGGCGGGCATGTCTTTTTTGACGCGGACACCGGCGGCTGTGAGGACGGACTTGGGGCCAAGGCCGCTTAGCTGGAGGAGCTGAGGGGTGAAGACGGATCCGGCGGCCATGATGACCTCTTTGTTGGCGTAGACTTGCTTGACGGAGTTGTCGGAGCGCGATACGTATTGAACGCCCTTGGCCTTGTAGCCTGTGAGCAAGCCTTGATTGAAGAGGATCTCATTGACTGTCTTCCCCTGCGCGAGAACAAGGTTGCTGCGGCTCTTGACAGGGTCGTAGTATCCATTCCTGGCGTGCGATCGAGTCTGCGTTTGTGGTTGCAGAGCGGTGGGAATCCAGTAGGCGCCAACAGCATTGCCAGAAGCATGCTCCTCGGGTAACGGAACACCCTGAGCTTTGTATGCCGCCCAGATGGTGGCGACATCCGGATAGTCGAAGTGAGGAAACGAGGCCTGGATGGGTCCGTTTGTGCCGTAATAGGAGGAATCATAGGTTATGCCCCATGCTTTGACATCGGCGTCAGTGGGGGGTGTGAAGGTAGTGGACTTCTTGAAATAGGGCAAAAGGCTGTTCCATCCCCATCCACTATTACCCAGTTGCTCCCACGCATCATAGTCAGCAGCGGACGCCCGGTCAAAGGCCATGCCATTGACGACGGAGCCTCCGCCGACGACCTTTCCGACCCAGACAGGCCTTGTCTGGCCGCCAATACTGTCAATTGGAGCAGATGTGATGTCATACATCAGGCCCGTGTTCAGGCTGTTTGCGTATGACGGGATTTGAGTGGAAACGTCATCGTTGATATAACCATTCTCGATGACCAGGACAGTACCTGCCACTCGTTAGCAAGGCATGGGGTAAATGATACTGGCATACATACGACTGCTATCTTCACTTAGACGATTAGCTACGGTGAGACCTGTGAGGCCGCCTCCTACAACAATATAGTCATATGTTTGGCCTGCAATGTCTGTTTCGGAATCGGGCACTGTCTGTATCAGTGGGCTCAGGATGTACGGCAACCAGCAGCTGAAGAGGCAGAAGCCGTTGATTAGGGATCCCATGACTGTAGAAACAACAGAGCAAAGGTAGAAAGGAAGCGGGATGCGGAAATGAGTGCACCTCGAGACGTGCCTGGGTCTGCGCAGGGGGCAATCGAGGGTTTGTAAGTGGGTGTTCAACAGGAGACAAGCTAACAGCCCAAGATTCTCAAGGCTGCACTATCGATGTTCGGTTCTCGGTACCTCGCGACAGGCCACCATCCAGGATGGGTCCATCGGGCCATTTCTCTGTGCAAAGTGAACGTTCTGCGGGTCGGTTGCAAAGCCTTCTAACGATATCCACCCGAACAACCAAACTCGTATGTACAAAGCGAGGTGCGAGTGCGACCATGGACCTGTGTCTAAATCAGACCAGACCAAGGTCTGCGACTTTGTGACTAGGGCACGCGTGCTAGCCCCTTCGTGGACGCCCTGAGGAATGGTCGCTGCTCTCAAGCCAGCAAGATTAAGCGAGAGGAATCGGCGTGCCCACCGGCGATGAGGCGGGGTGGTAGACTATTGTGGCGAGGCTTCCTTAAATGCTTAATGCTCGCGCAGTCAGCAGCAGGTGTGGCGGTCGATGTGCCTAGGCACACTGTTGTTTCGCCTAATGGCGTGAGGTTCGTATTCCGCGCAGGTGCGCGCACTGGCGATGACATGCATCTGTCAAAAGAGAGAGCGAACTGACAGTTAGCATCACGGCTCAAGCGGCTGCACGTTCCAGATCCAACGGACTGATGTGCTAAGAACTGGATCTACGAATCCAAATCGACGAACCTGGTTCGCTCCCGCACGATCTTCCTAGCGCCCCGCTAAGCGAAGGCTCCCACGGCTCCCACGTGCGTGGACAACATCGGTCCCAAGATTTCGCTTCTTCTCACAAGCGCGCGTCGAGCGCGGCCTGTCCCAGATTTGGGTCGATATCTCCGAAAAGATCGTCGACGTGCCGCTGTGCCCCCTGGATCTGCGGTGCTGAATGTAAGGATCCAACATATGGCTACCACTGGTCATTTATTCAGCTATGGTGATGCTGTACCTGCAACGCTTTTCGGAGGCACCGATGCCACAGAGCAATCACCTGGTAGAGGGTGGAGCAGCTTGTCGACATCACGCCATGCACAGCTCTGGCTGTTCACGGTCTCGCCGGCGCCGTGATGGGAGGCTTGACTCTACCTTTCGCACTCCTGTTTAAGGTTTGGCACCGAAACTTTGCGAGTAAGTTTTAGACTTACGGCGGGCCTTGGCTTGTTTGGCGCCTGGTGCACTTTTCCACGTGGCAATGTGCCTCTTCCTGTTTACGAAAGATAGAAGAAGATGGCAGCGGTACGTGACTGTATTCTGCTATCGTGTTAGTTCAGCTGGCGGTGTCCCGGGGTCTGGACAACTATGTGGAGGAATTATACGCCATTGTACACCTCGACCCAAACGATCAAGAACTCCTCTATCGGTTCACACTACAGCATGCAGTCTGCTCGCAGCTCGTTTAATACGTCTGACTAAAGTCAAATACCACGAACTGCTCAAATGAATCGCAAGCACTGGCTGCTCCGTTGAACGAGGAATATGAATATCTCCGTGGCGCCTGTAAGGGTCTGGAGGAGCTAACGACAGTTTCAGACGGTGGCGCTAGCTAGCGAACTATATACTAACGAAGGTTTACTATGACAGCACCGCACAGTTACGCCAAAGCTTTTTCGACCACCTAGATCATCTAGAGTATTGAATTGGAAGCCTCGATAATGCGTCAACCAGATCTGAGCATATGGCGCAGGTCATCAATGCATACCTTAGGTACCAGTTTCGGGCAAAAGGCAGGTCAGAATGCAGGTCCAGCACATCGTAGATGTTTCAACAACCCATCTGACAGTTTCTACGACCGATGAAAGCTCTTCAGGGCGTTTGGTGGGTCAATTTTCTGCAGCAGCCTACGCTTCCTGCGCAAAGCCACCCGCACCAAGGTTGAATTCTGCGTAACTAGACTTTTGGCCAAGATAGACTACATGTTGCCGGTGGGTCTACTGATGGCCTATATGTGATCCCATATGTGATAACATCCCGCCCCATCGCCCGCGGAAGACAGTCCGCTCCATGCACCCTCCCGCTTGATTTACAACTATTGCGCTGCAAGTCCAACCGCCGGGCGTGGTCCAAGCATAAGCAGCCTTGCCTTCTTTTCTATTCAGCAGTCCTCTTTTCTTATTTGTGATACGGCACAATGGACGCGGTGACCACCGCGGGTCGACCTCTGGACGACCGCTCTAAGGACCTCAAAATCCCAATTATTACCTTGATCGTGTTCAGTTCGATCTTCGTTAGCATGCGACTGTACACCAGCTGGAAAAATCGTAATTTCTATCAATTGACAGATCACTTCCTGTGGACGGGATTCGTAAGTGTGACGCTCAATTATTACACATCCTGACACGAATCTCACACTTTATTCAGATATTAGCAGTGGTCGGCGCTGTCTTTGCATACAAAACAGCTCAGGTCGGTGGCGGCAGACATGTGTGGGACCCTATTCAGACACCAGCCAATTTGGAGAAGTATCTCAAATGGTTATGGTTTGGCCAGCTATTCAATCTCTACGGCATGGCCTTCATCAAAATCAGCATCTGCGCCTACATTTTGATGCTAGACTTCTCGAGGGCTTACCGCGTTGTCATTTGGCTCTCGCTCATCCTACACATTGGTATCAACTTTGTCTTCCCCTCTATCATCTTACTGGGTGAGTGCCGGCCAATTTCAAAGCATTGGAACATTACAGCACCTGGCACCTGCTGGGGCGACAAGCCGAGAGTCATTTCAGGTATGCATCATGAGCGACAAAAGCTTCAGATAACACGACTCACGAAATAAAAGGCTATTCGGGTGCGGCTACAAACATCCTTACTGATCTCATCTACACTATTGCACCCCTGGTGTACATCTCGCGTGTCCAGCTACCGAATCGGACACTATGGGGTGTACGGGCTGTTTTTCTCTTTGGCCTTGTGTGAGTCGCTACCTGATGATCCACCCATCCACCAGACACTGACAGATCCTAGCACCACTACTATTTCTGCCCTCAAGCTCTACGAGATGAAGGCTCTCTACTCATCGCCGGATCCAACCTACACATCCCTCAACCTCTCCATCTTTGCCGTATCCGAGGTCTTCGTGGGCGCATTCACCGCTTCTCTACCGCCTCTCCGCAAAACGTTCGAAACGCTGCTGCGCCGTGTACTCCCCGAGAGCATCACAGGATCAGCATCGCGTAGCAGGAAGTGCGTTGGTAAGGACTCAGAAAACAGCTACGCCATGAAAGAAATCGGCAACAGCTACGTGCTGAATGGCAACGTCTCTAGTAACAAGACAAGGCCAAAGCATGACTTGGACAATGACAGCGAGCACAGCATACTGGAAGCACAAGGGAGTTTAGAGGGGAAAGACAATGTTGGGAACATAACATGTACAACAGAAATCAGTGTGTCAGGGGATGACCGCAGTGAGAGGAGTCGAGGACATGAGTGGGTCTGAGTTCAGTATTTCTCGACGAAGTTCGACTGCTATTATAACGATTTTATGAACACTTCGCAAGTTCTCTCTTGCTTTAAAATGGGTCTCGCAAGACCAATGTCTCATAGGGAGATCGTAGCTCCAGCTTTTTTGTGCACATATGTCCGTCTTGATATAAAATATCAAGCATGCAGCGGTCTTGATGGCTCGTTTAATGTACATGGCGCGTGCTTTATCGTAAGACAGAGGGTGTGCGCCGTGCAGACCGGCTGTCTGTAGATACTTGCCTATCATGGAGTTCCTGGGTCGGTTATTCCACATCATTTTGACCTACGTGCTGTGGTCTCCTGATCACTTCGGTAGTCTGTTATTCTCGGGAGGCAATTCATAGAACGATTGCGAAAGCTTCTACAAGTCTATCGCAGACCCATTGGAGGTGGTTTAATCTGCGCGATACACTTTCGACAGCCCTCAGTCAACACCTGCATCGATTTTCACTGCAGCAGCTGCAATCAGGCTGTCACATACCCCATTAATTGCTCTAAGCGAACACAACAAAGACTTCGCAAAGCTTGACATACCTCCTACCGTGCCGACGGAGCAGAATAACAATATCGCTTCTGTTCAAGCAGTGTTCGCATTTCGTCTTCTCAGTAGCAACGCCTTTGCTACAGTATTGTGCTTCAACCGAAGATAGTGCACGATCGAACTCGGCATCATGATCTTCATTCTTCCCAACAACTCGTTTCCCTTCTCGTTGTTGCCCTCAGCGATCGTTACAATCGTGAGGTGAATCTGATTCACTTTCCCTGACAGCAAAGCCAATTCACTCGATCTTTTCCATTGCAGTTGGGACTGGCAATTCCTTGAACATACTGCTCGCCGTAGCGCCATGCACAACAGGGGTCGCGGGACGGGACTCACCAGTAAGAGAACCGACTGCGCCTTGAAGCCTTCAACCTCTTTGAAAAACGCAGGGAACAAGTTAGCATGGGGGTATCAGCCATTGGTCAGGGGTACGATGCCTCTATCGATCTGAGTCTGGAGAACATAACGGACCGCGGCGTCGAGGACCCTGCTGCGCTACTTTACATCAAGACCCTGCAGGTCGGATGTAGGATCAGGTGTGGGTTCGATCAGGGAACGGTAAGTTCGGCGTAGAGTTTGTGCGCCAGGATTGCTCAAGCGAAGAACGAGGCTAGCGTATAGCAGCACATCGAAAAAGAACCTACATGTACCTTGTGGAGCTCTGCATGCGCCACATCCAGAGATCGAACAGCTAGGCTAATGGCAAGCTGAGAGATTGCAGAGTGGAGCCGATCTGGCTTACGGGCCAAAGGTGCTTCTAGTGGACAGTAGCGACAGCAAGAAGCTTCGTGAATTTCAGTTTGCTGATATGCTATTGCTGCGGCGCCATCCACTCTCACACACACCGATTGAACTACCCAAATGTACCAGTTGGAAATTGACAGTCTCCTCAAAGTTGAGGCGTCTGGAGAAATGAACCACGAAGATGCGTGAGGCTGAAAAGCGGGGTCTCCGCAAACGCAGATCGGACGCACCAACGCTAACTCTAAATCGATCCACAGCTTGAAATCCCTCAACTGGCAGCTTTGCTGATTGGAGACATGGAACTCGATTGGGTTTTCTGTGTCGTGTGTGGCAGACCTCCCGAGGACCCTTGCGATGACCTTGTCTCAGGTCAAGTCGCCCAGGAAGGCGCAACGCTTGCTCGGCTCCAACCCGAATACTTGGAGGTATGGTAATAACTCCTGTGTTCATGCATGGCTTGTGGTATCAGCAACAGTGGCTGGGGAAAGTGGAATTATTTGGCATGCAATTAGCTCTACCAGTCTATGACGACTCTGACGCTGAAGCTGAACGATCAAGGCCAGCCACTACTAGCAGGACCATGACGAGATGCCCGAGTTTTTCCCGGATATTTGGGTTGGATGTGGCTTCGACATTGCTTTCCATCTTTTCGGTTAGGGCAGTGTGCCGGTCTTGCAATTCGACAACGAGGACCATACCCTATTCCCTATGCAGAGCGCCTGTGCGGGGATCGTACAAAGAGCCTGTGCATCCGACACCAATAAGGTAACCCTCCAGTCATATTACAACATATTGAAATAAGCATGTGCGCTCTTCCTCCAAGAAGGCGGTATCGAGCGGCTACTCAAGCATTTCGGCGCCATGCAATAATGGGCTTACGATGACTGGGACTATCGAGACGGCTACGTGAACTCTATCACTGATCCGATGCATTCAGCAGATACATCTGTCTTCACTATGGAATCGCTGAAACTTACCAGAAAACCTCGATCAAGGATCTTCCCACGCCTAGAACGATCACAGGAGTGCAGCTTGATCGAAACACTGCCAAAGGAGATCACGGACCAGATTGTCAATCGCCTGCCCATGTCAGCAATATGCAGCCTCCGTTTGGCATCTGTGAATATGGCTTGTCAAGTTCCACTGGACCAGCGCCTATTTCGCGAACGCTTACTGAGTGGTGAGTTGTCACCGTACATATGGGATCTAGACCGGGCATCATGCTTGCCGCCGCAGCGTCAATCGGAAAAGGCATCGAACATGCTGCGGGAGACGAGTGCTGGGATTGGAAGGAACTAGCACGAATGGTTTTGATGTCTCTGCGCTTGTGTCAAAGTCACCGAAAGGAAGTGGGCTGCCGCTGGGCCTCTGGAACAGGCTGCGAATTTGGCAGAGCGGAGTTGATGCTGAGAGGTGGTTACGCAACGATTGTTAGATAGCGAGCCTCGTTGACGTATTGCATTGCAACACATAGAAGTTCTACCGGTCATACTGAGTATCATTGTGTATACATATATCGTGATGATCATCGTCCCAGGGTATATATAAGGACGTTCGCGGCTCTCTATTGATATAGCAGAGAGCTCCTTCCGGGCATGGGACTTAACTGCCTGTTAATACTGTACATATCCTACGATTATCATAGAGGTATTGCCATCGTCAACATTCGGCACCGCTGCTGCATCAAGGACACGACACCCGGCGACCTATTCAAACATCGGAACATCTCACCAAGAGTGGAGGATGAAGCAGGTACCTTGTGTGAGACGATGAGCCTGAGGAAAACCGGGCGGTCAACGCACCCCTTTGTTTCTTACAAAACAGCGCTCAAGAACATCCTCCCCAGAATCTCCAACCCCAGCGCACTGAAACAGAACAAACATCTCTCACCCACCAACCACTCACCATACCCTTCAAAAACCCACTTCATACGCCGCAAATCCAACCCATCCCCCCCTCTCCTCGTAGCCTCTTATCGCTTATCAACAGACCCATCCCAAACCCCATCCAACACTCAAACATCCAGACCAAAACCCATCTTGCCAACAACATCCAAACCCCCCCTCCCAACATCCCCCAGCAAACCCCCCTCACCCAGCCCATTCCGAACCTTCACAACCCGCCATCCCTTCCCCCCCTTGCCATCTCCACCGCACACATACCCCTACAACCACCTGCATGTGCTATCACACTTCCCCCCTTCGCACCCACCTCCGCTCTACACACCACATAATCACAGCGTAGTCCTATTGTGGCGTACACGCAGTAGTAATGCCCTACACAGACGTGAATACACCCTAGCGCACCGTAATACTAACAACGATTAATTGAAGTAAAAACGTGACTCCTAGGGGCGTTGAGCATAAAACGTCGTTTTGTATAAGCTTGTCTAGAAAGTGTGCTGTGGTTGTTGGGTATATATCACACTCCTAAATTCGTGGATTCATGAGAGTGAGGATGAGGATATGATGTGTGCTGAGGCAAACTTGTAGCGGAGAGCGGGTATGCTATGTGTTGATACTGCACTTCCTCCCGATACATTACTTAATGTTATTACGGTGGTGGAGTGTAAATGTAGCAGACTGTTGGAAACGCGCGTTTTTGTGTATTGCTCAGCAGGGCGGTATGCTTAGGTTAAAATTTTTAATGATAGAGATCGCGCGGTTCCGGTATGGACGGGAGTTCAAGACAGCGGATTGAATAGTGTGGGTTGATTGTCGGGATATGTGTGTGTGTTTGATTTCCAGGCTGGGTTTGTGGTATTATGCCGCTTTCCCTGCGCTTGCGCGGCTCTGATTAGAGTATCGATGGTGGTTTTACTCTTCCCATCCCCTTCCATCCAATCTCCCCTTCAACAACACTACCTCGCACCCCCCAGCGCAGCCTTCCTGTTCCTCTTGACAAGCGCCCCCAGCTTCCTCTCCAACTTATCCTGCTCCTTCCTCGCACTAGCCAGCACGCTCTCCGCCTCCTCCAAACCAAGCACACTACTCGCCTCAACATGTCCCGCGCTCTTGTACTCCCCAGCATCTTGCCCTTTCTTCCCGCGCTCCCACCCCCCGAATTCCAAATGCCTCACGAACCTCTCCGCACCCTCGCCCTCCCACGCAGAGGACCCTAGACTGGGTATCCCAGCACCGACTAAGCCCTGCAAACCCTCCAACCACACGCCCCCTTCTTTATCGGGGACTAGGCTCGCCACGCCGTCGATGTCGGTAGATCCGACTGCGCCGCCTTCGACGAGCGCGCGCGCGGCCCGCTCGAAAAGCGTGCCCTGCTGTCCGCTGCTCGCGATGCTGATCTGGCTGGTGCCGGAACCGGGAGTGCCGCCGACGGCGGCCATTTCGGGTCTGGGGTGGTTTGGCGGCGGGTTGTCGGTTGCGGGGAGGACGAACTGGTTTAGATAAGCGCCTGCGTCGGCGGGGGTTTGCTGCTGGACAGGGGGTGGGGGGTGATGGGCGAATTCGGTGACGGGAGGGAGGTGCTGGGTGTATGTTTTGTAGTCGAAGGTGAGGGTGTTTGTTGGCGAGTTTGGCATCTTCTTGCCGGCCTCTTTGAGCGCGGTGGCTATTGCGGGGAGCATATCCGAGGAGTAGGGCGCAGCGGTGTGCTGAGCTGTGTGTAGTGACGGGTGGAAGCGGAGATAGCCGCTGAGTCTCTCAATCTCGGACTCGAGAGACAGGGCACGCTCTTCCAATTCGGCAGTGAGGCCCCAGAGAAACTTTCCATTCGGGGTGATGAGCGTGCGAGAGTCTGGCTTGTCATCATCGCCGCCAAGCTGCACGGGTCTCTTCTTCGCGAGAGCGTCGAGATCGGCCTGCGAGAAATGAATCCGCTGATCTGGCGGAGACATAGGAGCAGCTATATGTGGGATCCGAGAGGTGTGAGTAAGCGTAGAAGCAAGCGGCTTGAAGAACTCTAAAGCAGACACTAAGACCTCTCCGGTCTTTTGGAGGTCTTGGAGGATAGACTGTGCGCTTGGATCTCGCCTTTCTCTTTGCTCGTCAGGTTGCACCTCAGGCTCTGGTGTTGCGCTCGCTGAGTTATGTGCAGACTGTGCTTTGACAGAGGCGACCGTTGGAGCCTCCAATGGCTCATCCTCCACGGTGGCGCTCTTCGGCGAAGCAGGCTGACTCTTCGTTGCTGCTTCTTTCATGGCAGAAGCCATAGCGGCAACTGGCTTGGGCGTCGTTGAGGGCTTCTTGGCCTTCTTCTTGCGCCCGATGATAGGAGCCTGTACAACTTCAACATCCGAACCGTTGTCTGCTTTCTCCTTCTCTTCTTCCTGCCGTTTGCGCTCTTGTCTATTCTTCTTCGCTTGCGCTTTGGTGATCTTCCTGACAGGTGCAGAGCCGACGATATTACTTGTTGGAGGCGGCGAGCTTGCTCGTGAGATCATGCCCGAAGTCATCGATGCCGTATCAGAGACCATCTCGCTAGCGGGAGTGCCGGGCTGGTTCAATGAGGCAATGCTAGCCTGACGTGACCTCAGCTTGTCCACAGTAGGGATTTGTGGAAGGGGTGTAGGCACAGCCACTGCAGGCGGTGTCTCTGTTTTGGGAGTTGCTACTAGTCTCAGTGTGCGAGGTGCAGCCGCATGCTTGATGGGCGATGGCGCTGCCACAGCAGGGCTTGCGGGTACTGACGTGGTTGTTGGAGGGACCACTCGCGTGGTCTTAGCCTGCGGCTCCTCTCTACGTACGGTAGGGCTAGATGTAGCTTCCTTTGCCACGATCTTGGCCAGAGGAATGTCAAGCTTGCCAGGAGGCTGCCTCTTAGCGCTGGCAGTGGATAATTCGGCTACAGCAGGGACACTAGCAGTTTGTTTTGCGGGAGTCTTCTGGACAACATCCTCGGCCGTGGTCTTTTCGACTCCCTCATGTTTCTCGACCTGCTCGGTCTTCTCAGGCTTCTCAGTCTTTTTGCTTGCTGCTTTGCTCTTTGCCGAGGCTTTCGATGGCGTCTCCGGCGTCGGCTTCTTCTCTTTCAGCTCTGACTTCTTTGCCGCTGCATCCCCCTCCGGCTTGCTCGAAGCTTCGGATGCAGCGGGTGTTTTGGCGGCGATTGTCTTCGTGGATGCTTTGGTTGGTGTCGCAGGGAAAGTCTTCGTGCTTGCAGCCGGTGTGGGGTCAACTGCCTCGACAGCTTTGGCGGCCTGCTTGCCTTTTCTGCCCTTGGCTGGTGTCTCTGGCTTGACGGGCGTTACAGGAACAACGGGTACAGCGGGAATAATAGTGGAAGAGGCCGTCCTCGACATAGGGCGTGAACCAGGACGGGAGCCCGGCCGCGACGTAGTATCTTCAGCGAGGGCCTTCGGAATAGCTGAAGCTGTGAAGCCCGGCGGTATTGAGGGTGTCGATCGTCGTGGCTGCTCGAAAAACTGTCCGCTTAGTGGTGTAGCCAGTGGGTGACGTAGAGGTTCGTTATCATCGTCGTTAACAAGCGCATCGACTTCGAGGGTAGCTTGGTCGTCGAATGTAGTACCTTCTGCGCACGGTCATTAGCAGCTGGCTCAAAGCAAGTGAGGGATATTAAGGAGTGATGGCGGCCAACAACAACGGCAGTGCGGCGTGGGGAACGACTACAGAGGCAACGCTAAAAGCACGGGATACATCAATTTGCACAGGCGGTTCTCTCGATCATCTTCGTCACTTCAAAGGCAGAAGGATTGTAGAAAAGCCATCTCTCTATTAGAAAGTAAGCATGCCGACTAGTAAGCGGCAGGAAGGGGACTTTACGTACATGCGATGGCAATGACGAAGATGACGAGAGAAGTGTACCCGGCGTGTGGCAAAACAGCATTCCACCCAAGTAAAAGAAAGACATGAACAGGATGCGAGGTATTGAAAATCCATGAAATCGTGCCGAAGCCAATGATATGTGCCCTTGGCTGGCCGTTCATTAACGCCGGGCAACTCAGTGCCTTTGCACAGTTGGTATGCCGACGCAGTACTGCCAAAACCCAAAACGCCGTGTGTCGTCGCCGCAGAGATGTAACAAGACAGTGTATCTGACCCAGCGGCCGATAAAGTATGTGAAAGAAGCGAAATGTTTACCACCGTCCGGCACCGCCGAAGTTGTTGTTGTTCGCGTAGAGAGATGAGAAACCGTTCTGGCCTTGGCCATACGGTCCCTGCCCAGCCATGTTCGCCTGGTGAAGCCTCGCCTGTAAGATGCTCGGGTCTTGCATGTCAGCCATACCACCTCCTCCAGAGGAAGTTGTGTTGGCGTGGCGATGCTTCTTGCCCTTCTTCTTAGATTTCTGCGAACCAGTTTCCTGGTAAGCACCAGGCGAGGGTCCATAGGGGAAGTTAAGCAGGCCCGGGGCAGGGGAGGTAGAGGCAGAGGGATGTTGGTTTAGGAAAGAAGGGAACATTGACTCACGCTTACCAGAATCTGCCGTCCTAGCACCACCGTTGCGAAGCAAATCCTGATACAGTTCGCTGGTGTTTCGGTTGGCTGCATTCGCACCATAGGGCATGCCGCCCGTTGCGAATCCATGACCCTGCGCGAACATGTTTGTTCCGCCGACAGGTGGAGTCCCAGTGGGTTTGAGGCCTGGAGGAGGGCCCTGCACATTGGTGAAGAACTGTCCTCCCAAAACCTGGTGCTGAGGCATCTGGTTGAACTGGCCTGCATTCTTCGGCATCATTGAGTTTTGTTGGCTCATGATCTTCTGGCTGGCTACAGGTTGGACGTTTGTCGACGCAGAGGCGCCGTCGTTGGCGAAGTTGAAGCGCGATGATTGCCTCGCATGGCCAGGCGCGTTGCCTCCAAGGCTGTGCTGGTTCTGGTTGCCCTGGAGCGTGGAGAGAAGTGCGGCAGACTGAGGTCCAGACTGGAACTTGGAAAGCAGAAGTTGCTGCTGCTGCGCAGGCGTCAGAGCCCTGTTGTTCAGACCCAGGTTGCTGAAATCGTCTGCAAGAGAATTGGAGCCGAACAAGTTGTTGCCAAAGCCTTGCTGCCCGGAGCCGATGACATGTTGATTCTGGTGAGCACTCCCGGTCTCAGGGTTACCCTCAGGCTCTCCGCCAAGCTGGAGGCTGCCTCCGGCTGTCGCCTCACTCTCTTCAGGATCTGTTAATGCTGGGCCTGGCTGGGGCTGTTCAGCAGCTTTAGCCTGGGCCTCGACTTCGTGCTGCTTCAACAACTCCTGCTCTTTCTCCCTCATCGCACGTCGTTTGGCGCCACCATTGGGATCCAGGAGTTGAGGGAAGTCCATGATTGCTTTGAAATCCTCCTCGGACAGCGCCTTGCTTGAGAAAACGAACTTGAAGTCGGAGTTGCAAATTGTCTTGAGAAGGCCTTCAAAAGCTGAAGCCGGTTGCTTGACTGGCTTGGGCTCCGGAGAAGCATTCTTAGACTTCAGGGCAGCCTTTTCCTTTGCCTTCTCTTTCTTTCGCTCCTCCTTCTTCTCTTCTTTCCGGGTCTTTGGCTTCGGGATGGGTTCCTCCACCTTGGGCGGTTCTTCCTTCTTCGGTGCAGGCGTCGACGCCTTCGAGGCCTGTGCAGGCGTTGCACTCTGGACCATAGGGCTTGGGTGCGATGCGATTGTCGAGCGACTAGCACGACGCTCGAGCGCTGCTTTGCTGGCCCAACCAGCCGTTGCAGGTAGGCCTGGAGCGTCTTGCGTGGGACTCGAGCCTTCATTGCTTTGTTGTCGACTCATGGGTGCGACAGCGGTGGTGATGGCTGCGGAGACCGGAGGGCCAGGGTGGGCAGGGGGCGCAGAGCGAGACGTGGAGGATTGCGCAGGCTGTTGGGTTTGGATACTGTTCATCATCGACAGATCCTGGCGCGTGAAGCTCTCGTTGTCTTCGCCGGGTTCGTGCAGGAACATGCAGTTGCGGTTGTTGCACTGCTCGCCGCGGAGATATGCCGAACAATACTTGGTCGTCCCGTATTGGGCCCTGTGGGAGGTGAGCATGCTGGCGGCAAAGCGAGTTGATTGGTCGATACATACCTCAGCACCCTCTCGCCGTTCTGCGACCCATCGACGGCGGTGATACAGGCCTCGGCGTCCTCTTTGCGGGCAAAAGTAACGTAGACTCCAACGGACTGCTGGTGTTGGGCGTTCTCACGCGCCTTGCTGACGACGATCTTGATGATCTTGCCGTACTGGCCGAAGTAGTCTGGCCCGCGCAGGGTGTCGAGCAGGCGGTCTTCTCGTATCGTTGGGGTGAGCCCTGTGACGTAGACGAGGTTCTTCTGGACGACACGCAGGCCAGCGAGGTGCTTGCGGCTGAGCGAGTCGGCCTCTGCCTTTTGCGCCTCCTTCTGCCGTATCTGGGCGTTCTTCTTGGCTTTCTGCGCAATCTGCTGCTTGTGCTTGGCCATCCTGTGCGCTGTTAGGGGAGCTGGGCGGGACAGAGGCGGGAGACCCACTCTTCAGGCGTGATGTTCTTGAACTCGATGGTCGAGTCGTCGTAGGGGCGGCGGCAGGCGGGACACAGGCCATTCATCGTCGTCTTAATATTATTGTAGCAGAACTGACATATCTGGCAGCTCGTCAGTACGGGCGGCCGACGATGGGTCGCGGGCAGCGGGCTCGTACTTGATAGCCGCAGGGACACGGGCGGAAGTTTCTGTCGGACAGGTCGAACTCCTCGACGCAGAGCGGGCAGCACTCGTCCTCGTCCTCGTCGACGAACTGGTCATACTGGAGGCGGGACATGGCGGGCGGCGAGTCGCAGGTGAGCTGGGTTGCGCTGCGGGCTGTGAAGTGGCCACCGGGTGGGAGCGTGCCGAGGATGGACGTCTATACACGGTAGAGATGGGCGTGGGTGGTGGGGGGGGGAGCGTGGCAGATGCTAAGGACGCAAACAAACGCCGGCCGTGTCAAGGAAAGAGATGCACTGTGTTGGGGCAACGGGGAACTGATGGGGGAGCGCGCTGGAGACAGGTGCGCCTGCAAGAGACTGTCCGACTGTCCGCTAGGGCCGCGCGCCGAGGATCTGCCGGGCGTTGGCAGGCGAGCGAGCTTGACGGGCTTGGAGAACGTCAGTATCGCAGCCACCTTCACCACCCCATTGTCCGCCCCGCCCCGCTGCACCGCGCAGCCCCGCACGCCCACGACACACGCAATGGCACTGAGGCTCGCTGCTAGCCGGCCATTGGCCACCGCCGCCGCGCGCTCGACGGCCGCGCGCGCCTTCTCGACGAGCGCGCTGCGGGCGAAGGAGATTGCCGGCGAGAACACGGAGACGCCCAACATGCGGGTGCGTAGTGATGCTGTGTGCAGTGGGTCTTGATCGCTGAACTGTCGACAGTATGTCCCGCGCAACCCCTCGGAGACGCTCAAGCGCGCCATCGTCAACCCCGTCGACAAGTACAAGGCCAAGGGCGAGGCCCTGCACACATACGGCAACTACCTCATGTCGTGTCTGCCCAAGTACATCCAGCAGTACGCACGGAACCAGTTGATTACTATACATGCATCTGACAGGCTGCCAGGTTCTCCGTCTGGAAGGACGAGCTCACCATCTACATCCCCCCAAGTGGTGTCCTCCCCGTCTTCAACTTCCTCAAGTACCACACGGCCGCCGAGTACACCCAGATCTCCGACATCACCGCCGTCGACTACCCCACCAAGGACCAGCGCTTCGAGGTTGTCTACAACATGCTCTCCATCCGACACAACTCGCGCCTGAGGGTCAAGACCTACGCTGACGAGGCCACCCCCGTCCCATCCCTCTGCGACCTGTACGACGGCGCCAACTGGTACGAACGCGAAGTCTACGATCTGTTCGGCGTCTTCTTCGTCGGCCACCCTGACCTGCGCCGCATCATGACCGACTACGGTTTCGATGGCCACCCACTGCGCAAGGACTTCCCCATGACCGGATACACGGAGATCCGCTACGATGAGGAGAAGAAGAGGATCGTCGTTGAGCCGCTTGAGATGACTCAGGCGTTCAGGAACTTCCGTGGTGGTTCGGCAGCATGGGAGCAGGTCGGCCCTGGCCAAGAGACCACACCAGAGAACGTAAGTAGTCAACTCGTTCACATCGCCACAAACCCTAACAACATCCACAGTTCAAGCTGCCCACACCCAAGCCTGAGCCGCCGAAGGAGGGCGAGCAGAAGAAATAGAACATTAGAGGACATCATCGCGACGTGTAAATACCTGAATCAACTAGCTGTACCATCACTTTGAGCTTCAAATGCGTGCTTAGTCATGGCATAGTTGAGAGAACCTGATTGGCTGAAAGTCGGGCCCCGGCTGAATGCCGGCTTCTATTACCCAGGACCTCGCCAAAAGTCGCTCGAAGAAGCAAGACTCGCTGTCGATCATGTCAGGTACCACTTCGCGAGGCATAACGTGACCGCTGACAGCACGCAGCACTCCAGATCGAGGCTTTCGTCTGCAAGGAAGTAGCATCTTGCCAAGGCTGCCCCTCACTGCATCACGACATGCTGCATACCAGGACGTAACAACGCCGGAGTAGCTGTCCGCTAAGCCGTTCAGAGGGTCTATAAGACGCCTCCCACAGCGTCAGGACGGCGCTCCCGATATCAAGCCGCACTGCTAACCTACCGTCTACTCCACCTAGCTTGCACCTCGGTACACACCCACCGTATAAGAACCAGCCATGCTCCCCCCATCCTCCTCATACCTCACCACCCTCTTCACCCTCTCACTCCTAACAACCCACCCACCACCAACCATGGCGTCCTCTACAACCACAAACACCTCCACAAACACCACCACAACCACCCTCCCCCCCTTCACCCTCTCCTCCCCTCCCGGAACAGACATCTGGCGCAAACCCCCATCCCACAATGCCTTCAGCGCCCCCACCCACCCCTCGCCCCTCCTCACCCACGACCTCAAAACCTTCCACTCCGCACGTCTCACCTTCGCCCTCCCGCCAGCCACCCAACTGCGCCAGTACGACCAAGCAGGCCTGCTCCTCCACCTCACCAAACCAGGCCAGTCCAACGAGGAAACCAAATGGATTAAAACGGGTATCGAGTGGTACTACGGTAAACCGTACGTGAGCACTGTTGGATGCGATACGTGGGCGGATTGGAGCGTTGTTCCTATTCCGACTTTCGGAATGAGTGGGGAGGAGGAGAGGCCGGGGGCGACGGTGGAGGTTAGGAGGGAGAGGGATGATTTGGGGAAGAGTTTGTGGGTTTATTGGGTTGTGGAGAAGGACGATGGATCTGAGGAAAAAGTTCCGTTGAGAGAGGTAAATTGGTTTTTTGCGGAGGAGGAGGGGTGGAGGGTGGGGGTTGGGGGGTATGTGGCAAGGCCGACGGTGGAGGGGGGGGAGGGGGAGTTGGAGGGGGAGTTTGGCGAGGGGGTGAAGGTGGAGGTTTTGGGGTGTGGAGAGGAGAGGGAGTAGGATGGTCGGTAGGGGTTGTAGCTGTGATATGTCGGTATGATATATGGTAGCTACTCAACTATGAGAAGCACTACGCGTAATTATATACGTTCTTTTCTTTCTACGTCTTCGGCGCTGTGTTCTGCAGCAGCCAAGCCTCAGCGCGCTAAGCCGCTAAGACTCCAGCCCTACCCTATTCCAACGCACGCCTCCCTCCCCAAATAATCCCCAATGCCACTGCACCCCGGACAAATCCTGCGCGGCGCTCGATGGAACTACCTAATCACCGAAACCCTCAGACCCCAGACCTCAACATCCAACATATTCAAAGCCCAGATTCTGCCCCACGCACACCTACACCCTCCAGGACCATGGTCCGTTCACACTCCGCGCACAAGCCCCATCTAACACCACCCCAGGGCCGCTATCAAAACCGCATCTGACCAAAAAACACTGGACATGCTGAAATGGGAATATAAATGCTATCAGAATCCCGCTATACACTCATCACCGTATCTGCGCACACTCTACGAAAGCCTCGATGTTCATGATTCCTCAACACCTGGATCCTCGTTTTGTTTGGCATTTGAGTGGATGGACGTAACTCTAAAAGATCTATCTGCGAAGAAACACCATCAGAATCGCGTATTGCACAAGAGCGTCTCCAAGGGGGTTCTATCCGCCCTCGACGTGCTGAACTCGCAACATCTTGTCCACACAGGTTCGTCTCGACTATTGCATGCCATTCGATCGCAGGTCTGATCAGTACTCCAGATATCAAAAGCGACAACATCTTCATCTCTAGCGCTGATGAACCGATTCCAACAGTCAAACTTGGAGATCTGGGGCTAGGTTGAAGCGCTTCCAAACCCGCTCGACTATTCTGACAGTTGCAGTGCGCGCCGAGGGATTCGATGCTTATCCCGTGCAGCCACTCGCCCTGCGCGCCCCCGAGGTGTGGTCGGGAAAGGGCTGCTTTCATAGCTCCGACGTGTGGGCATTCGCAGTAACGGTCAGCTGTCTCCTTCCAGCGAACCTACAGGAACTAACCAACCCAGCTTTTCGACTGGATCCAACCTTATGTGTTTGGCGCAAACGATATGCCTGAGGCCCACTGCCCACAACCGTGGGCCATGGCGAAGCTCATGCGACTGTTCCCGGGTTCGGTAGCGATGCATCCCAGCGATGAGAATTATCAGTGGTATTACAGAATTGCACAGGCCATTGACAAGGCGTCTCGGGAAGGCGGGAAAGAACCAGACTGTTCCCAAGTCAAGGCGTTCGAGACGGAGATCGAGAAACTCAGCGAGCTCCCGGCTCTCGCGGCTTTTCTCAGTTATCTGTTTGTCGTGGATCCTGCGCAGAGACCTACCGCTGCACAAGCGCTGAGGTCGGTGCAGTTGAAAACCCTTGCTTAACACAAAGGGTATATACGCCATAGTCTGTGCATGTGACGGTCTTTACACGCATACACTGTTTAGAGCTGCGTGACAGCAATACACGAATCGATATAGCTGTGTTGCCTTTCTCTGTGACGACATCACCATCACCAGTCCGTTCTCTTACTATAGTAAAAATTGCTAAACACCTTCGTCAGCAAATGCTCTCCATACGTGCTCCCCTCATGCATCCTCGGCCTCCCACTGCGCTTCACACAGCTCTCCAACGGCCTGACCACAGCATCGAAGTTCGGCTCAAAGAAAAACGGCACACTGATCCTGCCACCACCACCGGGACCATACACGCCACCATCACCCCGATGAATCACCCTGTGCATCGTGCTCTTCCAGATCCCGTTTGTCCACCGCTCAATCATATCGCCGATGTTGACCACAAAAGCCCCGGGGATGGGGTCGGCTGCTAGCCACGTCCCGTCTTTGAGCTGGACTTGCAGCGCACCTGGCGTCGGGTCTGTGAGGAGGAGGGTAACGCATCCGTAGTCTGTATGCGCGCCGCAGGAGAACTGGCTGGGATTCTCGTCCTTCCCATCCGCAGCCTCCCCAGCGAGGCCAGCCGCAGCCTCCCCAGACAAAGGCGGATAATTAATCATCCGCATAACCCAAAAACTATCCTCGCAATGCCTTACAAAAACCTCCTCATCCTCATCCTCCCCCTCCGCAGACCCAAGCTCAAGCGCAGCCCCCATCCCCCTCGTCACCGCCCTCCCCACCTCCCTAACCCGCTCGATATACTCCTCATACACCCCCCTCAACTCCCCCGGCTCCCCCGGCCACAAATTCTCCCCCTGCAACTCCCTCCTCGTCCCGGGCCCCTCATCCCCCTCCTCCACTCGCCCGGGCCACTTGGCGTAGAAATCAACCGCTTCCTGCATATCCTGCAGCCCTTGGGTGACGTTCTCCCCCAGGCCCTGATACCCGCGCGCAGAGTCCCCGCCTTCGGGGCCGCCGGCGTCGAAGCGCTTTATTTCGTTCTTTTTGGCGAGGGGCAGGGCGAAGAATTGGCGGGCTAGGGAGATTATCTGGTTGAGGGTTGAGGGGGGGATGCCGTGGCCGGTGAGGTAGAAGAAGCCGTAGTTTGTGCAGGCGGCGTTTATGGCGCGGGCGGTTGTGAGGCGGGAGGAGGGGGAGGAGGGGGTGAGGTAGGGGGATATGTCGATTATTGGGAGGCTGGGTACTTGGGGTGCTGCGGTTGGGCGGATTTGTTGCTCGGTGACTGGGGATGTGGGGTTTCTTGGGTGCTTTGAGGAAGAGTTTGGTGGGTGGTGGGTTCGCGGTGTGTTGAGGGCGTCGTTCATGTCGTGAATGGCCATGTTGCCGTAGAATTCTTCTTTTTCTTTGGGGTCGCCTGCTGTACACCTCGTTTACAGATACGGTTTGTTGTCTTTTGAAGCCGGAATGGTATCACTGCTGTTTGTTTCATTCCCGTGGCCTCTGTCATTAGTCTTCATTTGCGAGTGTTCGCGCAAAGATGGAGTCTGGAGCAAGTGGAGGTGCCTCGGCTGCTCTTGCCCCATTAGAACCGCCACTTCTGATGTCAACCAAAACATTGGTCAAGCTCCTGCTGTTGTTGAATCGCTGCAGTTTTGGTGCTACGAGTTTCTCCATGACATAGTGCAGGATATGCTTGCAAAGATTGCTTCTTGGAATTTCAATGTGCAGTTGGGGATTTTTTTTTGTAGCTCTACATTGTTCGTTTCGATGCGCAAAAATCAGTAGACTGTCACAGCCGATCCTTGATGCACTCAATCACGACGAGTTCGGCAAGGGCCATATTGAAAATGAAACATCAGTTAAGGACATGCTTCTGTGCGGATAGACAGCCTTTGCGTTGGCTTGTGAATGGTGCAAGGTCTTTTAGAGAGGCTACATCGTCAGTCGTCATATCGAATAGGGTGCAGTGATAGTTGCGAGTATGCACAGTATGCCACGATCGAGGTAAACGTACGTAAACGTATGTCGTTGACTGCACGCCCCGACTCAACAAGGGCACGACACCGTAAGGCCATGACGCCGTAAGGCCATGTGTCTGGTGAAAGTGTGACAAAAGGGAGCGCCTTGCGCTAGAGGGGCGGTGAGTTGGGTGGTCGAATCGTGGACGTCGTCTGCCCCACCACTTCGTAAACAAGGGTCCAACACCAACAACCAAGGGGCCAGATTGGCAATTGCATTCACGAAACGCTTCCTCACCCTTCCCAAACCTCGACTTGCACAGTCCACGGCTTCACGATGAGTCTGCAAGCCCCCTCCCTCTCGCTGCGCTCCAAGAGCCCGTCGCGCAACAGCGGCTCCACCAAGGCGGTGATCCTGGTAACTACTTTCTGAGCACCCATGTGCCGCGCAGCAATGGCTCACAACCACAGGTCGGAGGGCCGTCCCGCGGCACACGGTTCAGGCCGCTGTCTATGGAGCTGCCCAAGGTGTGTGCCTCATATCCTCTCCGGCCTTGCGCCCACAGCTAACCCCGCCAGCCGCTGTTCCCCGTCGCCGGCCACCCCATCATCGAGCACTGCTTCCGCGCCGTAGCAGCCGTCCCCGAGATCAAGGAAGTCTTCATCGTCGGCTACTACGAGGAGTCCGTCTTCCAGCCCTTCATCAACTCTGTCTCCACCACCTGGCCGCAGCTGAGCGTAAAGTACCTGCGCGAGTACCAGGCTCTGGGCACAGCGGGCGGTCTCTACCACTTCCGCGATGTGATCCTCAAGGGCAGGCCCGAAAAGCTGTTCGTGCTCAACGCCGACATCTGCTCGTCGTTCCCGCTGCAGGAGATGCTGCGCCTGTTCGACGACAAGGACGCCGAGGCCGTCATGCTGGGCACAAGAGTCGCGAACGAGTCGGCCTCCAACTTCGGATGCATTGTGTCTGACGCCCACACCAAGCGTGTGCTGCACTACGTCGAAAAGCCCGAGTCGCACATCTCCAACCTTATCAACTGCGGTGTCTACCTCTTCTCCACAGAATGCATCTTCCCCGCCATCCGCTCTGCCATCAAGCGCCGCACCGAGCGTCCGCGCCTGCTGTCCTACCCGTCCTCAGAGAACCTCGAGTCGTCTTTCTACCAGGGCGAGGACGACGACGAAGACAAGGCCAACCTTGTGATCCGCCTCGAGCAGGACGTCCTCTCCGACATCGCCGATTCGCGCCAGTTCTTCGTCCTGGAGAGCAAGGACTTCTGGCGACAAATCAAGACGGCCGGCTCTGCCGTCCCCGCAAACGCCCTCTACCTCCTCAAAGCCTTCCAGGCCGGCTCTGAAGAGCTCGCAGCCCCCTCCGCAAACATCCTCCCCCCCGTCTACATCCACCCCAGTGCACACATCGACCCCACCGCGAAGCTCGGTCCCAACGTGTCCATCGGCCCGCGCGTCACCGTCGGCGCAGGCGTGCGCATTAAGGAGTCTATTGTCCTCGAGGACAGCGAGATCAAGCACGACGCCTGCGTCATGTACACTATCATCGGGTGGCACAGCAAGGTGGGCGCATGGGCGCGTGTCGAAGGTACTGCGCTGCCGGTCACGAATCACAGCACAAGCATTGTCAAGAACGGTGTGAAGGTGCAGAGTATCACTATTCTGGGCAAAGACTGCGTGGTTGGTGACGAGGTCAGGGTGCAGAACTGCGTATGCTTGCCGTACAAGGAGCTGAAGCGGGATGTGTCGAATGAGGTTATTATGTAGATTGGCTCAGCGATCAGATACGTGGACCTATACCAAGTGCGATAACGAAAAGTATAGTATTTGAGAATGCATAGTGTACGCATCGTTCATCATATGCTTTGTTAGTAAGGTGATGTACCAGCGCCCCAGGCCGATACCCAGCGCGTACTATCCAACTTGGGATCTGCTACCTCACCAGGTCTCGGTAACTCTATCCCTCCACCGCTAGAAGTCTTAGGTAACATGCCAGTCTTGAGCTCCACATCAGCATACAATCTCAAGCGAGCTTCCTGTTGCAAAAAGCGGCGAATAGGTCTCGAGTCGACATGTTGATCTCCCATAAGGAACACGACCACTCATCGAACTGCTACTCGAACCAACAAAGCCATCCCACGTGGAGTCGACCAAGTGAATGGAAAGGATGTGCAGACCTTCGAGGAGGTCGCCCAAACGATATTCGGTGGCCTATACACCGACTAGCGCCGCGCTAATGCACTCGTGTCTTGGGTACCGCATATGTATAGCCGGAGGCAGAACCTCTTAAATCATCCTTCAACACGATAGTCTATACTGGCGGGACTACATGTTCGGCTGATCTTGCTCAAAAGCCCACTACAACTATCCCACTCGGTCTCTCATACATGTGACTCTACGACCTTTGAATACCATACTCCAACGGAGCAGCTTCGGATCTTTCCCCACACTCGACGACTGTCGTCACGGTCGTGAGCTGTAAAGTAATGCACCAGACGAGCTTCGTGGCGCACGAGCATGTTGCGGGAGCAGTTCCACTGGTCAATGCACCCATTGTCGTTGACAGCGAAGACTTCGAGGGAATTCATATCGCAGCCGCAACGCTCGCTAAAGATATTGCGAGGGTAACGGGTGAGGAGGAATCTACCGTCAGCTCAGAGCAGACCACATCGCCATATGTTCTCATCGTCGGTAGTGTTCAGAGGTCTGCATTCATCCGGATTCTAGTATCAAATGGGAAGATTGATGGTAGCACCGTTCAAGGGAAATGGGAGACTTGGTGTACGGCTCTTGTGGATGCGCCGTGGGATGGATGCGAGAAAGCTCTTGTGATCTGCGGAAGCGACAAACGAGGCACCATTTTCGGTATTTATTCACTGTCGGAGCAGATCGGTGTGTCGCCGTAAGTGAAATGGGCAGTCTTGATACGCATCGATAACTGACAAATCTGTAGATGGCATTGGTGGGCAGATGTACCGGTAAAGAAAAGTCCATGTATCTACGCGCTCAACGTCAAGACTATACAAGGACCGCCGTCTGTCAAGTACCGCGGCATCTTCATCAACGATGAAGCGCCTGCACTATCAGCATGGGTACACGAGAAGTATGGGCCAAAGTACAATTCTGAATTCTACAAGCAAGTGTTCGAAGTCCTTCTCCGGCTGAAAGCAAACTTCCTCTGGCCAGCTATGTGGTTCGGCTACCCGCATCCAGGAAACTCCTTCTTTATGGACGACCCTCTGAACCAAGAGCTTGCCGACCGCTACGGGATCGTGATGTCCACATCGCATCATGAACCGATGCAGCGTGCGATGAATGAGTGGTTCGATGAGCCGTACAACGAACCAGAGCAGAGCTGGAACTGGACAAGAAACAAGGAAAAGATCACCAAGTATTTTGTTGAAGGGGCGCAGCGGGCGTCCAGCTTCGAAAGTGTACTCACAATTGGCATGAGAGGTGATGGCGACCGGGAGATGGAAGTTGAGAACCCACAAGAAGTACTCAAAGAGGTCCTATCGACGCAAAGACACATAATCAGCGATGTGTACGGTGGAGAAGACGCAACACCCCAGTTGATCGCACTGTATAAGGAAGTGCAGGAATATTATGAGAATGGACTCGAAATCCCGGAGGATGTGACACTCCTATTTGCCGACGACAACTTCGGCACAATTCGAAGGCTTCCGACTGAAGCAGAGAGAACCCGAAAAGGTGGTGCGGGGGTGTACTACCACCTCGAGTACGTTGGAGAACCGCGAAGTTACAAGTGGCTCAACAGCAACTCTCTTGCGAAGGTCTGGCAACAGCTTGACCAAGCTCAACGCCGTGGTGCAGACAAGATTTGGATCTTCAATGTGGGCGACATCAAGCCACTTGAGATTCCGTTGAGTTTTGTCATGTCTCTGGCGTGGGATACGAAAGCCATGACTCTGGGCGACCTTCCAGCCTTCCTTAAACCATTTACTACCCGTACGTTTGGCGAAGAGCTAGCGTCCGATTGTGTGGACATTCTGCTCAGGTACGATAAGCTGATCGCTCTGCGCAAACACGAACACGTTGAACCAGAGACGTTCTCGCTCATCAATTACTCGGAAGCAGACAGAATTCTGTCAAGCTGGGAGGCGCTCCACCATGACGCCGAAGCTCTATCCTCTCGAGTACCCACAGATGCCAAACCATCCTTCTTCCAACTCATTTTACACCCCATCAAAGCGTCACAGATCTACATGGCGCTCCAAATCTGTCGGGCAAAGAATGCACTTTACGCAAAACAACGTCGCAACACCGCAAACCACTTCTTCGACAGATCAATCTCCCTATTCAGAGCCGATTTCCAACTATCCCAGGAGTACCACACGATGCTCAACGGGAAGTGGAACTACATCATGCGACAGCCTCACCTCGGGTACCGCGAGACATGGCACGCGCCCTCACGGGACATGATAAGTGGCCTGTGTCTCGTCCAAGCAGGTCAAGAATCTAACCCAATCGCTGGGAATATCGGCGTTGCTGTCGAAGGTTCTGAAGGCGTCAGACCCGGACTGTGCAATGAAGAGAGCGATCGCACGCATCCGTCGCGAAGAGACCTGGTGTCTGGTGTTACGATGCCGGTGATGGAGCCGTTTGGCCCCGAGTCGAGAGCGGTTGAGCTATACTTGCGTAGTCCGAGGAGGCTCACGTGGGAAGTTAAGAGTCCGGTTGATTGGATGCCGGTAAACGCTCGCGGAGTCCTAGATCCATCATTCGAAGGTGAGGATGCGGTTGTCCAGGTGTCGGTGGACTGGGACCTTGTGCCTCCAGACTTTGACGATGAGGTTTTACTAGTCCTGAAGAGCGACCTTGGTGACTACGAACATATCCACGTCCCAGTAAAGCAACGCAGCATACCGTCTTCGTTTGCTGGACACGTCGAGGCCGATGGAGTTATTTGCATCCCACCCACTCGCTTCGCAAACGAGAACGCACCCAACTGCTGGACGCATCCATATCTGGGGCGAGAGGCCAGCGGTGCCGTAAGCTTCCGCATGCAGCTGAACTCAGGCTCGAAGAGCTGTGAGCTACTGTACCCTTTCTATACGTTCACGCCCACTACCAAAGCTTCTCTACGATTATACTTCACGTTAACGCTCGACATACATCCAACATCGCCCGCTCTGTACGGCGTCTCACTTGACGGGAAAGATGTGGAAACGCACAGGCTGGTGCAACAACCTAAGAAAGCGGGCGAGCTACCGCCACGATGGTTGGAGTCGGTCATGGATTGCGTCTGGATTAGGGAACACGAAGTGGATCTTGGCGATGCTGGCGCGCATACTCTGAAGATTTTGCTTCAGGATGAGAACATGGCGTTGGAGAAGATTGTAATTGATCTAGGAGGTGCGTGGGAAAGTTATCTGGGGCCACCAGAGAGCCTTTACGCGAAAGGTCAGGTCACGAAGGAAGGTTCAGCATTTTCTGGCGGTGGGATGCGTGGCGTGCAAAACGGAATCTCTGATTAGCTGAAATCAAAGCTGAGTCTTGTGGCTAGGCAAATGGACAAACAACTTCAGGTGCAGTGATAAAGGACGACATCAGTCAGAGTTGTCGTAGCTCAAAGGAGTTGTAGACAGAAGGAGTTGTGGATGCAAGGTGACGTGGGTGCTACATGGCTTCCAAAAAAACTAGGTGCGAAGACCAAGGCAAGAGTAGTAGGTCAGGGCGACAAGACAAGAACAACAAGGCAAGATCGACGAAGCAAACCTTACAAGTGATAGAATGACACGCTGCGTTGCACTGCAAGGATAGAGTACTTGCCCTTCCGTGGAAGCACCTCCAACGCGGCAGAAGCCGATATCTTTCTCTCAGACGACAAGAGCGCACTACAATGATCGGAAGGACAAATGCTGTCTGCCAGAGTTTCTGATAACCCTACATATGACTGTGACTCCCTAATTCGTCTATTTTCTAATATATAGGATCTGCCGTTTCTCGTCTTACCCCCTGCAAAAGTAACATGCACTAACTGATCGGAAAACTCTGTTTATCCTCATGAACTCAAAAGCAAGTTATCAAAACGGATTTGCGAAAAAGAAAGCATTTCCATGCCAACGAACCTTTGCATGCATAAACATGCCTGACCTCATGGAAACACACCTCCCCAAAATCAGAAACGTATGTTCGGTATCCGCGCTCTCCATGCTTGCATCACGTGCTCCCAGGGTATAAATCTGATGCCCACAGCGCTCCAGTGCTACCAAAGTATCTGCCACTCATTCCGTCAAAAACAGAAGCAAATGTATCTATGTGCGAATCCGAGCATTTCTACAAAAAGCCACATCAGCATGGACGATGTGCGGATTGAATTAAAGCCTGAGCAGCGCTCTCTTCCTCCAGTCTCTTCTGACGAGCGAGTTGCTTGCCGGCCTCATATCGCTTAAAGATATCGTGAGGAACGCTGTACAGATGATCGAACGCCTTATCAGTCTCTTGGATCTAAACCCATACTGGATTAACAATGCTCATTAACCATCCTGGATTGAATCAACTCACCGAAGCCCGAGCCTGGATGACAGTGACCAGATCATTGTACGCCTTGAAGAACACAGGGTCATTCCTAGAATGAATCAGTAAATGTTGATCAAAAGGAAGGATTGATCACTTACACGAACAGACATTGGTGATTCTCGCAGCGGGTGCATCGAGACGACTTGGTCACCTTGACAATGTTCGGTGCGATCATCAGATCAGAAGGTGTCCATTCTCGACATTCTCTCGAGAGTCCCGTCTATCTGCAAATTGAATTGAGATACTCGTATGGCCGCACGCATGTAGACTCAAATCCTCCGCGAAAAACTTCTGCTGTCTGATCTCAAAAATCACGACCAAAGGGTTCATGTCCTGTTTTGTCCTGCATCCAGCCCCAAAAAGTCCAGTCTCTGTCCCGCGTCCACGCATGGCTGACGATACCGATCGAATGTTCATAATAACATCTCACCGAGCATAAAACCCCCCGTTACACATCCAGACCTTCTTTCCTCTATCCTGTACTCTGCCTTGTCCTTGTAAAAGAGGAAGACCAGAACGACGATGTGCAAATACTTCGTTTCTTCAAAATCGCAGCGATCACTGTGCATGTCCGCCGCTCGACTGCCACCAAAAATCAAGATTATGTCAATGACCTCCGATGACCGGCAAATTCGCACTTCTCCACCACTCACTTAAATATAAAAACCCGGAGTGCAAGCAAATGTCTGCGCAAGTTTCAAATCTGTCACACATAGGACTTATGCCCTAAGTATCTATTTTTGTTTGGATGTGCTGTGACGCAGTCGCTGGCGTTAAATCCACGATATTTACCCTTTCTTTGTCTGTATCATCAAAAATCTTAGCAAACCTTACCACTTACCTCTCCCTGCATCTAAAATCCCCAGCGCGCAATCTGATGTCTGTCACGAGTCACCAAAACAATATTGCCAAGAAGGCATGCCAGGAGCAGCTGTCTGGTCGTAGAAGGGTTACACCGCCTCCGCCGCTCCACCGACAGTAAAAACCACAGATTATATCAACGCCCTTGAAAGACCGGCAATTCGCACTTCTGCATCAAATCAAACACTTGAATGCAAAATCTTCATGATGGAGCACCATGTGTGTGAGTGACGGGTAACCAAATCGCCACCAAAGAGAAGTTATGGCCTAAGGTGTTGCTATTTTCCTAGACCACATCTCCAACCTCCCTTGTCGACACTCGCCACTTCTCCACCGACCCATCTAATCCAAACCTCCCATACTGCAATCCGATGTCTGCGCGAGTCACCAAATATTCCTAAAGAAGAAGATATGGTCTGAGGTGTTACTATTTGCCTAGCTACATCTCTAATCTTCTCTACCCTCAACACTCACTTCTTCACCACCCACCTGCATCCAAAAACAACAGCGTGCATGGTCATGTCTGCGCGAGTCACCAGATCCCGCACATGAAGAAGGCATGGCCTGAGCAGCCATATCGTGCTGATGATACCCTGTCTCTCCATATCACCAAATAACCTCTTAACCACCCACATGGAGAAGAGAAGATTATGCAGTCTGCTACAAAACGATAAAATTCAAGACTTTTGTCTGTCACGGGTCACTAAATCTCTATGCTCTACCAATAACATCCATGAGCAGAGCAGCTAAATCATGCTGATAATACTCTATCCACATCACCAAAAAACTTCTCAACTACACACATGTGGAGATCGCGCGTCTGCCACAAAAAGATCAGGATAAGGATTCATGGCCCAGATGGTTCTTTGGGGTTTCAAATCTGCACTGAGGAGAGAAGTTGTGGTCTGAGGTGTTACTATTTGCGTAGCTACATCTCCACCCTCCTGACCTCAACACTCACTTCTCCACCGAACTGCATCCAAAAACCACAACGTTCACAATCATATCTGCACGAGTCTCAAATCTGCACTGAGGAGATGGAATGGCCTGGGCAGCCATATCACACTAACCAACCCTCTCTCTCTATCACAAAAAAACTCTCAACCACACACATGTGAAGATCGCGCGTTTGACACAAAAGATGAGATGCAAGACTCATGTCTGTGACAGGGCACCATAACTCGTCCCACAACATGCTCTGCCTGGGCTTTTTTTCTTCTTTTTAAAGTGCTATAACGCAGCTCCTCGTTAGATCTATAATATTTGCAGCTTTTTTGTACTCTGTCTATATCATCAAAAAACCTGTTAATCCCACATGTCGAGATCGCGCGGTCTGTAAAGACTGAGATATGCGTAGTTTCTATCTGTCGATTAATACTCTCTACGTATGATCAAAAGCGAATTCGATACACAACATGGAGGGATTGTGCGGTCTGATACAAAAGATGCAAATGAACATTATATGTCCGAGGTGGTGCTTTGATGGCTGTGTCATGCTCATGTGGTTGTCGAAGCAGAGTGGAGTTGGCGGAGGTAAACCCAGGGCTCCATGTGTCATTTCTTTCGCGGTGGACGACCGCATCTGCCAATATCAAGGCAATAGCCTGGAGCTTCCGTGGTCACGGTAAATACGATTGACCGTATTTCAGAACCTATTCATGCGCGTACAACCGCTCAAAACCACAGATGAGTAGCAGAGGGGTATCATTAGGAAGCAGAACTAGCAGCCGATGCATGCGGACAGCAAGTATAACAATAAAGATAGCACATGCGAATCGTTTCGCCGTGGAGATGCTCGCGCCTGGAAACGCTCCAGCGCCGGACAACGCTCAAAAGCTCAACTCAAAGCCCGCTCAAAAGCCCGCTCAAAAGCCCCGCTAAAGCTCCGCTCAAACGAACCATTCGTCTATGCCAAAACACCGCCGTACAATCTCATGCAAAGAATCACTCGCCACCCGAAACGGTGGGTGCGAGGAGGAATATCGAATCGACTCGACTACCGCTGGGGTCTCGACATGCTGGGGCTGCGGACGGAGCCGCTTATGCTGTATCTGCTCTGGAAGGATGCGATGCTCATCATATCGGGGTCTCGCTCGGGGGGCTCGTTCTGGTATTGGAAGCCAATGTGCTTGTAGCCGTTGTCCCAGGCAGCGACGCGGCTCAACAGTCTAGAGGGGTTCATTAGCGAGGGAGTTTAGTCACTGGGAGGGGCTACTCACTGGTCGTCGGGCTCGATGTCCATTTCGGGGATCAGCTCGTAGTCGTTTTCGGCGGGGAGGTAGTATGCGCTGGCGGTGATGCCAAGGGCGGTCAGGACGAGCAGCGAGAAGGAGGCGGTGCACATGGACCAGGAGGAATCGAGGACGAAGCCGGAGAAGAAGCGGGCGTCGTGATCGAAGACGTATGACTGTTGGCGGTGTTAGCGTGTGATGGCCTGGTGCAGTGACAAAAGGAGAACGTACCACGATGGCCATACCAGCGCCCTGGATGATGGCGCTGAATACTAATACTCCCACGACTACGCCCCAGCCCTGCACCCTTCTTTGCACGCCACCGGCGACGATGACTACAAAGCTGACGAGCGTGCACAGCTCCACGACCACGCCGAAGCTCATCAGGAACCCGACGGTGCGCCACATGTTGCAGAAGGAGGCATCTTTGTCGCAGTCGGTGGTGCGAGGGAAGGGGACGCAGTGCCCTGTTTTCGCAGAGCAGCGGGAGTGGAGGCCGTAGTAATATTCTCGTTCGCCGTTCTGGTGCGCGTGTCAGTGGTGCGAGGCAGCGCTGGGGCATTGACGGCTTACAGGACGGTAAGAAACCCATCGCGGCATGGCAATGCTGGCGACTGTCATGGCGGTGCAGACCAGCGTAAACAGCAGGCCTACCGTGTATACGCTCCTGCGCGTCATGATGCCGCAGAGTGGTGATCGCTGGGTGATGTGAAGGAGAGCTTTCTCTGCGGGGTGGGCGGTAGGACAGACGTGCGCGGTTATTGAGTGGCTTTCTTAGCAACACGCGCTGTTGCGTCGATGATGGCCTGCGCAGAAGTCACGCAAGCAGGCAACGCTCTGGGCGGGGGCGCGAACGGCTATGGGCTGCCGAAGGGCGATTATAATCCTCGAGGATCCTGGACAGCCTTGCAGGTTACAGAGCAGAGGCGCGCAGCTGCATGCTGGGAGCAATATGTAGGCAGCTCGGGGGAGGGAGCGTGGAAAAGCTTGAGTATTGGTACGGCAAGCTGGGTTTGCGCTACCGAATCATGGTCCCATGGAGACCATCAAAGGCTTGCTCGATGCCGTCATGTTTGGCATGGGGGTCCAAGCGCTAGGGAACACCATCCCGCGGCGCTCACCGCTTGGACGCTTTTCGCGTGCCCTTTGATAGCGCGTAGCGCGATGGGAACGAGTACATAAATCGCGCTGCGCGTCCGTCAGTTTCACCGGGCTCGGACTGGACTCGGTCGATTGCTGTGCTGGCTCGTGGCGCTCCTGCCTTTGTGTGGTGATTGTTGACGCCGTTGCCAAACTTTGTGGCTTGCCATCCGTGCGCGCATCAGCGCACATCTCCGATCTCACGATGGCCTCGAAATTGCACCAGGCAGCATCCCAGCCCTGCGCCAGCTCACACTTCCATTCCAAGGCCCTGCAGAGCCTCAGTTGCTTTCCTCGAGTCTCATGCGCCGTAGAGCAGCCGGCAGCTCCATATCCACATGGACAACTCAGTCCGTCACACTGTGCGCCGCGTAACATGCCAGCCCCCGATTTGTGGTCAATTTGTGGTCAGGTACCCACTGGCAAGTACCGCGACACCGTTGAGCTCTGCGACAGTCCTCTTCGAGCGATCATGCCTAGAAAGCATCGCCTGAAGTGGTCACCAGACCTCCCGGCGATAAGCTCACCACACCGGCGAGTGCCAGATTCGCGAAGAGTGGGTACGTCTGCGCGCGAACACGTGGGGTCTCAAATGCCATGTTTGGAACAATGGCATTCCGCGCACCGCGCCAGTGCATCGTGATGTGGATCCTCCAAAACACCACGAATGTCTGTCGCCGACATCAACTTTGCGCTGACCCTGCGTTTGTCACATGTGCCATTGCACAACTGCTGTCCACAGCGTTGGCGATGGTGTTGCGATGCTAACAGCGCGCTTTTATTGCAGGTTCTGACAGCTACCTACCTTGGCAGGTGCCATCGACCAACAATTTCCACTCAACCTTGATAAGGCACGTTCACCGCCACTAAACGGCAGCAACACAGCCGAGCGAGGCTTGCCGAGCAATTTGAGTCCAACTAACGCAAGTCCAGCAGCGTAGAGGATGCGGGGAATGCTTTCGCGCAGCAGCCCTTTTCAGAGACGTGAAGCTGCTGATTGGCGGTTGCTCGCGCACACTGATAAGCAGCGCGGTTTCATTGGCCAGCAGCACTACACAGCTTACAGCTGCATGTGTTGAGGCGGGGTGCGTGAGTGCGACACCCTTACGGTGCGCTTGTCTGCGCAACTGTGGCTGCAGCCTCGTATTGAGGCGACTTCACCCACTCTCACGCATCACATCGGTGAGGATTAATTTCGCATTGCGGAGACCTCACTCAGCAGTAATCATTCATAGCTTTCCAGCATAGACTCCGTCCGTCGATTCGAGCAGTCAAGTCAGATTCGCACGCGACACAGTAACAGCGCGCGTGTTGTACTTTTCTGTGTACGCGGTTGTTGAGATCCGGGGTACATGGGTCTGCATTAACGACCCCTCATCCCGCTGCACTCACCCTGCATCCGCTTCACGTCGTTAGCTCACGGCGAAGCACGCCGACCACGCGACATAAACACCAATGTTGACGTTTTTCGAGTCTGTGAAACAACTTGAAGTGAGACTGGTAAACGGCACGCCAGACAGAAAGGACATCTTGTTCATCCTCTGGCACTTTTTGTTGCAGTTGATCAGCGGCATGAGTGGCCGGGTATGGGATCCAGACAGACAGCCAGACAGCAACATCATCTCGCTCCTCTTCCAATTCGATGCTAACACAGACAGAGACACGAGTAACCGAGCACGAGACCCGACAGACAACAACAACATCATCCTCCTCATCCTACTTTTGGTTTTAACACAGACAGATATATCCAAGTAGCAGAGACGCAGATTCGAACCCAATCTTTACACACAACACCAACAACAAAACACCCCATGGAATCGGAATATGTTCCTTTTTAAAACCCCACAAAATCATCACTCTACCCAACGGCAGATTTGTAGCACTGAATAATAGATTTGAGGGCGGTGTAGTCGTAGACCACACAACAGCACGAATCATTTTTATCGAGACTGTAGAAGAATACAAGCACATGTGCAGCTGAACAGAATTTTTCGGTGACAGCACATGCCCGGTCAACTCGCACTTTCTGGTAAGCATCAAGTAAGGTGGGTTGGAACGAGAAACACAGCTGCGCATATATATGTCGAATCTTCAGGCTGAGGTTACGGCTGCCTCGCGCATAGCTTCATGTTGATTTGCTTTGGCATATGGCACATAGCTCCAGACTTGTGGATCCAAGCGCTCAATGGTAGATTTAGTTTGGCAAGAAAAGATGTGGGCGGTATGGTGGAGGGTTCGAGCGCGCGCGAGGCATCGCGGTTATCTTCTTTGTATCCTCGCAGACATAGATTTGTTAGATGGCATTTTTAGAACCGATTCAGGCAGAAGTGAATAAATGAGCAGACGTTGTCGTCGTCGTTGTTATAGAAATTGGCTTCTTCGTTTTTTTCGCAGACATAGAGCTGGTGGGTAGCGTTTTTGAATAGATGCTGCCTCGTAGTCTTTCGCAGACATGTTTCTTTTCTCTTTGACGTTGTTTTTGGTATCATTGCAGATGGGTAGGGAAATGGCGAGGAGACGCCGTCCTCGTCGTCATGAAACCTGTTGTTATGACTTTTTCGCAGACATCGTACTCTCTTCATCGTTTTTCGCAGACATTGAGCTGTTCCTTGTTGTCTTGTGGCAGACGTCGTGCTTTCCTCTGGGTGTTTTGTATAGACGCAGATAGGTAGAAAAATGGTGAGAAGACTCCGTCGTCGTCATCGTCTGGATCTTTCTCTTTTTCTTCGCAGACATTGAACTGTTGTGTCATTGCTTTTGTATGGATGCAGAGATAAGGGAATAGCTGAGGAGACGCAGACGCCGTCATCGTCTGCGCCTTTATTTTTATTTTTAGCAGACGTAGAACTGGTGTGTCATGTTTTTGATATAGATGCAGACAGGCAGAATAAATCCTCGTCATACTCGTCCTCGGAATCACCGTGTTGTCTTTTCGCAGACATAAAACTGCTTGCTAGCGATTTTGATATAATCGAAGACAGACAAGAAGGTAAGGAGACGCAGTCGCCCTCTCGAGAGTGTAATTATACCTCGCCACAGCAGTCTCTTCGGGCCGGAGGATACCTTCTGACACATGCCTGCCACCGCACCGGGACATAAAGCGATTTTCGTGGCACTTCGGCTGTTGTTGGGGACGTCTCAGTTCCGCAGACATAGACACCGTCTAAAGCTGTTTTGAGTGAATGAAAGGGAACCATTGGAGAGTAGATAGTGGACTTTTCGAGCTATTTTGATGTGCATCTCATCAGAGCGGCGACAAAGAGCATCGGGATGAGCTCGACACATTTGGAAAGATATACTCTACGCCACACTCCCACGGGACATCTAGTTCGTTTCTTTCGGTTTTGGACATACGAGTTGACGATTTAGGTTTCCAAACATTCATTGATACGATCTTGTATTTTCGAAGAACAGCACATTTTGCGAAGAATCGTATTTTTCGGTGCATTCGAGATCAAGATTCAGAGATGAAGTGGACTGAATCCGTGGTCCAGGGATCAGAATTTATACACGGAGATGTTCCATTCAAATATATTCGAAGACGACACGCCAGACGACACAGGAGACATAGGTGGTCTGCTGTTATATATTGAGATCTTTTGAGTGATGGGTTGGTAAGAAAAACATGTATTGGTTGAGTCGCATTTTGAGAAAGTCACGGTAGGCGAAGGAGGAGATGGGGTAACGTATTAGAGGATTTTGGTATGGTGGCGTGAATGACTTTTTGACAAGATATTTGCGGCCAGATTTTACTTCGGAAAGTACAGACGCGAAGTATCTAGAGCGGGGTTCTCCCGGTTGGCTGGCTTTCGGAGGAGGCAGACGACTCTGCTCATGACAAGGATGAAGCGAGTCTTTTGGTGACATACAAGTTGACTTTGCGAATTTAGGCGAGTCTTTCAGGAGGAGTGCTGAGATGTGTGAGAAATACGCTGGGCCAGTAGACATGATTATGTGTTGATACCGAATGGCCAATGCATTGTGTGTTTTGCTTTGATCTCTGACAAATTCCGTGAAGCTTGAACGACCACCCAGAATCTTATTCTTGTTCACTGCTGACGCACAGGGCAGACAAAACCATAGGCGCTCAATCATCGAGTTGTGAGAAGACACAAACATCTGCACATGACTCAATCAATCGAGATTGGCTCATAGCCACACCATATTGTCCTTTTGAAAGCACGTTTTTCGACTTTGTGCAGAACAGAGATTGGGAGTAGCCAGTGCCGACTTTTATATTGTTAAGTGTCAGCTTGATACAAGATGGTATGGTGCTATAGAAGCGAAGGACATGACTGACATGTTTTGAATTATCGAGCCGACGGGAGAGAGTGCCGCGCATGTACGCACTTGGAAGCTCATTTTGGGTGCCGACCGCCAGAGATATCAGTCATGCGGCGGAGGGTTTTGAAAAAGAAGCAGGGCCAAGATTAGGATAAGTTATAGACAGTGAGGTGTATGGTATCCGTCACTGACCGGAACTTACAGCTCAAGCAGGATGAAAGTCTGTGGTTCTGCGAGATAACATCTCGAAGGCTGCTCGTTGATTCATCCAGCGCCACCTAGCGTACTGCAGGCTTAGCGATGCAATCATGGGTGTTACCCTCGGGTCTCATGAATCTTCTCTCTGGCCTAGACTTTACACGACCCCGGGCCGCCTCCAGGTTGGTTGTCGATGACATCCACCAAGCTGGTACCACGGGGCTGGAGTACGTCATCGCCGCCCATTCTCACCTTGGCATGATCAGTAGGTAGCTGTTCTCTGCATCTAGAAACCTGAGTCTTGTATGGAATGATTTGCCACGGGGACGCTCCTGAGGTTTCAGCCGCACCACTAAGCAAGGCTTTGGTTAATGAGGACGTGGCGAGCTCGACGGTCTCCTGTAAGAAATATAGTCTTGGACAGCTCCGAAGAGCGAGACGCAATATTCCAAGAAGCCGATGAATAATGCAGTGCGGGAAGAAGAGTCTGAAGATCCAATACATGAATTTAACTAAGCTGGGTCACGTATTTCTTTTCTACTTGACTTCCAACCTCAGCGCATCGTACTGCACATATATGCTCCGCGGTAACAGGGCGCTCTCATAGTCTGTCGCGTTGTACGGCAAGCTGAGCACAAACTCGTTTGTGGCATTACTGCTTAAATGCTCTGTCGGAAACACGAACTTATGACGGAGTGTAGCAAGTGACCGCGCTGCGCGTAGCACAGGAAGACGACTGGTTGTAGCTATGTCTGATTAGCCTATTGTTTGCAAAGCTGCAGGGTAGTACTTACGGAATGATCCACGGCTCCAACTCGTGCCCGTTCACAACAACAACGAAAGGCACATTGTTCCAAGGCTGTGTAGCATTGAATGTGTCGGTATTCCCAGCAGCAGTCTTGGCTCCAGCCAACTGAACGGTGAACGTAGCAACTTCCTTGCCCACCAGAGCATGCTGATCAACGTCAAAGGTGATGGTCCAATTGTTGATCTCGCCGCTGCCGGCAACTTGCTCCGGCCTGCGCGAGTTTGCATATCCTCCGAACACAGACCAATGCACGTAGTTGAAGTCTTTGCGTGTATCGCTCTTGCCTACGTGGAAATTTACACCATCCGGGAAGTCGGAGATAAAATCGTAGGCACCCCAATATATACGATACTCTAGAGGGTGGAGTGTGGTGTTCAGCGGTACATCGCCGTGGCGCCATTCTCCGCCCGACTTGTCCGGTGAACCGATGCGCCAAAGTTCGGTGCCTGCCGACTCGGGCTTCCAGGTCAGTCTACCACATTCTGTCCTTTTGCCAGGCTTAATAACGATGTTGTCTTTGACGAAGTCGCCGAAGATACCGTCTGCGTACACAGTAGCTCGGTAGGTGCCTGCTGCGATGCGGTCGATCTCGACTGTGCCATCACTGCCGACCTCGGCCCAGTATTGGAATGTCAAAGGATCAACCACGTTGTCCTGGTAGTCAACGTCATTCTGCGCGAGAACTACAATGGCTCTCCTGGCGTCTTTAGGAAGGTGGATCTTTGCTTCCCAGGCTCCGCGGTGCGAAGTTGGTACGTAATTGGGAATATGCTCTGCAATGGAGTCGTAGAAGTGTGCGTTCCAGGACGGCGATGCAAACGTAACAGCCTCGTTATGCAATGATTGCCATGAACCGCCGGCTGGGCCTTTGTTAAAGTGATAGTACTGAGGGCCAAATGTACGGTCGAAGCCGTCTGTGATATTGGGCGTGCCTGCCCCATGGTGGTTCGAAACCATATAATTGTAGACGATACCATCAACAGCTAGATCTGAGTGAGTCGGACCACCATAGTAGGTGTCTTTGGTGTTCATGACAAGCCAAGCGACGAAAGTGGAGTTGTCCTTGCTGTGTGAGCCGTCGGCGAACAAGCCATGAGCAGTCTGATCGCGCCACTCGGTTGCAAATGTGTATTTGGTGAAGTAGTCTGCGAAAGACTCCACATAAGGATCGCCTGTACGATTTCCGATGTACCAAGTAGCATCTTGGACTGTTGTAGCATTGGTTATGGTCCCAGTAGCAGGATTGGGTATCGGCATGGGCGCAGCAAGATTGTCATTGGTGACTAGATCTGTCCAGAGTTCTGTGCTGGGTCTGAAGAGAGTTCTAAACTCTTGCAGGTTTCGCAAGAATGGCGTGGTGGAGTTGTGATAAGCAATGCGACTGAACGTATGTAGACCCGTCTCGCCATCGCGGAGGAACCAGTACTGCTCGAGGAGTTGACCTGTTGGTGGATACACTTCGCTCATGACAACGCCACCGTAGGAGACTTTGTGAGAGTCGATACCCTTGAACAATCGATATTTTGGGTCAATCGAGCCAGGAGTGTACGAGCCTGATCCGGTACTTGAAGGTCCAGTGGCGGGAATGCAGTAGCAATCGAGGTATGGACCAACTCCATATCGACCGTTGCCAGAGGAGCCTCCTGGCGAGTACGGTATGTACGCTGCAGAACCAAGCAGGTCTTGCCCGTCAAGGACCAGAGTGTCGATGCCACCGGTAGTCTTGTTGACCGAGACGAAGAGTCTGTCGTTCTTGAGCTGCAAGTACGCAGACGTCTCATTGGCAGTAAGGTGCGCGTAGCCGATACTTGAAGTGACCAGAAGAGCCAACGCAACATGGAAACGCATCATGAGAGGAGTTTCAAGACAAAAGCTTGACCGAGGACAAGCAACGGGAGTGCTTGATGCCAAGGTATATGTACGATCCTGGTCTGTGTCTTAGTCTTGCTCAACTCCATGATTAGCCTCCCGTTTCTCTGGGGTATGGGGTAACAGACCCCATGCGGAACGATCTACGATCGCATCGCGTACGGCTGCGGGTATAAGTCGCGGATAAACTGACGCCCACGAATGGTGGATATGTCAGGCACGCCAGACACTGACACGATTCGGTATAACAAACACCGAGCAAGACATCAGGGTAAGAAGATGGGTCTCGTTAGTCAATGATTGCGGCGATGTAGATGAAGTTGGCGCGATGCGGCCAGCATGAGGGGAGTCACGCAACAAGCGACTGACGTCACTTAAGGCGCCCACTCTCCTGCCGCTGCCTTGTTCCTCGCAATCTCCCAAGGTCTTGCCTAAGTCATACGCATTATCCGTTGGCGATTTATACCACTGTCTCAAGGCCAAACGGATGAAAGGCGCTAACTCAAGTAATCAGAGATCATGTAGGGGGTTCAGAATTTTGAACTATCACTGCGATGTGAAGCACTACAATCCTGTAAAAGCAATAATCCTTGATTACTGAGACAGCAAGCGGTGAACGGTGCATCGCAGAAGTTAGGCTTTTTTTCGGGAGCGATCATCAGATTGCGATACTCGTTCTGGGTGTCCTGCCCTGAAACGCAACAGAAGAGACGGAAACGATCACGACATACCACTACCATGCACCCAGTCAGCCAAGCAGGTTTTTTTGGTAACACGTGACTTGTCGTCGGAATTCTCGTCTTTACGAAAGAATTCGGACAATACGCGCCGCATGTGCTCAAGTAAGGGGGCATAGCATCGACATCTGTAGGCATTACTGCAAGACCAACACGTGGTATCTATTCAGTGTGGTTCAAGGGACCATCGAACACGAGATTCAATCTCAATTTTGATATATAGGCAGACAGTCACAGGTCCTTCATGAGTCTGCGGAGCAGGCGAAATAAGTTGCACAACCAGGTCAGGTTTAGAATTGCTCAATGTCCATCATTTCTGAGCGTAGCGGCAAACACGCAACGATTCGAAGAGAGTTTCGGAAGCAGAAAAACATGGATTGCGCCACGAACTCTTTTGATCTCATGCTGATAATCGAAGGAGTGCTCATAAAAGACCGAAACATTGGACGCATTTCGAAAAAAAATTAAATTAACGCAGCGCATATATGAAGACTCATCCAGATTTGAGAAAGGGATTAGGAGGTTCCAAGACATGATGTAAAAGCCGCTGTTTTGATGTGCCGAAAGAGCAGGCCATGCGAACACTCGATTCCTGTTTTGGATAATTTTGATCGACGAGAATGGAGACTTTAAGGCTTTACACTATCGGTCAAGGCTGTTTGGGGCTTCTCAAACAGACTCAAACGTATAAACCGTTTTCTTGGTTCGTCGGACTCCAGATAAAAAAAATGGAGCTGACAGAAGGAACGTGTTGGTTTTGATCAAGCTCGTTATCATGAATCTGGATGACTCGATTTTGGAAAAGGGTTCGTGCCATCTATCGTTACTGATCTCCATTTTGATCTTTTACGAGGATTCGCAACTCACACGAAGCACACATTATTGGAACTTTAAGAACTTAGGAAGCAGCCATCAATCTTGGCCGGCCTTGTTTCGAACATCCAAAGAAGCAATATGAAGCACGGCGGGAGCAGACGATGCAGATTTGAATGATCTTATATGCCCCACTTTCATTAGTGGTATCACCAAGGCTTCCGCTGAATCCTCCGTTCGAGTGAGAAAACCGCAGCGGAGAGGATTCCCACAGCAAGACATCATCACTTCCTCGGGCTGTTTTGGTGTATCGCACATGTTCGTATTAGAGAAGACTCATCGTGGCCGCGTTGTTGGAAGGTTATGAGCTGTTGCACTTCATCGTCTCCGGAAAGCGGAAGAGCACCACGCATGTTACTCTACGGTTGAACTTTTCGATACACACAGAAAATTCACATACGGCTCTCGAAGTCTTCTTTGATAGGATCAAGGTAACAGATAGGTTCGAGACTGATTGAGAGAAAACAATAAGTTTTTGATGTCCTCATGTACCTTGCTGGTCTGAGGCTGCACTTTTGGGTAAGACATAGCAAGCATGAGTGGAATGTTGAGCGGTCTGAAAGGTGGAAGTAGCGGAGACATAATGTGCTTTGACAAGAAATTTGTCCGTCGACAAATACTGGGACAGATGAACGAGAAGACAAAGCGCACAGCTCATGATAATCGGTGTCTCTGGTTTCGATCCACAAACCACACAAACTTGCAAGCATCGATTGGTAGTGGGTGTGTTTGAGGTAGGCTTTGAGTGCAGAATGAGTAGAGACAAAGGTGTGGGAGAGGATGATTTAAATACGCCCGAGAAGAGGACACGTAGAAGTGATCGAGTCGGGAGGAACATGGTTCGCGTACCGCCTTGATCGGACGCCCAAGCGACTGAACATAGACATTTGCGTGGATTTCGGCGGGAGTCTTACAACTGCCTGCTGACCTCGATACTACACATGTCTGATCCAATGTCGCAGAAGCCATGGATCGATTCTCTTGTTCTTTTGGTACCATGACGCAGCTCCATCTGATAGACACATGCGTCCTCCGCTCTTGGCTTTTAATCACAGCATAAGAGTGTCCGCAATCACTCAGCATACATTGAAGATCATGTTGGGAAGAAAGGGCGAGAGACGAGACGAGAAGAGAAGAGAGTTTGGAGAGTGGGTCAGTCAATCAATCTCACACGGGGGCACCGTGGTTCTCATCGGCGTACCTGTTATACACATCTATGCTACATTTTTATCGTGGTTCAGAAAACGACGTTCTCCGGGTCCCGCTCAACCAGCTCCCTCCTTTTCAGCATATCATGACAAAGCAGACTCGCAGCGACGCTGACGTTGAGCGAGTCGACGCCGACGTCGTCGACTGCGCGTCCGTGCTTGATGCCGACTTTGTAGTGGGCCATGTTCTGCAGACTAGCCTTGAGGCCTGTGCCCTCGGCGCCCAGCATGAGGATGGTAGGATGTTCCGCCACAGGCGCGTGGTCGGTGAGGATCTTGTCCGAGCGCGCCTGCGTATACACGATCCCCGTCACCGCCTCCTCGTCTTTAGCATTGGACACCGGGACAGCGTCTGCAGCATAGCAGCGCCATCCGTTCCGCGCCGCGCTGCCCAGAAACTCTGCTGGCTCGTGGACTTTGAAAATGGGGATTGCTTCGGCGGCGCCGGCGCTCGCTTTGACGGCTATGTGGGACCACGGGGCGGATTGGCGGGTTGGTGTTATAATGGCGGCGGCGCCGAGGAAGTATGCGGAGCGGGCGACTGCGCCGAGGTTTCCTTCGTCGAGGATGCCGTCGAGGTAGAGGATTAGGGGGAAGCGGTGGGTGGGACTGTAGGGGTAGGAGGTGCGGGAGCCGTTGATGGCGAGGTCTTCTTTTGATTGGGGGCCGAGGGTGATTTCGAATTTGGGTGAGGATTTGGTGCAGGGTTTTAGTTCGGTGATGGGCGGGACGGGCAGCGGGGAGGCTTCGAGGATGAAGCCGTTGTGGGGGCGGCCGCTGGAGGCTTTGTCGAAGGCGCGGTCGTATTGGTCGCCGACTTCGCGGGTGATTTGGCGGAGGTGAGAAGCTTTGGCGCGGGCGAGGAGGATGTCGCGGTTCAGGCCGCGGCTGTTGACGTAGAGCCTGTAGAACTGGCGGCGCTGGGCGCGGATGGCAGCGAGCACCGAGGAGTAGCCGTAGATGAACTCGGAGGCGGCGGTGGTGTAGGGGAGGGAGTCGGGGGCGCGGTCGCGGGGGTCGGCGCGGGAGGGGATCGAGGGCTCTGGGCGGTCTGCGTGGGAAGAGCGTGGGGTGCGGTCCATGCGGTCGAAGCGCGACGAGCGGCGGTCGTCGCGGTCAAAGGTCCTCTCCGGCCGGCGCTGCGGTCTGTCGTCCTTGCTGGAAGCGTCTCTTTCCCGGCGAGGGGTGCCGTCGTCGCGGTCGAATGCGCGCTCTGTCCTGCGCGGCGGCCTGTCGCTCTGCTCGAACCCGTCACGCCTCGACCGGTCGCCGAACCTGCTGGGACGCTCACCGTCGCGGGCGAACCTCGCGGGCTTCTCGCGGTCCTGGTCTCTCACGCGGCGATCGACAGCAGACTCGTCTGGCCTCCCTCCGCTCTTCCGCAGCTCTTTCCGTCTGGGCGCAGCATCGTCGTCTTCCCATCTCCTGCGCCGCGCCCCGATGGACGACTTGCTGCGCGATGGTCGCGATCGGCCGCCGTCCCTGTCCTCGTACCGCGAGGACGCTACCTCGTCATCTCGAAAGCTCGTGCGTGTGCGACTCCCCGAACGTGGCCCCGCGAATCGGTCTGGGCCGCTCCCTCTGCCCTTCTCGATGGCCGCAGTGATGGATTTGTAGCGGCAGAATGTGCGGGGAAGCGCACTTCGTTGTGTCCGTAGTAGCGTACTACTGGCGATGAACGAGTGCAGCATTGAACAAGAGACGTATGCGTGGGATACTCGGGCAATGTTTTGCCCGTGGGGTGACGGAGCTCACATTCACTGTCACGTTCACCTTCCTCTGAACTTTCGGCGACTTTTGGCAACAAACGGCCCGCCGTACGTAGCGCAGGCGCGTCATCACGCGTACGACGTGCACCTCCGCAACCACTCCACCCCGACGACGAATTCGCAACCAATGCCGCAGTCGCTGGGTCACTGGCTCCCAGAATCTCAACCAGAGTCTTTTTGTTGCAGTGCTGATTGCACCCATGCAGTTACTTCTCCAACATAGATCGCGCGCGCAGCAATCCGGCCCTGACAGCCCTCGACGAGCATGTCAAGCTGCCGCAGCTCCACTAACCACAACACACGCGTCGCACTGCAAATAACCGAGTCGCCAACATGTCCTCCGACGATGACGCTGCCCAACTCATGGCTGCCTTTCGAAAAGGCGGCACCACACGCTCCGGCGCAACTGCACCCAAGTCTACAACCAACACCCCTGCCCCGCGCCGCTCGACGCCTCGACGATCGCCAGAACGACGAGAACCACGCCCGAAGCCTACCTTCCCTGCCGTGGAGGGACTTGTGTCTGATTCGAGCCCCGGGGAAGATGTCATCAACGCACAGCCACCGCCAAAGGTGCGGCGGTTGCTGCAAGTGCGACCAAAGCCGGTTGCGAACAAGGACGAGTACACGTACTACGAGCCGCAAGACGAGGTCGAGAGTATCGTGAAGGAGTCAACCAAGCAGGGCAATGACATCGCCTATGTGGTAAAGCTAGTCGGCGGCGAGACCAAAGAGGTGAGTGCAGCTGCTACGCACAACTGAGGGCAGGTGAAGGAGCTTGCAGCAGAGGTGATAGAGCAGCAACTCGCCTTGCGCTTCTGAGCCGCATATAAACCAGCCGCAAGCCCCAACCCGCCATCACTCCACCATAACCTCTGCAGAACGCTTACTTGCCCAAGATCGACTTCCAAGAGCTACTCGCCCTACCAGGTGGCTCAGAAGCACTCCTCAACCACAAACGAGACAACGACGACGCCTCGTCCGCCTCCGACGACGGTATGAGACTCCGCGGCAAGAGTTCGAGAGCCAACACGGGCGGCTTTGCAGACATCACCACCATCGGCATCTCTTCCTCGGAAGATGACGACATCGAAGATCCCATCGAAGACGATGACGACGACCCCCTCCCTCGCAGACCACGCCGACCTGGCAGACCTTCGAGGAGCGCAAAGACAAATGGACGCGCATCACGAGGCCGATCACACCTCAGCGATCCAATCCAGCTCACGACAAGCGACGACGACGACAGTGAAGATGCCGGCAGCAAGCGTCGAGGGCGTAAGAAGAAGGCTGTAGAGCCTACCAGACGTTCCGCAAGACAGCCGGTGCCTGTTCAAGCCTTCAATGAAGATCAGAGCGACGAGGATACCAGCGACTCTGACGACATCCTACGATCTGACATCCTCCCTCGCCGTAAGCGCAAGCGAGCCGGCCTGCGTGCCTGCAAACCTGAAAAGGTGCAGCGATTCGGTGCTCGTCAGTCAGAACGATCAACGCGTGCCACAAAAGACATGGGCGAGATGGGCGAGAACGACATCTACCGATCAGACTCAGCACCCAAGCCCACCGCTCCACAAGTCAAAGCAGTCCGCGAGATATTCCAGACGTTGCCCCGCGGTAATCTTTTCCGCTCCCGCCACGTGGAAGGCTGTGAAGTCTGCTACAACGGGCCAAACATCGCACCTCTCATCTACTGTCAGGGCTGCTCTTTGTCATACCACAAGAACTGCTTGGGCACCCGGAGCTCTCGCGAGCACCTCGTCACCAAGGTGGGAGACGAGGACTTTGTTCTGCAGTGCAAGCGTTGCGTCAACGTATACCAAAAGAAGGATCGTCAGGCACCCAACTTGGCTCGGTGCCAGGACTGCAAGAAGACAGGCGAGTCTTGCGATCCCTTCAGGCAACGCAAGACTACCGTTCAGGAGGCAAAAGAGCGTGAAGAGAATGGCGGCGACGATCCCATTACTGACGTGCGCTCCGACCTCATCAACAACGCCCACAACGTGCTGTTTCGCTGCACCAAATGCTCCCGAGCCTGGCACTACCACCACCTGCCTCCACTCTCACCCTACGCTATGGAGATCAACCGCGATGACGAAGAGCTGGCAGACGAGCGCTTCCGCGAATACTCGAGCAAGTGGATGTGCAAGGAGTGCGACGAGACTGACGATAAGAAGATCGGCGCTCTCATCGCCTGGCGGCCGTCTGATGTTGAAACCTTTGAGCCTGGGACTCCTTGCGAAATGGTTAGTGAAGACGAAAAGCAATACCTCATCAAGTGGGAGAACCAGTCCTACTTCCGCGCCCAATGGTTCTCTGGTGCCTGGACCTGGGGTGTCAGCGCCCCCATGATGCGCCGAGCCTTCTTCAAGAAAGAGGACGGACCAAAGATGCGAACAGAGAGTGCCATTCCCGAAGAGTATCTTCGCATTGATATCGTTCTCGATGTCAAGTTTACCAGCATCGTCAACTCTGAACTCAAGGCCGTCATCGAGGCTCGCATCAAGGAGGTCGACAAAGCCCTCATCAAGTACAAAGGCCTTGGCTACGAAGATGCCGTCTGGGAGAAGGTGCCCGTGCCGGAAGAGGGCGACAGGTGGACGGACTTCGTCACCGCGTACGACGATTGGGTTGCTGGGCGCTTCATGAGGGCTCCCAAGCCAAACGCACTCAAGGCTCGCATCGATGCTGCGCGCGCCAAGCCGTTTGCGGCTCTTGAGAGGCGGGAGCAGCCAGACAACCTTGTCGGTGGCAAGCTGATGGATTATCAACTCGAAGGGCTGAACTGGCTGTACTACCAGTGGAAAGAGCAGAAGAACGGTATTCTCGCTGACGAGATGGGTCTCGGCAAGACTATCCAGGTCATTGGTTTCATGGCGACTCTGGTCCAGGAACACAAGTGCTGGCCCTTCATCATCGTCGTGCCCAACTCGACATGCGCCAACTGGCGGCGCGAGATCAAACAGTGGGCCCCTTCGCTGCGCGTTGTTGCTTACTTCGGATCTGCGCAGGCTCGCGAGATGGCATACAAGTACGAGTTGTATCCCAAAGGAGTCAAGGACCTTCGGGCCCACGTCGTCATCACCTCCTACGAAGCCGCCACGGACGACAGCAGTAGGAACTTTCTTCGAGGTGTCAACTGGGCTGGTCTGATCACAGACGAAGGCCAGCGTCTGAAGAACGACAAGAGTCTGCTATACACCGCACTGTCAGCGGTCAGAGCGCCTTTCAGGCTGCTCATGACTGGTACACCACTACAAAACAATGCGCGAGAGCTGTTCAACCTGCTCCAATTCCTGGATGAAAACCTCAACGCTGCCGAACTGGAAGAGACGTACGCTGAGATGAACTCGGAGAACATCAAGGAGCTCCACGAAATGATCCGACCTTTCATTCTCCGCCGCACGAAAGCTCGAGTGCTGTCCAAAATCCTGCCGCCTCTCGGTCAGATCATCCTACCCATCTCGATGAGTCACCTTCAGAAGCAGGTCTACAAGTTGATCCTCTCGAAGAGCCCCGAGCTGCTGAAAGCGCTCTTCACCTCAGACAAGGGCCTCAAGCAGCAGGAGCGCGCCAGCCTGAGCAACATCCTCATGCAGCTGCGCAAATGCCTATGTCATCCATTCGTGTATAGTCGTGAGATTGAGGAGCGCAGCGACATCGCTGCTGTCTCTCACCGCAATCTTGTCGAGGCTTCCGCCAAGCTGACTTTGCTCGAGACGCTGCTGCCGAAGCTGAAGGAGAGAGGTCACCGCGTTTTGATCTTCAGTCAGTTTCTCGACATGCTCAACATCGTCGAGGACTTTCTCGACGGCATGCAGATGGCGTACCAGCGTCTTGACGGTACCATGGGCTCTCTCGAGAAGCAGAAGCGTATTGACCAGTTCAACGCGCCTGACTCGCCATTGTTCGCCTTCTTGCTGTCCACACGCGCAGGTGGTGTCGGTATCAACCTCGCCACTGCCGACACCGTCATCATTCTGGACCCTGACTTCAACCCTCACCAAGATCTACAAGCCATTGCCCGAGCTCATCGTATCGGTCAAAAGAACAAAGTGCTCTGCTTTCAGCTCGTCACTCGCGCGTCCGTGGAGGAGAAGATTGTTCAGATGGGTCGGAAGAAGATGGCGCTTGATCATGTCGTCGTTGATTCGCTTGACAACGAAGACGATGAGGAGCATGACGTTGAGGGGATCCTCCGTTATGGCGCTGCCGAGCTGTTCAAAGACAATGCCGCAGACCGTGACATTCACTATGACGACACATCGATTGAGAAGTTGCTCGACCGCAGCGAGATCGAGCACACGAGCGCAGTTGCGGGCGATGACTCGGCCGACGCGCAGTTTAGTTTTGCACGCGTCTGGGCCAACGACACCGGTTCTCTGCAGGACAATCTCGACATCGTGGAAGAGGAGATCGCACCTGATCCGGGTGTTTGGGACAAGATCCTCAAGGATCGACAGGCGCAGGCTGCTGCGGATGCGCTCAAGCGTGCCCACGCCTTGGGTAGGGGCAAGCGCGCTCGCGTTGTCAGTGTGCCACGCTTGCTGACATCAACATCTACTGATACACCCCAGAACATTGACTACATGACCGAACAGGAAAAGGCGGAAGCCGCGGCAGCGATCAGCGAGGAAGAAGCCACACCTCCTACTCCTGTCAAGATCGTCAAGCGCAAGAAGAAGCGCACTTACGACGAAAGCGATACTGACTTCCAGGTTGAATCTGAAGAAGACACCGAAGTCGAGCCCGATACGCCAGAGAGTAATGTGCAGCAAGAGCTCATGAATCCTGGTCAGCAGGGTAAGGTTAACGGCCTCGCCAAGCAGTCACCAGCGAAGCCGAAGGGCGAGGAGCTGCTGCGCATCCCCGGCCAGCCTGCCGCGCCTCCACAAGCTACTCCCGCGAAGTCGCCCAAGAAGAAGAGCATCGGTAAGCCGCCAATTTCATCAAAGCCAACAGTCACCACCTTGGGCGTCAACAAGACCAGGCCCAAGACCGCGACACCCACGAAAGACTCCAACAAACCAACAATCATCTCCCTCATCTCCCCCCCATCCTCCCCAAAACTAACCTCCACCCCCACAGTCAAACCCTTCATCCGCGCCCACCTCCCCATCCGCAACCCCTTCTATCCTACCCACCCCAACCTCCCCATCTGCCCCGCCTGCCGCGCCCCCCACCCCCCGGGCGCCTGCGACCTCAAACATGCCGGCGTCGAACACTGCGGCCTCTGCGGCCTCGCCCACTTCGGCTACAGCCGCACGTGTCCGCACATCCGCTCCGAGACGCAGGTCCGCGAGATGCTGGCCGCGCTGAAGAACTCGCCCGAGAAGAAGGAGTTGGTTGATTTGGCGGCCAAGTATTTGAGGGGTGTGAAGGGGACGCTTGTCCAGCAGAAGAAGAGGGATAGGGAGAAGGCGACGGGTATGGTAAATGCGGATGCGGCGGTGGTTGCGGGGAGGGCGCCGCCGGTGGGTGGTGCAATGCAGCACAGTCCGGGGGCGCTGGCGGGCCAGTATGCGAACATGGATCAGATTAGGGCTTATCAGCCGCCGGCGCAAAGCAACGGTGGTCATGCTGCTGGGGTTAGTGCGCAGAGGCCGTTTCCTCAGGTTCCGGCGCAGATGCAGGCGCAGACGCAGACTGGTAGGGCAGACGGCCAGTTCGACGAGAGGGATGTGGAGAATGCGCTGAGGGGCTTTCTGCGCTACTGAGCGGTTACGAGATGAGATGGGTATCTGTAGCATTTAGCGGAACCCAATACAAGTCTTCTCGAGACAAAACCCGCGACCGCCACGACCGAGAATGTGTGTTCAACAGACAACAGCCTTAGTATCTACCCAGACGGCAGCGGCATCGAGGCCGAAATCCTAATCCTAATCCTTGCGGGTCCCAGTCGGCGTTGCTTGCTGTACATTCACTCACACCACCCCACACCCAGCCTGGTTCCGATGCACGCACGCTGAAGCTGCCTTGGCTAGCAGGTCCACGATTAATACCACGGTTCATGTCCACGACAGCGCATGGCCTGCGCCAACTAGCACTTACAACAGTGCTGTTGTAGTCTTGTGCTAAAAATGTACCAGCATAAAATTACACATCTAAGGCTTAAGACGTCCTCACTACAGTATCAATAGCTTTTGCAACGTATTCCACATTCTGCTGGTTGAGACCGGAGATTGTGATCCGGGCTGTTGAGGGGACGAGGTAGATGTGGAAATTTTGTCGGAGGGTGTCGCATTGGGGTGGCGTTAGGGGGAGGAGGCTGGGTTGGTTAGCGCAAGAGTCCTGAGGGTAAGTGTCACGACTTACCTGAAAAGACCATTTCCCTTTATCAACACACTCCAATTCCCTGGTGTCTGGTGATGTAAGCATCCGATCTGCTATCACGGTCAATATCTTACCTTGTATCTATCGCTCAGCAGCTGGAATAAACTCATTCGCAGGTTCCGTAAGCGTCCATGTACAGTTTCCAACTCCGCTCTCCTAGCAATGTATTAGCATTGTATTGAAATGAGTGAGCAAAATCCAATCAACTCACCATGCGGCTTCCCTCGCGGGATCCGACAAGATCAAATCCACCAACCGCGCTCCATACGCCGGGGCCGACGAAAACTCCGATCGGATCAAGAATCTCACCTGATCATGCACAGCTTCCGCAGCGTTGGCGTCGTGGCAGAGTACATGGATCGCGCCCACCCTCTCGCCCGTACAGACCAAAGTTCTTCGCGAACGTCTGCGCGACGATCAACTCGAAGCCAAGCTCGGCAAAGAGCCGCACGCAAAACGCGTCCTCCTCGAGCCCGTGTCCGAGACCGTGATACGCAATGTCGAAGATTGGGAAGAGCTTTCGCGCCTGCATTTCTTCGGCTAGTGTTCTCCACTGCTCTTCGCTGAAGTCTGCGCCGGTGGGGTTGTGCCCGCAGCCTTGCAGGATGAATGTACTCCCCTCATCAGCTCTATGCACGGCGTCGACCACGGCATCCCAGGCTATTCCGCCCGTCTGCGCGTCGTAATGGCGATATGTCTCGAGCGTAAAACCCGCAAGCTCGAACAGCGGCTTGTAGTTCCCCCATGTAGGGGTCCCGACGTAGACTTTTCTCGGCATCCTCGGCACGGAGTGGGACAGGAACATGGCTGCGATGTGCAGTGCGCCGGTCCCGGATATCGTCTGTCCGGACGCAACCTGGCGCCATCAGCATAGATACTCAGATGCTTATCAAACACTCACCCGACCTGATTCCAGCACGGGTGATTCCGAACCAAACACTAATCTAGCAGCATTCCTTAGAAACCCCGGATTGCCGGTCGTCACCTCATACTTTAATCTGTGAGCAGGGTACGCCGCATAGGATGACGGGGAAGCATACATCATGATTCGGGTTCGTTACGCCCAGACATTTCTTTGCCTAGACGCGTTGTTAGTATCGTGGGTTTGCACAAACACAATCAAAACAGTGGAGTGGCTCACATCTCGCAGCGCGCTCAGCTCGTGGAACTCGCCTTGCTCGTTGCGATATACACCGACGCCGAGATCGACCTTGTTCGGGTGGTCGTCGCGGTCGGCTTGCATCTTCAACGCATACATGATGTCCGGGGCCGCGTGCTTCACGTGTTCGAGAACCATGGTGGCTTGGGTGTTCAGTGAAGTTGCTCTGAAGGTGAATCGAATAGGCAATAAACTGCGCAGCGAACTGGATTTTCGCGAGCAAACGCCGAGGATGGGAAAGAGATTAAGAACGACCTAGTCAGCGAGAATACATTGGAATGTCTTTATCCATCTACTAGCACATATGTACTTGGAACAAGACAGTCCAACGTGCATCTTCTCGGTCTCCACCCTCCGCCGGGCTTCACCTCCGAACCTTCCTGTTTCGAAGTCACGGCTCTAGAAGACTATTACTGCGGCCGGCAAGTTAACAAGAGTCGCGTGGAGATAACACCTTGATCGTATGGACAACAAGCCGCACATCGGGGAACCTGAAGTATGGCGGGGACGATCAAATCGTTCGGAGACCAGCACCGAAGGGACCTGCGGCTATCTCGGAGTCTGGCGCCGGGACCGGCTCGCAACGAGTAACGAGCAAACCCTGATGTCATTCGTTCGTCGCAAAACGTGTTGATTACCTAGGCAGGTAGGCCGCACAGAAAGGATGGCTCGCATATAAAGCTAAAGACAGAGGCGAAATATAACGTCGACTGTAGTTACAGCTGTGCTGGATGTAGGGCTAGACAGTGCAATCTCACGGGAGCCGCGATGAGTCAGCACACAGCCACACACGTGACGCGAAGCGTCTGAGACTGCGATCCTATCTAAGTCTTCGAACATAAGGGTGACTGGCGTGCAATTTGTGGCTGTTTGCGATTCACCGTTGCACGCTGCGCCAGTTGTGACCTTGGTCCTCGGGTCTGCTGTCTAGCACCCTCGTACATCAGCACTCAGATTCAGCTCCTCACGTCACTTCAGTGCTATCGCGCCCATAGCTTGCCATGCCTTGGCGGAGCATTAGTACGCGTGGCATCGGTTGCACCGACTTCGGCAACGCTATGATTGAGCCCGGGTTTTCTTCCCCAGAGACCCACTGTGGCTTGAGCGCGTGCGGAGAAATGATCAAACAACGTCTATGTTAGTTCACAGATAGGCCAAATTCGGTCGGGTAGATATCCCAGGCACACAGTCGGTGTCTGGCCCCGAATGCCACTATGATAGAGTGCGGAGGGCTTCGGAGCACGAGTGTTAAAGTAACTTCCTCAGCTCGGCGGACAGGGGAATTCCTTTGCTGATCCCTGACTTACCTTCCTGTTCTATTTTGTTTACCTACTGCATATTGCACAGCCATGGAGAGCAATGTCAACGATGAGAAGCATTCCCAAGCGGGACAGCTCAATTATGTTCAGTCCACTCCTGAGGGCCAGGTGGAAGAAGTAGACGAGCTTCGACGAGAGTTCAAGCCACGACACGTCTTTATGTTCTCCATCGCCTGTGCGATTGGAACGGGACTTGTCATCGGTTCTGGGACAGCTCTTGTGCGAGGCGGTCCCGGCAGCGTCTTGATAAGCTATCTTCTTGTCCGTGCGACCGTATTCTTCGTTATGACGGGCCTTGGGGAGATGGCTGCTTTCCTTCCCATGAACAAGGGGTTTGGTGGCTATGCTACTCGCATCGTAGATCCTGCTCTCGGGTATGTGCAGCTAGAGAACATAGTGCAGAGTTACTGACGTTCGACGCAAGTTTGCTACAGGCTGGAATTATTTTTTCAAATACTGTCTCGCGACACCGACGAACCTTACAGCTGCGGGTCTCGTGGTCAGATATTGGAGACCGGATCTCAATGTCGCTATCTGGATCACTATCTTCGGGGTGATCATTGTAGCTATCAACGTAATATCTCCTTGAGGCACTTCTTCGAAATTGCTCACATTCATTAGGTCTTTCATGTGAGCACGTTTGGCGAGACCGAATTCGTACTGGCCTCTGTAAAAGTCGTTGTCATGACCACTTTGATCATCGTGTGTCTGGTTGTCTCGCTTGGCGGCGGACCAAACCACCACCGATCTGGCTTCCAATACTGGAACAATCCGGGTGCCTTCAACGAATACCTCAAGAAAGGAGCCACTGGCCGCTTTCTAGGCTGGTGGGCCTGTATGTGCCAGGCATGTTTCGCGTACACTGGAACGGAGGTCGTTGGCATGACCTTCGGCGAGACACCAAACCCCCGGAAAAACATTCCTAGGGCCGTAGAGCAAACATTCTGGAGGATCTCTTGCTTCTACATCATCGGTGTCTTGGTACTCGGTATGGCTGTTCCTTCAAACAGCCCACAACTACTCGGTGCGACTAAGCAGTCGACGAGTGCAGGTCAGTCCCGACAATCACACTTATGCCCATTCTGCATGGAAATTAACTTGCTGGCCGTATAGTCGCATCTCCTTTTGTTGTCGCCGCCAATATCGCGGGCATTCGCGTCTTACCAGATATCATCAATGCGTCGTTGTTGGTTTTCACGCTCAGCGCAGCAAGTTCAGGTGAGTCTGAACGCGTGCAACATGACCTGTTGAACGAGGTTTACTAAAGGAACATGATAGATATCTACTGTGCATCTCGATCTCTCTACGGCCTTGCCAAAGATGGACAAGCACCAAGGATTTTCGCGAAAACCACCGCAAACGGCAATCCAATCTACGCTGTGGCCTTGTCTGCTTCTTTCATCATGTTGGCATACATGAACGCATCCAAGTCTTCGGTCACCGTGTTCGGTTACTTCGTCAGTCTGGTCACGATCTTTGCCGTTCTCAACTGGATCGCACTTCTTGTATCACACATCTCGTTCCGACAAGCATTGAAGGCCCAGAAGATATCCCTCAAGGCACTTCCATACGTTGGCGCATTGCAGCCGTATGGATCCTATTATGCCTTGTTTATCTCACTCCTCGTGGTCGTCTTCAGCGGTAAGCGGATAATCCTGGACCAATAACTTCAACTAACGTCGAACCAGGTTACGATGCGTTTATTCCTCATTTCAAAGTGGATACCTTTATTCTAAGATATCTTGGAAACATTATCTTTGTGGTCAATGTTGTGGGCTGGAAACTCTTCAGAGGTACACGACGGGTTAAGTCTGGTGAGGTCGACATGGCGACAGGCCGACGAGATTTTCAAGAAGACGAGACTGACGGCGATTCGACGTAGCGGAAAGGGTCCTGGAGGACTGTTATACAACAGTTGTTCAAATAAACCAAGCAAGCAGAGCATTGGTCGGACAAAGGAGCTTGTTTTTTACATAGAATCACTAGCTAGAGCATCAATTAAACTCTCTCTATTATATACGCTATAGCAACAACACGTCTACATTAAATTTATGCGGAAAATATCTAGATCGATAGAGTCTTCCTCTCTCTATGTGAATGTAAAATTCTAATTAAATAAACCTATTGCAGTGTAAAGTACTTATAATCATAACTATGAGGCATGTTGCGGTGTTCCTGCGAGTGATTCATCATAAAAATGAGCTTCTTCGTAAATGGGGGACACGCCTAATTGGAGCGAGTTAGGTTCTAGCAAACTCGCCACAATGGGGACTGTGGCAATGCATGGAAAGATAAAGAGAATTGTCGAATTGAGCGTGCACCTTGGCAGATGATAGTGATCAAGCAGAACCGATAGACTGTCGGTGTGCGTCGAGCTCGGTCGCTACGTCCGAGGACTGCTGATCTTGTTCGGCCCCGAGGCTAACTGCCCGAGTTCTCTGTTCGGGCAAGGCTGCAGCGGGGCCAACTACCGTAGAACGTCTAACAGGACGTTATCTATAAACACAGCTCTGAGCATGCTGATGACTTATTCGCAACCTATTCCACCAAAATGAATGCTTTCCCAAATTCGCTCATTGCCGCAGCTAAGCTGGGGAAAGTCTGCACCGCGTTTGGCATCAAATGCATCACAGCCAAAGAGCTTCCAAGATTCGCAGCAAATGCTGGATTCGACAGCCTTTTCATTGACCTCGAGCACTCTGTGTTGAGTTTGGACACGGCGAGCGAACTTTCGCTTGGAGCACTCTCGGCGGGGCTCTCTCCTTTCGTGCGCGTACCCAGACAGTGTGGTCCTGGGTTCGTGCAGCGAGTGTTGGATGGCGGTGCGCAAGGAGTCATCTTTCCTCACGTGGATACAGTCGGTATGCACTGTCGATGCTGGCGATGTGGATATATACGAATGCTCACGTGTTTCGTGTGCAGAACAAGCTGCCGATGCAGTCAACGCCTGCAAGTACCCGCCCCTTGGCAAACGTTCCATAACTGGTGGACTGCCTCACTATAACTACAAGTCACCTTCCATTCCAGAGGTAGTCGCTCAAGGTAACTCGGAGCAATCGTCAGTCTTTGTCATGATGGAGAGCGAGGAAGCGGTCAACAACGTCGACAGAATTGCTGCTATGGATGGTGTCGACGTGATTATGGTGGGAACAAATGATCTGTCGATCGAGTTGGGTATTCCAGGACAGTGGGATAATCCTATTTTCCAAAACGCCATGGACAAGATTGCCAGTGCTACAAAACGACACGGAAAGATGTTAGCAATCGCAGGGATATACGACCGGCCGGACTTCATTGAGAAATGCATTGTGGAATACCATGCTCGCTGGATTCTGGTGCAACATGACATGTCGATGATGACGCGATTCTTGGGAAGCTTGGTCAACGAGTTAAGAGCGCTGGAAGCAAACAAAATCAGATCGTCATAGAACAACATTCAAAAAAAAAAAAAAAAGGGCAATAGGGGGCTCGAATAGGACTGTAAAATCTCAATATAATTATCTAGCTAGACCCAGGAGCTGTTCCTCCAACTGGACAAATCCTTCCATGTTACTTCCTGCGAAGTCGTTGTTCTTGAAAATAAAGCGATAGTCGCTATTCTCTTCTGCAGATAACGTCATCAAGCCATCGAATGTACTGCCCATAGAAGACTCCCAGAACTGTGATATGTCATTAGTCCACTGATCCAGTTCCAAGTTAAAGTTCTCGTTAATCGCGTCGCCGGTTTCTGGTAGTTGGTATTGTTGCGATGCGTCGGAAGCTGTGATTCCCCCCAATTCGTATCTGTTGGCATCTGTCATCTCTTCTCTCATTGCTTGGGTGTCCCCGCCTGTTGTATTGGACTCCTGCAGTCTTTCGGACGGGAAAGACTCTGCAGGCGGTACAGAAGGATCCATATTGGCTGGCACGGGCCCAGAGCGAGAACAGAATCGAGCGGCTACATGGTGCCACAATCGCTGAAGTTCTGAATGCCTCTGCGAAGCGATGGAATTTCCTTTGAGCCCCAGGTAGTGTAGAATCTTCAGGGCATCAAGAACGCCTTGAGCTGATCGACCCTTGAAATTGGGACTATCTGATTCCACAATAGCCGACAGGATCATCACCGATGCTGCTGAGGTGATTGCCTCAAACTCGCTGAAACCGTAGATTGCTGGTACGTCACAGCGTCAGCTCATTGGTCCCAAAAAGCTCCCCTCTGTACCAACCTAGAATGTTCTTCTCTCGAAGTGAAAGTACAATCTTGAGCAACCGGGAAGCTGCCTCAGAGCAGGTCCAACAAAGTCGCTCGAACGGTGAAGCTGCGAGATCGGCATGTGCGGAAACGGGGTCTTCTAGAATAGACTTTGCGACGTGAAGCAGTATTGGTCGAGTCGTCAACATTGCTGTCTGTGAAAGTGAGCACGATGAGGACATCTGGGTATGTGGCATACCTGATAAAGCATTGAATGAAGTGAGGCTGCTGTTCTCAGTGATAGATCGTTATGCTGGCCAGGCAGGTCTAGAGACTGTCGACTGGAGAGATTCTGCGCTACCCCGTGTATCGAGTGTAATATAGCCTGTACTGATGAGGGAAAAGAGCCCTCGATATGATTATCGGATCCGTAGATTACTGTAGGCGAATTAGCGAACCCGACTTCTCCATTGCTCATGTGATCAGAACTCGGTACCATTCAAGATGCGAGGAATGAGTTGCCCAACTTCGATGTTTATTCGCAATGGCATCGCTGGCACGAAACCCGGAGAGTCTGCGGGCAATTCACATTTGATGCAGCTATCCTCAATGCTAAAAGGACTGCAGGTCGCCGCGGCTAGACGTCTAGCAAATCCATTCACATTAGCAAAGCATTCAATATTCATTATGAGGATACGCACCTCTCCTGCATGTAGACGGTCCAGAACAAGCGGTTGTTGTGTACATTTTGAGATTGCTTGAAGAGGCTGGCACGCTGTGGCTGATGGAACCCTTGTGCGAAAGCCAATCTCAAAGCAGTATTCGCCTATCTCCAATTAGGCATGTACGTTGTCATGATGGGCAGTCATCATACGTATACGTGAGCTTCCTCTTTCTGATCCGCACATTGCAGATAAAGCGCTATTAATGACGGTACTTCGACTCCAAGGGCACCCTGTGCACGTAGCTCGTCTATGTTTGGCAATAGCTTCGTCGCATGTTTAAAAAACACATGTCCGGGTGGATTATCTGCATCGTCAATGACACCTGCCAGCAACTTGCCTAATGAGAAGATGAGAACTACCTCCAAGAACTGCAACGTTGGTATCCGTATCCGTGTCTCGGTCTCTGTGTTCTCAAAAAGAACATACATCTGATCGGACACCTCGCGCACGTTGAAGTGATGTTGAGTATACCCTACGTAGAATGTGACTGTGCGCAGGTATTGGTAAGCTTCACTCTTTGAGGGAAGATCAACACCAAGATATGATCTTGGCGAATCTAGGGGAATGTTTTCGCCAGATGTGTAGGTTGGACCAGCAGATACATGGTCCTCGGCATGTTGGTTACGGGCGAATAGATCCTGTACCCTTGTTCCGAAGGTGTGATTGGAGCTCAAGGAAGCATCCACCTGTATAGCTTCCCGAAGATAAGTATCAAGTATGCATGGAGTGACTTGAACAGGTTTTACGGATCAGACTGGACTCACTAGAAGACGGCGAGGGGGTAACACAGCCACGTGCCTGAGAAGCGGCGGTGGTAGAGGATATGGCCACAGGAGGAACAGAGGGAGATCGTTGAGATGCAGATGGCAGCGGCAAGGGTGGTGCTGGCGAAGTTTGAACAGAACTGTGGCCAGTTGGAGACATCTGCGGCGTCGAACCGGGGATAAATATTGTTGGTGAAAGGGCGTTCGTGTCATCTGAGGCTTCATAACGAGATACCCGATCCTGCAGGTTCTGTATATACGCCACCGGATACACTTTTCGTCGACCATTGCCAGGAAATGTGCACTCAATGCTTCGCTTCTCGCAGTACCGGCATGGCTGGCTCCCTGAACATTTTACCTTCTTCTTGCGACAGGTCAGACATCTAACAAGCCTTAGCCACTTATCGACCAATGGCAGCACGGATGTTCTTGAAGGCGGTCACATACGCTGAGTTCGGTTTCGCTGCTACACGGGCCGATACATCCCGAACAGTAGAAGACATCTCGGTGTGCCTGATTGTGATACCGTTGTCGTAAGGAGGCCGTAGGTGATTCCAGCTCCGGGATTTCGGCGTTCGGGGGCCACGTCCGGATCTCCGCTGACTAATACTGCGTGCCCATGATGCGTGCTTACTAATTAAGTCTACTTACTAAGCTATTCCTGTACCCTCATATATAAGGTATTAGGTGATTACAACACTTAGTTCACAGCACATATGCGGTGTATTACATCGTGCTCGCGATAGGACACTAGCTGTTGATACTCCGATGTGGGCAAGAAGGCGCGAGAGCAACTAGACAAGTGTTATCGTGACGATCATGTCATGAGTGAACCACTAGACGCAGTTTAGTAGATGGTCGCAAGGGTGAGCTGTACAAGAAAGAGCCTAGGAAACAATAACATCTATCTCAGAACTTTCTCACAGTCTAGCCTAGAAACAGAGTAGAGAGACTGGCATTACAAGCAAAAAATAAGTTTTCGCAGAATTTTAACAGATCAGACACGTGGAAAATAAAACACTTTGAAGTTGCATCAGCCTAATCGGGCAGAACGCAGCACATGAAGAACATGGTGCTCTCAAGCTGTACCAGATAATCCATCAAATTGCTCTGTATCAGTGGATTTGAACACATGGATCTGTGCCGTCAAGTCTGGAATGTTGGTTGGTAGCTCAAGAGAAGGACAGAGCCACGCCATGGATCGCAATCAAACAGCTTTCGAGAGAAAACACATATCTGTTCTTTATTCCACTTTGATTGATAAGAAAAGATGTATATCTACGTTAAGTTGAGAGCTACGTGTGAATTCTAAGTACATTGTAGTTATTTCAAGCTACTCGCGTGGAGAGTATGGGTTGGGCGTGTGAGGTCAGCCACGGCGATCTGGCCATCCAACCTACCCTCCTCCTCCGACTGAGCCTTATCTACATACCCATACACACACACACAGCCCTCCTCTTTCCAGGTACAATGTACATTACACCTACCTCACCTCACAGCCGTATCACTCTGCAATCTTCTCGTATCGTATGGCCCGGAACATGTCCTCTAGATCTACCTCTTGCGTTTCTAGTAAGATACGATAATGCGGTGATGGGATATGGTGTTTATGGTTACCATGGATACGGGGGATCTGCTTGAGTCTGACGAGAACGTCGAGGACGCGTGTAGATGATGAAAAAAAAACTCGTCTCTGGGGGTGTTGCGGATCTTTATGTGAAGGAAGGGGAAAAGCGAGATATTGATGTAGACACGGGGAGGGAGCAGAGGTGTGAAAGGGGGTGCACGGCCAGCGTGGATGTGGGTGTATTACTTGGTCTACATCTCTCTTCTACTCCGACTCGTCTTAACTTGTGGACTTCCAAATCATCTGACTCGTAAATCATCACGCTGCCCTACATAAACAACAAACAAAACAAGCAATCCGGGTATCTTTCGCCAAACTCCCTCCCCCTCCACCATGCACTCAGCCCCCCCTCCCCCCTAGAAACCACCCCCATCACTCCTCCCACGGAAAATCCCTCAAATCAACCCTCGTACACGTCAAATACGGCAACCCGCCCTCCTTGAGATCCAACTCCAAAAAATTCCTCATGAGCGGCTTCACCGCATCCCTCGCCTTATTCTTCACCTCCTCGATCCTCCTCTCAAACCTCTTCAGATTCTCGCGATTATACATATCCCCCTGCAGCCTCAGAAAGCGCTTACACTCGTCGTGCCCCAAGTAGGCGGGGCCGCCGGCGCCGAGGAGGCGGAATGCGGGGGCGGTGTTGAAGGGCTCGGTGGGGCGCGGGGTGAGTGTTGAGCGGGGGGATTTGAGGATGGGGGCTGGAGGGGGAGTTGTGTTTTCGGCGAGCCATTGGCGGAAGAGGGATACGGCGGTCCAGTCTAGGTAGTTTGAGGAGGGGGATACGCGGTCGCCGCGCGAGGTGGTGAGGGAGAGGCGGAAGAGTTTTACTTCGGTTTTGAGTTTGAGGTCGTCCATGTCTTCGACTTTGTCGAGGATGAGGTCGAGGACGGAGGGGGGGAGGGCGTTTGTGAGTTGCGGGGAGGCGAGGGGCCATTGGCCGACGACGTGGACCATGGCTTCGGCGAAGATGGCTTTGCTGCGCGCCATGTAGCCTAGCTTTAAATAGGAGGGAGGGTACTTTGCGATTTGCTTCCACAGGCGGCCCTGGAAGCGCAGCAGGTGGTGGTCGACTCGCGGCCCGATGACGGGGATGGCGTCGTACATGTCTGCGAGGGCGAGCAGCGACTTGCACTCGACGTAGGCGTGGGCGATGTTGAGGGTGTCGAGGGCGGGGGCGTGGTTGTAGAAGATGCGGAAGAGGTTGTCGTAGTCGCGGAAGAGGGCGTCGTCGGGGTCGGGGGCGACGGGGGCGGGGGTCGAGGTGGAGAGCTGGGCGGCGGAGAAGTTGGTGGAGCGCAGGCCGCTGAAGGAGGTGGGCTTGTTGCGGGCGGGCGGGGGCGCGTCGCCGTACATGGTCAGGGCTGGCTGTGTGCGCTGTGTTGTTAGCACTGGTCGCCGGGCAGTGGGAGTAGTGGTGTACCTTCTGCACCAGCATGGGCACATCGTCGCTGTCCCAATCCAGCTCATACCGCCACCGCTTCCTCTCCTGCCGCGACCCCGACGGATTGCGCGCCAGAGCCGCCGCACTCATGTTCTGCGCCACACTCCCCTCGCCCACGGCCCACTCCTCGCCCGTCCCCGCCTCAAAGAACCCCGAGCACTGCGTCAGAATCAGGCGGTGCAGCAGATATCGCGTCTCGCGGCGGCCGTTGGCGATGACAATCTCCACGTCGCCCGTGTGGGTGAAGACGGGGAACTCGTTCTGCGGGCCGACGCTGCTGCCGCCGTAGCTGGAGCTGCCGGAGCGGTGCGGGCGGTGGCGGCGCAGCGTCGAGGTGCGCGACGAGTGCGAGGCGACCGAGGGCGGGCGGCGGATGGTGAGCGAGGAGGCGCGCTCGGCGCTGACGTTGCTCCCGGACTGGGAGTCGGGGTAGGAAACCATGCGTCGAGGTCGAGTCGAGATGTCGTGATGTCGTGATGTCGTGGTGTGTTGCGGTGCCGTAGTCGTCGAGAATCGAGATGTCGTTCGCTATGTCCTTTCAAGGCAGCGATGCGACAGATTGCAGCGATGCGACAGTCTGCAGTAAACTTGCCCTTGGTCGCGCAGAAAACCCCCCAGTACCAAATCACACAAACCGTCACCTCAAAACAAGAGGCTGGCCGCCGTCCCACCCCAGCAACTCTTCCCTTCCTGCGCAGCTCCCCTACCTCCACTCTCTCACTCTGAAGTCTGAAGGCTGGGAGCGCTAGCACGGGCCCACAGCCACACCACTTCTACTACAGCGTGTGTGAACCAGCAAAATCGCACCTAACACAACAAAACTGACACGACGAGAATATGTTTGCTGAGAGAGAGAGGTGCGTGGTGTTTCAGCACGTCGTCGACTGTGCACGAGACTGGCTGCTGTGGCGTCACCTGCTGCGCTGCGTGCGGCGAGCCATGGGAGCCAATCAAGCGCGCGGGATGGGGATGCTTTGGATCAGCCTCGGCGCGCTAGGGGGTGCTGCACTGGGCCAATCGAAGGCATGCAGGGCGACATGTTGGTTTCAAGGTCATGTTGGAGATGGTATACAGTGGTATTTACATGCGTGATATACAGTATATTCATACACATCGCTGCTACACTTGCTTCGTGATCTCCGTCTGCCCGCCCATAAACGGCTGCAGGACGCTTGGTATCCTCACACTCTGCGACTGCTCGTCCCAGTGATTCTCCACTATCGCAGCCAGCACGCGCGGAACCGCCAGCGCGGTGCCATTCAGCGTATACGGAAACGCGAGCTTACCACTCTCAGGCGAGCGCAGCCTTGCATGCAGTCTGCGACTCTGGTAATCCGTGCACATAGACGCGCTCGTGACCTCTCCCCACCCATCGTCAATCGCACGGCGCGACGGGAAAAACGCTTCGATATCGAGTTTCCGCGTCGCGCTGGCGCCGAGGTCCGTCGTGGGCATCTCGAGAACGCGGCAGTGCAGGCCCAGCTCGGACAGAATCTCGCGCTGCACCGCGATGATCTCGTCGAAGACGGCGTCGGCGGCCGACGCAGCGGGGGGCGTGAAGTGTTGCTCGTCTGTTGCGTCCGGCGCCGTCCACGCAAACATCTCCACCTTGGTGAACTCGTGCACGCGGTACAAACCCTTCGTATCCGCGCCCCTCGCCCCCGCCTCCGCGCGATAGCACCGGCTGACACCCACCGTCTTAAGCGGCAGCTCCTCGGGGCCAAACACCGCGTTGGCTTTCATACCAGCAAGCGGGATCTCCGCGGTCCCTGCGAGCGCGAGCTGCGGCTTCGCCCTGTCTTTCTCCGGCTGCTCGATCGCATACACCTGCTGCTCGCCGTGCTGGTCCCGCGGCTGGAACCCACACGCGGACGCGACGTGCGCGTATACGAGCGACGGCGGCGCGACGACCTTCCAGTTTTTTTGGCGTGCGACGCTGAGTGCGTACTGCACGAGCGCTTGCTCCAGCATCGCCCCGTCGCCGACCAAAAAGTACCATCCCCACCCGGACGTCTGCGCTGCCCCCGCGAAATCCAATATCCCCAGCTCCTGCCCAATATCCACATGACTCCTCCCTAACTTCCCCTCAGCATCCGGGTGCGTCCCGATGTAATCCACCACCACCGCCTCGCTCCCCACGGGGGTATGCACACTACTCAAATTCGGCATCTCCCTCGCCAAGCCCTCAATCTCCTCCTTCAACCTCTCCTCTTTTTCCTCAATCTCTGTCAACCTGGCCTTCATCCCCTTTGCCTCTACAAGCGCAGCCTCTTTGTCTTCCCCGCCACGCGCGATTTGCTCACGCAGCGTCTTGTTCCGGGATCGCAGGTCGCGTGACGATTGCTGCAGGGCGGCCCATTGCTCGTGCAATTCGATGATGCGCCATGAGTTTTGGGCGGAGGAGGGGTAGTTGCGGTCTATACAATTCTGTTCGTACAGGCCCGGCGCGTTGCGGATGTGTTTTATGTCGATGATGGGTTTGGGGGAGAAGGAGGGTTTTGTGAAGGAGCGGTGGGGGGTGTATGGCGGCGGATATGATGATGTGTAGGATGGCGACGACGTGTAGGATAATGTGGTATTGTACGATTTTGGTAGACGGCGGCCCCTCAGGGACCTGCCTATTGCTTTCATCGCGTGGTGAGGGGACGTCGGTCGCTGCGTGGGTCTAATCGTAGCGTCCGCCTCGGAACTTTCTGGCGCTAGGGTAGATGCACATCCCTGTCAGCGGCGCGTCATCCCGTGACACGCTGATCACGGCACCAGCGTATTGTTGGAGTTCGACACGCCAAACAAGATCACGATATCGAACTCTCCAGTGTTCTCCCCGCGTGTATTGATTACTCATTGTAAAAGGCGCGATTGCAACGTCTCATTGAACGAAAGACGACCGAGAGACTGTGTCGTCTTGTGCAGCAAAATGACCTGCGTGACACGTCATATTCAGGTGAATTATCGGTGTCCAGTCGAGCCAGTCTATTTCATCTTGACTCTGGGAGCAACTCATGCTAGAGTCTCCTTTCGAAATACACACCACTTCATCTCACAATATGTTCGAGACGAAGAGAAGAGATCGCCAAAGGAGTTACGCCTGCAAGTGGGCTCTGGTGTGCAAAACCATGCTCGCTCGACTACACACCTAGTGTACAAAACCACGCCTGCTCGACAACAGATCCGGACGTTGCGATGATTGTCTTTTTCATTCATCGTCACTTCCTTCAAATTTCAAGAGCTATTGGACTGCTAAGCTGCCATATCCTCTGCATTCAGCTGCAAAGATTAAGGAAAGAAAGATGCATGGTCTCCTCAGGTCCCCGAAGCGAACGGATTCACTGACAGCAGCAATATCAACACCACACCCCTTCCACCAGCAGTCGTATCGTGAGCTACAACTCACTGCAAGGCTTCTCCGCAATACTCGACAAGTTTGAGTGGAGATCATATAACGGTGCGGCATCGTTAGATATCACGCAGAGAGTCTTTGCGCAAGCTCAAAAGGAATGCCATCCTACCCTTGTGCTAAGCCCAGGACCAACCTCTCGAGAAATAGAGCCTGTCGAGACTTATGGCTTGCTTCTATTCCCCGCCAAGGGCGTAGCATTCCAGCCAGGCGCCTTGTCAATCGGCCCTACTACTACCTTCCTCTCCGACCATTGCAGTACATTCCTAACGGAAGTCCCCTCCGACTGCTTCCAGCAATCTTCACGGATATGCAGCCGTGGGCCTATCGAGAGGCCGGAACCCCCAGGACAGTCGGACTATACCTATTGTGTAGGCATACGCGTCAGCGCACTCGTGCGCATCCAGCAGAGTGGATGCCGCATTTCGAAGTACCACAGTATGGTCATTTGGGATAATGCAACAAGAGTGTGTTGATAGTCAGAAGCAGTTGCTATGGCTGTCGTGACTCGTAAGCCTTCTGCAAAGCAAACATGACGACCTTGCACATCAGAGCGTAAGTATCACCCACAGGCTCGATGTAAGATACAACTATTTATGTATCCGTAAGTAGACTCGACACATCAACGCGCTGGTGTCGAGTCCTTGGCTGACCATGTCCATTTTACCATCATTTGGAAACTTCTCCACGGGACGATGGTACCGACTGGATCTCGAGATGGCTCAAAGATACACGGCTCATGCTCACTGGAATGAAGCCCAGTCCTTTCCGCAAAAAGCCAGCGCCATGAATTTCCGTACGACTTCACCCCAGAGAATGCAAACTACAATCCCCCACTCAACAGCAACCGACCGGTGACCCAGCCTCCCCAACCAAGTTCAAACGCAAGCAGCATCGCCACCTTCACCTTAACTCGCCACCCTCTCATTCCAAGTCTCCCCAGCACCCTCGAGCCCCCTATAAAGCCCCTGCAGCTCGAACCTCCCCAAGGACCATCGCGGCAGGCCAAGCCATTCCTCCACCATGAAAACCACGCTATCTTTCTCGGCGCTGCTGGCTGCATGCCTTGCGGCGCCCACGCCCGAACTGGTCCACTTGCCTCAGGATCAACAGGATGCGCTCGCCGTGGCACGACGACAGCTCCTTCCGCCGCTTGGTGGGATTCTTCCGCCGCTTGGTGGCGTTGCGCCGGTTTTGGGGGGTGCGCCGGCAGTGGTTTCTACTCCTACTCCTACTCCTGCTCCTATTCCTGCTCCTACTCCTACTCCTATTGCTGTAGGAGGTGGTGTTTTGCCGCCCGATTTTGTGGAACCTGGAGAAGGTAATACCGTAGAAGATGGAACTCTGCCTCCCGCTCCTGATGCCCCTGGAGAAGATCCTACCGTGGGAGGTGGACTCCTGGGTGGACTCCTGGGTGGTGGAATCCTGCCTCCCGCTCCTGTTGCCCTTGAAGGTCCTCCCAGCATAGCGAATGGACCCCTGCTCCCCACTCTCATTCTTCCTGGAGGAGTTCCAACACCAGTTCTTCCGGTACCTGCTCCCCCTGCGGTCACTCCAAGCGCATCTCCCGCTGCAGATGCTCCTGGTCCCGGGTTTCTGGATCCTCTGTTGAATCCTGCGATCCCGATCCTCGCACCTGTCCTCTCACTCGCTTCACCTGTAGTGTCGGACCTGGCACCTGTTGACTCGCTACTCGCCCCCGTCGTCACCCCTGTAGGTGATGCTCTTGAACCGGTGGTCTCTGCCCTCGACCCCATTGTGACGCCCGTCGTCAACGATGTCGCGCCTATCGTCTCCAGTATCTTAGATGCTGCCGACCCACTAGCATCACCATTGGTGTCTGCGCTCGAGCCTGCCATCTCGGCGGTGGTACCGAGTCTATCGCTTATCCTCGACGCTGCGGACCCTCTCATCACGCCGGTGATCTCAGCAGTGGGTGACATCGTCTCCGAAGCCCCGCCTCTTGTATATGACATTTTGGACGCGGCAAACCCGCTTATCACGCCTGTGGTGTCGGCTGTCGCGCCTCTCGTGACCGACATCCTCAGCGTGGCTAACCCCATCGTCTCCCCGGTGCTCTCTGCTGTTCTCTCTGGTGTTGCACCCGTTATTTCTGATGCGGCTGATATCGTAGACCCAGTCCTCTCTAGTGTCACTTCCGTCGTCAATCCCATCATCTCCGAGGCCGCGTCGGGCATTGGTGGCGTAGTCGACCCTGTCGTCACAGCGGTTGTCTCCGTGGTCGCTCCTGTTGTGTCTGATGTCGCCGATGTGGTTGACCCCCTTGTGTCTGGCGTCGTGTCTGTTGTTGTTCCAGTTGTATCGGGCGTTGTCTCCGGTATTGGCCCTGTCGTCGAGGATGTGGGAAGTGTGATCTCCAGCCTTCTTGACGGTCAACCAAGTGTCGGCCCTATAGACACTGGACTCCCATCCATCTCGCTCCCGCTCACCTCGACGGCAATCATCACGCCGATTCCCATCACCACGCCCTCGCTTCCCAGTGAGGTGCCCATTCCCATTCTTACACCAACACCTTCGCCATCCAACCCGTCTGGTACCCTGGCTCCGATTGACATCAGTCCATCCAGCAGTCCCACGGCAAGCGATGTCACGCCGTCGACCCCTGTTGACTCATCCACGCCCGTCACTCCATCAACGACCCCTACCTTACCTCCTGCCACAGCATCCCTCCCCATCAATATCCCCTCAGGCACCATAGGCCCCATCGAAATCGGCCTCTCCTCGTCGCCAACCCCGACTCCCACCCCAAGCGACACCTTGCCCTCAGGAACCGCAGCCCCCATCGACACGGGCTTGCCCGATACCACAACCAGCACCACCTCGACCACGACGACAATCACCGAGCCATTCCCGGTTCCCACGCGGGGGCCGATTGGCGCCGTCAATCCGTTCCAGGGCCAGCCGCCCAGGACACCGAGTGAGGCTGGTGATGGTGTCGATCCGCCGTATTTCCCGTGGTATTTTCCGTTTAGAAATGGAAGGTTCCCGAGGCCGCCTGCGCAGTAGTCGGGGTTTTTGCTGCAAAGGAGGGGGGTGGAGAGGGGTCAATCACGTACATGAGTTTTCTGAGGGATAGATAATGTTTTTAGAAATGAAATAGTGTGGTATTCACGTTTCAGCGCCTGTGCTTGTCCCCTAACTGCATCAACTGTCTTGTTGGCGGGTAACCAATACCCAGGAGCAATGTTTGTTTGAACTTTCTTATCAGGAGCGCTTCGTGAGCAGTCGTTGTCCCTTATGCTTCCTTTCCGCATCCCACTTATTCCAGAACGCAGTATACCCAACATCACGCGTAAGCAATCTCCCTTCCCCAAGCGATGCGCCACTCAAAGCGCCCTGCCATTCCAGAACCCGAGACACGGAAAGCACTGTACGCTAACAGGAAGGCGGCAATCCCAAAGGCAAAAAGCATAACACACGACCTACCACGCAAGACCCCAAACCACGACCCATCTCAAAAACAAGACACACCCCTTGCAAGTTAATTCCATCCTTCTACCCACTCACGCTCAGCCCCTAGACACTGAAAATCCACACCGACAGGCCCACAAACTCCCACTAACCCCAGCGCTCTGTTCCAAACTCCCTGTATCCACATCCAAGAATCGACACAGTACGGATCATCAGCCGCAGTTCCCATCACACACGGTATCATAAAAATCGCAACACTGCCTCTGCGGCGGCGGAACCGCGACGGGGAGAGCTTCGCGCTTGGGTGAGGTGGGTGCTGCCATTGCCATGGAAGAGGTGAGGAGTATAATGGCAGTTGTGAGTTTCATGGTGGATCTGTGGGGGTTAGTGGATGGCTTTGTATTTTGGCGCAGGGAGGAGTACTGAAAGAGGGGGTGTGCTGGCGGGGGAGGAGATGTTGTGTTGGGAGGTTCTGAGGGATGAGTACCTAGGTATATGTAGTGGTTTATGGGGCTGTGAAGGGGCTTGTCAGCTCAGGTGGTGGTATGGGTTGGTGTAAGCTATGGAAAGGTGGGTTGACAGGCGTAGGAGTGGGTTTTTTGCTTTGTGCTGACTGTGTTCGAGAAGATGACCGCGGGAAGTGTCCTGGAAGGGTTGTGATCCACAGAAAGAACGCGGGTTTTTCTCGATGACAATCAGCACTATTCTCGAAAGCTCGATGATAGTCCACCACGTCGCCGACAAGGCAATTATCGTTGGAGAAATCGCTGGAAGTAGATAAAGGGTTAAGGGAATAACGCAATGTACGAATTAGGGATGATTGTCAATAGATCTAGGTACATGCGGTCAGACTAACTGAGCTCTTGTTTCCAACACGACTCGCCCAACATGGCTCGTCGCGTGTGAAGTAAGAGACTTCGGCGGTCACCCTCTTCAGTTGCAGTGCCCTAAATCTTGCTTCATTGGATAGCACTTATTGTCATCCCAACTACAGCATTGGAATTCCAAGTGACAGTCTTGTCTAGATGGTTGTTAAAGATGTACCAATAGTGTAGTCGCTTCCTCATGAGGAAAAACATACCGAGCAGTAAGTTCGGCACTGTTCTTGCCCGGCAGTGTGCTTGCCGCCGGCAGTGCCGTAATAACGCTTGTGAAGAGCACTACGATAGTTGTCGATAATTTCATCTTGGTATACGGTTCGCAGATCACGTGTGCTACTCGTTGTAAGTCATCTTTGGTCAGATCATCTGAAACGAAACGACGTACCTGGAGGCTTTCTTTCTTGCTGACCTCAGTCCTGGACCAAAAAAGCTGAGCAAAGGTTGTTGAGAATGATTTGAATTGTAGCCCGGAATTGGAGGCATTTATACAGTCAACTTGCGGCCCATTCACATGGTCTCGAGACCGATGGTTTGAGACAAAGGCCACCATAAGCTGTAAGCGGGACCGCTGCTGCAACGTGCTTTGCATAGCCATTGAGTCACCACAAATACCCCGCAAAGACCGAACTCGGGTCCGCCTTAGGCTGACGTTTGTGATACATGATGACGGTCCTGGCTGCAATGTAGCATCCTCTCAATCACCGACTTGACGTCTGTAAGCTCGCATTCCCCTTGGAGAGAAGCGGACCGCCGTATTGGGTAACATGCACCAACGCTTTGCAGTACCATATGAAACATGATCATCCTGTAGTACAGATGGTATTTACAGAGCCCGTCGCTGCTAGCACTAGCGTCCCCTTTCCAGATTGTTAAAATCAACCGTAAGGTATCTGGAGCTGGACGGTTCCGATCCGAAATCATGCGAATGGACCTCCTGCAGCTCCTGATCTCTGTCCACGTCCTCTACCGTCAGACTCTTCGCTGGTGATGTGCTGGTTTCCTTGCCTGGGGAAGCCGAGCCCACCAATGTCATCGACTGGGTACCTCGACTCCCTCCACTACGGATGACTGAATCATGCGCCCGTGGAAGTTGGGCAGAAGATATATTCCGATGCGTCGTGCGTGTCGTTGAACTTACTGTGCGAGTTTGAGGGTGAAAGGTCCATGGCTGCACGTTGTCAAACTCGCCAACCTCGAACAACTCTCGCAAGATCGTCCAGGTAAAGGGGATGTTAGCAACAATGACCGCGACAGAGGCTTCGCGGATGTACCAAAACATCCACGTGCGACCGTAGGGGTTCGCGAAAGAGTAGTAGCTGTTGAGTGCGGCGGCTATGATGGCAAAGATACCAATTGAGAAAATCCCGACGAGTACGACTTTGCGCTTCCAAGGCAGCGTCGAACGTATCAACATTGGCAGCGCGATAGACAGCATGATGATGTCCGATGAGATGTTGAAGACAGCTTTGGTGATTCGGTGGTGGAGGAGCGTGTTGCATTGGGCCGAGTCGGTCGGTACGGCGTAGTACTCATGGAAGGGCCGACACCAGACAGCGAAGTAGAGAATCTGCATGACGACATATCCGATCGCCACGTAGGCTGAGAGCACTTTGATCGCGATGTTTTCGTTGCGCAAGGCCGTGCGTGTCAGTCGGTAGTACATGATGAGCAAACATGCTTTGCAAGCCCAGACGACGGAGATCTGTATTTGTTCTGTGACGATCATCATCTTGCTGCCGTACACGCGTTGCGATAATTGATCGCCGCTGAGTGCGCTGAAGTTGTAGTCCGGGGGCTCCAGGTTGGATCCGGCCTTCCACCATCTGTTCGATACGGCCATCAAGGCGGTGTAGGTGGCGAGTACGAAGACGCCCATGATCCAATCATCCGCTTGGAGGCCTCTTATCGAGCGGAACAGAATGCGTCGGGCAATGCTGTGACGTGTCAGCCTACTGCACAGCCTCACGATAAAGTGATAAGCTTACAGTCTGGCGATGATCATACCTAGGCCGCAGATGTACCATAACCACGACTCACGACTAAAATGCATAGCCATGGCAAGAGATAGGGGCGACAAGACCGTCACTGAAGGCTGCGCGTTGCTATCCGGAGTCCAAATTGATCTTGAAGATTAGGAGAGGCCGAAGCTGCATATTGCGACGCGTCGTGTTCTTTGTTGACGAGTTCAGGGTTTTTGAACGGGAGACAAGCGGAACGATTCAGGATGGGCAGCAGGAAGTTGCAGAGTAGACGACCGTCCAGCAGCAGAGTGAGGTGGAAGAAGAAGAGAGGAAGAGTCCTGCGCGAACCCGAGCCGAGCTGAACACAATAAGATGAGATGATGCGGTAGCAAGTGCGCTGATGTATGATTCGTTGATAGGCGCGTTGCGGGGTATCGCGCTAAGCGGTGCAGGGCATTGATCTACCGGACGCGTCCGCTGCACGGCTTGTCAACACGGCTTCCCGGTTGCGCCGGGTGATTCGCAAGTCTCATGTCCCTTCATTTACATCCTTTATCTCAATGTGAGCTTCTTATTACCTGCGGTGTAGGGGGTCAAGCCATGCCGCCATCACACGATCGATAGGGGAGGACGTTCAATCAGGGGCACCAAGTCGTTTCCAGTGCCGAAAAGCCAACAAATTTGCTCAGAGAATGGACCACGTCTGTGGATAAGATCCCAGTCATGCCCATAAGACCGAGTGCAGACTTGGAGTCTGGACGTCTGTCTGGATCGAGGAACTCGCGCAGTGGAGTCTCGCATAGCCAAAGATGCAATATCGGACGTGAACCTCGTCGAACACGCTGGACCTGGCGATCGGCGGCCACTCAACAGCTGATATTACTGCTCCACGAGCCGGGGCTCGCCCACATGACTGCACCGAACTCAATTATTCATGCTCGAAATCATCATGAAGCGCCTGCAAGTCCGTTCCCATCATTTTTATCTGGTCTGTTAGGCCGGCATACAGCTCGATTGGCTCAATCACAAGACCAGACGATGGGAGGGTCAAAGTGGTGACCATCTGCAGCCCTACATCACCAATCGGCATCACTGCTGCGAGTTGTTTTCAGAATTTCGATCGTAGCTCGAGCGCTTGCAGCAGAAGCGCCACTGGATGTTGGTATAGAGTGATGTGGAATTTTGTGATAGACGCGACATTGGCTGAAGACTGGATACATGTAATTTCTCCAAAGGCATACCCCGATTGATACTGTCGCACAGCTCATGTGGAAGAGCCGTCCTTTTCTGGCACTCAGCTCTGATCGCGCTTGTGATGTCCGGTCCAAGAAGGTCGTCTGCATCGTTTTCAGAATGATGGTTGGCACATTCAGGGCAAGGGTATACACATGCAGCCTTCGATGTGCAGTTTGGATATCCGCAAAGCATTGTTAGCAAGATAGGTAGAAGCCAAGCCGCTTTCTCATACGCAGAATCTTTTTGCCGGGTGCCAATACGCCACTATTCACCTTAATCTATATCTGCCTCTCTTGCTCTAAAGTCTAGCTCTTCTAACCGCCTTACCTTTCAGCTTACTTGATACCTTATACAGATACGGTCTCAGCTATTCGAGCTTTCAAAGCGGATGCAAGACTTACTTTCGAGTAGTGAGGCTCTGATTGAGGTCATCTCTCTGATTATTTTGTGCTTTATGTCTATATACGGCTGACAGATATGTCTACATAAGCTTGGGCTCTGTAGCTGTAAAAGCTCTCATAATTACTTGTTGATACTGTTATGGCTTAGTTTTCAGACAGATTCAGCTATCTTTCCGGTAAGAAGTACGTCCCTTGGGATGAATAAGCCATGAGTCTTAGAGGCGTCAGGCTTTGTCTGATCTGCAATGAACATCTGAGTACCAGGCAAGATCAAGTTGGTTGTCAGGAAGTAATCCAGGCCTTTAAGATCGAAGTTCATCTTGGCAAGGGGGACCGAGACCTCTTGGTATGGCTGAGGAATCTCGTCGTGGTCAACGTCCCAGAACAGAATTCTGCCCGTGGCGTCTTTGTCGGTGACCTCGAAGTGATTCGGCATGTCGAAGGCTAGCTTCAGGAGGTTTGGTCGATTCTTGTCATTCACCTCCACCCAGTTCGCCTTCCCAGCATGCTTGAACCTCAGTCTGACTTTCTTGTCGTCCAAATTCATCGTCGTTGTCAGGAAGAAGACGTCAGCCCAGTTCAGAGTTTGAATGCCGCTGTCGTATGAGACATCGAGGGCATGTGGACCATCCGTCGTGAACGTGAACGAGGTGTCAGTTGTGTGCATGTCGAACGATAGATCGGACAACTGAACAAGGTGACCGATCTTTCGGCCCGTTTGAAAGCCTCGGTGCTCTTCCATAGACTTAAAAACCTTCTGCTTACATTTTCCGACAACAGTGAGTCCTGCTTCGTTCTCTGTTGATCTTATGCGGAGGTCGTCATACTCCCCTGCCTCCTTGATGGCTCCCTGTCCGTCATCAGCGATCGACCACAGTGAAGAAGACGTGATACGTACATTGAAGTAGTCGGAGAAGACCTTGTGACTGAAGATCACCGTCGCGGTGCTTTCCTTCGGGATGGGATGCACATTTGTAGTGCCCGGGTGAAACGTCAAAGAGGTCTTTAAACTCGTCTCCTGTGCCTGATCCATGTTTCCCTTATCGAGCATAATCCAGATCGATAACGTACCATCCGAGCCGTCTTGTGAGCTACCCTCTGTGCAGGTGAAGCAGAATTTCCTAGGTTGCAGAAGCGTACTGCTGGCATCTGCGTCGTAAACGTTCGACATGCCGGCAATATAGTATTTGAGCCCAACAGCATCCCTTAGGTGCTTCTTCAGATGCTCTGCGACCTTAGAAAAAATCTCTGGGACGGCGTCCTCCACACTGGGGTCTGCCCAGACAAGATCCACGCCCATGTCCTTGTCCTTGAAGTCAATGCACACTCCTTGCGCAGCATTACCCTGTTTGGGCATGAGAGTGACATAGTTAGGCGGGGTCCTGGTCTCTTCAGCATCCGCGGCCGGCTCGAACTCCGCAGTCTTGCTCGACGGGTCATCCAATGAGCCACGGACGTTCGCCAAGCCTACCCCTATCTCGACCTGATATTGGTCTCTATCAAAGTCTTCCCTCTCTCCGTTGCACGTAAACCATCCGTTCAGGTCGAACTTGAGCTTGATCCTGCCACCTGATCCTGAGAATCTGAGCTTGGGCGAGCTCAGAGTCAAATTGAAACTCCACTTGTCGCTTTTAGGGTTGTTTCTCGGGAAGAGTTCTGTTGGTCAGATCGAAGAATCCTGATTGACAAGAAAGACATACTTTTTACATCCATGGTGAAGGATATGTTCTGGGTCAGATCCTGGAGTGCTTGAGCCCCTTTTTCAACAAGTACGTTGAGCTGTGCTTCGTTATAGGAGACTAAAACATCCCAGCCATTCAGCGTATTTTTGCCAGTCATTTGACTGACAAGCTCAGATGTGGTCAAGCGAGTAGCCATGATGCTGGACTTTTGGAGGGTTTGAATCCGACGACGTAATAGACAATGGGAAGTGGGGATGATGGTTGCGAGAGCAGCTGCAAGACGGCAACGTTATTTAAAAGACGCAAGTAGCGAGGTTATTCTTGGCCAATATGCTCAATAAACGATTACTTTCGGCCACATGATCTCGAGGTTATCAGTCTACGTATCCTCGTAACGCTTTCTGGACGTTTTCAGCTTCCAACTCGCTCAAGTTCAGCTGAAGTGAAGGGCTACTACAGCCACACAGGAAGCAGTTGCCCGAGAGCTGTCAATGCATCATTCTTCTTGTAGATCATTTTGCGACCCCACTAACTGAATGAGGGCTCAAGCGACAGTCCGGTTGACTCACAATCGGTCTTGACGCTGCCACATATCTCTGGTTCTCGCCTGTTGAGGCCAGATGTGACAGAACGCTGCATTCGGCAGTTCCTGGTGCTTCACGCGACATGATTATCGTGTTTCTTTTCGTATTACGGACTGAGCTGGAAGATCTAGATGCTTTGACATGGCCTTTGTCGTCCTGGCAGCACACCTGGGCTCCTTGACGGACTGAAAGCGAGGCTGGCGCGTGCATTGTCACTTGCATTAGCGCGATCGGGTAGCCCGAGCGGTCCGCTGTTTTCGACACATTCGGGGCTGACTTCAGCTGAGAAGAGACGCCATCAATCCCGAAGCGTATGATAGATGGCGTGTACGAAAGATCCAGGTAACAGTACGCTGGAATAGTCTTGAGAGTGTCACCGCTAGTCAAATACGGTTTAGCTTGCCGCGTCCACCCTGCAAGATCATCGGACTAAACTCCGTTCGCGACTGCAAACCCTCAGAATCTTGGAACCTCGCCCAGGATAGATCAAGTGTCTATAAAGCGCTCAATACTCGATCATCATGGGTTCTGCAGCACCCATACGAACGCTTAGCCCTCATTATGACGGGGTGTCCAAGCGACAACGCGATCCCGCTAGCTAGCAACCCGGAATTTGTCTCCTACGAGCGAAGCAAATGTACTGTTGTACTGAGCTCCTCTGCTTCGTCATATTCACTCTCCCAAACTTCTTCACTCTTTGCTTCTGTCAAGAATACGATTTTGATATATGCGGAAACAATTGAACTGCAAAGCTCACTCACCTTGCCTGGCAAGACGATCGGATTGTTTTGCAACAGTCTACTCATTCCACAGTCAGTGCAGTGTACGATTGATGTATCTGGCTTGGATGGGCCCGCTTCTACCCCCAGCGTCACAGATCATGGGCCCTGCGGCGCTGATGGATCACCATCGGGATCTGTTTACATCTACGTTCAGCAGCCGACGGATGCTTGGGAGCGGTTGAACGTCCGTTCCCTTGGTGGAGATGGAGCAGTTGGTGGCGCGACGAGTGCGACCGGTAAGAATGGTGGTGATGGTGGCAAGGGAGGGGATACTGGTGAGTTTTCACGCTCTGAGCTGACGAACTACTCTCGCTAATTACGGAAGGAACTGTGATGGTACTCTTTAACTCAGTTGACTTCAACGCCGGCGCGTACATTTCAAGTATTGTACCGGATATATCCGCAAGCAACTGGCAGTTGCTCGCTCATCATGCCTCCCAGTACCTCACCACAATAGCGGGGACAAGACCTCGCCTCCAGGATCTCGATTTTCTGGTTCGCCTGTCTCACGTCTTGTCCAGTCAGGCCTCTGTGTCGCATGCTGAACTCGCGAGCTCTGTTCAGCAATTTTTGACCAACGATCAGTCTGCAGTCTCCAAAAAGCTCCTCGGCCTCGTCAATGAGTCTGCTTCGAATCAGAGCCTTTCTCAGGTCATTGACAAATTCTCTGTTAGCAAGTTGGAAGATATTCTGGAAGAACTTACAGAGACTTTGGTCAAACGCGCTCAGAAGCAGACTAATACTATAGCGTCTCGCATTCAGTATGCACCAGGTAAGCATTGGCCACAGTTGGATAGCACGCTATGACAGCATTACTGATCAGCACCTACTGCAGGAATTGGTGGCAGAGCTGGGGCAAGTGACATTAACACTGAGAGCAAGGGGAAGCGTGGGGAGAGTGGCACTGCTCGTGACGAGTATGCATACTGTCGCTATATCCCAGAATCTGGGCAATCAGAGTTCCAAGACGTGCCATTCGCGTACGCTTTCCCCGATCAATGTCGCATGCTCTTGCAGCGCGCAGATGCCCAGTTCTTCACAGCGACACCCGCGAGCCTCTCTGTAGCTAAGGACCTCTATGAGCGCCTGTGCTCAAGACTCTCCTTCCTTCCAGCGTTAACGTCTCAGGACGCCAAGACGAAGACGCTGTACAAAGCTTACACAGATACCATCGACGGACAAGGACTTTCAATATCTTCTCTGAGCGAATTGACGGCAATTTCAGGAGAAGCCGAGTCCAAGCTGTCTCGGCTTCTACTCGGTCAAGATATGTTCGGTCAGAGCCCCGAATGGGCGCCAAGACTGTCTTACTACTACTTCGATGGACGCATCAACGATATGATCCAGCGCTACCAAACTCTACAAGATCGTCTTAAGGCCTTTGAACAGGCTAGTGAGGACAGCATGGAGAAAGGAGAAGCTATCTCCCAAGTTCTCGAATCGAGCAACAGTGACCAGAAGCTGATTGCCACACGCTTGAAGGGCATTTTCGACCAGAACGGACCATTGCAAGCAGCTGCATATAAGATTCGAACCTATGACCCCCTCATGAAGTCTCAGAAGGCTGTCCTGAAAAAGCAGATTGAGGAAGATATAGCGAACAAGCTTCAGAGCTCGGTCGACGTCAAGCTGGTGTTGGATGCACTGTCCGGTATCGCCAAATCAGACTCGAAGGCATCGCTAGCCAAAAATACAGCAGTGGGCATCTACAAGCTGTATAAATCCACAACTGTGGTTACGGACGCAGATGGTAACACTTTCGACAAGAAGCTCATCGTCGGTGAGGTCAAGGGCTTTGGTGGAACGCTGGAGTCTCTGAAGAATGACGTTAAGACCAATACTGATTCTACTGTTGCGCTTGATGACCCTGGAGCCACGAAAATCCTCGCAACAAAAGAAGAGATCACCAAGATTATGACGCAATTCAAGGATCTGCTCCCGGGAAGCACTCGCGAGAGGATCAGCAAGGGTCTTGATGATCACATGAGTACTATCCTTGATCGAAATTCGGCGGTTCTCGAGTACAATGCGACAATCCAGCTTGTTGCAGAACTGCAGACACAGGATCAAGCCCAGAAGAGCAGAGTGGCCGCACTTACAACTCTAAAAGGAACAAAGATCGACTCCGGGCTACCTGCCATTGTCAATTTTCTGAGGAAGACGCGCGACGACTTTGCCTTGGCTATTATGCGAGAGCTAGATCTAGGTGCAAGGGCTGTCCGATTCTGGGGCTTACCACATGACTTGCCCGACCGACCAGACTCGCTACTGCGCGGCGTGGCAGCTTTGGAAGATGCCAGGGAGCATTTGAAGACAATCTTCGAGAAGTGTTTGGATGATCAAGCAAGCAGCGTGTGGTCATCTTGGCCTGCGAAAGACAAGGATCGAGGTGTCATGTGCAAAGTCGACGAGTCTACGCTCAACGCCCTCAAGACCTCCCGGCTCGATCCCAAATCCGGCCAGAAAATATACAATGCGTCCGTGCGGCTGTCCCCTAAGTACCCTGGGCTGGAGTCTTTGGGAGCGAACGTACGACTGAACCAAGTTCGCTTCTGGATCACGAACGCCGCCACACGTGCAGATGACACTGATCGTCAATTACTCAGTGTAAATCTGACACATACTGGTGCGGAACGGATTGTCAGCAGCTCTGATGTAACTTTCGAATTCACTCATGCGCCAGTCGACATTGGCTTTGCGTTCGACTGTCGTGGTGTTTCTAGCATAAAATCGACAAAAGCAAGTCTCATCCACGGCACTCAATCGATCGAGAACGATTACAAAGGTGCGACACCAGCTACATCAAGCTCGACGGCTCCGCTAGGTCCGTACACGATCTGGAAGATCACAATTAAGGAGCAGGAGAACCCTGGCTTAGATCTCAACCGTGTGGACGCCATGTACTTCGAGTTTTGCGGTCGGTCCAAGCCATTCCAGAACTAAGCGTAGGTCTGTGCTGCATACAAAATCGAAGTGTCTTATCACTACACTCATATGCACTCAAAGAGTTTTTTGTAACGTCCAACGTGGATGTCCATGCGTTGCGGCATGGTCAAATCTGGGACCTTGTGACGTGTGTTCAAGCAGTGATTTCTTCCGGCTTCTCATATACAGTTTTTCGAATGTCCAGCATCGCCGCGCTCTCGGTGACCGCGATGCGCTCCTGAGCGGCCAGAGGGTATTGAATGAGACCCGGTTGATACTGACTGAACACAACGGATGCCCCCAAGATAATTTGCTGTTCACCGGCATTTTAGTATCTGTCAATCCTCTGACGGCTACAAACCCCCGCATAGTGCCCCTTGACATACCAGTTGGCCTATTCTCTATTCTTGTGCACAATACATGGTCGGCAGGAGAGTTCCGCCAGCGAGACATGCTCAGCTGAGAGACTTCCCACCTCGCTATCTTCTTGCCTCATTATCTTCATGGCAGCGCTACTAATAGTTCGCATATGTTGGCCTCTGAGAAAAGACTTTTGTAGAGCGTGTCGTGGTCCCAGCTCTACGGCACCGTTCGAGTACCGGTCGATAATTTGAGAACTTCCTGTAGCACTTCGTCCGGCTAGTCTAGGCATGTGTGTTTGAATTATTTGAACGCTGGCGGGCGCCTTGTGGACGTTGCATTATGAGCTACCGGATGTAACGCAGCCTCACCGCTGTTGGCAACGGCTGTATTTGCTCCGATGAGCTCGAGGAACGGGTTTTGACCAATGTCAGTACAGTTCTCAACCGCTCGATTTCGCTTCTGGAGACATAACATGGTTCAAGGCTCATATATGGTTGCTTCTGTAAGTTAGGATGAACAGGAGCACTGAAGTGGGGTGGTGATGTCAGGCCTTGTGCTCGCCCAGTCCAGTTGCTTGTCAGACTAGCTCGCGAGTGGAATATCCCGTATTATGTATTTCGCATATGATACCTTGTCTTGGCTTCGCTGTGCTTCTGAACGGTCTGCTCTCTACTCAAAAGTGGCGAAGGGTCTTCGTGACCCAGGTCCAAGGCGTGCTTAGTGCCGTTGCAATTAGCTAAACACTGATGAACTGCAGCCATATGCCGCAGACGATCATCTACGAGCGCGTACCTTGGTACTGAGAGCGTGGTTACGATGTGGGAAGACTCAAGCTTGGATGCGAAATTGTGCTTTACCAAGGCTATCCTCACATCCATGTCTTCTCCGTACCGACGCTTCTACATCTCGCCCAGTCAATTTGCGTTCGGACTTTTTACTCTCAATGCCTGCTTCAGCTAAAAGTCTGAATTTTCTTGGAGTTGCTGTAGACGCATTTTCACTTCCAGCAAGATCCGTTTGCCTGGCCAGCTTGCGTGGAGGTGCAAATGCGAATGATATTTTCCACTTCGACGGCTTGACGTTCTGAGAGCGATTGTAGATGTCATCCACCAATTGATTCCCACTCCACACGTCGTAAAGCTGTTCAGGGGTTCGACGCTGATTGACCCACTACAAATTGGCGGAAGACGTTGGAAGAGTGAGTTCAGTGCTTCGGGGGCTCTTCAAGAAATAGTCCTTCTACGCACGTTGCCGAACATCGTGACTGTCTCTTGCAGGCTCAGTTGGTGAGTGGCACGGCAGAATAATTACGGACCTACGCGAAGTATTACATCTGGCTCGGTTGACGCACAACAAGAGCTCATTGAGGTTCATTTGCGGTGTCTTTCTCACGTTGTAGTAGGTGCATATCGAAATGTTGTGATTCAGCTGCTGTTTGATCGTTGTTGGGGCGTTTGTTGCGTCGCAATGACTGCTTTCGAGGAAGGAGCGCCTATGTTACAGCAAGTGCAACTCCACGTTCCATTACCCATGCTCTGCTCCTCCCATCACTCTCTTCTTTGGTGTAGACATCTGGTGTTGGTGAAACGCCTCGGCCGAGTAAGGACCGGGTGACGGCTGTCACAATGACGCCTCGCGAGACGACACGATGTCAAAGACCTCCGGAGCTATGCAGATGACGCGTTCCCGTGGGCTCTGCAGCCTGAAAATGTTGTAAGACACATCGCACGCGACAGGCGTGATGTAATCAGTTGGCGCAGCCCCGGTACAGATCTCGCTAAGCACCGGAGACGACCCAGGGTTGGCGGTCGTCCGCATCCTCAGGATCACGGCACATGCGGCTCGACATCACCAGGCAGCACCAACAGACCGCAGCAGAGTCACCCTCTTCTACCCTGCTCTCCTCGGCGACACTGTCGTCACTCCGTCTCCTTCTTTACCTCGAGGGTGCTCTTCTTTGTTCGCTGCCGTCTGAACCCACTCGAGCTGTCGACCCCCAGCTCAAGCTCCCCACACGACCACTCCGCTCACCGCACCCCTCACCAACATCGACAATAGCCGCCCGCAAAAGGCAGCACGACCGCCGCAATGCACGACCCCTTCCCGTTTGAGCGGCCCGAGTACCTCGTCAAGTACGTACAGCCGGTAGCAGACGCTCTTCACCTGCGCACGCTGCCACTGCACTTCCACGAAGTAGCCTTCGCCTTTGCGCTGTATCACTTTACGAATAAATACGTCGCACCGGCCTTCAGTCGTTACTTCTTCCCAAACATCTACCCGCAATTCAATGCGCGCACAAAGCTGAACTGGGACGTGCATATTGTGTCTTTCGTCCAGAGCACAGTCATTTGCGGCCTGGCGCTGTGGGTGATGCTGGCTGATGAGGAGAGGGATCAGATGGGGAAAGTCGAGAGGGTGCATGGATATACTGGAGGCACAGGCCTAGTGCAGGCTTTCGCGGGAGGCTATTTCCTGTGGGATCTGATGATCACAGTACAGAACATCAGCGTGTTCGGTATTGGCATGCTCTTTCACGCCATCAGCGCTCTATGCGTCTTCTCGCTGGGCTTTGTAAGTTACCCCCCACTGCCCGCCATGTGGACTCAACTAGAAGGTATGGCCGGCGACTAACACGACCAGCGACCCTTCGTCAACTTCTATGCCCCGACCTTCATTCTTTACGAACTCTCCTCGCCTTTCCTGAACATCCACTGGTTCTGCGATAAACTCTCTCTCACCGGCTCGACTTTGCAACTCATCAACGGCATCTTTCTCCTACTGACGTTCATGTCCTGCCGCCTGTTCTGGGGTACATACCAATCAATCAAGGTCTTCGGCGACATTTGGACCGCTTACCACGCCGGCACTGTAACCTTCATCGACTCAGAGATCAAGTCATTCGACAACGCCACTGCCATAGATGCCGGGCCTGCGGAGCGAACAGAAATCCTGCGGTTCGCAGATGGACACACCGTGCCCCTCTGGATCTGCTTCGCATACCTCGCCTCAAACATCGTGCTAAACGGTCTGAACTGGTTCTGGTTCACCAAGATGATCGAGACGCTGCGCAAGCGCTTTGACCCGCCTCTTGGCACGAAACGCGCTGAGAAGCCCACCCATATCGATATTCCCGAGAATGAGAAGGTCTTGATCGAGGGCATCCATGTTGCTACACCTGGTGTTGGCGCAGATGGCAAGATCCTTGTGCCCGAGCACTATGGTGTCAATGGCGAAGGAGAGGTTGTGAAGGTTAAGGCAAACACTACGCATCTTGAGGTCGAGGGGCGAGAGGTCAGGAATCGGACTAGTACCAGGAGAAAAGGTTGAAGCTGGATTCTCGATAGAGAAGGTTCTGTGTCACTGCTTTTGCATATCTAGACGATAGAGGCGTAGGCATAGATCATCTAATCTAGTGTGTAGTCTGCGGTCGCTGGCATCGCTCTCCCTTCCCGGCTCTGCAGCTCAGCTCTTTTACCTACACAATCGTGTCTAGGAGGCTCTGATGCACATAATGTCGCCTCGACTATCGCTGCGCAAAACATACGAGTCAAAGGCTTAGAATGGGGCTCAGATCAGCCTGTGTCTGCCTTCTCGCTGTGCATCGGCGCATGCTCGGAGATGCATGCATCACGACGGCTGATCTCACCGCTCTGTGTCCTCGCGGTCGACAGGCTCCAGGAATAGAATCCGAAGCAAGCATAGTCGAGTGTTGTAGAGAACAGGAATCTCACCGAACAGTCGTACATTCATCTTTCGCCTGGCCTTATCAAAGCTGAACTTGGCTAGAGCAATACTGGAGCGACAGCGAAGTGCTTCCCTATATGGTCGCCGAGCGCGCGAAAATTTCCAGACTCGTATGCTCAAGTTGTAGATCGATAACGAGCCGTCTCCAGCTGAACAAAAATGTGCCAAACGAGCGTAAGGCGAGTCTTGCTAGATGAGCCTCGACCCCGTGCTTTCGATGTTCTGCGCGCTAGCAGCCTCGCCGACCCCTGATTTTGCTGACGATCTCCACGCGATGCGCCGCGGCATCACCAAGCTGCACAGGTGCCAATAGATAATCCTCGATGTGGAGGCCCAATCCTGCTCAATCCCATAGCCGAAGCCAATCAAAAACTGTTTTGACTCGAGCCCTTGGCTCACGGACCATGTCACGTCCCTCAACACGCTGCCCGTCGCAACAACAGTCTTTCAATCACGAAGTTGTTTCGATGTAGCCTATGTTCGTAGGGAGTGGCAACCGCTGTTGCCATTGAAGCGGCTGCGGTGGAGATGGAATGTTCCACTGGCCGTCGTTCGAATACACAGCCCTCACAAGCATCGACTACGAAGCATGCGTTAGTAGTCAGTGCAGGTACCCGCAAATAGGCTGCAAGCCACCTGCAAGGCTAGAACACATGGCTGAAGTTTGACAGCTGAATTGCTTTGATCGCCCAGACTGCATCTTCTTTCCCATGAGGACCAGAGCTCTGTAGCGTTGCTTTTGGGTCGGTCTCGCCGTACTTCATGTGAAGGCAATACGCGGGTTCAATTCAAGTATTAGTAGCACCCGAATTCACTTTCTTTCAAAGCACCAAACATCACAGAGAATATGCCTGCTCTTTTGCATTCCGCCGTTCGAGCACTTGCGGCCACTTCAAGCGTGTGCCATACCTCGCCTACCTGTCCCCAGGATGACCAGTGCGCATTCACCGCAAATGGCGTCGCCTTTCAAGTGAGCTGCGCGACTGACTTTTATGGAGGAGATCTGAGTCTGGCTCAGGTATGTTGTGCTATACTCTTAACTTTGTTGATCACACTGACGAGTGAGCAGACTCCGACGTTAGATGCATGCATGCTTGCATGCTCTAACAGAGATCAATGTGTCTCTGTTAGTTATGTTGGCCAAAATTGCTACATGAAGAGCACGCTCACATCCGCACAATCCAAGTGAGTGAAGATATCAGGCAGAACGACCGTAGAGGCTGACACGAACACAGTCCAGATGTGATAGGCGCAGCAGTCACTTCTCGCGAGACCATATCTCCTGTGCCTCCGTCTACACCATCAGTCTGTCCTAATACATATTCATGCCCCCAGGACGACGGATGCATCATCCAAGGTGGTTCCAGAAATTTTGTCCTGTCCTGCGGAGCAGACTACTACGGGGGTGATCTGACAAGCATGTATGCTGCTAGCCTTCGTGCTTGCACACAAGCCTGTGCGGACAACGATCAGTGCGTTGCTGCCTCTTTTGTTGGCCAGCGCGACGGCCAATGCTATCTGAAGGATAAGAACAACGGTGCAAATTCGAACAGCAATGTCGATGGTGAGTTCTGCCTGGATTGATAGCAGTACATGGAAGCTGACACTCGCTAGCCGTCGCCGTTGACACACGAGTTGTGTCTTCTACTTCAACTACCGCGTCTAGCACGTCGTCTTCAACGATAGACTCGGCAACCTCCATCGCAAGCTCGAACGTTGTGTCATCTGCAACAACGACTTCAACTCCAGTCTCCTCTACATCGGTTGCATCCACCGACGCATCCTCGTCCAGCGGAACACCATCGACATCTCTCAGTTCGTCAGCCGCATCTACTGTAGTCAGCACATCAGACTCGTCTCTCAGCTCGCCCTCGACTTCCACTATCACACCGACCTCTTCGATACCTTCCTCGACATCGACTCCCACACCCACACCCACGCCCACGAATATTCTCCGCAATCCAGGATTTGAAGACGCTGGACCTACACAGAATGGTGGATTTCCTGGAGCAGATGGCTGGGTCCTTTCACCTGGTAATGCGAACCCTGGCAGTGGAAGGACCTCTAACAACCCTCATACTGGACAATTCAGTTATCAGGCCACTGGCCCCCCGGTCAGTTTCCTTATCCTTATACTTGGAGCATCCCAGACCGTCACAGTGGTACCTGGCCAAGCGTACCAGGTCACTGCCTGGACGATGAAAAGCGTCGGTTCCAATTGCAGCTACAATGTCTTTTACAACAACCGCATCATTGGAAGCGCAACCCAAGTACTGACCACCTGGAGCCAAATGTCACACACGATTCCCGCGGCCTCCACGCAAGCGTCTGCCTCAGGGACACTGACGATCAGAATGTCATGCGGAACTACTGCGCTTATTGAGAAACAGGGCTGGATCGACGACGTCAGTATGATCGCTGTCTAATCGGCGATGATCATCTCATCGTAGCTCTATAATAGATCAAAATTTAATTGCCACTTTTCATTTCACATGACATCAAAGTTCTACTTCTTATTTGAACATGTCGATTCGTTTTCATCATTCCGCCGACCAGCCATACGCTACCCATCTTCAGAGCTGTTAACTTGATAAGTGTCTGAGTAGATATGACCATCACAGGTGAAGTAAGAAATGACAGGATTCAAGGCATCGCCTTCAATGGCGCGGCACATCTTGTTTGAGCCGTCATAATTTTTACTGGTGACAGAAAGAGAGCATCCTCCTTCAAATGATCTAAAGCCTATGTAGCACTCATTCGTGCCTACTAGAGTATTCTCGATATCGTGCACGCTCACAAGAAGATTGCCTGACATATAGATTTCGTTGCACTGATCCTGGGAGCCACCAAATAACATATGGAAATTCTGTCTGGCAGAAGCAAAGCTTTAGTGATGAAAATTGCAGAGACACCATCTGTGTGTGGTAAGGCTGTTTGGATGCAGTGCGGCAAGGCAATATTCGTTTACGTCGTAAACTAGATCCTGTTCCGAAAGTCGTATTGAAGCGAATTCACGGGTTCGGGAGTCCATTCAATTATGCGCACAGTTCGCGGTCGCTTGGGCTGGCTGCGCGAGCTACACGTAGACACTGGAGGTATGGAAGGGTGCAAGTAATCGTCTGAGGTTTAACAAGGTTCCTCGTGATGCGAGATTGATGAAAATGCCTGAAAATTGGGTGGAAATATACAACATCATGAGTAAAAATTGTTACGCTGGGAGACGGGGTGAGACAGGAGTGTTGGGAAGACAGGGATCGATGCATTAAAAGACACTGAGTATGAGGGATGTGAAAGTTGATCGACATATGTTTGATTGAAGTATGCACAATAGAATCCGAGGTCGTACCTCTCGCTAGCAGAATTGGGTATACATGTCCAGAACTAAAGTCACCGTTTCCCACGCAATAGTACAGCCAGTGTCATCTAGCTGTACCATGTGTTGAGGCTGTTCTTCCAGTCAACGAACTGGGGGCCAATCTTCTTGAGGTCACCAACACCAAGGTTGGCGGCATCGTTGATGAGCTCGTACTTCAGGATGTCGATGACCTTCTCGACACCCTCAGCGCCGTAGACGTTGCTGTACATGAAGGGCCTTCCGAGACCGACAGCCTTGACGCCGAGAGCGAGGAGCTTGAGGACGTCAGATCCGTACCTTACACCACCATCGGCATAAACTTCGACCTGGTTGAAGAGATCGGGATCTTCGCGGTGGATCTCGAGGGCGATCTCGAGGGACGAAGGTGAGGTGTCAAGCTGACGGCCGCCGTGGTTAGAGAGGAAGATAGCCTTCGCGCCATTCTTAATGGCTTCTTGAGCGTCCTCGACGGTCTGAATACCCTTGGGAATGATGGGGAGGGAGGTCATGTTCGTGAACTGGCGGTAGATGTCCCAGGTAAGGAGGCTGAGGTTGATGTCTGCAGAGCCGACACCGTAGCGGGCTGCACGGTGGCGGATACCGTCTCCGGGAGAGTCGACGGTGAGGACGATAGCCTTGGCCTTGCCGGTCTTCTCGATCTTGGTGAAGAGCTCTTGGGTCTCAGTCAGGTTGTTGGTAAGGTACACCTGCTGAAAGAGAGGATCGGTGGTGTTGGAAGCCTGTTGGTAGATGGCATCGAAGCTCTGGGAAGAGTACAGCGACGGCATATACAGAATGTTCTTGGCGGCAGCGCCCTTGACGAAGTTCAGCTCTCCGTCAGGGTGCGCGTAGCCACCACGAGCGCATGGCGAGATGAAGAAAGGGGCTGAGAAGTTGTGGCCAAGCAGTGTGGTCGGGAGGGACGCAGCGACGTTGGTAATGTCGCTCATGACGCGAGGCCGGAGCCTGTGACGGGTGAAGACCTCAAGGTTATTGCGGTATGACCACTCTCCGGCAGCGCCGTTGCGGTAGTACGTGTAAGAGGAGATGTTCATCTTCTTGCGAGCGGCCCACTCAAAATCCGGCAGACCGACCATGTTCTCCAGAGGTGGAAGTGTGCCATTGGGGGTAATGGCACCGAGCAGATCCTCGATACCTGTGTCTGGCTCGTTGACGAAGGGGCGTGCGGCAAGAGCGACGGACGCAAAAGCGAGAACTGAGACACGCATATTGAGGGAGTGACTGTGTGTGAATAAATAAATGAATGAATGAATGACTGGGTTGAGGACGAGAGAAAGTGAGCGGTGCCTGCCTTGACTGGAAAAGGTAAAGGTGCGGCTGCCCGTTTGTTTTATAGAGTCGGAGGCTTGTTTGCTCTTTCGATTGTGTTAAAAAAAAAGTATTGTACCTCGTTTCGAGAATCAGTGGGGGCATCCTTCACCTTCACTGCAAGTAGAGCATTTATTAGTCTACTGCGCATCGAGGTATCCAGACTCAGCCCTTTCGTCATCTCTTCCAGCTTCGCTAAGATCGCAGACAGCATTCCAGGCAGGTGCAGTGTTTGACCGATATTGGAGACTAGACCTTCGGACCGAACCATTGGTGCGTGGCGCTGTCAGAGCCGGCCCCCGCCGCGGAGATGGGCTTCAATGAGGAAAGAATTTCCAATATGATTGGCTGATTGCACAAAACTTTTCAAGAATCCGAAGTTTCGAAGCCGGGGCAGGACCGAAACGTGGAAGGTATTTCATGCACGTGCCTTCTTCGCAGGGATGTACTCGGTACAGTGTCCGTGCCCGTAACGCGCGTGCAGCGTAACGCGCGTGCAGCGTAACGCGCACCCTAACCACTTTTCCATCCCATCTTGCACCCCTAATATCTCCACGCCACAATGTTACTAGAGGAAGCCCTTGCAGAATTACGCGCAGCTAATCCTAATAAACCTATCTTGTATATAGCTTTAGCTAAAAAAACATAGTATTATAAGGTTAACTTTAACGCGCAGACACTAAGGCAAAAGCACGTCCTATAAAGCTAAGGCCTCTACACAACAACTACTCACTCCACATTAAGAGGTAGGCCTTATAAGATACATAAAAGGTCTTATAGTACGTTATCTGCCACCTATAAGATTAATAATTAAGGGGTTTGCAGAGGAGATTAGCTGAACAAGCGTCTTAGAGTTATAGGTCACCAGCTTGCTTAAGCGTCACTAAGACTAGCTTATTACTTAATAAGTTACTACTATAGACTCTAATTACCACAAAGCTAATTCCTGTAAGAAATATAAGGGCTACTTTAGCCTTATAGAGAAGAAGATGGCCTAGTATAGCATAGAACCTGGTTAAACATATAATATATATAAGAAGGGCTTCACTATTAGGACGCTCTCTAAGTTAAAATAGGTGTTTAATAGGCCTCTATATGAGCAAAAGCAGACTTAGCAAGCTATTTAAGATGGCAATTAAGAGTAGATTACCCTGCTCTTGTGTATATGTGGGGATGGGAGCGTCCTTCCACCAGGCCTCATCTATGCCGCTAAATCTTAGAACATTTAGAGTACTTAGGTAGATAAGATAGATGCCAAAACACACTTAGCCTTTATTGCAGTCTCTCCTACTAGGTGGACAAACAATAATGTAGCACTAGGTTAGATTAAGCAGGTGTTTAATCGCTACACTAAGGAGAAGGCAGGAAGGAAGCACCGTCTACTTATTCTAGATGGCTATAGGAGTCACCTAACAACAGCTTTTATTGCCTACTATAATCGCAATTAAATTATAATAGCTGTGTACCTACCTTGTAGTACTTATACTCTTTAACTACTTAATGTAGTATGCTTTAGTCCTCTAGCTTAAAACTACTCCTAGGTGCTCGCAGATTATCTACAAGATACCTTAGGCCTTATCCTAATTAAGAAGGGTAACTTCTTCTACCTCTTCTAGTCTGCCTAGGTGAAAACCTTCACTAAACAGCTTATTAAGAGCGCCTTTAAGCATATTAGGTTAATACTATTTAACCTAGAGATAGTACTTAAAAGGTTTAAGAAGAAGTATAGACCTTCACCTAAACTAGCTATGCCTCTTCTAGTATATGCAGGCAAGGATTAGCAGGCAGTTGATGCCCATCTATCTGCTGCCGTTAGCGATAGATACTTAGAAGATGCTGTAGTAGTGAAGGATACCTTACACCACCTCTCTATCTAAAATTAGCTTCTTAAGATAGAAAATTTAAAGCTACAACATGCTCTATATTACGAGAAGAGAGGCACTAAGAAGAAGAGGCCTCTCCTAGTCTATTAGAGGCAGTTATAGGAGGCAGAGACTAAGTAGTGGTCTCCTTCACGTGTTAATTAAGGCTAGCAGCTCCTAGACGAAGCTGATGACGTAGAGAAGGTAGAAGAGATTAGAAAAGCAGATGCAGCTGAGCTCTGTAAGTCTACTTGCTTGCTTAAGCAGAAGCTTAAGGCAGAGAAGGTGGAGAAGTGAGCAAGAGAGAAGAAGGAGCAGGATGAGAGGCATGCCAGAGAGCGAGCAGAAATCAACGCACAGAAAGAGGCATAGGCACTTAAGAAGGTACAGAATAATTAGGTAAAAGCTATACAATTATCCTAAAGAGGCAAGCATAAGGCTTTACAAGCTGTAGCACTAAAAAAGAAGCAGAGGCGTAGTGCTACAGGTAGTGTTCGTGAGGTGCCTGCACTAAGTCCTTAACTAGCACCTCTACTTAAGACTACCACACAAGGCTGCAACGTAAGCTACTATACAAGTATTATTAGGATTAGTGTCGCATAGGCCTATAGAACACTCTGCTAAAAAATCTAGCTAAGATAGCAATTGTGTGTAGCTCAATAGCTTCATTTTTAGAGGCTTACATTTAGGTGGTTAGTGCGCGTTACGATGCACGCGCGTTACGGGCACGGACACTGTAATCCTTCAACGGCGATAATCTCCTGTAGGGTTTGCGGCTGCAACTTCATGCAAACTTTGGCTTGGTAACGTCATTTTTGGACACTTTCCGGGACATAGCCTGCTTTGAGTACAAATCAGAACGCTTGCACTCTGCTTTCGAAACGCCTTGGAGCCTCACCCGCGCTCTTGTCTTCTTCCGCTGTCGTGGCAGTCTTGCCAAGCAATGAAGGGCCTAGCGCCGTATGCAGGACCTGCTGCTTGCGGGACCGTTGGACTGTTGACCCACCTGTCGCACGTCAATCCGTTTAGTCCCTCTTTCGTTCGTTCTTTGGCCAGCATCTGGAGCAATTTGATGGTTTGTAAGGGCTTTCAAATCTTACAAACCCAGCGGAATGCCACCGTTCCTCGGAGCTTGGCATGCAGGGTCAATCCAGAGCAGTCCTAGAATCGTCATGTTCAGGGGTTCGCCGAAAAGCTTGACGGTGTGCGAGCATACATAGTCTTCCTTGGTTTGGTTGTCTGCTCTGGACCAAGCATCATGATCTGCGAACTGAGTGACCCTGAAGTCTACGACCGGGTGCGTGGCGTGCGACGCACGACCTAGCAATGATGACCGCTGCAGCTATGCGGGCGGGGCACGCAAGACCTGTGGTCATGCGCTTGATGAAGGTCCAGGTCGAGATTACAAGCCATGACGGGTCTTTGCATCCATGGATGAACATCGGATGCATGCGTGAGAGCCTCATAGTGGAGCTACCCACTCACAGGGTAGGCACACGGTGCACGTCGCTGGAGCACCTTCCGATTGCTGAAGGTTGGTCGACGACTCTCTCTTGCAAGACTCAGGGGCTATCAGCGATGCTGCAACACAATCTGCCCAACGATTGCGGATGAGGAAGCTGCCAAGATATCTGGTCCTGGGGTGTCCAAGGGGTTCGTACTATAGCTCCTTGTGAACACACGGCACGTTCAAAAGTCGAGCTAGAGGCGGCGGCGGCGAGTTAGCGACCGAAGTGTTGATGATAACTTATATATACCTGAATCAAAATTGCTTCATGTGGAAGCTTGGTGACATGTGATACTTGGCGTTATGTGGCCTCGCGAGGAGCAGTCTGTGCGATGGTGGTAGTAGGAGACGAATGGTCTGCTGCGAACGCGGCAGGCCAATCGCGGCAGGCCAAACGCGCTACCGAATTAGCCGGGCACCATCAGGCGTCCTGCCTCTACGTCACCAACTTTTTGACGACGGTCCTCGAGTGCTTGATTAATGGTCACACAGCACTCATCGCGGTACTGCAGCTTGACGCAGGCACACATGACTTTGTATCTCTTTGCGGATGAAGCCGAAGTAGTGTAACTTCGCCCTGACCACAGCCACACAGAACGCCCTCTCCCTCACCCCACCTCCCAGGCTCCCAGTATCCCTAGATGGCAGCCGCGATCCTCCTGACGGCACTCGTTGCGTCTTTGATCGCTCTGATATCCCTGCTGCATCGCCTTCGGATTCGGACGTCTCAGATCGAGCGCTGGGTCGAGTCTGAGAAGCGCAGCCACGTCGATGTCTCACCGAAATTATCGGAGTCAGCATCGCGACTCAAAGCTAGGTTGCGGGAAAGCCTTCGGTGTAACTTGATCTGTCCAGAAGATCAAGAAGCCTTTAGAAAATCAGGCAGCGTATATTGGGCAAAGCAGCCATGCGAGACCACACCGGCATGTATTCTTCAACCTCAGAACACGCGGCAGCTGGCTGCGGCAGTCAGGATACTTAGGGATGAGTTCAATGCCTGTGAGTGTGGGAAGATGAGAGAATCCTTCACGTGCTTTGCTGTAAGAGGCGGCGGTCATATGCCAATTGTAGGCGCGTCAAGCATCGACGGCGGTGTGCTAATTGACATGTCCCTGTTCGACCAGGTGAAGCCTTCCCACGATGGCAAGACTGTTCTTGTAGGCGCTGGATGCCGATGGGTGCAGGTGTATCGCAGTTTGCAAGAGAAAGGTCTTGCAATAGCTGGAGGGCGGAATTCGGCTGTAGGTGTTGGAGGTCTCGTCCTCGGCGGTGGCCTTTCTTTCTTCTCTCCCAGATTTGGTCTGGTGTGCTCAAACATCGTCGAATATGAGGTCGTGCTTGCCGATGGCTTGATTGTCACGGCTTCGGCAAGCGAAAATCCTCGCCTTTGGCTTGCCCTCAAAGGCGGCTCGAACAACTTTGGCATCGTCACGGCATTCAAGGCCAACGCATTCCCTTCGACAAGTGTGTGGAGCGGATTCCTCTACCTGCTCCCTTCACAAGCATCTAACGTTTTACTGGCTTTCCACGATTATCTGGATGAAGTTGTGAGCAATGACCAGGGCAAGACATATGATCAGCATGCGGCAGGGCCACTGACATGCTTTACGTACCTGTCGAAGAGCGGCATCAAAGCCATTGCTGTTCATCTGGCGCACACCGAGCTCCCCAAGGACCGTCGTGCTTGGCCTCAGTGCTGGCGCAAGTCTCGGTTTGCTTTGCTTTGGCGCTTGTGGAGTACCTGCAAGGTCCGGTCCTTGGTGAGCGCGACCGACGAGTTACACGCGCTCAATTTACCTGGACGACGACAGACATGGGAACAACAACCGTGAAGAACGACCCCCCAACACTCGCGGCAGCTCATGACGCTTATCGTGCTGGAATTGATAGCATCCGGCAAGCTGGTATCAAAGATGCATCTTGGACCCTTGTGCTTCAGCCATTGTTGCCTGAGTGGGCACGCAAGGGCCAGCCAAATTCACTCGGCTTGGACGAATCACCGGATGAGCCGCTCGTCATCGTTCAGTTCACTGTAAATTGGGCACTGAGCGTAGACGACGAAAAGGTGGAGGACATCACTCGTACTGCAATCAAGCAGATCGACGTCTTTGCGAGTGACAATCAGACCAGTCATAGGTACAGGTATCTCAACTACTGTGGCAGCTGGCAAAAGCCATTCCCTAGCTACGGTAGTGAAAGCCTGGAATTATTGAAAAGTGTGAGTCAAGAGTACGATCCTGATGGCCTGTTCCAGCGGGGTTGCCCTGGGGGCTTCAAGTTGGATGCGTGAGACACAGGCAGGCTTCGAAAGCTGAGTCATCTATTGAACTGGTAGACTCCTCCTATTTGTGCTAAAGCCAGTAGCCTATCCTGATCGCAAGGTGGGTGCACAAAATCCGGTGTAACGATCACCGCAGATCAGTTCTGACCCTGGGCCCGATCATCACGCTAGACTGGATCTATGACATGACAACGCGGCTACAGTGACAGAGCTTAGCTATTGCACAGCACGGTCAAACAGTATGTACTGTGGTGTCGCGCATACCACCGCACCCTAAACTTGCTATGTCTAGCTTCAAGTCGTCAGCCGCTACGCTGTTTCTTCAACATTACATACCATATCTAGGTCTACGTTGTCGATCAGATAGACGTCTACTCTTCAAGCCCCCGCACATCTTATAACTGTGGGGAACCCACCTTCTTTGTGCTGTTCCAGTATTCAGTCGTGTCTACAGCAACCATCCAACACAGTTGCACCATCTTTGCAGCATGTACTCACTGCTCACCCTCGGCCTCCCGGTCGCCACTGTTGCTGCAGCACCAGCTCCTCAGATCCTTGGTCTTACCCCTGGATACTCGAAAGGCGACTAAGTCCCTGCGCGCTTCAGGTACCAAGACAATCAAGGCTTCTTGCAGGGCCCGTGCGATATCACAACAGGACCGGATGGCAACATCTGGACTCAGAACTTCCTTGACATCACAGTCTCCAAGATCGAAATTGAGACTGGCCGGGTCACCAACTACAAATTGCCTCATAGCCCGGACCAATTATACCCTAACCAGAGTCTGCCTTTAACGGGCCGCGTCGCATTCGCCTGTGCCATCCAGCCTCGCAGTGATGGCAACCTGTACGCAGCGACAGGTGTCAGGTCACAATTCTTAAAGATCAATCCATCGAACGGTGAGATTAAATTCTTCACCCCGCCACTGCCTAACGTTCCCTTCCTGGGCAACATACAATCCTTCAACGACCTTTCGGATGGTACGTCTGGGGTGGGTGAATCGTGACGGAATGATATCATGCGTCAACTGACAAATGCACAGATGTGGTACACACTCACAACTACTGGGACACTTTTCCACTTCGACTATACTACCGAGAACTTTGACGTGGCTTATCCCCTACCTACTCCGCTCAATGGCGTCGTTGGAGCTTTCGTCTCTAAAATAGACGGCAATGTCTACCTAGCTGAGATGATTGGGCAAGCCATCACCAGGTTCGATCCAAGGACAAAGCAGTTCACCCGCTTCCCGCTCTCACTGTCTGGCCTGGGCATTCTCGTCGTCCGTGCTGAAACCGAAAACCGCTACATCTGGTTCACTGGCTTCTTATCCAACAGTAATGTCCGCTTCGACACCCAGACAGAGAAAATCGATGTCTTCACCGATCCTTGGCCTGCCTCATTCCCCATAGAGAATACAGTGGACTCGCAGGGAAGGTACTGGTACTTCACTTCAACAAGGAACACGATCCAGTATCTCGACCAGAACAACGAGGCTGTCATCATTGATATGCCCGATAATGGCGTCACCTCGCCGGTCGGCAACCCTCCAGGGTTGAGTATCGCGATTTACTATGGACCAGACAATGCGATTTACTTCTCGCAAGTCTTGCGGAACAGGATCGGGCGATATCAATTGTGAAACGGGAAGTTGCACTTAGGCTAATCACGGTGACGCTTTCCGTACCTCAAGTTGCCACACGTATGTGCCAGCTTTTCTGACGTAACCCGAGTCTCTACAGAATTCTGCTGCAGCAGGTATTCGACTGTGACATGCTCGACTCGGCTCCAGTGCTTTACCCGCCACAAGGCAACATCCTCAATATTAAATTGTGCACTTTCATCTGCAAGTTTTGTCGATCTGCCTTGCTATTTGCAGCTAGGCGGCCGAGCCGTGATCTGCAGAGCAGCGCGTGCGACTTCTGTTCATCCGTCTGACCCTCAACGCAGTCATCCTCGGATAATACAGCCTATCCGAGGGTACTGCCACGTCATATAGCCGAAATGAGAAGTCGTCGGTACTCGCTTGAGCACTCTTTGTATGAGCATTTTCATCATCCACAGGTGTCAGTGGGGCAAAAAGACGTGCCATGAGGCGACAGGCGAGAATGCCCAAGTTTGGTGTAGAGAGTTTCAAGGCGATACATTAGTCCCTCTTCGTATACCTGGATTCAACATATCCTGTTGACTTGCTGCCCACCTAAAACGTGTCGTCCGGTCTATAGGAGGGTGCCCAAGTCGAGCAGTTACAAGGCGAGGTTTTGCGTAGTTGACCGTTAGAGCTTCATGCTGGCACGTGTAACATAACGGTATTCGAACGGACTGGGCTGCTTATAGTAGGCGTTCTCAGATTCATCCTAAGGATAGATGAGCGATCCGGGGGATTTTGTTTGAGATGTCAAGATATAACTGGAGCCTAACGTCAGAATGATGCATGACAATCACTTTCTTAGACTCATGTATGTTGAGAGGGCGATAGCAGGCGTGATGGTGATGGGGCTGCGAGAGAAGTGTTCGCTAGAGAGACGACAATCAGATGCGAAAAGGAATGGCTCTCCCATACTAAGAAGGCACGCCAACCGGTAAACGCAGTCACAACGCTGTACGTGCAAGCGTCAAGCCTTCTTCTGCCTTCTTTCACTTTCGAAGGTTGTGTTACTTTTCGTTGCGCGATGCATGGACCATCTATGATGCGGTTTCAATGCTACGAACATCCCTTTTAGTTAATCAACGACACTGTAGCAAAACTCAATCGCACACGCCTCAGGCATCACTGTAGTATGCTCGACAGCAGGAAAGACGCATCGCGAAACCGCCAAAAGTCGCACAGTCACTCCTCAGAAAATGCGATTAGCTGATGTTGTTGCGCCCTGGACTCTAGATGTTCCTAGAAAAAGCCTCATAATCTTTCCTGCATACTATTGTGCCGCCTGACTGATGAAAGATGCTCACAATACTCTGATGTTGACGAGCAAGCATTGCAACGAGCTGAAGAACAGCTTCGTGCACGGTAGACACAAGAGATTGGTGCCCTCCTGGCCTCCACAGTCACTGACCATGATCATATTACCGTTTGCTGCATCAAAGAAATTACTGTCACAGGTTTGTTAGATGGGAACTTTGTATTAGGAGATATCGCTATTCAGCTTATATTAGGCGTCAACAAGATTGATGGAGAAGAGAGACTGAGGGCAACATTAGCAAAATTCCCAGCTATTCACCAAGCAACATTCGAAAAAGCCAGCATTGTCTTCGAAGAACCATTGCTAGAGATCCTGATAACCAACATCACATGCAGAAGGCTCTGCGCAGCCCCTTCCAATTCTCTCACACACACACTGCAGAAGATAAATTCCTCACGTGCATGGAACCTTGAAATACGAGGAAGAAGGCCCAGCTGTAGTAGATGCCTTAACGCATTCTCAGCACATGCATTTTCGAGTGAGCATGCTACATATCTATGATACCACTTTGTAGAATGCTGCACAATTCCTACAACCTTTCACAATGCACAGTGACTTCTAGTATGAACCGCACAGAGCATACAGAACATAAGCTAGAGCTGATGTACATCTTCATCATTGGGTCAAGTAGTTAAGAAAGTGTCCAATGGCCTCGTTGTCTCAGTCGGCGCATTGTAGCCACCAGAATATCTAAAAGGCCACGAGACGCTCCTTGAGGGGCACTGACTACCTCTCAAAGTGGGGCACTTGATTAAGAATCGATAATTAAAGATTCTAACGCGTCGAAAAGACGTGCATGCCTTCCTAGGAGCCTGGGTGTTGTTGATACAGCGTGCGTCATGCAGGGAAGAGCCTTTGATGATTGAGCTGCGTGCGAGTGATATGATCACAGACGGAGCTCCAAACAGAGTTATCTAGCGTGTTGTGGGAGGTTTGACACAGGCTGCCTGCTGAGGTGCGCAGCTGAGATGTCAAAGCGGCAGGAGCGACAGTTAGTTTGAGCACGCACTGTGAGCTGCTAACTATGCCTGCTAAAGGAAGATTGAGCATTAAGCGTTGTTAGAGATCGCGTTACCTTCGCAGAACATAGCAATTACGCCTTGCTACAAAGGTCCTGACAAAAGGGCAAAAAGCGGGGCCCCGCCGCGATTCGAACGCGGGGCCTCCTGCAAACTTGAGAATGTACCCAAAGCAGGAATCACTTAGAAGCTGTTAGTTTGAGCCCAGATTGCAATAGACAAGTAATTACTCACTACCACTAGACCACGAGGCCGCTTTGATGATCCTCTAGAAAGCAATAACATTCATATTTTGTTACAAAGTAAGGTCAAGGTGGGTGGAACCTCAGCACCCTGACTCACTACGCGTCAGGTGCAACACAAAGATATGCTACGTCCCAGCTTAACTCAACTACGTCTATGACTTCCTGCACTCCTTCGTATTCTTCTTTTAGCTGCGGTCGCAGCCTACGGCCGCAAGTTCTTCTCAGCAACGATACATAATGCTGGGATGATGGCTCTTCGGTTTTGCGCAACCAGACACAGTCAGGAGAGCCCATTAGAAACAGTGATGTTGCGAGACGCTTTCAATCTTCGTGCAAGGTAACTCCCATCTACTTAGGTATCTACCGAAAGCAGAGACGACTGACCAAACAAACTCAATGGCATCGTGATCGCAATTACTGCGCCAATCCAGAATCCTCATCCCCTCCAGCGCCATGTCGAGCAACTGGACTGCTCGCATTGTGCACTTTGCAAACAATACTGTATCACCTCGATCTTTACTCCACCACCAACTTTTCCGTCTAACTGCCAAATCCGTCAAACCCGCCAGCCTCACCATCCTCTTCCTCACCCTCCTCGATCATCTGACATCTCGGTAAGTCCCTCGACTTCAGAATCTTCCTCGATTTGGATTTCGCAATCGAGCTCATACGCCTCGAATTCCGAGACGGCATTTTCATGAAAGTCCTGAAGCTGCTTGATCACATATCCCCAAAAGCCAGTGGCCTTCGTCGTGCCATCGATTTTGAGATTGACAGACACGTTCTCGTTCTTATCATTGTCCACCAACTTTGCGAGAACTAGAACGACCAGGTTCGAAGCAATGCTCCTCTCTGCAAGTCCCGCCCCTTACATGTTTGCAAGAGCCAAGAAAGTGCGCCAGTGAGGGTGATTCCTGTACTTGAGCATAGTGCAGGTCTGAGCAATCATACGATAGACCGAATCTGCACGCTCTGAAGCACTGCGAAGGATGAACCTGTAGCTTGATCGTTCTTTCGTTCTACGAGGCACCTGATCACCCTTCTGGTAGTAGTCACGAAACATCTCATTGAACAACCAAAGGAGATCTCCAGGGTTCGCAGGGGTCTTTATTATGGCCTCGTACTTCTCTCGGGTAGCCTTATGCAAGGACTGAATAGCGGGAACAGGCAGGGCGTGCTTTGTCTTGGACCTGGCGAACCACTCTTTGGTGATATAGCCCTCAGAGGTGTCAGGATTGGTCACGCCGGCTGACACTGCGCTCAGCATGAGCTCGTCGATGTCAATATTGGTGATGCTCTCCCAATGCTCAAAGAACTGGTTGTCTTCTTTGACATCGATGTCAGAGTGCAGGAGGATTTCCGAGATGGGAAAGGTGCATGACTTGACCTTACCGCCAGCAAGAGCCTTCCTCTTACCCAAAGATGTTCCTGAGCTATCTCTGAGGTCGATGCCCTTATCAGTATACCACAAGAACTTCTGCCCAACAGTAGGGCTAACGATACCGTTAGGAAGCACCACAGGACCAAGGGCGAAGGTTTTCTCCGGAGTCTCTTCCGTTGCTGGCTCAGCCCACTTCAGCATGTGGCGTTCTCGGTTCTTGGCTGGCGCTCGAGAGGTGTCGAGGTTGATCTTTTGGATCTTCAGAGCATAACCACCAATAGCAATTCCACTCACGATAGGAGGCTGAGTGAACTGGGACTTTCGGTTGCGCTGGCGCTTCCAGCCCTCAGGCTTCGTGTTGACGTAGCCTGCCTTTCTAGTCTTCTCAGATCGATCCTGTGACTTGGCTAGGTTGGCTGCAAGCTTTGCTGGTGAGAACGCTTAAGTGACTTCGACGCACTCCTTTTGAGCAACAGCAAAAGCTTTACCGAAGTCGTGGGCTGGGTCTAAAATGGCTTCAACGCGGCTAACCATCTCGTCGCAGAACTATTTGCGAGTCTAGGGCCTGGACTTTCTGGTCTTCTCTAGGACATGCAGTACCACGTCCATAGCGAACCAGATGATCTGATGCACCATGAAGGACAATTTCGTAGCCTTGGCGGCTGGAAGACCTGCTCGGGAAAGGTAGCCAGGGTGGTGGCAGGGAAAGACGACGACAACAGGACCGTCTTTATCCAGGGTACGGATCTCATGTCGTCCGAAGATACGAACAAAGTAATCAGTTCCACTTCGCTGTTCTCCCGACGCTGTGTATCGTAATACCACTTGGAGGACAACTCGCCAAAGGAATTCAGGGCCAGATATGACGGTAATTGTCCGTACATGACCATGATGAGTGGTTTAGTCGTTTGAGCGAGAGTGAGGAGGTGCTTTCCAGCGAATGGGAAGCCACTATTGTTGTTTGAGAACCAGGCGAAGACATCGGCGAAAGGTAAGTACCCGCCGGATGCGAGAGTTTTAGTAGGCTCCTTGAGAGATGGTTCGTCAATTCTCTTCTCCCAATTGATGATGGTGTCCAAGCAATCAGTCACGATCTCAGCCGATCGTCGCCCACTTCTGTAGAACCAGCTGGGTGGATGATCATCGGCGCCGATATCTGAGGTAACCGTCAGAATGAGTGAATAGCCGCTGGGTGTCACCCTTGGTGTCGCTTGCTCAGTGACACACTCAAGGTGACGCTCGGTGTAGGGACGATTCAGTGTCACACCGGTAGAGCCTGGATTTGCGTCTACGTAGGCCTTGACTGACTGACCATACGACAGGATGCCATTCGTCATGACCTCCGGACAATCCTCCAAGAGTCTGAGCACTCGATTACGAGTGTTCGTCTTCAAGTTCAGGAACGTCTTCTCGTCGTCGAAGTTGCGTGACAGGATCACCTTGGCACCTCCAAGCCACACATTGACAACAGCATAGCCGAAGAACGCAATCAAGACCTTCTCCCAAAGATCACGAAGCTCGCCCGACAGAGCCGTGGTAGCAGATGCCCTGCTCACGATGTCGACCTTGGCGTTCTGGAGGACATTGGGTAACTCCTCCTTCACGACTTTCAAAAACTTGGAGAACCATGTTGGCTGTTTCCGCGTTCTTGACGTCGTTGTTATGACGCTTGAGAGGAGAGCCTTCCGTCATTCCGCAGTAGCGGAAAGTCTAATTGTCAGTAATTCTCGTACCGGCTTGTCTCGCCTTTTCTGCTGTTTCCATTCACAGATATATCTTGTCGTTCATGTCATAGCTCTCATCGACGAGCTTGCCGAGCACGAAGAGGACCTCATCAAGCGTGAGGGTGAAGGACCTGATGTAGAAGTACACAGTGTTCGGCTCAATACGTGTTGAGGAGTTGACTTGCTCCAGTTGTATCAAGAGACGTAGGCGGTTGGCTTCGATGGTGTGTGGCTTCTTGAGTAACTGTCGCCACGCAGCCTCGTCTGACATCCTGATATATTGTTAGTCTCCACACAGACGACGGTGAAGAGATGGGCGAATGAACGTACATTCTAGGCACTGCCCATGGGAAGTTCTTCGGGATGAGATGAGGATCAGTAATCCCACCGATCTCGAGTCTACCGAGCAATATATCGAAGCAGGACTCTTGAAGCTTCTCTTTGGTCGGAAAGCGAGAAGGCGGCAGCTTGCCGAAACGAGGCTCTGCAAAAGCGAGAGCTGCATCATCGTTGTCGGATCGTAGGCGCCTGATTGCACCTTCGGGGAGGCGGTACACGTTGGAGTGCGGATTGTCTGACCGCGAGCAAGACATGCTGTTGGCTTGCTGGTATCACAGCTTCCGGAGGCAAGAGGAGACAATGGACTGCAACACAAACATTAGAACCACTTCAAATGACCAAGTGCGCTCGCCATACCTTCTCGTGCAATACCGTCGTTGATTTGGAGGAGTTATTTAAAGGTGTATGCGCTGTGCGAGGAAAGGGAAAGGTGGGGAATCGAAGGCACAAAATGTTCAGTGGCCTCAAGCGAGGCGGGAGAAAGTGAAAGAAACAACTGGTTCGTACCTGCGCTTCACTCAAGAGATGATCTCGACTCAAAGGAATCGCCCGATAGAGTGAAAATGTCCATGGGTGAGGATCTTGCAAGCATGCTTTTGATGTGCGCCAGAGACTGCATCAGTCGGCTTGTCAATGGGGCTCATGATTTGTCTGGGCCACAATGAGATATGCAAACTGTAGGCTGCGCAATGGTGTGACTTGGACGTAACCACGACATGATCAAGGCCTAGACGCAAATTGTAATCATGTGATGCAGGAAGACAGTAAAAGAGTGGCGTACACGCAAGAACGCCTACCCATGTGGTTCACGGACGGCTATACTACCCGGCTGACATGGCAAGAAGGGGCCGTGCAGAGGGGAGTAGCAGCGGTGAGCATAGGCGCACCTCCTGAAATATGCCCATGTCGTGCTTGACTGCAAGGACTTATGTGACAACCGCACATCCTACACACAGCCTGTATCAGTAAGGCCAGTGTTGATTTCGCTGCCACCAGCTCGAAAGACCATAGATATCCAAAGCGAAGGGCATAGCAAGGACTCTTGTAGAGCAGCGCGCGTCTACACCTATCAAAATGAACCGTAAGGGAAGTGTTGAGACTCATGGATGGAATACTGTTTATTAGGATCTTACCATGCAAGCAAGTCACATCATTATGCTCGAGATTATGATCTGTTTTTGGAGTGGTGGCCTTGTGAAGGTTTCCAGGATGTGCTGCGGGCAGGACGAAATGCACCACAACAAGACTATTTTTGAATTTCAAAAACTCTGGATCTGGATAAACGTCTTTTGGTCTGTGCTCAGCGTAAGTTTTGAGGAAATTGACGAAGTGGTGCTTGATGCTGACGAAGTACGTTAGGTCAATTTTCCGGCTTAGCTCGGCAATGAAATATTTCGTGTGAAAACCGATGGCAAAAGTCCTAAACATGGTAACCTACGCCTTTGCAAATCAGCGAATGGTATCCACAACCTTCGTAACAAAAACCAGCAATCTGGGATTTATTGAGTTCATCCGATAGCCCCCTGTAGGTAGGGTGGCGTCAGTAGCATAATCCTCCAGTCATATGCTTTGGAGTATCTGGGTAAAGCTCACACTCTCTGTTGAGTGGGAAGCTCTTCGTGTGGCCTGATACATGTGGGTGTAAACTGATTCGTCTTGAAACACCATATGTATAGAAATTGTCACTGAGCATTGACAAACTGTCTGCAGGTTCTGACGCACGGTTCGGATACGCGAACAGATGAGACAATCGCCTCACATTTGAGGAATGGTCATCGAACAATGTACATATACTAGTAGTGTGCATAGCAGGTTTCAGTGGAGGCCTGCACATCTGCTACCACGGATGAACGATTGTCACATAGTCTATCGCACCCAGATACATCAGAGCATCATCAGAGCACATCATTGCGGTATGATTCGATGAGAATTGAATGGTTCCAAGAAGGAAGCTGATGCCGATTACAGGGGATACGAATGCAAAACCCCCAAGACGAAGCACACAGATATTCCAAACGCTTATCGTCAACCGATGACAGACTAATACACCGGAGAATCTTTTTGGCACCATCGTATCCAGAACTTGCTCGTTTCTCGTCATTCTCCGTGATTTAGAGATTATCAGGATCCGCTTGGTAGGACGGTCCCGTACAGATCGAGATCATGTAGGAATGCTATACATTCGACGTTGGTCGCGGACGGCACGGCAAATTTAGTCCCCTGAGAACGTAATCGACCACCTAAGCGCAAAAATTGAGGTTGCCGTCTAATGCACTATAAGCACTAGAAGGCTGGCTAAGGAGGGAGGATACCTTCCCTCACACCTTGCAATGCCTGCAGCAATTCCACTTTTAAGCTTGCGCGCTATTAAGCAATCAGAAGCCTTCTACTCATGTTTGCGTTCTACCAAGTGGCTGCTCGGAAGCTCTAAGGTGCGATTTCATGAAATGGCTTGGTTGAGCGTCGTCTAGTGGTCCCTCATTCTGCTAAGACCATGGAATTTACTCGAAGTTCACATAATCTGGTGGGATAGAGACGGCTGGGAAACTGGTGGAGAAAGATCGTAGCAGAAGCTCCAGTTGCTGTCGTTTACAAGTGGAAATATTCAAGGTTCTCAGGATGCGTTCCTTTGCAGGCACCGTACTCACAACTACTCTGCTGGTCTTGACAGCTTGTGCTGGCAAGATGCAAATGCAACGGCTGCAGGGCCCGTCTCGCCGCATTCGTGAGTGTCTGTCAACCATCAGTCAACGGACGCATTTCTAAGCCCTCATCATGCATCCGCAGTCAGCAGTAGCTTCCCGGCCTCTCTCACCGTTCATGTTCGAGGGCGTTCTCTATTTCCTCACTTAGTCTCTTGCTGAACATTGTCTAGAGAGTTAGAAAACTGTGATTAGAGGCATTTGATGAAATAAATGGCCGACAACTCATCTCCATATTGTCGCTAGTCTGTTGTTTGATTTATTGTGCAGCGACAGTGTGCCGTTGTTCTTATCAGGAAGAGCTGTGGCTGCCAGACTCACACGTATGGATGAACGTGCCCAGACTTTAACCCGTCGGCACCATACCAACAAGTATTAGTGACTGACCTAATCTGCTTCAAATCACACAAGGCGTTGTCGACATGCACGGCGACCGTTGCGGGACCTCCGCGGCCGGTGTGTCCTGGCATTCTTGCTCAAGTAGGCAATCCAAGCTATGTTACTGCGCCATCACATGAACGGCAGACTTCAACAGTCACGAATGTAAGAAATGCAAACTCTCAATATGGATGATTAGAAAAATTGAGAATGCTGTCTGACAAACCAACGGGTATAGCATTCAGAGAGATTGGTCATTCTAGATTCAAGCCGCCATGTGGTATACCGTACATCCAAATGCCCTGTACCAAAAACGCCGTCATGAGAGAGATGCAGCGACGCTAATCCGCCCGCCTCTAGGGTATTCGTGTCAACGTACTAAAAGAATAGAGAGGTATAGACATTAAACAAATTGATAAATCTCGTGAATGTCCGTTCAGCCGAAAATACTGAGGAAGCTCCACAGTCCAGCCCCACACAAGGCAGGAATTGTAAGGTTATCGTCCCAGCCAAACAAGTCAATCGCCTCACTGGCACTTGCGACAATGCCTGTCACAAGAGACATGACGCCGAGCGCCAGGTAACCAGTGATCGAGTTCTGAGCGGCAGAGAGTCCCAGGGTTTGCTGAAGTTGAGTCGGCAAGGTCAAGACGCCCTGGTAAGCGAAAGAATTGTCGCCCTGGTTCAATCCAGGGTATAGCGGCCCGAGCCAGCCCCAGAACATGACGGCTGTAATGATGCCCATGACACACGCAGCGATTGTGCCTGCCAGACTCTTGCCCTTCCTGACCTTGGGTGTCAGATGTCCCCACAGGCGGCCGAAAGTCGATGCTGCAGTGTCGCACCAGCTCAGTAGCAAGATGCTCATGACGCCCACATCCTTGGGGCAGAAGCGCATGACAATCCATGCGCCAAGCAGGTACGAAATTACGCCATTGTAACCATCCACCTCAGATTCGCGCATGAGTGCACCAAGGCACCGAATGTAGAAGCGGTTGACCTGCGGGTAGCGGTGTCGGACAACGTCGGTGATGGCGATGGGGATGAGCATGCCGAGCAGGACAGGGTGAATCTGCGACATCTGGCGACCAGAGCAGTAGAGATATATGGTTACGAAGCCGATGGAGACGTGGAGGATCTTGCGGGGTATTTCGTGACGGTGAATCTGGTGATGTCAGAGTCTACTTCAAGGAATCGTGATATTCATGAACGTACGAATGAGCGCCACTCTTGGTGGATTGGGATCAGGCCAAGTGGGCTCGGACTTCGACTCATTTCCCGCCAGTAGTTCTTGTTCGCAGCTGCTGGAGATAGATGCCCGTTGCTTGTGCCGTTTGGCACAGTAAGGTCTGTCTTGACGCCTCCGTTCTGCTGCCTTCTGGTAGTCAGGCCACCGACTCTCCTCCGGCCCATGCTGCTCTCCAGCGTAGGCTCACGACTTCGAGTTCGCGCGCGCTTCTCTGGATCGGAGCCAGACGAGTCTTCCTCGATAGGCGGGGGTGACTGCAACTTGTTCTTGCGCGCTGAAGCACGCGTCACGGGCGGAAAATAGCCATCTTTCCCGCTGCCAGCCTCTGATGGAGTAGGAGATGGCGAAATGACGCGCGGCGTGTGAGGTATCTGGTATTGCCTCGAAGAAGCCATTGCTGAGCGAAAGCAAGTGGTGAAGTACGGCAGCGGGGGCACGCGGATGAGACCGGATATGCTGGAGCGGGTCCTCGCACCAGATGAAGCGATGTTAACAAGTAGTGGATGGCGATCGTGATCCACGCGATCGCGAGGCTGAGTATATGTGGTGTGAGCGCCGTTTAGGACTGCGGACGTGGTGGCTTCGACATCGGCGTCAGACGTAATCAACAACGCCAGGGCGGACGCGAGTTCGTCCGTACAACGCGCAGCATCTGAAGAAACAGGAGATGCCACAATTTAGATGGCCGACAAAAGCCAGCTTCGAAATGTGTCTGAAAAGGAGACGTTGTGGCACCGGTGACGCCTAGTAATCCCGCTGCGTAGCCAGGAAATTTAGCAGCGCTGTAATCTTGTCGCGTGTATGCGCGGGTCAGTGCCGCCGATGAGATCAGCTTGCATACGAACAGGCTCCACTCATAGGGCCAGGGTACATCGCAAACAGGTCTCAATCGTACGCTCAATCCAAGGTGTTTCCATGCAAGTTCCTATGAGCCTTCGGGCAATTCTTTGAGCTTGTCTATCCACTCCCAGCAAATGGTGGGTAGGCCATTACAAAAGTCACGTGTTTGTCCGCCGCAGCTGCTGGGCCCTTGAACAGAATGTGGCGTGATGCGCCACAACGCCACACTGCCAGGATGACCCAACTTTTTGGAGCCGGGCTAAAAAGTTATCCTGCTTCCAGGCGCAACCACAACAACTTGCGTTGCACGCATTCTGGAAATGGCGCCCCAGACAAAGATCGACCGGTCTTTCGGCGCGCTGACGCCTGCTCTCTCAGAATGGATTCTCGAGGCTGTCGACGCCATGGGCTTCGTGAAAACCACGCCAGTGCAGCATGCTGCCATTCCTATGTTCATGAAGAACTCTGACGTGGTTGTCGAAGCGGTCACGGGAAGCGGGAAGACGCTTGCGTATGTACTTGTAGATGTTTACAGTCTTCATGCTGACCTAGTGAAGCTTTCTCATTCCCATTGTGGAACGATTACTCCGATTAGATGCGCCCATCAAGAAGCATCACGTGGGCGCTATCATCATCTCGCCAACGAGAGAGCTGGCAACACAAATCCATACGGTGTTGTGTTCTCTGCTTAAGTTCCATGGTCCTTCAGCTGCTGCACTTGAACCAGAGGACGAAGACAGCGATATGGAAGATGCAGATGCGCCACCAAAACCAACGTTCCCAGTTGGTACGCTCAAAGTCGTCCCTCAACTACTCCTCGGAGGCTCGGTTACGCCAGCTCAAGATCTCAGTGCATTCCTCAAGAAACAAACGAATGTACTTATCGGTACCCCTGGACGTCTACTAGAGTTACTGTCGTCTCGTCATGTTCATTGTTCATCTTCCTTCGACGCCCTTGTCATGGACGAAGCCGACCGATTGCTCGACCTTGGTTTCAAAGATGACCTGCAGAAGATCCTCTCCCGTTTACCCAAACAGAGGCGAACGGGCTTGTTTAGTGCCAGCGTCAGTGAAGCTGTCGATCAACTCATCCGTGTTGGTCTGCGCAACCCAGTCCGTATCGCTGTCAAAGTTAAAGCAAGAGCAGCCGAGAACGGTGAAATTGTGGATAAACGCACACCTGCAAGTCTACAAATGGCCTATCTCGTAGTGCCACCATCACACAAAATACCAGCCATCAAACAGATACTAGCCGAGGTGCAACCACAACCCCAGAAGACAATCTTCTACCTTGCGACATGCTTCGCTGTGGACTATTTCCAGCACGTTCTTCCAGAAGTACTCAAGGGCCACACGATCATTCCGCTGCATGGCAAGCACCCGGACAAGGTAAGGCGGAAGAACTTTGCCAAATTCGTGGACAGTGTCACGCCTTCCATCCTGCTAACCACTGATGTTGCGGCCCGAGGTCTCGACATTCCTTCAGTCGACCTTGTTCTACAGTTGGACCCACCAAGTGATCCGAAGGCATTCATCCATCGATGCGGGCGCGCTGGTCGAGCAGGACGGAAAGGTCTCGCCGTCACGTTTCTCACACCTGGCTTGGAAGAAGATTACGTTGAATTTCTGCGGGTACGACAGACCCCTGTGACCCCACTTACAACACCAAGCATATCTGTCAACTCAGAGGATATCGATCACGTCACAAATACCATCAGGAAGGTTGCGAAGTCCGATCGAGCCATCTACGATAAGGCTCAACGTGGCTTTGTGTCCTGGGTCCGTGCTTACAGTAAACACACCGCGAGCTCAATCTTCCGTGTTGAAGGTTTGGATTGGGCCGAGCTCGGGACTGCCTGGGGACTGCTTCGGCTCCCGCGTATGCCAGAAACAAAGAAGTGGGAGGGTGACAAGTCTCTCGGCGTGACGATGGACTTCGATGCGTTTGCGTACAAGGACAAAGTGCGCGAGCAGCAGCGTCAGACGGAGATGGCAGAGGCGGCGGCTCAGGGCAACACGGGCAAGAAGTTCGTCAAGGAGAATAAGATTGCAAAGGCCTGGACGAACCAGAAGGATCAGAAGACCACGAAAGAGCTCAGGCGCGAGAAGAAGGTGGCAAAGCGGGAGCAGGAGCGTAAGTCTAAATTGACGGACGAAGAACGCCAGAAGGAAGAGGAGCTCAACAAAATGATATCGCAAATGCGGAAGAAGGTCAAGCAGACAGAAGCTGCCGAGGAGGAGGATGAGTTCCAGGGATTCGATGACTGATTTGTCACTAAGGAGCGAGGAAGCATGGGCAAAGTGCAGTCTACCTACGTGCCAGAGATCCGCCATCATGCCACAGCATCACCCCGCCTGGAACTCCATGCAGCTCCTGCCCAGTACTGGGCAGTCTCTGCTCAGTCTGCGCCAGATCGTTTCTTGATTTGGATCACACGCCGCGCCGGAGCAACTATCCACGTACACAAGCTAGAGTCTTCAAATCAAACGGGCGCGGCCATCATGGGTTGTGTCCTTAGCACATTCCCGCGACTCTGAAGCGCTCGCCATCTTCGGTACGGAGGACGTGGTCGCTGTACAGATCAGGCATCCTTCTGGCTTGTGATTGGCCTTCGACTGACCTCCATTCGATCAAGAGGCCCGGGTTGAAACATGATTATGTTGCTGATCGAATTAAGCAATATGAAACTGTCGATTTGCAGCACAACAACTTTCCAAGCAAATCGTCCGCAATGATTCTCTGGGTGGCTGCCAAGATGTCATCTTCTTCGGACCTGTCCTTCTGTCGCCACCATCACCAACAGCGAAGCTATGAATCTTACACGATGCGCTCCGATTGAGCACGCCACTCGCCTAAGCTGCTCTTGTGAAGGTCAACAGCTACTGGTCGTGACGGCTAGCGATCAAGTTGTCATCCTTGTTGCTTATAACATCCTTGCGATGGACGATCTGTCTAGCTTGTCGGCCCGACGAGTTCTGGTCTCGAGTTTGATCAAAACGATATTTGCAACAGCTACACGAAGCGAGGAACTTCTGTAGGCTATATACATTTGAGAGGTGTGAGTTCGTTTGCTATTGATCTGAGACTCCAGAGTTCCGAGGATACCGGCATACCGTTGCAAACCACGCTTGATCTGCGCGTACCCCACGCGTTGCTCCAAGCCTTCCTCGTTTTGGCTCTAAATCCCTAACGAGGCTGAGCACCTCAATCGTCAATCATTGGCGAGAACCTCAATTTAAAGGTCATTCTGGACGAGGAAACAGCAGTTGCAGCTGCTGAGGGTGAGGAAGACTGTGTGCTGGATGGTTTATCGATATGAAAGCTGGAAGCCGGACTCATAGCGACGCTCGAAGTACCGAAGGATACCGAAGGCTTCGCCGTTAACAGTGGCATTATGATCGGCGGCACACAGACTCTCCTCGTCTTGCGCTGGTTTTGGATCCCCAGGTGTCACCGGTCGCCAGGTCCGCGCCTACCAGATTATCTGGGACGGGCACCGAGCTGTAGGTTAACCATACACTAGCGCTGATGCAGAATTTCAATTAGGCTGTAGTCAGTCATGCATTCCTCCTGTCATGCTTTCGAGAGTCAGTGTTTGAAACTTTGACGATAATCATCAAGGAAGTGTGGCGGGCAAACGCCAAGTCGCCGAACACACCCAATCAAATCGTCCAGATTTAATCTTGTCTTCAAAGTTCCTGCGCCAGACTATCGCGAATCTGCGAGACCAAGGAGGCAGATCCTGCAGCTTGTGGCTTCGAAGCTGCTCTTGGCGATGATGGCGGCACAATCCTCTCGTTGCGTGTCTACCATGATCCAATGATTATGCCTCCGTTAGTCACCTTTCCTGCGCAGTGTACTAAAAGTACCGCTTCGACGCAGATTCGTCCCGATCTAGACCTTACGTTGTACCAAAAAAGGGAAGGCTCGACAAAAGGGTGTTCCCGATCTGCGGGCAGCTGTCATTCGCACCCGCCATAGCCACTTGCCAGCTCATTGCAGACTACTGTATTTTCGGGCTGCCCTCCATCCGCGCAAGGGTACACGACCACCATAGCGCAAGATCCCCGGGTTTTTACCCCAGAAAGACGACCTCCATCAGATCACAGAGGCAACTTGGCATGAAATATCCCCGCAAAGATCGGCGGGTGTGTATGAGGAATCGCTGCTAGTGCAGCTTCGAGATACCGAAGGTGAGGAATTTTGACAGGACATACCCGTGTGGGATGTGAATGAAACACCTATATCAAGGGCGACCCTTCCACAACTCAATTGGGTCATTCAACGCACCCCCAGCACAATCACCTTCTTTCATCTTTACTTCTCTACCATCATGCATTTCTCTTCTGCAAGCGCGTTATTCACACTTGCGCCACTTGTGGCCGCATGGCCCAACGTTATCGAGATGGACAGGGCACTCAGGAAGCGTGAAGAGCCTCCACCACGCAACCCCACGTTCAAGTCTAGACGGCCCAACACTGGAGCCTCAGGCCCAGCCCTCACGTTCAATACTGCGGACCAGCTCGTCGATGTCAGCTCCGGCAGTGGTCATGAGTTCCAGTCACCTCGAACTGGTGATATTCGCGGACAATGCCCTGGCTTGAACGCTGCTGCAAATCACGGCTTCATTCCCCGCAACGGTCTGCTCACTACTGTGGACACTGTTCAGGGTCTTAGCGATGCATACAGCATGTCTCCCGATCTTTCACTGTTCTTAGCTGTCGTCTCTATCGCTCTTGCCGGAGATCCTGTCTCGAATCGTTGGTCCATTGGCGGAAAGTTCACACCCACCATTCCAATCTTCCAAGCAACCGGTATTGCCGGTACACACAATCAATATGAGGGGGATGCCTCCATCATTCGAGGCGATGCTTACCTCAACAATGGTAATGTTGGTGTTTTCCAGATGCGATCCTGGGAGCACCTACAGTACTTAGCCAAAAGTCTGTTCGCCCGAAACGCACAGGCCATAACCACCCCACAATCCTCAAGAGCAGCACCTTCTTTAACACCCTAATACTCCATCCAAATGAGATCTTTTGGCACTGAAATTTCGGGCAATCGTATACGCGGGGGTGAATTATCAGAGGCGCAGCGAGTATATTGCTTAGCGCAGGTTGAGGCTGGTGTGTCAACGTCTAAAGTTGCAGAAGCACTTTCCTGCACCCAACGCTGCGTGCAGAAAACAGTTGCTCGATGGAAAGCCACCTCCAGCACCACGTCGCAAGCAAGGACAGGCCGGCCACCTATCTTAAGTAGTAGAGATTATCGCCAGCTACGACGATGTGCTCGCAAAAACCCTCAAATAGAGTACTCCAAGCTCATAGAGGAAGCCGGCCTACAAGACGTCCGGGCCACCCACCCACGAGTATCACGTCGTACTGTTCAACGCGCCTTAGCCAATGAAGGCCTACGCAAGTTCAGAGCAAGTAGACCAAAAAATCAGTACGCGTACAGCCAAATCTCGTCTAGCTCTTGCTCATGCGTGGCAGGGGTTCAACTGGGGCAGGCAAGTCTTTAGGTTTAGCGACGAGTGCAGCGTTGCTCGTGGGTCTGGCCACAATACCACCTGGGTATGGCGATTACCCGAGGAGAAATGGTCTCACGAGATGGTGGAGGAGGTGAATACTGCTCGCCAACCTGCTCGTATGGTGTGGGCATCGATATCGTTGACTCCAGGGGTCGCGTTTGGCGTAGTCCTCTAGTGATTATGACTAGGGGTGAGGCAGCTGCACGGCGTGGGTATACGGCTCAAAGCTACATGTGGGCATTGGAAGAAGGACTCCTGCCCTACTACGGGCCCGGTGAGTGGTTTATGCAGGATAACGCACCTATCCATACTGCGCGTGCCTGTACGGAATGGTTAGAGATTCACGGGATTGCCACAGTCGACTGGCCACCATACTCTCCAGACCTCAACCCAATTGAACACCTCTGGTGGGCGCTCAAGCAGAAGCTTCATAAGCTCCATCCCGAGTTTGACTATATGAGCGACTCTCAAGCTAGTTGGGAGGCATTTGAATTAGGTTTGCACGAGGCATGGGCTGCAATACCCGACTCACTGATCCGGCGACTAATTACGTCAATGCCACGACGCCTAGACGCTGTAAGACAGGCAAAGGGATATCAGACTCGATATTAAGTGTATTTTTATTTCCTTAATACGTATTATCTAAATTAGTCTACGTTGTGTAGGGTTATTCTACTTCAAAGTTAAGCTCGCAATGTTGGTGTTGTGGCTCGTGCGCCCGCGCGAACAGACTTTTGGCACCCGACTGTATATCAGCTGGCGGAAGAGTACACGCTGGACGAGATGGCCGCCCAGTCTGACTATGTCACTCGCTGGTCCATACTCAACAACCCGTACTATTTCTCCGGCGCCTTCTCCGGCATGGTTGCGCCTGCTGCGCACAACTTTGTCGTGAACTTCATGTCCAACCACAGCGCCGAGAATCCAAGTGGTTTCCTCACTCGGGAGGTTCTGAAAAGCTTCTTCGCGGTCACCGGTGATGCTCCCGGACGATTTGTGCACAACCGTGGCCAGGAGCGTATCCCAGAGAACTGGTACAAGCGCCCGTTCAGCAACGCCTACAATATTCCTGAAGTTGTTCTCGACATCCAAACCAATAACGCGATGTACCCTGGCATCGTGCGCATTGGTGGCAACACTGGAACAACAAATTCCTTCGCTGGTGTTGATCTCACTGACCTCACCGGTGGTGCTTTCAACGCCGGTGACCTTGCCGATGGCAACAAGGCTGCTTGCTTCTTGCTGCAGGCATCTATGGCCGGTCTCCCAGATATCAGCAACCCTCTGCTTGGCATTGTTGGCTCTGTCTTTGGTTGGGCTACCCAACAGCTTCGTCCTCTCAGTTCCAAATTTGGTTGCCCTCAACTGGCTACTTTCGATAATCAGCTCTTCAATCAGTTCCCTGGTGCTAGCTACAAGGGAAGCGGAAATGCCTAGACAAGTACACAGAGAAGTAAAAGATGGCTTCGGACTGATTTTCGCAAGTGACGGAGCCATCCAAAGAGTTTGTAGAACCTGGTAAAGCACGTAGTGCACCAGTGCGAAGAAAACGTTCGCGATTCTTGATTCGTAGTCCATATTGAATATGCAAATGAAGAAATCCCACATCTCGGCTTACTTTCCTGTGCTCGACCATTGTCTGTACATTCGCTTTATAACACCCCTTGGCTGTAACGAATGCGGCTGCACCTGCATATACACGCTTCCGTGTTGTACGAAAAAGCGGACACAAGCTTTGAGCTCCAAGAAACAGGAGGGAGTCAGTGCTCACCTCCGCATACATTGCATGCAAATAGACACCCTTATAGCTACAATATTGTCGCTCTTGTATTCAACTATTCTCCACACAGTACTTCTGAGGTGTCAAAGTAGAAGGCGAGATACTAGCGGGTCTTACAGCAGATCATGTCCACGGATCACAACCATCCGCTTTTGCCGCAACCGAGCCGACGCGAGTCCCAGCCTTAGAGAAAGCGATAAAACTACAGCTGAAGTGGTCCAAATGAACTTGTTGCAGGCTGGTGTTTTGAGTCTCTTTATAGTCTGGAGGATGATAAATGTCAGAGTGATTGGACGGGGTCATAGGTGGATCTGGCTTGTCATTATGCGAAGCATGTTGCTGCTTCCCGAGTCTCTAGTTCATAGATGCAACCTTTTTGAAGGCATCTCGTATGCTTTTCACCTTACGGTTGTGATGAAGTACCGTCGTGTAGCCAGCGGGAGCATCTGCACCACTCAGTTTGCCAATGGTCTCGGCCTCAATAATTCCATCTTTGAGTCGAGCATCGACCAGGGTGATGATAGACTCTGAGATGGCATCACGGGCATATGAGAATATGCGCGAATCGAAAGTAGATTCGTCAGGTACAGAAGACTTCAGAAGTTCAGATTTGAAGTCGCTGTTATGGCGGAGCAAAACTGTACTTAACACGCTTCAGCTTGAATTCGTGCGTTGCGGTCCTTGCCTGGCTTCCACTGTAAATAACACCAAGTCACAGTCAGTACAGCCGAATAAGTCCTGCTAGTCCTTGTTGTTAGGACGGGCTTTCCAGGCAGCAGAATGCTTCACAAACGCATAATCATGCTTGTCGATCCTCTTCCTGCAGTGCCAACAAGGCACACCATCTGCGAGAACTTCCGGTCTTGCACTACGGACTCACAATTCCACAGCATCTCGAGCCCCTCTATCCCCATTGCTGTAGTGTATTCCTGATCCTTGGCCATATTGACCTAGGCTGGCCATGCTTCCAGGAGAGGATACTCATCCGCCGAGTGTCGGAACTTGATGATTTCGAACATGTTGACAGATCCTCGTGCAACCTCTACCCTCAACATCCTCGGCGGGTGTCCGTGAGAGGGTTGTGCGAAAACAACAGGGTTTCTTGAGAACTGCTGCGTTCCTTATGCTGAACATGGGGTTGAGACGACAGCAATACTTGCATTGAATGTAACGAAATGCGCATGCGAGTTAGTATATCATCCTTGCGCAGTCAATCTGAATTTGGTGTGGGGTTTTAGACTTCCTCCAGATCACGAGAGGCTTGCAAAGACATATTGACTGTCCCGAGAAAAGAAGGTCACGCATCTGAGCTGGTGCTGCACTAAACAAGAGGTTTTGCAAACGTTTGGCATCATTGAGCTACGTTTCTACATTGTCATGGTTGCATGGACCAATACGACCGCCAGTGCATTTCGTGGCATTTCTAGTAGCCTGTTGTTGCAGTCGACATGGTTGTAGGGTGAATGGGCGACGGGAAGTCCGGCACATAGCTCGTGGTAAGCGGCACAAAAGAGTTCGTATGGGTCGCATTCACCGGTCCGGTCGTGTCGTAGTCGGCAGTGACCTTCTTCTCGCCAGTCGCAATGTCGTAGTGGTACAGCGTGCGGTTGAAGTAGGCGAGCGAAGCCTCAGCTAGTCACCACGTTAGCGCATGTTCACCGCAGAAAAGCATTATATCCTAACGGATCTTGGGAAGACTTACGCTGGTAGTAGGGGATTTCATGACCCGATTCGTAGATGCGCGCAAAGCTGAAGTTGCCATACTGCCTCACCTCGCCGTATTCGGTACCATCGACTGTCATAGCTTCGTAGCCTGCGGCACGGAATTCCTTGCTGTGGGTGTAGTCAACCGCAAGACTGATGGCCTGACCACCGAACCAGTTGCCTAAATAAGATGAGCAAGTATTTCAAAGACATGACAACATGCGTATAGACTTACAGATGTAATCAGCATCGCCGTAGGCCAGACTAACGCGCACATCCTGGTTAAGCAGATGCTCAAGATCCAGCCTGAAATTGGGGTAAATGAAATCACCAGTGTTCTGGAACTGGTAGTAAATGCCGTTGTTTCCTGAGTAGTTGAGAGTCACACCCAGCGCCTGCTGCACCTCCGGCAAGTTAAGGTAATCAGGGTAGTAAGATGGGGGTGTGGGATCGTCGTAAGGATCTACGTAACGGTCAATCAATCTTCTCGTACGCTTTATACTGGCATCACTTACGGCGGATGTCATAGACACCGCGGCCACTGTAGTAATAGTATGGCGACTCGACGTTGTCACGGCACATGTCGGCGGCCTCATTACAGATTTGCAACACACCGGGCGTCAGCTGCGCATTGGTGATTGGTGCGTCGGCATCAAAGTAGCTGGCATTACCTGCAGCTGCGGCACGGCAAATCTTGATCTGATCGAGGCAGCCGTTGTGCATGAAATTTGCGAATTTGGCATAGCTGTAAACGGTGTCGTTGTAGGCCTTGATGCCGTAAGTGCTGGAGAGGTCAGTCGAGACTCAAATCCTCAAATAACGTCTAGGCCTACTTGTTAACAGCAAATTCTGGGTAGTATTCTGCCTGGACAGACTCGTCGATAATGCCGTTAATTATGCCCAACGAGTTGAAGTTGAGAGGGTAGCCTTGCATGCTGCCGTTCTGAATCCTCAAGTTCTGGTCATAGAAGTAGTTGAAGAAAGCGGGTCCGTAGTGACCACCATATGACTCAGTGAAGAGGTTGAAATCCTTCGGTGTGCCAATCTTGGTGTCAAACTTGGGAATAGTGTTCAACAGGGCCTGGAGAACGTGCTACAAACTGTTAGTAATCGTTTTTAAGGCTCAGGGTATCTCAACTTACGAAAGTCGCAGCGGCAGCAAGATCGGTAGTCTCAATTGTGCCCTCATTCAAAGGCACAAGGAGTGGATACCGACCAGTAGCTGGCCATTCTGTCGAGTTGTAGTGGAAATCTGAAGACCACGGATTGAAGCTGCCAACACCTTGCTTCTGATAACTGAACCCGGTACCAACGGGTTGCGAGATGTATAGCATGTTGGACACATTGTTCCAGCTGTAAGGGTTATTGACCGTTGTCAGGTTTTCAGTCAGCATGCAAGGTCCGTTCTCTTCAAACAAGCCGATCAGACTGTCTGATCCAGGACCGCCATTGAGCCAAAGCGTGAAAGGATCGGACTCCGGCTTGTTGCGCGATTCGAAGAACCAGTAGAAAACGTGAACCTGACCGGAGTTAGGGGCGTATTAATCCCAGTAAAAAGCTACGTACATCGGGCGTAAGGTCGACGTATCCCGAATAGCTGTCTACACCTGGAGTGGTCTCGCAGATGCCAGGGTTCTTGTAGCGAACGGTGACATTGCTCGGAGCATAGGCGGTCTTGTAGTCGCTGGTCTCCTTTGGCAAATATAGATGGTCTGCACGCTTGGACCATTGCTTCTTTGACACGGCATTGGCTTGCAGCGCAAGCGAAGCAAGAGCTACTGAGGTCACCGTCTTCTTGAACATGGCAACGATTGAGGACGAAACTGCGCGTACAGGGACCGTCAAGCTTCCTTGGCGTATTTAAGCACCCATCGAAAAGCTTGTCGCACGACCTGATTGAGGTCATTATCGCAAAGCTGCTGCGGGGTCTCATGTGTGAGCCTGGTCTACGCGTGGTCTGCAAGTTTGCTCCTGCCTATACTAGCTTAGACGCCCTGTCTATCTCTCAACCCAAACTCCATACGGCTCTCGTGCTCACCGGCACCAACGAATGACGTAGTTTTCGGAGTTCAGTTCCAAGCTGTTCCTGCAAAGTTTCCACAAGTTCATTATGAGCTTCCTCATGAGTCGTAGAGCGGTCAGAAAAATGGCTTGGGTGTCGTCCCGGGCGTAGTGCAACCGCATAAAATCGGTATTGCCGGACAGCAAACCAATATGAAAAGAAGTCGACGACGGTACAAGATCGACCGACACTGCGACTTTACTGCGATTTGTCAATAGGGATAGGTGCGCGCGTGTCGGCGTTCTTTCCAATCGACCTGTCAAAATACGCTGTTCAAGAGCCTGGAAGCGGCAATCGAGTACCACGGGTCTTCAAGTCCCTCGGCGGGAAATGCACGGACGCAGATTGAAGGATCCTCTCACGTCAAGGAAACAGCCCGATGAAAACACAGGGTGGATTGTACCTATGAAAATCATCGCCAGCCTGCAGAAACCGGGTTAGTCGCTGCTGAAGAAACCCTGCAACTCTGGAGCTCCGGATGTGTAGCCAACTTCTGCCATGAGGGGCTGCATGCCGTCAAAACCGATACCACAATTTGGTCGCCATCGTGCGCAGGGACATCTTCTGGAATCGGACTGCTTCAGATTCTGGATGAACAGCAGCAAGAGCTCGATCTCACCGCAATTATCCAAAGAAATCTAGCAGGAGCAGACTGATCAGATCGTTCTGAAACCTGCTGCCAGCATTTAGAACCCAGTTTCTCGAAGCCTATTCCTGGGGATTCGCAGCCTTGCGAAGGGTATCTCTGGATTCTGGGGCCAGGATGGCATTGAGAATTTCAGACGAATCTGTACATGCGGCGCTTGCAGAGGATGCTCGGCGTAAGCCTAGAGTGTATGAAGATGCTAAGTGCATTGTGCTACTCGTCTTACGGCTCGTTTAGTCGTGGTCGATGACAAGCTTTGAGGCTTTGAGGCTGCACACGCTAGCTCAGCTGTGTCAAACAGTACTCCGCAACAGCGACGGCGCCAGCCCCACCTGGAAGCCAGTTGGACTCCACCGCAGCGGCTGTTGAGCCGCACAATTTCATGAGGCGGGGAACAGGTGAGGCAAGGTGGTAGTGGGGATGCGTATTGCTCAGTCAGTTAGTCACGGGAGTGGAGGCCTTCACATCTTCCAAGTGAAAGCTTCCGTTGAACATGCTGAGTCTTGACAGCCCCAGAATTTCTGCGCGTGAGGAATGTCGTTGCTCAGGGTCTCAGGGCGTGAACCCTTTCGGTGCAACAATCGCTGGCGGGACAAGCTTCTCCGAGACCCTGAAGTAGCCAACGTCATAGTGTGTCGCCACTATTTCTCTCTGATGGTTCAGTCGTGGTGAATATTGACCACGCGAAACAAGCTGAGATGTATGGGTGTAGCTGAACGACGACAGGGTCCAGCAGGATCACACCAAGCTTTTGAGCTTTGATCTGGCCCCACCTGTGCGCTTGACAACTGCGGCCGGACAAACACTGGCATTATCTTTTGGGCCACGTGCATGAAGAACGCGTTCACAGCTGTTTGTAAATCGTGAGGTATCTGAAGGGTAAACAGCACCACCACTTGTCAGGTCACGCAAGTCGCGCGGCAGTGCAGCGACCCCTCCTCGCCCTGATTAAAGGACCGCCATGGTGTCATAGCTGCTGAGTGCATCGCAAAGAATCTCGGGACAGACGTTCCTAGTCCATTTCGACATCAGAGCACACCCAGCACGCCATTGTTTGTACTAATAACAGTGGTGCTTGGTGTTGCTAGATCCAGCACCATTGGCACCGTTACACGAATAGCTCCAACTAGCTTTACTCACAGGTCTTCACGCCCGCGGCTTCTGCACAGCCATGGCCAAGGGCCCTGCAGCCGTCTTCATTGCTAGGTGCGTACCTCACACAATAACACATGTGTCAAGCTGACATGACAGGCACGGCGCGCGACTCGACGCCTCAGACAAGTCATGGCACCTCACATCACCGACACCATACGATCCACCCCTCACGTACGGCGGCTGGTCCCAAGCCAAAGCTCTGGGCCTACGAATCGCAGCACTGCTACACCAACAAGATATCGAGGAGAGTGAGGCGGTGAAGAGCGGAGCAAACGCTGATCTGGCGCATCTCGAGTTCAGCGTGCTGGATGGCCCCAAGCCGCAGCCAGCTCGACCCAAGAAGAAGAAGCGCAAGATCGTCATACACTCGAGCCCGTTCCTGAGATGTGTCCAGACAAGCACGGCAGTCGCGGCGGGCATCTCGCAATACAAGCCAGAAGCAACACCCAGGCTTGGAGTGCCAGCGCCATCAAAGGACAGGAGCGGTGTTCTGGGCAGTTCCCCACTGGCGCAATCGTCACGCTCCCAGTCGCCGCGTTCAAGGTCGCCCTCGGTGCAGCCTGCGTACCTCGACCCACTTGCCGACACCAATCTCGAAGTCTACTCGAAGCCGCGCAAGGGCGAAGAGAAGATCCTCCTGCGCATCGATGCCTTCCTCGGCGAATGGTTGTCGCCCGACTACTATGAAGACATCACGCCACCGCCGAATTCGACGCTGATGGTGGCAGGCGCGAAGGCAGACTTGCTGCGAAGGGGTGACAACTTACAGGCACAGCCAGATGCAAACAGCAGCAAGGGCCATTTCCCGGGTGGCTGGGGTGGATCTAGCAAAGGAGCTGTGGCATCGGGGACACCAGCTCAGTCTAGCGTCGACAACGATGCATTGTCCAGCATGAACAGCCTTGCACAGAGCCTGCCCCCGACCAGAGAGCGTGCTGGTAGTACTAGCAGCAGCGCCGGAGCTGTACAGCCAAGACCAAGGGGCAACTTCCTGTCACTCAATCCGTCCACCCGTCATGTTAACAGGAAAAACTACAACTCACCCGCGCCGTCGTACTCCGTCTCTGCGTCCGATCCTATACCCCGGGGCTACGTTGCTCATGCTCAAGAAGCATGCGTCACAGTCGATTTTCAATGGGATAGCATGCGGCCGCCGCAGAATTGGGGCAATGGAGGTGAATATGGCGATGAATGGAGTACAATGCATAAGCGATTCCGCAAAGGGCTCGCTGGTATGATGGAATGGTACAGGGCGCACGGCGCAACACCACCGAAGGACCCTTTTCCAGGCTTTACGTTCTCAGATAGACCGTCCGAGCCTGCAGAAGAGCCAAAGCCATCAGCACCTCAAGTTACGAACTTCGCTGTTAACCCTCTGCCACTCCTGAATAGCAAGGCGGAGGATGAAGAGGAGGAACTCGTGCTGGTTCTGATTACCCACGGCGCAGGCTGCAATGCCCTGCTTGGTGCAATTCAGAACCAGCCCGTCTTGATCGATGTCGGCCTTGCTTCTTTGTCTATGGCGGTACGACGAGACCATCCACGAAAGCCGTCTGCACCGACAGTGTTCGAGCGACGGCTGTCAGTCGCGGATCCTGGCATGTCGGAGTCGTACGAGATGAAGATGCTCGCATCCATAGACCATCTGAGGCCAGGCACGAATCCAGCGGTCATCTCGGCGCCCGAATCTGCAACTCAACCACCCGCTGTGCACGCCAGTCCAACGACCGGTAACTACAGGAGACGGTTTACTGGTGGTTCGTCTGGAGCAGGTACACCCAGCGATTCGCCTTTTGCACTCGATGCCTCGTACAGAAGCTGGTTGGGCAATGCCACCAGTGTGCGTAGAACTGCAAGCTCAGGCTCAAACTCGCGATACAGCCATCTCAATGACAGTGGCATCTCGTCACCATCGACTGGCTTGTGGTCTAGTCCTCGTATGACAGCACTTGATGCAAGCAGCGATGGCAGATCAAGTCCAGGGGCTGACATGGTGCTCAACTTTGCAAATCAGCAGCCTGCACCGAAGCCAAAGCCAGCAGTCGCCCCCGCCGACCAGCCTGCTCCGACCAGTACTGCTATGAGCACGAACGAATTGACCAGAATGACGACTAATGAGCAGACAGAGTCTGGAGATTCTGTAGCCCCGCTTCCATCTTCACTCAATCGTACGAATAGTACATCGAAGCCGGTTGTTGCTGGTGGCTTATGGGGCGCAAAGCCTCAGGCGACCACTCATCAGGGCCTCTGGGGCTCACCAAAGCTCACCGGCGTAACCGAGCGAGAGAGCGGGCCTAAGAGGCGGTGGACGATCACGGAGCACAACCAGTGATCTGGTCTGAGATTCACATCAGAAGTTTTGCGCATCTCTCACTCAACCAGCGCTGCACTTTTGGAGCAGCTGGTGTTTGCATTTCTTTTAAGCGTTAAGCAAGTCATGAGGGGCGGTCGGTACTCTCAACATTCATCTCTGGTCTAAAGTTGAGCATAGGTCGGTGGGATTACTGCAGGAACGCGGCTAGCTTATACAATGTAATCCTATTCGCTGTGTATTCTCCGAGAAGATTCGACCGATGATTTGCAAGCTCATCCTACAGAATACAGTGACGCAATGCTCACAAGATCACCTTAAACCCAGGACGCAGCAACCACTTCACCGCCGACCCAACCAACCCCACATCAGCTCCGTTCGACTCAATACTACCGTCACCGTCTAACCATTGTTTCGCAGCATCCACGTCAATTTTTGGAAGAGCCGCGACACGCAAGCCCCACTAAACACCCCGCCAAAAGGAACACTCGCATAACGCGCTGGAGCCGCAATCAATTCTGTGATTCGACACGGCGCGCGGCCCGCGTGGCTACCCGTCATTTAGTGGCGGCGATAGCTCGCCTCGCGCGCAGTCGCCGCCTGAAGGCTGCTGCAAGAGACCGCGTGAACGGTTCCTTCACAGTCGCGAACGTTTCAAGATGTCGGTTAAGTAAGTACCCTTTCTTTAAGTACATCGAGGCTCCCATTGCAGCGGCGCGATAGGGACGCAGGCGTTGTCTTTGGTGTTGCTTCTGCCCCTCATTATCACACCCCGCGAGCCCCCACCGAAAGAAGCATGGGAAGCAAGAAGGACCTGAAGAAGGGCGGGACTGACAGGAAGCGCAGCTGGGTCATGATTAGTGAGAGCGGCGGCTACACACCTTTGCCCGGCGAAACGACGCTCTACCAATCTCCCCAACGCACAACGCTCAGTCTGCAGTCGAGCCACCGACTCCCGCCTGCTGAGGCCTACAGCCAGCAGTGCAAGAATGGAGTCGTGTATCTCACGAACCGACGGGTACGTCTTCTCCATGCTCCAGACTTCCTGAGCTGTTCTCGGTACTGACGCCTGCCCGCAGATAATATACCTCCCCGTGACACCAACACCCACCTTCCAGTCTTTCGCCGTGCCGATCCTTAACGTCGCCGACTCCCGCGTAACAGCACCCTGGTTCGGCGCCAACAAGTGGGAGGCTCTAATACACCCGGTCGTCGGCGGCGGCATACCACCCTCCCACTCCGAGCTGGACTGCACAATAGAGTTTAAGGAGGGCGGCGCATTCGATTTCCACAACACGTTTGAACGCTTGAAAGAGCGACTGCGGCAGACTCTCGACGTGGCGCGCGAGACAGGCGTCGACGAGACAGTTGCCGCAGGGAACGTGAACATGGAGGATCTCCCGGCGTATGAGGACAGCAGGCAGCATACAAGGGTGCCAGAGGAGCCACTGAGCCCGCCGGCGAGCGCGGGACTGAGCGGTCCTGCTCCTCCTGCTGCTGCCACCGCTCCTCCACCGCCGCCAGATAGCCCGCAGAGGTCGAGTCCGCTGCAGAGTCCACGGCCATTCCAACCACCCTCTGAACCACCGCCCGGATATGAAGAGGTGCAGAGGAGTAGCATTGCAGATGAGCTGGAGCGGAGGCTGTCAGACCCCCATTGGGACGAGGAATTGCGGCGGTGATGGATACACATCTGGGAGCGCTCAGATCGTTCAAGGATGTTATGAAAGCATGGCGTTCAGGAGGAGTCAACATAGCCTATAGTCAGGTTCTACTAGCATTTAATGCAAACACGATGGAAAATAGGATCCTCTGCATTGATGAACTTGAAATATGGGTGCGGAGGTATACGTGAGCCGCACTTCAGAATGCTTCTGACAAGACACCAGAATATGGTACAGACACATGCTACGCGATCTCACCCACGTTCACGCGCCCGGATGAAGCATGTGAAAAGCTCCCCGTCCTCCGCCGTCAGCTGCATCTGTGAGCATGTGAAACCAGCCAGAATGTGGGGCGCAGTCCGGGGCACACTAACCACAAGCAGCGTGCCTCGGCTTCGGTCAGCGCCCAGATGACTTCACTCGGGAGACTGAAGAAGCCAACGTTTCGCACTTTCCCCTCTTACTCTCTCCCTAAAATCTCCCATTCTGCTGTCCCAGCCAGAAGATTCTACATATACAGCCACAATGACACAGGCACCACAAAAAGGTATGTTACGTCATTACTGAATGGTGAAGGCATGAAGCTGTAGAGGACGGCCTGGTATGTGACACAAGGCTGACCTATTGTAGCTCAGGAGCGTCTTGCTCAGATCGGGAACCACCTCGGTGGAAGCCCTGACGGTCAATCGGCCGGAAAGAAGGGCAAGGCCAGTTTGTTGGAGAAGCACGCCGACGATGTAAGTTCTGAGAGCTCATTCAGATTCCCAAAGCAGAATCTGGGATTCAACAACACCCAGAAGCTTCACCAAGGAAGAGACTGACAGTTTTCAAGGTCGTTGTCACATGCGCTCTCCGCACAGCTTTCACAAAGGGTGGCAAGGGGGGTTTCAAAGACACACAGAGCGCCGATCTGCTCACTGGCGCCTTCAAGACCCTGATCGAGCGCTCCGGCATCGATCCCTCCCTCGTCGAAGACATCGCCGTCGGCACTGTACTCGCGCCTGGTGGCGGTGCGACTGAGTTCCGTGCTGCTGCCCTCGCAGCCGGCTTCCCTGTCACTGCCGCTGTCAAGAGCTTGAACAGACAGTGCTCATCCGGCCTGCAGGCCTGCGTTGACATCGCCAACGCCATCAAGAGCGGTATGATTGAAGTCGGCATCGGCGCTGGCAGCGAGAGCATGTCAACACAGTACGGACCCAACGCTGTCAGCGAGCTCAGCGAGAACCTTGAAAGCCACAAGGAGGCCGCCAACTGCAAGGTACCCATGGGCGTGCTATCCGAGCAGATGGCCAAGGATAAGAAGATCTCGCGCGCAGACCAGGACGCATTCGCTGCAAAGTCGTTCCAGAAGGCCGTCGAGGCCCAAAAGCAAGGCCTTTTCGACGAAGAAATCGCTCCCCTGACAGTCAAGTGGACAGACCCCAAGACCGACGAGGAGAAAACCATCACCGTGGCCAAAGATGACGGCGTCCGCGAGGGCATCACAGCCGAGAGCCTCGGCAAAATCCGCGCCGCCTTCGCCAAAGACGGCTCCATCCACGCCGGCAACGCATCGCAGATCTCCGACGGCGCAGCCGCCGTCCTACTCATGAAGCGCAGCACCGCCGAGCGCCTCGGGCAGACCATCATCGGCAAGTTCGTGCAGGCCTCCATCGTCGGCGTGCCGCCGCTACTGATGGGCGTCGGCCCCGCTGCCGCCATCCCCGTTGTCCTCGAGAAGACGGGCCTCGACAAGAGCGAAGTCGATATCTACGAGATCAACGAGGCGTTTGCGAGTCAGTGTCTTTTCTGCATTAATGAGCTGGGTCTGGATCAGAAGAAGATTAATCCCAAGGGGGGCGCCATTGCGTTCGGTCACCCGCTTGGTGTTACCGGTGCCAGGCAGGTTAGCACGTTGCTGACGGAGTTGAGGAGGACGAAGCAGAGGATTGGTGTTACGAGTATGTGCATTGGAACTGGAATGGGTATGGCTGCTGTTTGGGTCGCCGAGTAAATATGTAAGCTTGGAGATTGTCAATATATTAAAACAAGTTCCAGTAATGGCAGTATTGAAGCACCGCTAAGTGTCGTAGTGGTGCCGTAGATCATTAATGTGTCCGTGTCCCTCACTATACCCCAAGCTCATTCCCTTGCAAATGACTTTGCTGGCGCCATGAGTAAAAGGAGACATGAATAGCTTCATCTCGATTTGTCGGTTCTGTTGTCCTGCTATCCTCTACCCCAGCATCCCACGCACCCCATGATAAAGCCTTACATGCCTGATCAAATTGTCCTTGCGAGAACAAGTGACATTGCACCCCGAGTACGCACATCTGAAGCCAGTTTCCGCCGGGAAGTGGTCCCTGTGCGTGCTCTGGTGCCGTTGGAGATCCCTTTTCAAGCCGAACGCTTTGTTGCAGAGCTCGCAGCTAAAGCGGCGGTTGTGCGCGCGATGGATGTGCGCTCTGGAGTTGGCTGGTTAGCATCGCGGTTCGCGTAGTGCAGGGTGAGTACTTGCGTTAGTTGACCGGGGGTACGGACGCGTCGCGTGCAGGTTGGACACACTAGGCCTTCGTTATTGGGAGTGGGAAATGTGTCTGATGCGAAGGCTGGTCCGGCTGGGGCGTGGGTATTTTGTTCCGCGGCGGGACTACAGTGTGTCAATACGTATGGCTTCACTATTACACCCTTTCCAGCGCATTTACCGGTCTTGTTCTCGGGCGGAGATGTTCGAGTCTATTCCCGCACTTGATCGTTCTTCTGTGGTGGGGCTTGTGGTCGGTGTTGTTGTGCGCGTGTCGTCCGAATGGGACTGCCACTGAGAGCTGTTGTTATCGTTATATGGTTCGAGGGCTTGCCGGCTGGACCTTTGACTGTCATTACTGCTCTGGCTTGAGGCTAAATCTTCCACGGCAGGACTTTGAAAAGTTGAGTTCTGGTCGAATCGCTGCTGTAAAGCCACCTCATTATGAGAACCATAACCGGTAAGTCCTGAGCTTGAGTAATTAAGAATGACGGGATTCGGCCCGTACTCTACTTCGGAAGGTTCTATTGTTTCGAGAACGATTTCTAGACTTTGAAACCCACAGAGTCTTTCACAGCCTGTACAAAAGCCTTCATCCCATTGAATCCAGTCATCTATTTCCTGTCGAGCGCCACTATTGTTGGGGGTTGCAGGAAACACCCTGCGCCTCCAGCTTTGTCGATGCGGTATGTGCTGTATACCGATGAAGAAGAACAAGACGGTCAGGGCCGTCAGCACAGACGTACCGAGCCATGTGGTTGCGTCGACTTGGAGAGGAATAAGGGCCATCATATTCTATAGTAGATGTCATCGAACTGTGGGGGTGAAGTGCCTCTTTAAATGGGAGTTGGGAGGCATGTCAGTATAGTCAACCTGCCAATAAGCGCCTGCGCTAGTCCGCCCGCAAATGTATGCATGTTTCAGCCTTGTTGAATGAAGCGATTCCTTCAAAGATTCTCCCAGTACCAAACCCCCTAACTCAAATCCAAAACCTCCACCTCGCTCTCCCTCCACCTTCGTCTTTCCCTACCCTTCAGTACCACACCTGCATCTTTCGCCGGACTCTCAGCATCGACATATGTCCACGCACCAACCAGACTCTTCCTGAGCATGATCTGTCTCTTCTTTTTCTCCTTGGCTTTCCACGCCGCGGGCGGCGACTTCTGCGGCTCTGGTGAAATGCTTGTGGGGTGTCTAGGCGAGCGACGCAGCGAGGATGAGGGCGCTGGTGTTGGGGATTGCTGTGGTGGGATGATGGGGGAAGAGAGGCCTGTGAGGTCGGGAGAGTCGAGCGCGGGGGATGGAGAGGTTGCTGGATGGAGATGTGGCGAGATGAGATCGAGGGTGTCGATTTGAGTCGTTGCTGCTTCAGGGGTATGAAGAGTTGGCGGAACATGATTAAGCTTCACTGGCACGGGATGTGCTGTTCGTGGTTGTGCGTCTGTTAGATCCAGGCTGTCAATCTTTGGGGACGGTGCTTTAGTCTTATTGAGCCGTGGCGAGGTGCGCCGTGCTCGGGTGATCCCTGCATCAGTTTTTGACTTCTCCCTGCTTGAGGACCTTGACGACGAAGAGGAATAGGGTGCATTGGATAATATCGAGGTGGGTGGCGGTCTTGGTCGTGTTGTTTGAGCGGGCACTTGGAGCGGCGGTGAAAATGTTAGATCAAGGGTATCAATAAAATCAGAAGAACGCCGTAGTTGAGTGGGTGTGGGGATTGGTGCATCGTCGAATAGGCTCGCTGTGTTTCGTAATGTCGTCGGTGTCTGTGAGGCTCGCCATGTGTCGAGCGTAGTCTGCCTTCCCTTTCCAGGTAAAGCAATCACTGATGTGGCACGTGTTGACTTCGTCGTCCGCGTTATCGCCTTCTTAGGGCGAGCTTGCGACGGGCAAGCCTGGGTAGGCAACTTGGCTAGATCCAAAGTCTCGATTGTATCCATGAGAGGTGGCGAGTCCGAACGCTCTGTTCCAGCAGTCAGATCAGCGCGAAGTGTCTTTGAGCGCTGTATAGGCGCTCGCCGTCTGCGCTTCGTTACGCTTGCTGGCAATTCTTCCAACACCGGAGGGAGTGACTTGTTCCCAGTCGGAGATATCGCAGGAGGTTTGCTCTGCTGTCGCACAGGCGAAGAAGACACCAGATCGACTAATATATCAATCGACGGGGCTGGTGGTGGCCGTACATCGTTGCTTGACGCTTTGGACGACGCTCGGAGCAGTCTTGACCCGGACTTGGTCACCTTCGCAAAAGCCTGAATGCCCGCCTGTGCTTCCGGTGCATTTTTGGTCCGTCTTGCTGTGGTCTTGGGCTTCGGTGCAGCCCTGCTCGGTTCTTGACTCGCAGCCCTCCTAGGCTTCTGCTTTGTCTGTCGCTCGGCCTCCCAGTCTTCCACTTTCAAGGGCACACCAACCTTGACAAAGGTCTCCAAAACCCACACCCTAGCCGCTTTGGATGGGTCGAACTTCGTGGGACCGCGCTTCTTTGGCCCATCCTCGACGTCATCCTCCAAATCTAGGGCAAGATCTTCGTCGTCGCCGGCGCCTTGCTGCGATGGAGGTGGAAGCTCAAAATCGTCATCAGGCTCTTCTTCGTCGAGGTTGATCTTCACGAGCTCGATCGGGGTGAAGCTCACACGCAATTCCGTGCTGTTGTCGGTGACGGCATGCTGGCGCTTGCCATGGATGCCCTTAACCAGTAGTCCCTCGTCCTCCTGAATGGCCTTTATGTTTTCAGCAGGTAGACGATCGGTCTGATCAGCTCGTAAGCGCAACGCTCGGACAAGGAGCGATGGCGCAAGACTGCGGATGAAATGTTTTGCTCCCTCGAGCTTCGCCCAGTCGAAAGCGTCTCCGGTGAAGTCACGCAGACCGGGGTAGTCAAGTTCCCGATCCCAGTTGATCGATCGTCGCAGCTTATCCAGCCCGGTCTGCGTTGATATCGCAGGGTGAGTGTAGTATCCTAGAATGTCCAATCGAGGGAAGTCGTCCGGTATCTTCAGAGCGCCGTGCTTGCGCTTGAAGAGCTTGCTCTCATTTGTCTTCAGCTCGTGCTGCAGCCGCGTCCTCCATTCTGACATGGCAACGGAGTCATGTCTGGGTATCCTGCACAGGTCGCGACCAAAACCAGCCTTGGCAGCCTCACAAGCTGTCTTGGGCCCACACCCAGGTATTCCTTCAGGCACATAGTCTCCACCGCTCATCAGCGCCACCAAGATCATGCCCTCGCGATCTAACGCTGAGGGGCCGTTCTTCGTCTCAATAGCATCGTAGACGTTCACGTGCGTCGGCGTCTTGCCCGACTTCTCCGGGGACCAATTGCGGATGGTGATGCCGCTTCCAAACATGAGTGTGTCGACGTCCTCGCTCAGCACCGCGTCCACTATGCCCTCGCGTTGCAACAGAGCGCATTCTGCCTCGGCTTCACCCGGCGCAAGGTGTATGGGATATCCGAATTGCTTCAGCAGCTGCTTGGCCAGGAACTCAGGTATGGAGGCAACATTGGGTCCGGTGCGCTTGTTGCGCTTGAAGGGCGGCTTATTGGGTCCATCGAAGACGAAAACTGGGTGTATTGACAGGGCGATGAGGCGGAGGAGGCGGTAGTAAAAGGTTCGCAGCGCAGGGTTCGTGCCGCCTGCAGCAGTAAGTAACCTATAGCACTGTGCGCAAAGCTGCTGCGCACCCACCTTTGCTGGCCTGGATCTGGAAGAGCCATATGGATGTGTCTATAGCAATGCGCAGCGGCCGACCAGTCTCCTCATACTTCTCGACGGCGAGCTTCGAGAGCGCCACACGCCGCCCTGGGCCAATTTCCTTGTAGATGCTGCGGGTGTTAGCAGCAGAAATACACACAGACAACGCGCTGCTCACCCATGGATTCCCATCACGACTCCACCGCCCAACTCTTGACTCGTTCGATGTCGCTGCTGATGTGCTGCCTGGCGGCGACGATGGTGGAGCAGGGATTGTATTGATTGTCACCACGGCAACGGCGGGACGCGCCCAGCTGCAAGCTTCGGGCTGATGCAAGCACATGTCGAGTACCGTGACACTTCACGACTAACGGCAGGATTATGGAAGAAACCACGCCCCGAGGCAGAGCAGAAGCCAGGAGGGGATACGCTGCTCGCAGCTACTCCTCTTCACCAGATCCGCTTGCTTTGTCGACCCACGAAAACACGATAACATCAACGCGAAAGCCGCAAAACACCCCACGCGCACAATCACGGACGAGTTCGCCAGCAAAACAGAATCGTCAACTGACCATGCAGGAGTTTGAGATTTCTTCACCAGTCAAGTCGATGGTCATGAACACACCGAGGACGGGAGGCGCAAGCCCGTGGCGTATCAAGGTTACAGTGCAGGCCGAGCCTGAAAGCGACGGCGAGAATTCCATGTCACCCATGGTCAAGAAAGTCACTCGAACGAAAACCACGACAATTCCGTTGAAAGACCACGATGCGCCTACGCCCATGAAGCGTGGACGGGGACGACCCAAGAAAACAGATGCTGCTGGCAGCACACCAGCTAAGACCAAGCCAAAGGGTACACCGGCGAGAAGAACAGCGAGATCGAGGTCTCGAGGCACGAGCGTTGGCCCTGCAGAATCAAGCACCACAGACATCAACACAGATACACTACCGAAGAAGAAGCGGGGCCGCCCGAGGAAAGTGGTGCACCCGGCAACCGAGGACGACGAGACCCTGGTTGTCGATCTGGCGGATGAGGGAGGTACGCAAAGTCACGAGAACACACCTTTACCCACCGAGCAAGCACGAACAATAGCCCTCAACCTCGACACACCGCAAGAATCCGACAAATCGAAGCCCCCGCCGCGCAAAGGTACGCCGCATGCTATCAATCCGCTCACGATAGAGATCTCTTCAGACGAGGATTCGGACGAAGACAGCGAAATTCTCACACCGGCGTCTGTTGATGACGATGAAGCTCAATCGGCGGATCCCCGAAGGCGCCGCTCCACACAAGTATCTCCTGGACCTGCGGAGGACGTTGATTCTGCGGAGCCATTCGAACACGAGGAAGACGACGATGATATTGAAGCTGAAGCAGACAATTTTGCGTTTGACGAGGGGACTACGAGAATGCCAGACGACTCAACCATCATCGATAGCGAAGGCTTCAGCATCATCTCCGTCGATTCCCTACCCTCAAGATCAAGCCCACCAAAGATCGGTGAAACTCAGACTGCGGCAGTACCAAGTATTGCAAGTGTCATTGGCTGCAATCCACAAGTTCCTGCGAAGCAAGCGATCCGTGAGCAAGGCGCAGCCTCCAAGTCGTCTCCAGGACCTTCACGTCAGGTTCCCACCTCAAAGCCGGTCCAGTCGTCTCCTGGTCTCGCACAACCACGTTACATCACTCCAGCTGTCGACAACGAGAACCCTTCAGCTCCTCCGAGCATTCAGCCTACTCGCGCCAATCCCGCTCCGATCGAAACACCAAAGATGGGCCGGGCTTTGACAGCCAGCGTCGGCTTGCAAGGAGTCTTGGATCCGTCTCGCCTCACTCCAAAGTCATCCGAGGAGCCCGCTACTGATCGACGTGGATCTCTTGACGATCTGTTCAGAGGGTTCAGCGAGAAGTCACGCAAGCAACTACAAGACGGGCTTCGTCTGGGCGAGCAGCTTGCGCAGGGCCAGGAACCTCAGCCATCATCGTCTAGGTCAAATGAAGGACGCAGAGACAGTGCGCCGAGAGAGAAACCCATCAGAACTCAGCGAAAATGGCGGACGCGTCTTCTGACACCCGAAGAGGAGCAAAATGGCCAGCTCGTAGTACCCGCTGCCGAAGTGACTGAGGTCCAATATCCAATGTTGCCCGCTGAGGAGCAGGTGAACCCGTTACCCAGCCCAACGCAGAGCGAGGACGAAGGAGAGATGAGCTTCCAGGTCGACAGCATTGTTGCTAGTGTAATGGAAGACGAGGTTGAGGGATCGCAGACTTCAGCAGTCAAAAAAGGAGCATCAGGTCGTGTATATTCAGAAACACAAGCGATGAGCAACGAAGTCGAAGGGGACGTCTCAGACATATGGCAAGAGGAGGGTAGCCGAGCCTCCGACTCTGCGGAGCCGACGCCCTCTGAACAATTTTCGTCCCAAGAGCCAGATCTGTTCATTGAGAGTGTAGCCACTAGGCCTGGCCGTGGAAGATTTCAGCGTCGAAACATGCGTCAAGCCCGGCAAGATTCAGCCACCACGTCAGACCCAGCTTCTGTCAGCATTAGTAAGGGCAAAGCGAGCGCTACCGATCGAAACGATGTACAAGCGGACTCTGAGGAGCTCGATGACAGCTTTGCGAGCGAGGGCAGCGACGACACTGGCATGTTCTTCCAGTCAAACTTGCCCGCAATCTACGAGAAGAAACGTCGCGATCGACACCAACCCAAAATCGACAAGCTAGATTTGTCCTTGTTGTTGAACGAGGGCGAAAGCTTGCAATCGGAGCCGTCTCCCGAAAAACCAGCAGCTCGGGCGCAGCCAAATCCATTCTTGGATACTCCGCCTCGCTTTGCTGTGCTTCCGAGCTCACCGAAGAAAAGCAGTCCACTGCGTCGTGAGCTTCACAGTACCGACATTACTACACCTAGCCGTTTGCAAGACGACTTGACACATAATGAGTCGATGTTACCTCCTACCCAGAGCTCTCCATTCCGCTCCCAGGTCGATGGAGAGACCATTCTCTCGACGGCATCCGACCAGCGTCAGATTCTTGCAGAGATGGAGGGTGTAGACGTGACTTCCGCCAGTGTTCGTCTCCTGCGCAACGAAGCTGATGAGTATCTCGATGCCTACAGCCCTCAAGAACGATCTTTGAACGAGATCGAAGAAGTCACCGAATACAGCAGGACGATGCAGGGAGACTCGAGCATCATGCCTTCCAGCCCACCTCTGGCAAGACGGAACTTCGTGCACCATGCTGCTTCCCCAACGTACACACCAAGTTCTGCAACCAAGCAGCCCCACTCCGACATTCCCTCAGAACCCACACCGACTCCTTTCACTCGCACAATAGCACCACAGGAAGATTCCATCATCGAATCCTCCTTCGTAAGCACCAGCTCAGCCGGCCGCTCAGACGGCCTCCGCGCCGCCGCCCAGCTCCAACGCGAGTCTTCCTCCAGCTCCAGCTCCTCTCCACCACGCGCCCACCCCATATTATCCAAATTCACACCCCTCCCCCGCGTCGAGCCCTGGACAAAAACCCACTACAAAACCCTCGACAAACTGCACGCCGCACACCTCAAACACCCCTCACTCTTCTGCTCGCTCACCGTTCCGCCCACACAACTCTCCCGCGCCAACGCCGCTCTCTTGGCCTCCTTTGCGTCTATCACAGAGAAAAACTACGTCGGCGCGCAGGTCACGGCGTGGGGTTACGCGTTTACCATGACTCCTGAGCTCATCACGCTGTGCGAGGTGTTTATGCATCTGCTTACTCTGGGCGGAGTGCGGGACTACGAGGCGCTGAGTGGCAGGCAGATCGAGATGGGGGATGTTGGACCCGGTAGGATCGGGGACGGGATTAGGAGGGAGGGGGTCATGAGGAGGTTGTGTACGGTGGTGCTGGGGGGGTTTGTGAGGGCTGATGAGAAGAGGGGGGTTGTGGTTAGGAAGACGGGGGTGTTGAGGATTGTTGGTGTTGGGGGGGAGGTGCTTTGAGCATGGGGATGGGGATGGTGGGTGCAGATGAACTTGCGATTGTTGGGTGCGTGTTTTGGCGTTATCTGATTGCATGTTCGATACCTTTTGCTTAGCGATTCACCATTTTTCTATGCTTCTCCTGTTCTCGAAAGTTTCTCAAGGCTTCTAAGGCTGCCCGACCTCCCTTACTTCATTCCTGTACCTTGTTCGCTCGTCCCCACCACATCGCCTATTCACACAGCACCCCCTTCCCCCCTGCGGTGACGACTTACACCTTACACTGTCTGAATTTACACCGCGAGCCATCCACCTAACCAAAAAACAGACCAACGGTGTAAGTCCCACCTTCCCCGCTCTTCCCTGCGTAGAACGCAGTCTATCACTTGGAGCTAGCGATATGGCAGCCTGCATGCGGTCTGCGCTCAGATTTGCGGGAGGCCCCGCGTTGAATTGCGGTTGGGATTATTTGTTTTTAGGGTGGGTGAGAGTTGGTTAGGGGGAGTGGGGAAGTGTGGATTGGTAAGGTGATGAGGTAGGGTGTTGTTTTTGCAGTGTTGAGGAAGGTTATGGTGTAGTGATGGGACTGATCAGGAGTAAACATCTCCGGTGTTCTGTACCGATTTTACAGCTTTGAGTCCCGCGGCGTACGAGGCGCATTAGCCTTGTTCAACGCGTCCCAGAGCTTCAGGGCTTCCTGTGTTCGCTCCGCGTCGTCCTCGATGACCACGCGCCCATCTTCCTTGAGGGTCCTGATCTGCGTCTCACTCCGGGCCCCCCAATCAACCGCTTCCCCGTTCAAGAATTGAGCCAACGGCTTCTGAAACGCCTGGGTGACGATGCGTTTCTCATCGTCCGTCAGCACGTCGCCGTTACCCCAGAACCAGATCGGCAGGTCAGAAGTATGCGTCGGGCCAAACTGGCGCGGTATCTTGTTATCCACGCATGCTGCGCGCCACTCGATGCGGTATCTGTGCAGCAGCTCCCCAGCACCGTGCTTCACCAGCGCATCAGCCATCCCGCGCTGGAGCACGTGGATCTGCACGTCCGCGTAGATGTGTCCAAATGCCTCGGTCCAGGTCTTGTACTTTGAGCCCAGCTTGCGGTCTGGGAAGTAGTGTTTCATGAGTACCTCGACGGCTGCGGATGGGTAGTCTGCTGCCAAGCGGCGAGATAGCGATGAGTATCCGGGCGAAGGCGGTTTAAACATGCCGTATAGGAAGTGCTCTTCGGAACACTCGCCCATCATTATTTTAACGCCACGCTGCTTGAGGCGGTGTGCGAACTGCCCGTTTGACAGCGAGGTGGTGAGGTCGGGTCGCACGAAGGAGGAGTCTGTGACGGCGCGGAATTGGTGGAGATGAAGCTTGGCGGTGGCTTCGATGAGGGCTTTCGCGGGGAGTGCGCGCAGCTTTGCGAGTTTCTCTGATGAGTGCAGGGATAGTGGGATATTGAGTGCGGTCAGGAGCTCCTTAAATTGGTAGTCTGCTTCTGGAAGGCTCTTGGGTTGTACGCCTGGTCCGTTGGACAACATCAGCACGCGCTTTATGATCGCTTTCTTGTCAGGCACGCCAAGATCGTATGCTAGCTGGTGGAATACGGAGTGCGAGCCGGCGGAGTAGCCGGAGACTGTGATGTTGGATGGGTTGCCGCCAAAGTAGCTGATATTCTCCCATGTCCACTGTAATGCTAAGCGTTGGTCCCAGAATCCGAGGTTGACGCCAAAGTCGGAACATGCTTGGAGCAACTCAGAAGAAGAAAGGAAACCAAAGAGGTTGAGTCGATAGGCAGGTGCAACTACAATGCAGGGTGTTGGGGAATCGCTAAGGAAGCCGCGCATGTCCATGTCATTTGGATTGCCGAATTGGAGAAACCCGCCATGTATGTAGAATAACACCGGCCACCCTGAGGGATGTCAGTGCCGTGTAAAGTGCTGATAAAACGTCACTTTACCTCCTTTCGGTGGCTCCCCAATTGGAACCCAAATGTTGCTCTGGAGACAGTCTTCTTCCCACAGATGATCCTCAAGTCCCTTTCGTGTGACCTGCGGACACAAACCACAGCTGCCTGTGAAGCGACCAGGGTTTGACCTCGTTCCGTAGCGATAACATGTTGGTAGTGACCTCGGCTTCTGGAACCGAAACGGTCCTACAGGAGGAAGACCAAACGGAACACCACCAAAGAAATGACACTGTGGTTCTGAACTCTCATCAAGATACGTGAGACCCTCGACGACACCGCGGAATTGTAGGTCTCGTAGATACGGGCGAGAGGGAACTGACATGGCTGTATGGGGTTGATGTCTTTAGGTAGCGAGGTAGGAGTAGCTCCATCCGAGGTCCGGATGTTGCAGGGCACTAGTCCCTAAACAGTAAAACCCCATTACCCAATAACTTCGAAGCATGTCATTTGCACCCACGGATTGATGTAGTAAAGTGATATTCGGGTATCTCGTCGAGGCGACATTCGTAGCGCCTGATCTCCCTGCTCCTAATACGCCAGTCCAAACAATGCTTCAACGACCTGATGCATGACCAAATAACCGCACGCCAGCTAGTGCGTCTTGACGTTTTGTGCTCTTGCCAACCATAGCGCGACGCTCTCCTTCGCGACCTCGCTGCCCCAGACGCCTTCCGCTCCACCACGTCTCCATTCTTCGCCAGAAACATCTTCACCACCTCCTCTTGTGGCTTCGCCCAATAGGACCTCGAGATCCCGCTTCTGCGACGAGAGCCAGCGCTTAAAGAATGCAACAGGGTCCTTTGCCATGCTGGTGAAGAACGCGTGCTTGGCCTTTGATTGACCGATAGCGCCCATAAGCAAGACGAGCTGCTCGTCCAGCTTCTGGATTTCCTGCAGTGTCTGGATGCTGTCTGGGCGGCGCAGGATGTCCTGGAAAAGAGGCTGCATTGGGTCTTCGAGAGCGACTTGCACATCGTACACGGTCGGTTCTGATGGCTTCTTGCTGCTGTCTGACGGCGCAAGGTAGTCTTTGTCTACGCGAATCGTGAATTGCAATTGGTAGGGTGGAAGCGTCGTGAGGTGCGGCTTGATGAGCTGTGGGAGATTGGGGAAGTAGAACGAGTCTTGGCCGTTGAAAAGCGCTTTGAGCTTTGCATCGCAAGCAAATTTGCGCTCATCGTCCTCCTGCTGAAGGTGCTGTGACCGCGCATACTCCCAGATGCCCATAAGCACGCCTGCGCGATCCTCTTCGTCGGTGTCTAGCAGCTCGGACAGAGGCTTGCTGAGCTTGAAAACTTCAGGATTTTGGAATCGCTGCAGGCTGATTGTGATGTTGATGTTCTCGTCGCCCTTGCGTTCAAATTCGAGTTCGCTGAAGTTGCTCTCTTTCGCTGTGGGATTCTCTGGTCGCTTCCACTCGATTTGTGTGAAGTTGTCAGGCTGGAGGTCCTTGTTGCGGTCGAAATCGATCGTGATGGCGCTGAAAAACTGGGAAAACATCTTTGGTTTCGAGGCTGTCTTCGATTCGGCACTGTCTTCGTCCATGGCTGTAGAGTGATATTAGCTTCTGAAATCCAGCATGTAAGCCCACGAGTCATGCGCAAACATGTGGAGCCTGTCCGGTAGCTCGCACATGGCTCCCGAGTGTGTGTTTGAGCGATTTCTTGCACAAAATCTCACGTACCGTCAGCGTCCTTGCCCTCGTCTTCGTCTTCATCCTCTAGGCCCTCGTCGCCCTCGTCGTCCAGAAGCTTCCCCTGGATTTTGACGCGGTATGTCGCATTGGCGTCGCTCTCAAAGTCAAAGGCCTCGGTATCAATGCCGTTGCCCTGCCATGGCTGGTTCTCGGCGGTATTGGAGATCCAAATGCGCATAGTTCCGTAGCGCGAAGCTCTTGAGTGGTGCTTGGAGTCCATGACATCGAGCTTCTTGCGCATCATGGTCGCGTCGAGCGTGCGCTCAATCTCGCGCAGCTCACGGTATCGCGCTACGCCGTCGCCAATGCAGACGTCTTCAACACCTTCAGGAATGTTCTTGTCGGTAGGATTCTTCGCGATTCGGCGCATCTTTTCGCGTCGCTCAGCCTCGGCGCGTTGCTGGGCTTGCATATTTACGGCGTTGTACTGCTGCGCAGCTTGGTGTTGAGGATGCGCAATCGGAGCTGGTTTGCGAAACATAGCATCTAGGTCAGCCCTACTGATCATAACTGGTTTGAAGAAGGTGCGCGCGAGCGTGGTTGCGAGGTGTGGAAGTAGCGAAGGTGGAGTTACGTACCGGGCCCTCGCCGAGCAGGAGTTCCGATCGCGTAATTCCGATAATTCGCCTGCTGCATTGTGGGCGAGCAACAACTTCGTAGGCCGACAGCAAGGATGGAGTCGCGACTTCCTCGATGGATGCGAGATGGAGGAAGGAGTGTCTGGGAAACGCGTCAAGGTACCTGTGCACAGGGCTGATAATGGTGCTTAATGATTGGCACGCCGGCCCCCTTAAACGTTGAAGGCGGGGCACCATCATCAGCTGGGAACGCCGCATCTGCACTCAACAGTGTCTCGGCATCCTCAATCATCGTGCAAACCAGATTGGCCGTAGGAAAGAGGTTGATGATGCTGTGCAAGGCTACATGATGGCTCTTCGAGCAGTTCGCCGTCTCTGTCCATTCACCTTGGCGGCTGGCGATCAGCAACGCGCATAGATACCATTATGCATCAAGCTAGGTACATTATCGAGTCTCCGTCTCTATGTCGACGTCATCGTTCATCTTTCAAGTTCATGTGCAAGCCTGACCTCTCCATTCCTCTCCGGCTCCAGGATAACCACGATTCATGTTGCCAGCCGCGTCTGTTACGAGGAAGATCGCGCGTGTCCGACTACCCGGCAAGCAGCCGTCCCAACTGTGGGATATTACGATCAAAGACGCGAAGATAGCGTCAGTGGATGAGCATGATGGCTCGACCGACTTCGATCAAACCGGAACGCTGGATGGGGCTAATCGGCTGATTGCTCCGTCTCTCTGTCACGCTCATATTCATCTGGACAAATGTTTCCTACTGCAAGATCCAAAGTATGAGAATTTGCAGATCGAGAGCGGCGACTTCAAGGAAGCTATGGAAATGACGAGTACAGCGAAGGCAAGATTCGAAGAGGAGGACCTTATGAGACGGGGTGGCCAACTGGTCGAAGAAAGCATACGGCACGGTGTGACTGCTATGCGAGCCTTTGTGGAGGTGGACGGCGTTGTCGGACTGAAGTGTCTCAAGGCAGGTTTGAAGCTAAAGGAAAGCTACAAAGAAGCTTGCAACATTCAGCTCTGCGCCTTTGCTCAGCTTCCGTTGTTTTCTGGGGAAGACGGGGGCGCAGAAGTCAGAAAGCTTATGGAGGCTGCGGCAGCCAACGAGGATGTAGAAGTTTTAGGCTCCACGCCATACGTTGAAGATGATGATGGCAAATCGAAGGACAACGCGAGCTGGATATCTGCCCTCGCACTGAAACATAAGAAGTATCTCGATCTACATCTAGACTACTTTCTTGAGGAAGAAAAGCAGCCACTTGTCTGGGATGTGCTGAAGATACTCAAGAAGCAGAACTGGACACATGCTGGAGGCAAGCAGGTCACCCTTGGTCATTGCACGCGTCTGACAAGATTTGATGACGACACATGGTATCGACTGAAGCAAGAGATAGGCGAACTTAATGTCTCATTCATTGGGCTACCTACCTCGGATCTTTTCATGATGAGGACTCCGGACAATCTACGTGGGACCCTGCCAATCATCGAGCTGATCAAGCAATATGGTCTCAGCGCTGCAATTGCCATCAACAACGTCGGCAATGCTTTCACACCCCAAGGAAACTGCGATCCACTGAGCATTGCACAACTCGGTGTGGGCCTGTACCAAGCACCCACAAAGGACGATGTCCAGCTGCTCTATGTAGGTTGCTCACTATTCTTTATTCTTTCGACTCAGGACCGTGCTGACAGCAGTGTGCAGGAAGCCGTCTCGTCTCGTGCAAAAGCTGCCATCGGTCATGAGCCGTGCACTCTCGGCCTCAAACCCGGTGAGCCTGCAGACTTCGTGTTGTTTGACAGCAAAGACAGTGGGTGGCGTTATAGAAAAAGCATCGCTGAGGTTGTGTACGATGCCGGCACCGTTCGACAAACGATTTACCAGGGCCAGGCAACAACAGCCCCACAAGGCTGAGAGCACACGGTTCGTAGTGAAATTCGGAAGTTGCGAAGGTAATGCGCCGACGTCATGCAGGCGACACCCCTTCATGGGCGATAGGTGCAGCTGCCACGTACAGATTCGAGGTCTACAATAAACGAATCCCACAGGGTTTCATCGTCCGGACATGCACAAACACAACATGCAATCAGCCTTACCGCAGTCCTGCCATCTCTGATTCGTCTTTTACTATTGCGCAAACGCGCGATGCACATCGCCAACGTTGTCTTCACTTCACCATAGCCGTGCGTGGAGCCAAGACTACGAAGATCACCAACAATCACGTTGTCTCTCAGCTACATTTTGACTGACCTTATATTCCTCTAGTTAGATCTTCAAGATGTCCAACAAGCTGCCCGAGCTTCAGTAAGTCGACCCAGACCCCCAGAAACACCCTTGTTAACTTGCATGTAGGCTGCCTTCCGACATGCAGCATGATACAAGTCAGCACGAAGAGCTAAGAGCTGCGAGTGTCATGTTTCTTGGCAATGTAAAGGTAGACTTCCAAACAAAGAACGGATGTACCTCTCATCCGTACTGACTCGCGTCCTTATAGGCCCGGTTTGGGGAACAGTCCTTCCAGGTGTTCGAGGTCACCAAGGGTTTGAATCGCTTTCATAAAGGATTTCTAAGCAAAAGAGAGACCCACAAGACTATACTCGACACTCTTGATGGACACGACGATCTCAGACAGGAATTGATGGACATACTTGTGCACCCAGCGGCCAGATGGGGACCAAACGACTTCGACCTACCGACCCAGCATCTAACGCAAACTCCCATGGAGACCTCGCCTCTATACCTTCAGCCCACGCACGAACCGCAGATACGTCTGCCATCCTTCTCAGGTTGGTGTTCGGGCGCACAAAGTGAACATTTTGCCAGTCTTCCAACGCTCAATGGCTACGACTCCAGTGGCGAACGGTCAGTCGTACCACCTTCATCTCTGCTACCTCCCCCTTTCCCGATGTCCGAACCGACCACACATCTGCGGCTGGATGCAGACGCGAACGCCTCCCATCTAAGTTTCCATGGTCATAATCATGTAATGCCTCCCGTCCAGATGACGTTCCGGAATCCGTGGGAAGATTCGAAACACCCTGGAGACTGGACGGACGATGAGATCAACTTCCTAGCCGACGCCACAATTCTTGAGGCTTGTTTCAAGGACCAACAGCTACCGAATTCACTGGTCCAAGACCGTCAGGAAGCAGCCTTACCACATACCCATCATACCGACTCGTACACAATGCCAATGTGGTTTCAACAGACGACTCCATACGCAGTGACCACTACCCGTCACATCCCATCGCCTGTCGATGACGATTCTCTTTATACGACCAGAGCAGCAGAGCAACCTGTGCCTTCCCATACGCCACCGACTCCCAACTCGCAGTCGCCGTCTGGCGATTCGTCAACAGAAGTTTTACCAGAGACAGCAGACGTAGGGGTTTCGAGTGCGGTGGATCGCAGTCTGTTCTTAGATCGCCCTTTCGTCCACAATCTTTGTGGCAAAGCCTTCTCCACACTGGCCGGGGTGAGGAAGCACCACTGGGGCAAGAAGGTTAGAGATCTCAATACGACAACAGGTTGCTGGGCAAAGCAAAAGAAGCCTAATGTCGCCTGGGATGACCACCCAAGCTGTAAAGATGGGCCACCGACAACCACCGTGACTAAGACCCTATCTCCCACATCACAGCAGAAGCAGACAAAGTCCTTCCTGTTGCAGTCCACAATGACCTCAGTGGATGAAGGGCCATGTTTTCGATCGTTACCTGGGTTTCCTACACTCGAGTATCTACCGCAAACCGTCGCCAAAGCCGTTAACGCCGGTATTGCGACAGACTCGAGTGCACAAGAGCCAGGGATGATCGATCAGACACCTCTGATTGCAACATCTCGGAGAAGTTTTGATACACTATTGACAGCTGTGAACGCGGTGTCTCGGATCGATGCGCCAAAGCCTAAGAGTCGAGTCGACTCCATTGCTCGAACTTTGGATGCCCAAGTAGCTGCCGCTGAACAGCCCCGCCATTCCATATCAAACGACACATTCACGAGCTCGCTCAACCTCATGCGATATCGCACGATTGCTCCAGCTGCATTGAGTATAGTCGGTGGTCCATCTATGGAAGGGTTCTCAAATAACTCCAGCGGACATCGTACGGGCTCCGTGCATGAAGGAGAGACATCGGTGTTCACGTCCGATGTTGAGGCCTCTCTCGTGGCTGGAGCTTTATCGCGGCCGTTGCAACCGCACGTGGCTTCATCGTCAGGTCCAGCCAGGAAGAAGCGCAAAGTCTAGGTGGTACTCGAGCGCCGCCTGAATATGAAGGCTGTCCTTGAAATGGCTAGCAGAGTACACCAGGCTGAAAGTAGCCTCACACGAATGCAAAGGGGTATACGTGCGATCGTATGTCGGAGGCTGGGGTCATCTGGTGGTTCACGGGGTCGCTCGGGACGGGAGCACCACTTGCTATGGCTAGAATGTATTCGGGTAGGCGATGGATCATTCGGTATTTCCCCTGGAGATGACATGTAGAGATAATTTGGGTGCTTCGATAACAAGATTGCGCGTTATAAAATTCATATGACAAGTCCAGGGTGCGGCCTCGATGCCGGTTGCAGTATTCCATCCCGTGATCATGTTGGCATGTCAGCAAATAGTGTGGCACGGTCAAGCTTCCCCGCCCCCCAGCTTGCAAGCAGCGGACAAGGTTGGCAAGGACGCCCCAGCCGCCTCCACATCATAATTCGACCTCCCCATGTCACTCCGATTTTTCCGCGAGTCGGCCAACCGACCGAGAGGCGTTTTGTAGGCGTGCGGTGACTTGCTCTTTGCCGGTGGTGAATATTCCGTAAGGAAGGAGCGATTACGCTAGCACTCCAAGCAGGTCTGAACCCTGTAACATGAAAGCTGGGGCTTACCCCAGAGCTCACCCTCGCGACGCGTAACGAATGGCGCCGGTCGCAACGGCATGCACAACGCGTGTGCAACGAGCGCAAGGAAGCGAGAGAGGGCAATTGACTTCTTGAAAGCTCTAGGGCGGCTTTTTAGCTTTCGGCGCCGAGTCCGTTTGCTCGTGTTCCTGAAGGATCGGCATGAAGAGCCCTTGTGCGGGGAAAAGCGTGATTCTCCACGCGGTACCGACCCGCCTCCATCTTACCAAGGTCATGTTACGTCTTCAGTAGGCTCGCGCTAGCGAGAACAACGGGTGAGCGAAGGAAAGTGGTTAGGCCTTGGTTACCAGGTCCGTGGAGTCGTACGAAAGCACTACTTATTATCCCCAGCTTCTCCCCAGTTTTCAAAGCTCCACCTCTCCGCAGAGCTTGTCAATAACCTCAACTTGAGCTTCAGGTCCAAGATGAAGATCGCTTTCCTCTCGGCATTGTTCGCGGCGGCTGCCATTGCGGCGCCGTCCAACTACCCGACCAACACCACCTCAGGTCCTGATGAAAACGGCAAGTACGAGATCTCTGCCGAGGGCATTCGAGGGCTGTTCATTCCCTACGGTGCCTCCATCTCCAACCTTTTCATTAAGGGCAAGGATGGTGTAGAGCGCGACGTTGTTCTGGGATACGACAATGCCTCGTACTACTCGGTCGACCCCGTTCACCCTCACTTTGGAGGTGTTCCCGGTCGCTACGCAAACCGCATCAAGAACAGCACGTTCAACATTGATGGTGTTGATTACCACATCACTCCCAACGAGAACGGTGGCCTTGACACCCTGCACGGTGGTGTTGATGGATGGGGTAAGTTTTCAATTCTTGATGATAGCGGCTGTTCTAACAGTAATAGATTGGCGTAATTTCACTGTAGTAGCACACACTGAGTCTTCCATTACCTTCTCCATTGTGGATCCTGATGGCAAGGAGGGCTTCCCTGGTGAGGTCATCAGTTATATCACCTACACCATGTCCCCCAACACCTGGAACATCAAGATTGTCGCTCTTGCGACTACCAAGAAGACACCCATCATGTTGACTTCGCACACCTACTGGAACTTGGATGGCTTCCAGAACCCCGACACACCCCTGGCTCTGAATCACACCCTGTATATGCCTTACTCTGGTCAGCGCGTCGGTGTTGACAACATCCTCATTCCTGATGGCACCATCCTCCCCAACGAGAAGTACTCCGTTAACGATTTCTGGTCCGCTCCCAAGCAGATCGGTGCCAACTTGACTTCGCCCGAACTCCTTGGTAACTGCGGCTACAACTGCACCGGTTACGACAACTGCTACGCCGTCAACCGTGACCAGAACGGTCCTTTCGACTGGCGCAACTCCGGCCCCGTTGCCTCTCTCTCTAGCGCGTGGTCTGGTATCAAGGTTGATATCTACACCGATCAGGAGGCTTTCCAGATGTACAGCTGTGGTGGCCAGAATGGTAAGTCTGATCTTGAAACACTGCAATGAAACGGCGCTGATTTGTAAACAGGCTCTCTTCCTATCAAGTCTACCCAGGGTCTTGACAGCCGTCGCCGCACCGTTGAGAAGTACGGCTGCATTGTCATGGAAGTCCAGGACTACATTGATGCTATCAACCAGCCGGAGTGGCAGCGCGAGAAGAGGCAGATATTCGGTCCTAACGACCCTGCCTACACTCTTGAGGCTGACTATGTCTTCTCAACTGAGGGTTAGACTGACTCGAATGTAAGAACGGCAACCGCGTAAATGCGGACACTTGAGATACTCCCTCTAGGCATTTTCCATATGCGCGAGCCCTACGGTCTGCCAAGAATCTAATACCTAATGACGTTACAAGCTTTACCTGATACTTCTACACTCATCTCTCATTTGCTTTCAAACTACTACTTTCAAACTGACTGAATAGGGGGGTGCGAATTCAGAAAGCGAATGCTTCGACCATTATGACTGGCGTTCTGCATTTATTGCTTGAGGGATTGATCGCACGTGGTGCATTGAGCCTGAGGTCACGACTGGCCTTCACTTCACCACGGGGGCGCCACATGACGACGCGAATTACCACACAAGCATCCGGACATGTTTTCAAATCAATTTGCGCCCTCCAACTAGGCCGTCCAAGCTTGACACACCGGCTGCGGTGCCTTCGCTCAGGGTTTTGTCTTCTCATCTCAATCTTCCTCACGCTCAAGTCATCGCCAGATCTCTCTTGGAGATCTTCGAAGAACTCAGCATGCGCTCGCCGTCGATTCCAAACTTGTTTGGTGGCTCCTCACCAGACTATCCACCTTCTAATCTACATAGCAAGGTACAAGCCGAGACCCCGCGACGCAGCAAAGCAGATACTGTCAATAGCGCCATACGTACCTTCAGCGCATCTAGAGTTCTGAATCAAGTCCTTGGTATGAAGGACGCGGAACCTTTTGCGCCTCCTCCAGCAATACCCTACGATTTGACAGAGAGGTTTGACGCCGGCTTGCAGGGCTATGAGCAGCTGTATGCTGCTGGATTATTTACTCAAAGACGGACTGAGAGCTTTGTAGCTTCAAGAACATTGCAACAGGGCAAGACAACGCTGACAAACATCATGGAAGAGAAGGAGAGCCCTGTGCGCGCAAGCCCAACACGACACAGCAAGAATCCTATCAACAGCCACTTGACAATCAGCGTCCCAGACTATACATCCGGAAAGCAGGTCGTAGCTGCCGTGCACAAATACACTTTCACAGACAGCGACTTTGAAGCGGTAGAAGATACCGCAGGTCAGCATACAGGCTTTGGGTCTGATGATGATTGCTGCTCTTGGGAATATGGATCTAGCACCACGCTGGCAGCGAACGACTGCTCACGGCCAGGCAGTGCTGCAAGTGGACAATCGGTACCGCCACCATCATTTCCTCAGCGCCGAAGCTCGCTTCTTCCACTGCCTAATCTCGAAAGCAGTGACGCCAACGCACCACCACTGCCTAGTTCGGCAACCCAAGAAGTATTTGGATCACACCCTACTTTGACTTCACACGCGCCGCCAACGACTTACCAACGTCCTCTCAAGGGGGCGCAAAAGTACATTCTCGCTACTGCTTCGAATTTTAATAGGTCTGAGTCCTTGCCCGTGCTATTTCCTTCTCCAGGTGTTTTGCCGGTAGCAAAGACACCGCTTCATAGTCGGATTGCTCGCAGTTACGCGGAAGAGTACGTCGAAGCCCACGGCGCTGCCGATGAAGACACTCTACCTCTCAATCAAGATATAGCCTGGTCGTCTCCACCACAGATCACGATTCAAGCACCATCTCCGGTCAAGCCAATGAGGTCGAGAAAGCGAGCTTGCGCCTCGACAGATGAGGACCAGTCTGGACCTCCTTCGGCACAACGTTCTCGTCGCGATGATACCACAGGCCTACCCATATTCTCGCCTGTAGTAGATGATGAATGCGTGTATGAGTTTCCAGGACATACTCATGCGCTTTTGACAATTCTTTTGACATGGTCGCACACCATGTGGACGTTCTACAATCGACTGCATGACCCAAAGCTCTTCGCCATACATGCAGCCTTCGCATATCCCGTCACACCGCCAGTGAGGAAGCAGCTAATCTCCGTGAGCTTTTACGATACTAGCACTGAACCGCACAAGGAGGTGCGATTTCTTGGTCCCGGCGATGCGGCTGAGATGTCATACCACGAAGTCGACGTCTTCGCAGATCCCAACAGTAGGATGAACTCTCCAGCATCGTCTCGATACAACGTCCCTGTATATGCAATTAAGCAGACCTTCCGACTGACAGACAAAGACACTTCGAGAGACAATCGATACATGAGTATGCCACACCGTGCAAAAACCGGCGAGGGACGATGGTGCTACGTGCTCATCAAAGGCAACGCTCTTTCTGACGGTAGTACACCACCACACGTTATGTTAGCCTGGCACATCAGCGCTGTCACTTCCACGAGCGACTGCCTGCACACACTTTACGCCAATGACGTCGGAGAAAAACCTGCAGCGCCAATACCAAACAAAGTCAAGCGCTTCTCCTCGCTCCAGAACCTAGCGCAAGTATTGCGCAGCCCAGCGAAGTTCCATTTCCACCACAGTTTGCGAACGGCGAGTAGTACTTCTGAACTTCCGGCCGTGGATCCGTATGCAGCATTTGTGCAGAGAGACAGTATGACGCTGAATCGCACGGTTATGAAGTTAGAGAAGGCTGGGGCTATCCCGTTGATCGAGGGGTTTAAAGTAGATGTGAAGGCTTTCAAAGAGTGGATGGGCGCTTGTGGCAGGGGTAAGGGGAAGGTGATATTGTGGAGAGAAAGGGAAAGTGGTTGAGATTGCGATGCTAGGACACTGATTGGTAGGATAGGATACAGCTGATTGGGCGAATGCTTCACGAAATGCAGGTATGCCTCCGCACATCTGTACACCTTTGGCCACTTTCCGCTGCAACGATTGCAGGGTTGTATTTCGCTCCGCCAGGCTTCTCAATGACCGTGTCAATGGTAAGCATATCTGCCAATTCAAACGCACTATCTGTGGGCCAGATAGTCTCAAATCTGCGCGCTGATCTTGAGCGACACGCCTGAGCAAAGTACGAGAAGAACAACCTGGTAGGCTTAACGTGTACAGTGCTGGGATTCCGGACATCGCGAACATTGCGTCATAGGACATCCGATCTCTCGAGGCATATGTAGTGTTGTCGATAAGCAGTGCACAGATTAGGTTAGCTTACTAGCTATGCAGTAACTGACCGAACTTCGGGGTACACATATCTTGAAAAGCAATCATTTGGGAAGCGACCTGCGCTGCCGAAGTGAGATGTATGCCTCAGTCCGCGCGTTGAGCTGGCCGGGAGATCTGTGATTGGCTGTGCCTCATGCACGCACCCATTCGGCCCCTTCGCGTTACAGCCTCGCTGCACATATGCCTCCTCACAGCCGCCCGGAAAAGAAGATCTGACGTTTACAAGTATGGGCCCTCTACTTCGAGTCAACTTCACTCAGCACTTGTTTCGTACTTTTCAACTCCGTCCCGTCACCATCGCCAGTCTTCTCCTTCACATCATCATTCATTAAGCGCCCGCCAAGATGGCTGACCACCTCTCCACCCCAGTGGTAGCCTCGGCTAGTTTCCTATCGGCAGCCGTGTCCTACTCGCTCGTGGCCCTGTACCGACGATGGCGCGCGCCAGACAAAACAACGATTCTTCCGCTTCATCAAAAGACAGTCGAATCTCTCAAAGTCGAGCTCAAACAGGTGCCCCTGCTACAGAAGAGGGGTGTCGTTCCACCGGACCCATACCTTCACACTGACGAGTTCCTCAAATCGACCTGGCACACGGACATCGAGAGAGGCCTCCCGGAAAGAGCAGCAGCGTTCACACCATCGCCTACCACGCCACCACCCCCCAACGTCGGCGTCAATCAGACGGAAACCCAAGTGCGGGTTGGCTGCGAAGACTCCCCGCAGGATGCTGAACCCGACAGTGCTGGATTCGAAGCTCATCAGAGCGAGCAAGAATCGAACGTTCACTCCGTTCAACCATCATCCACTCCAACTCCCACGAATTCCTTCTCATGCCCCAGGTGCGCTCACACCTTCGCCACGCCAGGGAAGCTGAACGAACATTGCAACCGGAAGCACAATCGCCGGTTCAAATGCGACTTCTGCGAGAGTGCCTTCTTCTTGAAGACGGAACGCTCGAGACACGAGAAGGCGAAACACACACCAGACAGCGCCGAATGGTTTCACTGTACGATATCTGGCTGTACAAGCAAGTTGGCAGCTGAGGGAACGACACGAAATGACATCGTGTTGAGGCATATCAGGGAGATACATGGGGTTTAGGTTTGATCGAGGTCATGGTGAGCGTCAGGCAATGAACAGGCGAGTTGTAGCCGAAGATTCGAGGTCCTGTCTGATGGTATTAATGAGGCACACACATAGACAATACCAAAACTTGGATTTATCGTGCATTCCACTTCAATCTAGTTACACGTCTTGCTCACCTTCCTGTCACCTTCCAATCTGCGTCGCTCAATGCGGCAGCTTCGATACCATGCAATGCTCTTCGCACGCTAGTTATACCCATAATGTACACAATGAAAGACGAGCCTATGCTCGAAGCGAGAGGGAAGTGGGCCTGGAACTCCATTCGCCTCTGCATGCAAAAATGCAATGAACCTGATATCCAGATTAAACGCTGTCACCTCCGTCACGCGACCACACTAGGCCCTGGAGGTCCGCCCTCACCGCCCGTGCCTGGCACGGGCGGCGCTACTGGCAATGGCAACGTTCTTGTCGGCATCTTGATCGGCGCATCAGGGCTCGACTTGATGCGATCGGGCAGATTCTCGCCCTTGATGACCTTGAGGATCTCCGCCTTGTCCAGGGTCTCGTACTGGACGAGGGCCTCAGCAAGGCGATCGAGTTCGGGGCGCTTCTCTTCCAAGAGTTTTCTTGCGCTGACTCGTGCCTCGTCGATCAGGCGGCGGACTTCGTTGTCGATAAGGCGCTTGGTCTCGGGCGAAACCATCTCGTAGTTGGACTTGAAGTCGACGTTGCCGAGCATGTCGGAGAAGCCGCAGGCTGTAACCATACTGTACGCGAGCTGTGTTGCTTGCTGGATATCGCCGGATGCACCGTCAGCCACGTTGTCGGCACCGAATATGATTTCTTCAGCCATCTTGCCTCCCATGCAGACTTGCAATTGGCGGATGTACTGCGATCGAGTGTGGTGGTGCTCTTCCTGGGGCAGGAAGAATGTGATACCGGCAGCGTGGCCGCGGGGAAGAATAGTGGCCTTGTGAACATCACTATAGCCCTTGGTGAAGAGACCGACGAGAGCGTGGCCTCCCTCATGATATGCAGTGTGAATCTTGTCCTGGAGAGGGACAGCGCGAGTCTTCTTCTCAGAACCCATAGTGATCTTGTCCTTGGCCCACTCGAGGTCATTCAGCGAGACAAACTTGGACTGGAGCTTAGAAGCACGTATAGCGGCGGAGTTTGCCAGATTCTCGAGCTCAGCACCAGAGAAGCCCGGTGTACCACGAGCGATGGTTGAAAGGTCGATTTCGGGGGACAGGCGAATCTTCTTAGTGTGGTACTTCAGAATAGCAAGACGGCCGCTGACATCTGGGAGCTCGACTTGTACGTGGCGATCAAAACGTCCAGGACGCAGGAGGGCAGAATCGAGCAACTCGGGGTGGTTGGTAGCGGCGATGAAGATGACGCCAGTGGACTGGTCGAAGCCATCAAGATCGTTCAGCAGCTGGTTGAGAGTCTGACGGTGGTAGTTGGCGTCACGCGATTTACGCTTGCCGCCTATAGCGTCCAGTTCGTCAATGAAGACAATGGCAGGGGCCTTGGCTCGAGCGGTAGTAAAGAGTTCGCGAACGCGCTTTGCACCGACACCGACGTAGACCTCATCGAACTCCGATCCAGACATATAGAAGAAGGGGACACCAGCCTCGCCAGCAACAGCGCGAGCGAGCAGTGTCTTACCAGTACCAGGGGGACCAATAAGCAGAACACCCTTAGGCAGCCTGCCACCGAGCTTGTTGTATCGCTCAGGGTGCTTTAGGAAGTCAACAACATCAAGAAGCTCCTCCTTGGCCTCGTCACATCCGTGTACGTCGCTGAAGCGCGTGTTCTGGTGCTCAGGACGGACCTCAGCACTGGTGCCACCGCCGACCTTCTTGAGGACGCCGCTGGTCTCAACAAAAAGGGTAATCAAGATCAGGGAGACGTAGGCAGCCAACGCAAAGCCAGCAAGCCATCTGACCCATTTGAAAATGACGTTCCACATGGATTCCTCGACAACAACGTAGACGGGGTCGCTCTTGACACCAACGCCGCCACGCGCCTTGCCGATCTGACCCGCACCCATGTTGGCGCCCACAGCCTGACTGACAGCCTGGATTTGCTGTGGCGTCAGACCGTTGTTGCCTCCCTGTGTGTTTCCAATAGCAGCAGACTGGCCAGTCTTCTCAAGCGCTTGGCGGTAGAGGCGGTCGGAGACGGCGTTCGAGGCGAATTGGCCAGTGTTGTAACGATCGATGACGATTTGCGGCATATTGGCGCGCATGACAGCCGAGTAGAATGAAGCCTGAGAAGTAGCACTGTTGGGGTTGTTGTTGGCAGCCTCCTCCAGACGAGCAAGCTGGTCCCGCGAAGGACCGCCGAAAAGCGAGCGCTGCTGCGCCAGACCAAGACCAACCATACCAAACCGGGGCTGCTGGCGAAGCTGAGCAAGAGGACCGTTGTGCGACAAAGACGAATAGTGTCTTGTTATCTGCGACTTGAGAGTTGCGTTGCGGGCGAGTGGACTGGGAACATGAGGCAGGGCGGTGTGCATCTGCCTGGCACTGCTGGCAGCAGGCATGCGCCCGAAAGCCTGCCATGAGGGTCTCAGAGTAGCAGACATGGTGGGACGCAGTCCTGTGGCAGCGGCGACGATGTTCTATAGATAAGTCAGCGGCGTTCCATGACGCGATGTCGGAGATCGTGGCAATTCGACATACGTGAACCGCAAAGGGTGCAGTGGAAGCCATGTTGAATAGTAGAGGGCGGCAAAGGCCGCGGTTGTGCACTTGAACGGCCAGATTACGGGGAAGAAGAGTGTGAAGAATGAGGGCGCATCGGTGGTATGGAGAGACGTCGCGACAATGCCGCTAGCGGATGGTGATGAATCGAAGAGCGCGGAACTTACGTCCAAGTGCTCCGCCCATCGACCCTGGCGTGGCGTGGCTCCACGTGACAGATGTCGCAACTACGCCTCACCACCAGAACGAAAGGTGAACCCTGATTTTGGACCACAAGATGAATTCTGGAGATTATAGCCGCCTTGCTTAATCATGTCCTGATATGCCCATTGAAAAGAGGCTTGGGATGGATATGTTCGCGGTGTTCTCTGCAGCATGCGAGCGAAACTACGCTTCCAATACTATAGGAGAAGATTGCCTAGTTCATGAAGGCAAGAAGCTGCAGCAAGTCTAGTCAGTCACCAGAATAGCCTGTAATCGACCATCTGTTATTGCATGCACGCTGCGTCGATAAAGACCCGGCAGCTAGAGCTTGAGAACACCTCGGTAGCGGGGTCGCGGAGCATTCGAGCAGGGAGACGGGTACTCCGGAAGTCTCACGCTGCTTCAGGCTATACATCTGAGGAACTGACTTGCAGAGCTGAATTGAGATCGAGCATGGCATCACCCAGATGGAAGGAGCTGTACAAATATGCAGCATGTGATGTAAGTGTGAATGCAATGGCGCACTATTCAGACATGCTGAGCACATACAGCTCGCAGATGGCTTGCTCAAGCTCAACGTGCCGGGCGCAGGCTTTCTCCCAAATATACGTACGACTCACCTCGCAATTACTATAGTCGATCACTCACAAAAAACAGAGCCAATGCCTCACACCGCAAGCATTCCGAGGCCAGAGCTGAAGAAGGTACTTGCACCGGCTTCGACTGTCCTCATGGCGCCGAAAGCCACCGGGTCATTCCCCAGTCCTGCTACTTTACCTGAAAATGCTCCGGCTTCAAACCTACCGGACTCAAGGCCGTATGCAGACTATGCTGAGAACGGCACGATTGTAGTAATCAGCCAACCATCAGGCCAGTCCTGCGCAGTTGTGGGCGGCATCATGGCAGCGCGATTGAAGTATCTCGGTGTACATGGCCTAGTTGTAGACGGCAGGGTGCGGGATCTGGTCGCTCTGAACGAGACACAGTTGCCAATCTGGTCGAAGGGCACGTCGGTCATCGGTTCAGGCGCAGAGACGAAGTTCCACGCTCACAACGTCTCTGTGCACATTGGCGAGACGACTGTCGAGGCTGGAGATATTATCATGATCGATCCGTTCGAGAACGGCGTGGTTGCAGTGCCAAAGGACAAGGTCGACGAGCTGCTTGAGCTCTTGCCTAAATTGGTGGGCGCTGACGAGAAGGTGGAGGCAGACGTGGCGGCGGGCGTGAGCGTGCAAGAGGCATTCAAGAGACATCGCGGCTAGACAGAACAATGCTACAATTTCCCCTCGCCCTTTTTGTTGTTGTCTTCGTTTCCAAGTCCGATAATGCGTTGCTTCCTGTGTGCAGCTTCGAGGGTCCAATGAGTTGCAGCAGAACTCGATGACAGACTTAGCGCGCCAAGCACGGGCGTTCGACGGAATTCGCATCCAAGCTGCAACGACGACATCCTCACCCGCCGTCTACATCACCACCCGACCCGCTCGAGACTCAATTGTCGCCCCACCGTCACAATGGGTATCACCGACTTCTTCTCCGCCGCCTGGGACACATTCGCCCTGCCCTCGGCCGATGCCGAAGCTCCTCCCCAGGGTGGCACATCCACCCAGACACCCGCATCTGGCACCGACGAGGAGTCCAGTGAGGAGGCCGAGGTCAACAAGCAGGACGCCAAGTCCAGCGAGTCCGATGAGCAGGGACACAGGCCCAGCGACGACGGCGATGACGAGGCCGAGGCCGAGGAGGAGGAAGAGGAGGAGGAGGAGCTCGTAGACCCCAAGGAGACTCTTGAGGAGGGTGAGTTCTCGAAAATGGCGCAATGCATGTTTTCAGCTTCGTTGCTCAACCGGCACGCTCTCATGTGCCTGATGAGCCGCTGATGCTAGAATGTGCTCTGCAGCCACTGGAAGCTGAATTGCAGCTGACCATGTTCAGAGTGCCGCAACTCCAAGGAGTGCCATGGCCCCAAGCACCACTACGATGAGTGCGTCGAGCGCGTCACCGGCCAGATTGACAACGACGGCAAGGCCAGCGAGGACTGCGTCGAGGAGTGTATGCCACCACTCAAGCCATCTCGCGCCAGGATACTGATGCATGACAGTCTTCCACCTTGTCCACTGCGCGACCGCATGCGCTGCCCCCAAGCTGTTCGCTCAGCTCAAGTAAACCCGCCAATATCTCGCTCACCTCGACCGCTACCGTGCCGAATACATGACTCGATAGTTGGACGATGGCTTTTGGATCGAAAGACACGACAGAACACGTCAAGGATGACTGTAAATACCAGAGTCATGTTTAGAATAACACTGTACTATTTACTATGCCAAGAAATTTCATTATCTAACTTTCATCCATGAGACCACACTTTGCAAGTTGGAAAGTCACAACGGCATCAACAGCATCGTAGCTACAACATGGAAACTGTTGATAAGAAGAAAGACCTCCTGAATTGGACTACGCAGCATCGTAATCCTCCAATAGTCAACTCTCCTGACCTTCCACGACAGATCCCTCTCTATGCTCATCAACCTTCAGCCTTCCCTCTCCGCTAGCCAACCCTAGCTTCTTCACGCCCAACACCAACGGTAGCGGCAGAACCACCATCGCTACCACCGCCTCGAACACCAACGCATTATACATGTTGCCCGGTGGCCTATCGCCCTGGCTCTCAATCCTCCCCCCATCATTCACGCTCGTCAAATCCACAGGCCTCTTATCCTTCAACGCATCCATAATCACCACAAAACATGCCCCAAAGAACTGCCCCCCAACCCAACAAATCGTCGAGCTGACCTCGGGACTCGCCGGGAAAGAAATCTCAACAAGATACTCCAGCGCAATGGGCAACAGACTGAAACTACTCGCGCCCAGCACCGCACTGAGCACATACGGCGCGACGATCCTGCGCGTCTGCGGCGCCCACACCATCGCCAGATACGCGCCCGCAACCAGCGGACACAGAATCTTGATGCCGAGCAGGTACGCGTGTGTGCGGTCGAGCACGGGGGAGGTGATGCCTGCGACCACCAGGCCGACGACGATGAGCACCGCACCGCAGATGCCTGCTTCGTCTTCAGAGAAGCCGTAGGGGTATAGGATCTGGTTTAGGAGGCTGGAGAAGGAGTTGAAGAGCCCGACGTACACGCTGAAGGTGAGGAATACGATGTAGAACGGTGGGCTACGGAGCATGACTTTGATTGAGGCGAAGACGCCGGTTTTGGATAGGCTGGAGGATGCTGTTGGTGGGGTTGGAGGTGCTGAGGGGAGGAAGAGTGAGGGGATGCAGGATACTGTTGCTATGATGGAGACGACGAGGACGATTTGAGGGATGGAGCCCAGGAAGGGGTTGATGAGTTGTGCAAGCTGTGTAGCGATTAGCCTTGCTCTACGATACGAAATGATGATGGTGTGAGAGGCCTTACAGCACCGCCAAACGGATTTGCCAGACTCGCCAGCGCAGTCGCGCCCACGCGGCCTCGCTCCGTAAACCACATGTCCGAGTACCGCGTTGGCGCGGCCAGAACGAAGGGTTGAGCGAGTCCCGTTAGGATCTGTCCGAACATCACGACGCCGAAGATGCCGCCCGAGGCGCGTGTGCCGGCGTACCGAATCCAGTTTCCCACGAGAAGGAGCCCGGAGGCCCAGAGGATGCTCTCTTTTGGGCTGCGGTGAAGCGTCCAGATGACGAGCGGTGCGGCCACTGCGAAGGAGAAGAGGAAACCCGTGGAGAGCCAGTTGACCGCTGTTTCAGAGACATCAAAGTACGTCGCTGCAGATGTTGAGACCGGAGCGAAGGTCAACCACTGTTTGTATCAGTCTGGTGAAGTCAAGAGCATGATTTCTTGTTGGTGACTTACGTCCCAGCTAACCACAATGTTCAAGAGTACAAGCTGTGCTAGACCAAGCCATCTTCTTTTGTAAACTCTGAAGTGCGTGTGACTATATGTTTGTCTTGGCTTTGGTCGTCTTCCGAAGAGGCTCCTACGATTTTCTGTTGTTGCTCCATTCTCTTCTACTGCACGTGACGATGATCCTTGAGGGGTCTCGTAGACGTCTTCTTCGACTTGGGTTGCTCCCTTGGCTGTGCTGCCGTGTGTTTCCACGGGCGTTATATCGTTCATCGTGCCCTAAGGTATGCCCGGCTTCATGGAATGTAGTACGACTCTCTTTGAAAACGCTGTGACTTTTGTAGAAGATGAGACGATCTGATCGCGCAGCGCCGGTGAACAAGGAGTTCGTGTCCAGTTGTTGACGATAGTTCCACTTCTTTTGTGACGTCAACCCCCAAACTTCCGGAAATCGTACTCTTTTCCTATAATCTCAGGACAACATCTCCCTTATCGAAATTAATGAAGAGAACATGAGAGCACGATGAAGTGAGCTCTGGCCTTTGTTGTCGCACATGAACAGCAGCATCCCTGCCAATACTGATTAGCCGACAGCCAAGATAGGAAAGGGGGTGGGTGCACGAACGGGCCCACCTTCTCGTTTCGCGCTAGATGCGCGTCCGTATCGATGCTCCTTACCCCAGCTTTCCGTGCGGATTCGCTGCTTGAGACCAGGAACGGAGAGGGCGTATTGGAGAGGAGTCGCGTGCCGTTTGTTCGGACAAAGACTTTGAGTTGAGTGAGGGGCGAACGTTCACATGAGAGCGCGTGTACCTAGGCTCCACTCCCCTGCCATCGTGCTGTCTTGTCGAGCGTGATAGTTGTCGAGGTGCCAAGTAGTTTCCATTGCTGGAACGATTAGATTCGCAGGATACCTCTCATTCTCGGCTGGGCAATATGCGCAGCGAAAGCAGAAAGGGATGGCAGGGGAGCGCAGCGTAGCGAAGATGGAAGACTAAAACAACGAGAATGCAACAGGAAGAAGTTCCATTGATGGGCAGCGGAGCACTAAGGCACACGGTCAGCATCATTACAGCAAGCTGGACTCCAGAGTCGTGCGTGTTGTTCCTGGCCCATCTGCCGGACTGAGTGGTGCAGCGACAGAAAAGTGAGAGCTCGTCATGGGCGCCTTCGATGCCGCGTGCGTACGGGGAGCCTCATTTTAGATACTAGAACAAGAACCGTCGATCGCGTCCTACTGGTTTATAGACACATCTGATCGAAAGCCCAGGTGTCTTTTACGCTCCTCGCGGGGTCTTTCCATTCTTTGCAACGCTTAACATGTCGCCGAAAGTCGTCTTTTTGGTTGTATACCTTCCCAGAGGCAGTACAGCCAGGGTTCGGACAGACGTACTCGCTCCTGCTGCGCCATGTACCCCGACTTTATATCAGCGAAGATCTGCTCTGAGACCGAATGATGCGTCACACATGTCAGATCCAAAACGACGGATATGCATGCGGTTGGAGTGACCACTATTGTTGTCAGACGTCCAAAACTAGCGCAACAATTGAGACTTGCGTACCTTCTCTGACCCCTTGTGCGGAACGTTCGATCGTATTGGGAACAAGCGAATGTTGAGGTAATTTTGCCCAAAGACAGGCTGTTACATCTCCCCGGCTTTTCTCGAGGCTCCGATAACCCTTCCGCTTCAAGATCAGAAGGGTTTGACGGAAGGACCGCAGGAGTATAGTCAAGATTAGTAGAATTCTGTGTGCCTACGGGTACAACGCCTGCGGATGGTGGGATTTCAAAAGACGCAAATGCAACAGTCGTCCCTTGACCCTGCCCAGGCTTCTGAGTCTAGTTAATATATTAGATGTTGTCGACGTCCATTCCGGCTACATCGCCAGCGATTTCTACCACCCACAGTTGCTTTTCAAACGCACTGTGATGATAAAGATGCTTAGCTGCGTACACGGAACTAGGACAGGAGAGCTCAATACTACTGAAAACAGTGCTTACTCGTGTCAAATCCGTCATACTCAAGTTGCTTGAAGAGTCTTTGGAGTAAAAAGATTCGCCTTCCCATGAGAAGTATCACGGTCCTCTCTGCTGAACCACGCGGGACGTTTCGATACACTCTCGGGAGAAGCCACATGGCAAATCTATGGTCTGATTCGATGGAGAGCACTCTGATCCGTGAGGTGTGCGAATATGACCGGGTTCGCTTCGATTTCCACCTCAGCCGGCCTGACTGTACTGACTTCTTCGCGCGCATCAGACTTTGTTGGGTCGGAATCATCGAGATCGAAGACTGGAGCAACAGTGGTCGATGATGATTGTCGAGCTTCAAGCGGTCAACACTGTTCTCATAATCTTGGCAAGTCCATTCCATACGTACCTAACAGCGCTGAGATACTGCGCACAACTGAACGCTTATCCATCTCAAGGATTCCTTCTCTAGTCAAACGCTTGTCTGGCGTCCGGGTGGTTCGTTCGTTACTCGCGCCACGAGAGCGGAGCTCATATAGTCCAATTTTCTCTGCGTCATGGCGCAGCTTGCGTCGGATCCTGCGCGCGCGTTGGAGCAAAAATACTACACAAGGCACAAAAATACAGGTGAAGATAACAGATATTATTATGGCGATTTTGCGATCTTGAGCGGTGTGTCGAGCAGCAGGAATCCCTGTAGCGGACGTCGACATAGTTTTCGTGGCAAACACAGATCGACAATACTACGTTGACTGGGACATACCTGCATTTAAGGATTCAAGGCTGCGCAGCTGAGGCATAGCATCATGGCGCAGCCGAGATCGTTTCTCACCAATCACGTATGCATGAGATGTCTCAGCCTCATCAACCATGTATTATGCAAAGTCACTTATCGTGGAGGCTGATCATCATGGTCCAGGCGCATTCAATAAAATTATCAACGACATAAGGCTTCAGATGCCTCCCTTGAGGTAGTAGTCCAAAGGATACCCGAGCCAGTCGCACTGCTCAACGTCCACATACCCAGTGTTGGTGCTTGGCCAGTCCAGAAGTCTGACTTCATCACCACTCTTCTTGCCACCGTCGACCTGATTCCACTGCCCGTGATTCTTGACACCCTCGATGACCTTATCATAACCACGCACCTGCAGGTACTTCAGATTGGGGTTGGGATCGTAACTCCTGATAAAGCTACCAAAGTAACTCGTTACCAATTGCTCACTCCACAAGTCCTTCTCATCACGGATCGTGCTCAGCGTTCCAAAGACCCACGGCATATCAGAGCCGTGGAAGCGGAAGTACGGGTTCTCTGGATTGTTGTCTTTAGGGCCACCGAGATTGTTAGGGTCGTAGCCGTTGATTGAGCGCTCGAACTGGTAGTAGTATGCCTTCTTGAAAGCCTTGCTCTGGGTGCCAGAGTACACAGTTGACTGATCGACACAGCGGAATGTCTTATCTGTTGCGATGCGCTGGGATACATTGAACGAGTCGAGAGTCAGGTTGCCAGTGTTGGTCAATGGGAAGAGGCCCGAGGCGATGATTTTCTCCGCCCAAGTAGAGTTGATGCTGAGGGCAACTTCGAGACCTTGAGTGTGGTTTGCGATGGGTGTCTTCGGATAAGTAGAGAAGGAAGCACCGTCATTTCGGATGATGCCGAAAATCACGGGAATGTGCGCGGTGCTGTCGTTGCGGGTGGATAGAACGAGGTTGGGCGTATTGACGTACTTACCATCCTGCACGACATAACGGGCCACAGTTGACAGACCAACAAGGGTCGAGGCCGGGACCTTCTCGAGACAGGCGATCTGGCTGTTCACGTCTGTGCCGTTACAGCCAGCTGCAGAGAAAATTTGGGGGCCTGCTACAGCATACGACTGATCTATGGTGTAGTATGTTGAGTAAGTGGTGCCGTAGTCGCCGGTCAGACCCAGCGTGACACCGCCTCCAAGGTTGGACATTGCAATTGCACCTTGGTACTTGCCAATTGCTTGGGGAGATCCAAGAAGAGTGCGTACGGATCCAGCGCCAGCAGACTCGCCCGAGATGGTAATTTGCTTAGGATCACCACCAAACGCTGCAATATTGGCAATGACCCAGTCAAGAGCAGTTATTTGATCCGCAATACCATAGTTGCCCTTGATATCGGTGCCAGGGACAGCTAAGAAGCCAAGTGTCGAAAGTCGGTAGTTGATCGAGACAACGACGACATCTTCTTTACTGGCCAGATTACCTCCATCCGAAAGCGAATCCGCACCACTGCCTCCCGTAAAACCACCACCATGGATCCAGAACATCACGGGGCGGAGATTCTTCTTTGTTCCTGTCTTCGGAATGTATGGTGTCTGGATGTTCAAGAAGAGACAGTCCTCGCTCCCTGAGCCACCTTGTGCGCATGATGAGCCATAAGCAGTCGCCTGAATGATCTGACCCTTCTTGGAGTAGATCGAAGAGTACTTGAACCGCTGGGGCGTGTCGGCGTAGGGAATACCAAGAAAGCGGAAAGACTTCTGGTTGCGGTACCCGATGAATGTGTTGCCACCTGAACCCAGAGAGACCTGTGACCCATTCACAGGTCCTGCACTGGATGAGCCATTGTTTGCAGACTGTGTGCAAAGAACAGGAAGAGCCTTGTTCTGGTTTCCGGAGGCTGAGGTAAAGGTCAGCTGCTTGCCAACGGTGACAATGCCGTCATCAATATAGTAGCCCCTGCCAGCATCGGAGTATTTGGCATAGTCCTGATAGGAAAGTGCGTTGATGAAGTCCGACTGGTGCTGTTGAAGAGCGGACTTGGATAGCGGTTTCTCGTTTAAAGCAGCACAGGCAGCCGCGGCGTTTGATTGTGGAACAGCGTCGAGAATGATAGCTCCAATGTGATTTCTGTCGTCAGAGCCGTTAAGGTTATTCTGGTAGATCAAAGTGATCCCAGACTTTGAATTCGACGTCGTTGCTACGCTGGTAGTCTCAACCGGTGACGCAGAGGAAAGCCTGTTAAAGCCAGCAGCCATGGCAACCAAGGTGGCGAGTACTGTCATCGTGAAGAGGCAGATGTTCAAACCTCCGTGCTCTTGATATGATTGCAGGATGAAGTGCCTGATCTCTAGGTTTAGGGAGTGCGATCCATCTTATACTCTACCGGGCGCCCGGATGGCGACCTATGTTAACATGAACAGCCGTGAAGCTAGCGGGCTCTAGGTTATACTCCACATAAGGCTGTTGAGAACAAGCATTTCGAACGTACGGGTTCCCCGGATATTCAGGGCAGATCGTGACTAGACCAGGGGTTAGGCTGAATAGTCGCAATGTAGTATTGAAGAACTGCAAGCTCAATGTTGTCGCCGTTTGTAACACAACCCATCCAAGCTTATGCGCAGGATGTCGCAACACGATTTGCGCAACCAGTTTCATGAAGCTCTAGGCTGTAGCATTGATCAAACATAATAGATTCGGCTGCGCAGACGGGAAGCTGTGCTGATGAGCTCCTCTACCGTTGTTTGCAGATTCCCTGGGGTTGCGTGCGCAATTTATCCGTTTAGGCGGCACTGAGCTACTCACGTGGCAACGGTACGAGACTGCGCGTGGCGAGGAGATTTGACCCGGTTGTCGGGAGTGATGTCCTCAATGCATAGTCAGAGCAGCAATTGAGAGCGTTGTAGTGATGGACGTTGGTGTGTGGGTGCGGAGGAATGCACGCGAAGCGCCAACGGCCGCCTTTCGTTCTTCGGCCTAGGCGGCTGCTGCGCCCCTTCCTTACCTACATAGTTGGTTTATTCAACTTGAACACTATGTTAGAGTTTGATCTTTTAGGTGTGCCAGTGCCTCCGAATACATTTATCTGACATGGGGAACTGTAATCGAAATGCAGTGCTCATAGATATCACGCCTCCCGGGTCGGATTCTATAAACAGTAACCAGCTCGCAGAGGCTTCATCGTGGCAGAAGCACTTGGCCAGGGGTTGGTGGAAATTCAACAGACTACGCGCTCCTTGTACAACATTGTCTGACCTGGTTGGCTGAACGATTAAGATAGACGGAAAGCGGGCCTGATCAGGATTGGCACACGCCATCGCACAACATGCCAGGTACGCGAGCGCAAGGATGTTGGACCTTATAAGACATCCCCGAATCTCACACATCGACGCAGACGTGTGTCCCTTCGCCTGACCTACAACATGCGATCGGTAGTACTACTCCTGACCCTAGCGGTCTCCGCTGTTGTCGGACAGACCGTGGTGCCACCTAGTACATGGAACTACACGTATCCATGGCCCGTGAAATACCATAACCTCACATCGCAGCGCCAGACTCTTTCCATGGCATATATGGACATTCCTCCGACGAGCTATGCAACCAACAAAACTATCGTGCTCCTTCACGGCAAAAACTTCTGTGGCGCAACCTGGGAGGACACAGCGCGCCGCCTCTCCAAGCACGGCTACCGCGTCGTAATCCCCGATCAGATCGGATTCTGCAAGTCTTCGAAACCGTCAGCCTACCAATTCTCGCTCCAACAGCTGGCTTACAATACCAACTCTCTGCTGCAATCGCTCGGCATATCGCAGACGAAAGTCCTTGGCCACTCGATGGGTGGAATGCTAGCCACACGTTTCGCGCTGGTGTACCCAAATACGACAACGCACTTGATCCTTACAAACCCCATCGGTCTGGAAGACTGGAAAGCGCTCGGTGTCCCCTGGCGTCCCCTCGATAGCCTATACGCCGATGAACTCAAGACCAATTATACTAGCATCCGTAACTACCAACAAGCAACCTACTATGTCAACACGTGGACCTCCGCATACGATGTATGGGTCAACATGCTCGTCTCTCTTTACCGTTTGCCAGGTGAAGGCGAGACGTTCGCGTACAACATGGCGCAGACGACGGACATGGTGCTGACGCAGCCGGTTGCGTATGAGTTTGGGCTTGTACAGGCGAAAACCCTGTTGTTGATTGGAACCAAGGATAACACGGCAATTGGAAAGGCGTGGAGTCCACCTGCTGTTCAGGTGAAGCTCGGTAACTACTCTGTACTGGGCAAGGAGACTGCGGCGAAGATCCCGGGAGCGGAGTTGGTGGAGTGGGATGATCTGGGTCATGCGCCACAAACGCAGGCTAGTGAGAGGTATCATAAGGCCTTGTTTGAGTGGCTGGATAGAGTCGGTTGAGAGGTTTTCTTAGACGACGGATTATAAGCTGGGGAGACCTGAAGGCCTTGGATTTCCTGTTCCGAGCTCATGACGACCCTGCGCTAACTCTCCATTCTTCTCTCCACAATATTCTGTCGCGGCAAGTCCGGTCTTTGCCTCGGACGTCAGTCTTCTGTAATCTGTCTCGCTAACTTGGAACCACGCTTCGAGCATGCATGCAGCGTAGTCAAAAGCCTTGTACACCAGCGCTAGAGCGAACAGTACCAAACCAGCAATTCTAGTACACTCCCCCGAACCTTCAATGTAGACTGAGATGCCCAATGCTGCCAACTCAAGACTACACGCAGCATTCTCGATGAGTGAAGTCAGCGTTGTGACTCTTAGCTAGTGCTCCTGCCCAGCAAGAAGGTAGTAGGAGGAGCCTCCACTCTGAGTAGTGACTTCTTGTGTTCACCACTCATAGGTTCGTCTTGAAGGGCGGCAGTCTTTCCTCTGAACAGCTTTGCCTCGAGGTAAAAGAAGCGCTGGATGGGGGAGAGAAGGGCTCCGTAGTCTTCCCCGCCGTAGCTCGTGTCCAAAGGCTCGGGAGTATGGAGCCCGATTGAGTCATACGCATGCCGGAAGTCTGCTTGGAGTGGAGTCATAGTCGGGGTGGGTCTGCGTGTGCGGCTTTTGTGTCTTATAGCGGCCTCATTCTCTTAAGTGATCTCATCCGCCTGAGCCAAGTCAGTCAAGTCCTGAACCTCTAGGTCTTGTCAGTGTATGTCAATGCGACGAAGGGGGATCCTGACCATAAACCTCCAAAACGCAACACTGGGTCAAGAACGCCGCGTTTCAATGGCATGCTTTACCATACTTTCGAAGACGGATGTAGTTATAAGGCAAAGGTGCGAGGAACCCTGCAGCTACTGAAAGGATCGCAGCGCCCCAGAAGGCTGGAGAGTCGAACTGGACCATGCCGCCCGTAAGATGGAAGTCGACTGCATTTTCGGCCGCTTCCATGGTGATCATGGAGATCATGCTCATCCCGGCTGCTGTCTTTGCTGCTACAGGCCAGGAGAGACGGTCACGTCCTATGCGGAGCAGAGTAGTCTCGAGGAGGAGTGAGGTCGTGATGCCTGATGCCACTGGTCGCTCTTAGCAACCGACCCAATCGATATCAGTGGTCTACCTACTGGATAGAGCCATGATGGTTGATAACCCAAGGTCAGCATGGAATGATTGCAGGTACCACATGGCAGAGAAGTCGCCGGCTGTGCATCCAACGAGGCATCGAAGAGTGTTAATCCCCGCTCGTTTCCAGACAGATGTTGAGCTCCAAAATTGCGTTGAAGATAATGGCACTGCTACTGCCCTGCTGGGGCACTCTGTATTAACCTTGTTGTTGTTGCTGCTGCATACTAGCCTTCGTTGCAATACAGACAGCAAGGGTTTAGGACGATGCAGTAGCCTACAGGCAGAGGCTCTCGGATGATGCAATATCATTGCTGTGAGCATGTATTGATCGGAGGATGTTGGGGGATGAAGTCAAAAGTGCAAAGTTGCAAGTTTAGGCTGTGGTGTCAGATGCGAAGTTGCCACATAAGAGCGCAACACTGTGCGCTTGTCAGTAGCCATCAGCAGAGACGAATAGATAGATTCAGAGATCACGATTTGCACATACAGATGCGACAATCAATTCCTGCACTTTAATATGGATGATATGGAGGACAGCGTAGGTTGCAGCGGAAAGCGCCACGGCTGCCTGGGGCATATCCCTGATTCGGTAGGGATGACGCGCTACAGTGTCCGTGCACCTCGTGCACGGTTTCATCTCGTGCACGCCAACACCATAACGCGTCAATTTCCTCAACGCGATAACTCAACAACGACATGGATTTAGAAGCTGCGCTTGAAGCCTGTGACGCAGCAGATGCAGCTGATGAACTTTCCTATACTAAAATTGCTGAACAGTTTTCAGTGTCGCGATCCACCCTGTCGCGGCGGCACCGAGGCGTATGCGCGTCGCGTGAACACGGTTACTTCAAACAGCAGAAGATCACCCCACAACAAGAAGATGAGCTCTGTAATTATATAATAGACCTTTCAAGCCAAGGCCTATCGCCTACAAGGCAAATGGTACGAAATTTCGCCTCCGAAGTTGCTCACAGTCCTATTGGAGATGCCTGGGTTACTCGGTTCCTGCACCGTCACCACGATAAGCTCATATACAAATGGACCTCCGCCATGGACGCTACACGCCATAACGCTGACGATAGCGAAAAGTACTTATACTATTTCAACCTACTACGTTCCAAAATCAAAGAATACTCTATCAAGCCACGGCACACGTACAATATGGATGAGAAGGGCCTCGCGATTAGATTGGTGAATAAAAGCAAGAGGGTGTTTAGTAAGGCAAGCTGGAAGGCAAAAGGCAAGCGCCAGAGCTTGCAGGATGGCAATAGAGAATGGGTAACGATTATTGCAACTATCTGCGCTGATGGTTCAACGTTGCCGCCAGTCCTTATCTTCGCTGGCCAGCCAAACGCTCTACAATCGTCCTAGATGGAGGACCTGGACGCAGGAAAAGACTCTACCTATATTACTGCGACGCCCTCTGGCTAGACGAACGATGAGGTTGGTCTTGCCTGGCTTGAACAAGTGTTTGAGCGGGAGACTAAGAGTAAGACTCGCAGTAGCTGGCGCCTACTCCTACTTGACGGCCACAGCTCTCACATAACAATGGCTGTTATTGACTATTGTCGTTGCCATAAGATCCTGCTACTTATCTACCCACCTCACAGTACCCAGACGTTGCAGCCGCTTGATGTGGGTTGCTTCTCACCTTTTGGTACCAACTACTCTAAAGAAGTCACTAAACAGCTCCACTAAAGCCAGGCCTTAACTAGCATCAAAAAGCATCACTTCTACAAGCTATTCCGAGCTGCCTGGTACCAAACGTTTACCTCTGAGCTTGTGCTGAGCGCGTTCCAAGCCACAGGTATCTCACCACTGAACCCACCTACTATACTCAATAGATTTGAGAAGAAGCTCAGCGAGCTGCCACGAACCCCATCTCCATTGCTTGACGTTAATAGGATCGCGATCGAACAGTTTTGTAACGAAACAGTGAGGGACCCTACAAGTTATGAGGCGCGGAAGCTAGTTCGCACGTTAAACTACTTGGCAGCTCGCAACTCCCTTCTAGAGGTAGAAAATGAAGGCCTACGCAACCAAATTGATACCCGGAAGACCTCCCGGAGGTACCGCCAAGTACTACCGCTACAGACCTCTAAGTCTTATACTTCTAACGCGATGTTATGGTCTCCAACGAAGGTGGATGAAGCCAAAGCTCAGCTGCGTCAAAATACCCGCCAACAAGCTGAGGAAGCTGCTGCAAAAGCTCGCAGTAAGGCAGAGGCAGCTGAGAAGAAGCTTCAGAAGGAGCGAGAGAAGGAGCAGCGGAAGGTGGAGCGAGCGAGGATAAAGGAAGAGAAAGCCCTCAGGGAGGCCGCTGAGAAAGCCGAGAAACAACGAAGAAAACAAGAGAGCGACGCTGCCAAATCTATCCAATTATCCCAAACAGGCAAGCGCAAGGCCTTACAAAAGGTACCTACAGAACCTGCAGCCAAAAAACAGCGTGTGCGTGGTGCTACACAGGTTGTGGTAGAGGCGTCGCCTTCCCCAACACCTCCACCAATTACTACACGCAGCGGCCGCACCACGCGCCCAAACAAAAAATGGGAGCAGGGCAAGCATCGTAAGAGTTATTAGACTGTTACGATAAAAAATCTCTATATAATAGCTTTTGTGTGTGGCTCTACAACCTCATTTTGGTGGTTGCCAAAGGTGGTTTTCGCGTGCACAAGATGAAACCGTGCACGAGGTGCACGGACACTGTACCGTGTCCGTGCGCGCAACGAACATTGTCGCGCAACGACCAATAATTGCCTTAACACTCAGATGCAAATGAGGCTATTGAGCCACCCACAACAGCTATTATCGTGAGTTCTTGTAGTGTAGTAGTAATTAATTGCTTGCGAAAAAGATGTGCTACTTGTATTTACTTGGAAGCGTGACGTTGCGGCCGCGGCGGGTGGTGACGCGTGGGGGAGCTGAGGGAGCCTCCCAGGCTTCGGCATCCCCCCCAGCATTAGCGTCACGCTTTTGACGCTTATCTGTCTGTAAGGGCAGACGTAAGGCTTTTCTCTTGCCCTTTTGGGACAATTGTATAGCTTTTGCAGCGTTGTTGGCTTCCTTCTGACGCTGCTTTTCAGCTGCTCTCTCAGCCTTTACAGCAGCTCTCTCAGCCTTCTCCTTCTCACGTGCTGCACGCTTCTCCTGAGCTACCTTATCCTTATATAGCTTATTAGCGTGCCTCAGCTCACTTATCTCAGCCTTTTTAAGCTTATTTGCCTCTTTCTCCTGTTGTCTAACTCTCTCACGAGCACGTGCTTCTCTTACTTTGCGAGGAGAGTAGAACACTGCTCCCCCATGGTACTCCTTGCGCTGCTGAAGGTCTAGAGGCTTGCTCTTCTTCTTGTAATTCTTCTGAGTCTTGAGTATATCCTTGAGGCCTTCAATCTCATGGTGGAGGACTGAGTTTTGGATAGATATATGGTGGAGTGAGCGTCTGATCTTTTTCAGATCCTTACTGCCTTGATCCTTGGCAACCCCACGCAATAGAGTCTCTATTTTCAGCCAATCCTTGCCAGAGTATACTGACCCAGAGCTGTTGTCTGTATCAGAGCTCTCAGGAGTCCCCTTGGCAAATCGATTAAGGATGACGTTGGGTTGAAGAGGAGATATACCTGTTGCTTCAAAGGACTTAAGTATTAACTCCTTAGTAAAGGTACCTATCCAGGCCTTCCAGAACAAGTGAAAGAAGTCTCCTTTCTTGACTACTGATAGTCCTTGGCCCTTGTGAAGGTGTGTTGTGAGCTCCTTTGAGTACGCAGTTGAGAGAGGCTTAAACATCACCACATCTAGTGGCTGCAGCGTATGAGTTGATGAAATCCATCGTTAGGTGAGACCCGTGGCCGTCAAGGATCAGTAGTCTCCACTTTCTCCGGGCTTTCTCCTTAGTGAAGCGATCAAACACCTGTTTAAGCCAGGCAAGGCCTATATCGTTGTTTGTCCATCCTGAAGGAGATGAGGAGATGAGTACTGAGTGCTCTCCTGGCTGGATTTCGTCCACCCAGCTCGATTGGATAGTGCTGTTGGCTGACTCATATAGGAGACCTGGCGGCAATACTGATCCATCGCCACATATACACGCTAGGAGCGTCACCCAAGCTCGATTGCCATCTTGAGTAGTTGCTTTGACTTCTCTCTTATCCCACATTCGTCTACTGAACACGTGTTTTGTCCTGCCTGTGACCCCAATCATGAATCCCTTCTCGTCCATATTGTATATATGACAGCTGTCAATTGAGTATTCGGCGATTTTGCGTTGCAACAGGTTGAAATAGAGCTCGTATTTGGTATAGGAATCAGCGTTGTGGCGAACAGCGTCCATTCCCGTTGAGTATTTGGAGATGAGATGGATTGAATACTTGTTGATGAAGCGAGTAACCCAGCTCTCAGAGACTCTCTCCCGAGCGATAGATGAGGCGAAATTCGCTATCATCTCTCTTGTAGGAGGTAGATAACGAGCAGTAAGCCGCTCTATATAGTCTACGAGCTCTCTCTCCTGTTGTGGGTTGAGTTTCTGTTGATTGAGATCTTTGGCCTCCCGGGACGTTTGAATCTGCTTGTGTCTTCGCGCTAATGTTATACGGCTAACACCATATTGATCTGCAATTTTGTAATATACAAGTTTTTCACCTGGTTTCAGCGCTTCAATTGCTGCAAGCGCTTTGTTGATAGCTGCCATGGTTGTTGAATTATCACGCGTTGAAGTCTGGGGTGGTTGGGGGTTGACTGGTCGTTGCGCGACAATGTTCGTTGCGCGCACGGACACGGTATCCGTTCTCTACGCGTCGACGCGCCGACCTGACACCAACGCAGCACACGATGCAACCCCGCAAACCATGACACCACGCACACGGACGAGTAACAAAGATCCCAACTACAAAGTCTACTACTCGAAGAAGATACCTCAGCAAGTTCACTTCCCTCATAAGAGGAAGATGGTCCGCAGACCGGACCCAGTTGAGCGGGATGGAGTCGATACAAGGCAGATGAAGTTCCTACCTGAGAGGATGAGGCAGGACAGAACTCAGATGTGTGAGAGTTTAGAAGGAGAAGAGACAGAAACAGAGGAGACAGAAGAGCCTGATGCGACTCTCAAGTATGAGAAAGGTACACCAGTAGGTGAGAAGAAGGGCAAGAAGCGGAAAAGTAATGTGGCTCAAGCAAATTCTGGGACAGAGGATAAGCCCACGTTCAATGCCTCCAAGCGCCGGAGACGAACAACTGCTCCAAAGGACGAACCTAGCCGCACGCTTCGACGACAGTCCACAATGACACAATTCGCAGACGGGAGGCGGCCTTCCTCTGACGACGACGAGCCCGACTTCAAGCCTGCCAAGCGACGTTCACGACCCAGCTGGAGCGGTACGACTGTAGAGAGAGAACGAGACAAGAAGCAACGTACCCTCACACAAATGTTACCTGGCATGGGACGGTTGAGCAAGGAAGAGCTGGAGGAGCTGAGTGCTCTGGACGCAGATCTGGATGATACTCAGACGGGGAATGATGCTGTCATGCGGTCCTTGATCCAGCAGGGCCTCATCGAGGTCGATGAGCACGTGGCTTTGACAGGGCCTGCCCAGCAATTTGACGACGCTGCGGAGGACACCCACACAAATCAAGACCGTAACGAAGAGGACTTGTCGGTCACAGCACTCACACAACCGCCTTTGATTTTGCACTTTGTCGAGACTGGAGCTGATGACGATGAGGACGACTACCAGCCAACTCAATTCATCGAGGCGCCCACTCTCAGGGCCAGACAAGCACCTCGGAGGCTAGCGACACGACAGCCATCCAGCAATGCACTTGGGTCCAAGGAGTCTGCAAAGTCGCGATTTAGTCTTCTCTCCACGCCCGAGAAGCGCCGGGTTTTCGAGATCCCATCTTCACAGTCGCCTGCCGAGTCTGTTCTGTCCACTCAGATATCACCTCAGAAGTTCAACGGGTCTGCTCTGAGAGAGCGTAATAGCAATGCCACGTTGATTCCAGAAACTCCCTCCAAGCGTCGACAGGTCGCCTTTCGAGAACCCGCAGCTCAGTCTACACCTCCAGCTCACTTGAGGAAGTTCGAGAGTACTGTTCAGGACTCCGAAGACGAAGGCAGTGAATTTGATGACGATATAGCCACGCAACAGCTCTCAGGAAACACTGGCGAGACGTCTTGTGGACAGGGTATTGGTGAAGACACGCAAGCTGTGCTTCTGAGCATCGACCAAGCATGTGCCGATCGAGATGGGGACCTTGGGGATGACAATCGAGATGCATCGGTCGAACCCGAAGAGCCACTGACCCGGTCACAACCCTATCAACCCTCACCCGAGCTGGGAGAGTCATGGGCGCCCATCATCTATGATGACGATGGACCGCAATTTGAATCATATCGCTCTTCGCGTGCATCAGCAAAGTCGCAGTCATTGCAAGCTGTGGACTCATCTAAGGAATCGCCGCCCATTCTCAAACAAGCTTATGGAATCAGCCAGATAGATCTCACTACTCAGGCTCCGCTGCCTGTGGACAATATTCCAAGCACACCTCCGATGATCCAAGCAGAGGCAGAAGAGGAGTTGCCATCCACACCAATGATTATCAGGGATGAATCATCCGATGAAGGAGATGCCGAGCTTGAGCCAACCCCTCCGCCTACAGTACAGCGCAGAGTACCCAAGCCCCCATCAACATTAGTCCATCAGTCCACGGATTTGGACGGCGAACCTGTGCAAGTACCGCGCTCTCCCTCTGCTGACCACGAGACTCAGCATTCACGTTCAAGCAAAGCGGAACAGCAGCTCCAGAACGAGTGGCTGTCATACTCTCAGTATGTTCGCGCACCCAACTCTTCCAGTATGCATGCCACCGCCGACGCTTTCAGCTACGAGGCCCCGAGGACGCGTGTACCTCCTGCCTCATCTGCTTGGATGCAACACAGCCAAGCTACCACTGTCGATGAAGTCACACCCAGAAAGAACAGGATGCAGCGAGTCAGCAGTGCAAATACCACACCGCACAGAGCATCGAAGACTCAGTCTTCCGTGTCGCCCGAGAAGCCGCCAACACTCTTCATACCCAGCAGCTTTCCGAGTCCGTCAAAGACGGCTCTGGAGGGGTGGAGCAGCCCGGTGCTGGCGAGGACGCAGAACGTGTACGGTAGCAGTCAGGTACTGGGTAGTCTAGAGGACTTTAGTATTCCGCTACCTCCGCCTGAGGATGATTGAGCACGTAGTCTTTCGAGTGCACTGAAGCAAATTGGATGAGAACAATATCTTCACTAAATAAAGTGGGCGAAGACTGTGAAAGCACGTGTGTGATATTGCAATGATCAAAGGATGATCCTTGTGTATTGTGATAAATCCTCCCGAATATCGTCTCCTATTTGAAACCGACAGCATAAAATACATTTGCCAGACGCGTATACTACTCACTCCTCATTCACGCGTGAGATCTCGTGCAGGGCGAGGTGTGAACTCGGTAAGTCAGCTCGGCAAACCTGCCCTGAGCACACGATGTGGGGAAGCGTGGGAAGATGGTGGGGCGTATTTCGTACGTCACAAGCTTGAAGACAGCTCCATCTGCTCACCAACGGACTTCTGTCGCCCGACATCAGCGTAGAAATAGTTGAGACTCAATCAATTCAATTCCAAAAGTACCGCTGACGAGCTACTCTCCTTCAATTTTATACATTTCCTGACACGCCCAGAACATTCACAGCAGATACAGATTCAACATGGCAGGCGACGGCGAAGACAGAGCATCTCTCGTCAACAGGCAGCTGCCAGAGATGACGCTGTCGACAGCAAATAGCCCCTTAACGAAGGCGCGTCCGCCACCAGACAACCTCAAGCCAGCAGAAAGGGCACAATTCCGATTCGAAGTCCACGGCAATGCCATCAGTACGTGAACACAAGGGTATACGCCCTATTCCTAGCCTTCACCATCCTCTCAGGCTAACGCTCTCCCAGTCACCGGCGGAGCAGGTACCCTCGCCCTCGAAGCCGCAGAAGCTCTCCTTGAGCACGGCGCCTCGGGTCTCGCTCTCTGGGACGTAAACCCCAACGCCGCATTCGAAAGCATCAAGAAACTGCACGCACGCTTCCCCGACCGGCGCATCATGACCGAAGCCGTCGACGTGCGCGACGAAGCGCAGATAGCCTCAGCCGTGGAAAGCGCGGCAAAAGTGTTGGGCAGCATCGATATGCTGTGTTGCTTCGCAGGCGTCGTGGGCTGCACGCATGCCATTGAAATGGCCGCCGACGAGTGGAGGAGAACCCACGACATTAATCTCACGGGCAGTTTTCTCTGCGCACAAGCTGTTGCCCGGCAGATCAGGAAGCAGGGTACGCCCGGCAGCATCACGTTCACAGCGAGCATCAGCGCGCATCACACAAACTTCCCGCAGCCGCAGGCTGCGTACAATAGCTCTAAGACTGCGCTGCTGAGTCTTGCGAAGAGCCTGGCGGCGGAGTGGAGCAGCTATGGTATTAGGGTCAACTGTTTGAGCCCGGGGTATATGGATACTATTCTGAATGATGGGCCAGGGCTGGAGAGGGCGCGGAACAGTTGGAATAGCAGGAATCCAATGGGTAGGATGGGGCACCCGTGGGAGTTGACAGGGCCGCTGATCACACTGGTGAGCAATGCAGGGCGATATATCAATGGCACGGATATCATCGTGGATGGTGGCGCGATGGCGTTCTAGATCGAAAATACATGCGTATTCTGTGCACCAACGCTACAATTTCGATCAAAGACAAGAAGTGACTTAGGATTTGTGCACCCTTCTTGTTTGCATTTTTCTCGGCGCGCTGGAACATCTTCACTTTCTTCAGTACTTTGGCTTCTGGATAGCCTGCTATCTTGGCAGCTACCTTGTACGACTGCACATGCTTTGCGGATTTTGGACAATAGTTCGATCGCTTTGGCTTGAACGGCCCTCAACTCTTCGGGAGTGTAATTCACCTTTCTTTCCCGGAGTGTAGCGGCTCTGTGTAAGTTTTGTTCTTTCTCCGAAAGACATACCGCATCATTCGTTGTGCGGCTGATGTTGTTGCGATTTGGACTTGCTATATTCGTTCTAGTATATGAGAAGACTTGACCATACCATGGACCAAGCTAAGCTGTCTATTTCTGGCTCTGCTTATATACCAGGGCAGTGATGATTTTTGCACATCTCAATTGTACCGTAGCTAGCTATAGTCACCTTCGATAATCTTGCAAACAGGCATCCACTTCGCATTTTCTCCATTCGTGGCTCACAGCAGCCCTTACCCTGCAGAAATAGCCAGAAACAAGCACTGAGATCTGAAAATCCGGAGGCAGTCAACAATTCTCAACGCCCTATCTGAGACCTCATAGGCCATGTGTTGGCTACAATAATCTTGCTGGAATATTCGGCTTGGTCCTAGAGGCCTGACCATACCATGGACCAAGCGGCGCCATTCCCTTCGGGCTCTGCTTGGCCTCTTTGTAGGTATAGTCTAGTTTTTCATATTTATCGACCCTGAGATCTAATCTCAAACTAACCATCACTTCGGACCTTCGTCTGCAATATGGAATTTCATTACCACTACGCAACCTTGATCACGAAGTTATAGACTGTACTCGCATTACACTTTTATCCAATCATTGAATGCACTGCATATACTGTAAGAGGAACCGCAATGAGCTGGGCATTCGCCACAGCGACAAGTTTTAATATGACGTGCAGATTGCCCCGCTTCGTTGCGAGCATACCGGCGTCACCACCTATGTTATCAGCGTCCTTTCCAGATAGTGTGATACCTGAGAATTTGCTGATGCGTATGCAGATATCTGGTCTTCTGCAATAATAGAGTATATATAGCTTTTCATAGACAGTTAACATATCAACATCCACTTATGGGCGCTTGGTCTAGGGGTATGATTTTCGCTTCGCATCATCTGATAGCACTTGTGAAAGGTCGTGGGTTCAATTCCCACAGCGTCCAACTTTTTTGCTCTCATCTGCCTCACTCATCATGACGGGAACAATACTTTTGCTTCTCAGCGTATGTTGGAACAACAACTGGATTACAATGTAATACAGAATCTCACGATTACTACCTCTACAAGCTTTAATGGTATGGAAGAACATCCTGAACGTCGAACTAGGCGACTGCTTTTATGTTGAATATACTGTCCGCAAGCCAGACACTATCACAGCTTAATGCAAATAAGAAATCGCGTAAGGCCTCACGTATCCAGGTTCCGCATCGAGCACTACTTCGGCATCGCTATTTGGAATGCTAATCTCTAGCGTGACCAAGTAGCTCAGGAAAAAAGACTGAACGTCGACAGCGCGACGTTGTGGAACAATAAAGTACAAAACTAAGCAAGCTCTCAAAGACGCCCTTGCATCTGAACAACAAACTGAAAACCTAAGTCACCATGGCCACCAATATCCTTGACGTCCCCCAGAACTTCGTAGGCGATATTCACCCCGACTGACGCGCCTCCCCGTTCGTGCTAATCCTGGAAACAGTCCCTTTATAGTATCCCTGTGGCGTGAGCCCTCTCCATCGTACCACACTTCTACGCAGCCTCGCTCGGCAAATTCGACAACAAGAAACCGCGGACCTACACGCGGGACACCGAGGGCGACCAGAACATCGACAAGGCGACCAAGGCGAAGATGGTACGTGCCGAGGGCGCGCAGCAGAACGGGTTTGAGAACATCGGACTCTTTGCTGCGGCAGTGGTCATTGGCAACGTGGCCAAGCTGCCGAATGAGACGCTGAATGCGCTCAGTGCAGCGTATTTGGTGAGCAGGGTGGCCTACAACGCGTTGTATATCGGGGGCACGACGGATGCGCTGTGTAAGTCTTCGTGGTGCGAGTGTGTTATGTTTTTTCTGACCCGGTGCAGCTAACTTGAGGACTGTGTCGTTCTTGGGTGGGGTGGGGATTATCTTCACTTTCTTCATCAAGAGCGGGAATGTGCTGAGGAACCAGTTGTAGGATTTGAGACGGGTGGATGCTGAAGAAGGGTTGGTGCTACGATTGGCTGGTGTACCTGCGGTCTAGCTTCGTACTCGGTAGGCCCTGGCTTTTTATCTCTGTTCGTAGGGGATGTACAAAGATGCCCTTGGAATTACCACTTTCTGTTGTTTTCCTGGTAGTTGGCCAATCCTGACCTCGCGTGCTCCTCATTGAAGATCCACTTTCCATGGATAAACCGAAGGCATTTCCCATGCTTACTGAATCGAGAACGTATGGGCTGGTATCACTTGTTGTTTGATCGTCCGTACCAAAGTCCAGATTCACATAATGATACACCCAGAAGGAGCAAAACACAAACATGGTCCCTGCACCGGCAAAGACCGTAAGGTACATGACCGCAATCTAGAAAGCGTAAGTCGGCATGTCTACTGTTATGGACCTTCACTTACGCTGTGCCCAGCTGTCCAACTGCCTCCGCCCCGAATCAATGGCGTACATACCAACACTGTTAAGCCTGCAAGGAAGCTGCAAACTGAGTACGACATAAACATGAGGGGTCCTTGCCACGTGAATACCATCTTCTTACGAGGAACAAAGGTGGTCCGCCGGGTCTGAAACGAGTAGAGGCTTGTCAAGAGCAAGGGTTTATACCTCTCGAAATCACTGTTGTCGAGAGGCTTAGGATGGGGATTGACATGTCCGAGAAGGTGTAGCACAGTGACTTCTGAAGCGCATAGTAAGATCCCCAGAATGGCGAAGATGAGACTACTATGCCAGAAGCCGTGAGTCAGCCAATATGCCTCTTCAATGGTGGTCCAAGAAAAGCTGCCTATGACAGCTGCAGCAAGTACGGTACACTGTGAATAGGTCTGAGTGACTGTGGTTACGAAATCGCTCCCATGTTACTCACCGCAATGGTGATAAATTGTAGTTCAGCGAGCTTACGTACTCGCCATATTAAAATAGCTTGTGCGATCTGAGTAGAGTCAGGCTGTGCTGCAGATGCAAGACCTGCGATCGTCTCGATTGGTTTGATAGTGTTGAATTGATAGAGACGATAATATGGCAAAGTAGCTAATTTGACCACTACGTTTAGAACGACGTCCAGAGCGTGCTTGTATCGAGGTCAGTACGATGTTATTGTGTACTGAAATGGTAATCGTGAGTGCCTTCCGTTGCTGGAACCTACCTTTGACAGCTTTCGTGCTGATTGTAGTATCCCCATTCGTGCCCCTAGCCCTCGTGGAGCGGGAAGTTGCGAGTGGAGCAAAACGTGCAGCAGGAGGAAGTGACTGCTGACGCATAGTGTGACTACTCTTGGCGTCGAGAGTGGCTCCAGTGTCGTGTCATTAGGGAAGACGAGTTGATGTGGTCTTGGAGATGTGAGGGGCGTCAGGCTGAGAATTTGCTGACGTGCAGATCGAGCTGGGGTTGGAGGCTGAGTCCTCGGCACACTACTGGTCAACCTTGCTGCCTATGAAACACAGCCTCATAGGTGGCGGAGTAACCACGCGATGATGTGTTGCTTCATTTGGTAGCTCATGATCATGCTTATCGAACTCAATAGTACTACAATTGCGAGCCCGTGAAGTAATCTCATAGTCTATGGGGGTATCATTACAGTGCGTCTGACCCGAGTCCAACGCTACGCCGAGCTCCGTTGCTACCTACAAACATGAACGTAGACTAAGTTTGCTGTGTGGCTACGTGATTGTGCAATAGACCCAACAGGATCAAAGTAATACAGATCAAAAGCACAGTCGTATACAGGAAATTTGGGAGAAAAGACCGATCGTCGCTGGCTGTAACTTTCATCCGGTGGACGAACGCGACGTAGCATTGGATGAACGACTCTTCTTACGCTTCGGATATGCCCACGTTTTGATTTCTGGAGTCTTGTAGGCGCTGTCGCTTGGGGAATGATTAATTCGGAAATGTTCACCATAGTCATCCCTGGTTTGGAAGGCGGTGTCGTGGCAGTCGCTGCAGGGACAGGTAAATTCAGTGACAAGGGCGAAGCGTTCCCAACGAGCTCTGTCCAACGTTCTCAGTCTTCGCCGTTGCACAAGCTCTTTTGCGCAATTCCTAAGCTTATTCTGATTGGCCTCCTTCACAGCCCAAGTGTTGAAGCCGGCCCTCATCAATGCAAGTGTCTGTTGACCTGGGCTTTTGCTGAACTTGTTTGGTTTCCAATCGTCTAGTTCCATGTCCAGGCCCTCCTTATCGTTAAATCGCCAGTAGTTCCGAAGGTTCTGCTGTTCGATAAAACTCGCAACAGTTTGCGGATCGGTGGCGGTGCTGAAGGCTTTCTTGACTCTCTTGAATATACTCTTTCCCGACTTTGCGTTATCTGCTCTTGCTGTTCCGACACTCAGAATCACCCCCAGGGCGCCAGGTACCGATTCGTCGTCGACAATTCGACGGTGAATAGTCCTCAGCTCATTGATGCCCTGTTGTGTAGGGTTGTTCGTCTGACCAAAGCCACCGTCGGAAAAGTAGATGACTTGCCCCTTATCATCCTTGATTTTGACTTCTTTGAAGTATAACGGAGCCGCTGTTGCGGCACGCGCGACTAACCAAACAGCTATGCGGGTGTTTGTTCGGGACTCGTCGAAGTTGATCTTCCATGTGAAGGCCTTCCTGACGGACTTGCGTTCCGGATGATAGTACGAACGGAGCAGGTGAGGTTTGTCAAGGGTCATCTCGTTCTTTGTCCTCATCAAAGTGGTAGCAAACCTGCACGACGCATGTGTTAGCTCAGATCGATAAATTCAGCGTCGGCACGTACATTGAGCAAGTCCCTGGATAAGTGCCGATCTCAGGCGGCGGTCGGGAAGTCGTGGCCGAAGGTTTTTCATCGCGTCTTTCTGTCACTTCACGGAATGCATCCTCCATAGCGCTTGCGCTGTACTTCGGCCAAGGAACGATTCCAATGTTGCGTTGCGAAATCCAACGTGGATTGCCGAAGATCATGTTGCTCATGGCCTCATATTCCTCTATACAGTCCTGAACAGTCATACGGAACCGAGATAGCATGATAGCTATCAGGCTAGATCTGGTGAGCACGGTAGTCGGTCTTGCAAATCGACGCACACGTACCTGCCAGTGCTTGAGCCACAGATCAGATCGAAATAATGACAAGGTAGAAACCGCTGGGCGTGATAGTTGATCAGTTCGTCGCTATCGCAATCCTCAGGCATCCTTGGTCGACACTGAGTGACATGTTGAGGAAGGTTGTGCGGTCGGAAGCTGTGAAGATCATGAGTGACTTCATCGTTTGCCTCTTTCGCTTGTTCAATCTCTTCTTCGCCTATTGCTCGCATCAGTTTCTCCAAGACTAGAAGTGACCAGTAGCCTCGGACACCGCCTCCGTCTGCGGTACATTTAGTGAAGCGCAAAGTGACTTTCAGTATCTGCAACCTACCAAGACTGAGGAGATTACGCTCATGCCATACAGGAACCTGAGACGTGTTCCTGCGGACCAGTCCATTTGGAACGAAATCGCCTTCGGCTTCGTTGTTGCTCATGGTGACCCTGTCTCAGTATGGCCAATATACGGTGACGATAAGACAAGTCTTGCTTTTACGGCCCGTTGCCTTCGCCCGTGTCACAATCTTATAGCGAATTGCGCTCCCCCTCCAGATAACCTTGTCTGAGCCAAATGATGCAATTGGAAATCGCTCTCTGTAGGATGGGGTCCGCAGAGCCGCCATTCTGGCCCCTTTTTTTGCGAGGCGGATGAGCGCAGACGCAGCTACGCCTCCACACAGCGACAAAACAGAGCTGAGAATAGCTGTTATCCAACCATGAGTGAGGTCCTCCATTGCTAGATATTGGAGGCGTACATTTTGCATCAGGCTGAGAGCTTTTGCATCAGGCTGAGGGTAGTTTGCATCAGGCTGAGCTGAATAGCACCAGGCTGGACTGGCCAAAAAGGCGATATGAGCAACAGGCTGAGCAGAACAATTAGAACAAGCAATCTCCCTGCGATTGAATGGGTGTCGTCGCTTACCGCATATGCCGATCTAAATGCTCTTTCGAGATATTGGAGGGGATGGTAAAGGACGGGATTGGACTGCAATGCCGTGGCTGAGTGCTGCCTCAATGAAAAGTCCACGGCCCCGCTCGGCGCAATGCATGCGCAGCCTGACGGAGCTACACCGCAAATCTTTGACAAAGAGGACGTGTTTTGAACCTCTGGGGGGAGCCCTGAGTGAAGCGTGCTCGACTCACAGTGACAAAGGGTGTTTCGGTTGAGCCTCTGAATGTTTGAGCTACAGGGTATCTGTGCCGGAGGACGTACATGGCCACCATGTTTTGCCCCCAACACGGGCTGACAGGTGTGCCTTGAATACGCCGTGGCTGCTTAATGGTGGCGTCAGACAGACCATGTGAACAGTCTGCCAGCTTCCGCATTGGCCTCCTATTCCGCTAGCCGTACATGCGGAAGAGTCTGCGGAAGAGTCTGCAGAATAGGGCATTCGTTACCTTTGTCTAGACCCATCGTACTTGATCTCTCTACCCCCAAATGGGCATATCTTATACCCTCGGTGTCCCTAGCGCTATCTTCCTTCCTGAAAGCTCCACGACGTTTGGAATTCTATCTTATCATATACACTTGCTCACTCGAGACAAGTTCTGATTGTACATAAGTGTACTACTGTGGTCGCACAAACCCATCTTCTGCCCATGGCGACCCCATTGTCTCATAGTACCACTAGCGCGGACGATATCAAGCCAAAGAAACCCTCGAGGACGAACAGTTGGGAAAGAGTCGTCGTTTTCGACCCAGATAGTGGCAACGTGGAAATCCAGACCAGACAGAAGGTGAACAAAGACAAGGGTTAATACCACCAAAGAGCCCCCTGATGACTCGGCTGACTGAACTGTAGCGTACTTCTCATACAAGCCGCTGACCCTACCGAAACGAAGAAAGAGTGTGTCTCTTTACATGCAGCAAGATAACGAGACCGTACTGAAGACAGAGGAGGATCGAGAGGACAGCGACAAGTTTGTTGCGCGGCTGACGTTCAATCATTTGAGCTTAGCCAATAAAGCACGCTTCTTACTGGGGCTTATCTCCACCATATACGTTGCTGTAGAGGCGAAGAGCTCGAATTCCAGTTTCTGCTCCGACTGATTATCGTGGATGGAAACAGCGGTTTCGTTCTGTAAATTGCCACTGTAGTTGCTGTAACACCAAATCCTAGCTCTTGCTCGAGAAACATCTCTACTCGATACCTGGACGCGGAATATCAGGCAATCACTGTGCCTCATGCGTCAGTGGGTCGAACCTATGGCTTTCTAGATCATGCGTCGTGCGAAATGGTCTCGAGACCAGGAAATCTAGACCTTTCCTCAGTCAAGCTTTTGCTCTTGGACGAATAGGTAGCTTCTGGACATCATGAGAAGCACTGTGAAGTCATCTTTTCCTTGGTTCTCTGCGCGAATCTATCGCAACAAACCACTCGAGGGCCTCCATGTGGCGCTGCCCGATCGCCTAGCTACGTGATGTCCCTGGCGACAGCCACGTTTGCAATCGAACGCATGGACGCAACTTTCGCTGTACGTTGTCAGTGGCATAATTGCAAACAACTCAATGAGTTGAACTTGAACAAGTGGAGAGATTGGAAGTAAAACGATGAGCGGCGCCCAAGGCACTGTTATGTGCTGGCTGGGCTTCCGTGCATGGACCACCCGGTGGTCTAGGACAGACAGCGAGACGTGTGGTGACCTATTCGGTGCACTGCAATCATAAGAAACTTCCAGCTCTCACTATGACTTTCTGACTGGCTGGGTGTATCTGCGTCTAAGCCGTCTTGGCTACCGCGAATTTGAGCACACGGCTGATAGGCTTGAACTGTTCCGAACAATAGAGTATTCTCCATCAACTCTATGTGGACACCGGTGGACTCTCAGAATGGACACCGAGCAAGGCATTCTCGATCTTGAACGAGTTCCATCGCAGATGCGGAATCTCGACTGACTCGTCAAGCGTTTCATACTGGTCTCCGAACGTTCATTCATCTACGGCATCCTAACATCCGCATCCATGGTATCGTCAGTACGCCTGCCGTGCAACTAAGCGTGCCATGCGCAACATCTTATAATGTACAATAATCCCACCCAAGCCATCTTGTCCGATCTCCTTCCCAAGCGTCGCGTCAACGAAACCCTTGTTCGTCTAGGCGAAGTAGCTCTTCCACAGCACACCCTCCAGATCCTCCAGCTGCTCCTGTTCGAAAGCCTAGCTCACAGTTAGTCTCGATCGAGGGACAAAATGAAAGATGAAAGCTTACCTTGACATCGACATGCCAGGTATCCTGCCTGGTCTTCTTGAAGTCGGACAACACAGTCTTGACGCTCTTGCCCACCACTCCCGGGTCGATACTTGCCTTCCTCGCCAATGTCGCGAGCACCTCCGGCAACCACGCAGGCGGCGGCGACTGGTACGGGAATGCCTGCGTCAGGGCACCCAGACCAAGCACGGCAGCATGGCGAGTCAGCACCAACTTGTTCTGGTCGGCAGACGGTGTTCCGGGGACTGAGCCCTTGATCTTCTTGGGAAGCGGGTTCTTGGTGAGCTGGGTAGTGAAGCGCTTCTTCAGAGTCTGGACCTGCTTGTCGCGGAAGGCTTGCGGACTGCAACGGATCATGCCGCTCAGTGTTGCAGCAGCGCCCATGCGGACTTCGAGCTGGACGTCACTGAGCATAGAGGAGACGCAGTCAAAGAGCTGTTGCTGCTGGGACGAGCTCATGAGGAAGAGACGGCGGAAATATATGACCTGGACATTGATCAGGATGCGCAGACGCTGGTGCCACGAGGTGGCGTTCTTTCCAATGCGGATGAGAGCGGCGATGAAGTCGGAGTCTTCGCCCTCGCGCTGTGGGATGTTTGGCAGGTGGCGGAAGACGTGGTATGCGAGAGACTGTAGTTCTGGGTCTTCCTTGACGTCCATCATGTGCAGGAGCTGTTCCATGAACACGTCAGGGAAGAACTTCACAAGTTGTGTACATTCGTGTGAGGATAGAGTCGAGTCAAGCCAGAGAAGCACTGTCTTGCCAGCGGAAGTGTACGAGGATGGTGTCTGTTGCCCGGGCTCACGCTGGTGACGCCAGGCCTCGAGGCGCGAAAAGGTGTCTGTAATGGTGGCAGTAAACTCGTCGGAGGGCTCGTAAGGCCGGATGCCAATCGACGAAGCGTCCTTCTGTGCCTTGATCAAAGTGGCAACGTCCTTGTACGACTCGTGGTAGCGCGTGCGGTAAATGGTAGCAATAGTCTGTCCCATCGCCTCTCGTACACCCTTGTACGGGTGATCGAGGTGCTTCATGAAGTCTTCCAAGATCGGTTTCTCCAATCTGAAATGCCAGCCAGCATCGCTAATCATCTGAGTCAGAAGATTGACCTTGGAGCTCTCCTTGAAGGCGGCATTCGATTCCATATCGAGACGGAAGCTTGAAAGCCAATCGACCAATGGCCATCCTCGGCGAGGGTCCTTCGACTGCAAGACGACGTGCAAGAACGTTGTCCAGTAGCCAGAGTTCTCAGGCGTAAGCCCATCTTGGAAGATGCCACGAACAATCGGAAAGACATACTCCCACACCTCGGTTCGCTGCTCAGGCTTCAGATCTGGTGCGCAAGAAAGTAGCGCAGCCAAGATCTCGGAGGTAGCACGGTGTTGATGCTTGTCGCTTCCGTCGCTGTAGACAGCTTCAGTAAGATCCTTGATGTCCTCGAAGGTAGCCTCCGTCAAGCCGCAGAAGACGAGGTCGAAGGCGTGTGTCAAAAGCATTGCGCTGGACATGCGGAAGCGATCGGCGCTAGCATCGCGAGGCTCCTGCTTCATGAAAGCGAAATAGTTCGAGAACCAGGATCGGTTCATGTGGCCTGCGATCCTCTTGCGAACCTTGTTCTCTGTATCGTCGTACTGTACTGGCGGAGCGTTCGGCAGAAACGCCGGCATCGTCTTATTCCACACCAGCCATCCCGGGTAGTCGAAGTCGACATAATACTTAGCTTCGGGCTTTGCGAAGGAGTCAAGGTACTCCTCAGTCCATTTGGGGTCATCAGGTCGAGTTGGCACAGCAATCTTGTCGGGCAGGTCCTCATCGCCTAGCAAGTATTTCTCATAGCTGTGGCCTGTAATCGCGCGAGTCTGGATGACCGAAAACAACCCAATGAAGGCACCAGCGTACAAACCGCGCAGGCTTGGATGTTGATCGATAGCACCCTTAGCGACAAGGTCGATCATCTCATCAGAAGCAATGGTGTCGTAGCGCATTCCAAGATTGACAATGATGGCAGCAGTGCGACTAACCTTCTTCCAGTGCTCAGTCTTGGCAATCTGGACAAGCTCTTTCGACAGATCAGCCTTCTTGCCTTCAATGCGAGCACGCTTCTGCTTGATGTACTCGCGCCGCTTCGTGATCTTCTGCTGGACAACATCGTCCTCGGCGGAATCGATAGCGTACGCGATTGCCTGGACAACATCTTTATCGAGAATGACCATGCGCTCCATGGCCTTGCCCATGTCCATGACTTGGAAAGTCGCGTTTGTGGCTAGCTTCTGCACAGATGGCTTATCAGCACCGGTGACCTCGATGAAGGCTTTGATCAGCTTGGGCGTAAACCTCCAATCCCTACTGATGGTCTTTGCTAAGCTACCAAAAAGCAGCGCAAACATGGCACCCTTAATGCGGGGATAGTCATGCTCTGCAACAGCCTTCACGAACGCATCGAGAAGTGTTGGAATGACAAGCGGTCGAGCGCCCAGCACGCACTTGACAGCGGATTCGTTTGCAGTCTGTGCTGTACGACGAATCTCGGTATATAATGATATGCTGGATTCTGCGAGGTCGAGCAGGAGCTGCTTGTCGAGGTCGGTCTTGGGCCGAGGATTGGCGTTGTGTCGAAGTCGTTGCAGGTGGTACACATTGGCGCGTCTAACGAGCAATGGTCGAGGATACTGCTTTCGTAGGCCGCTAAACCTAAACGGCTGCTCATCGTTGTCGAGGAGCCTCGATATGCGGTCAAGGACGTGTGCTGAGCGCTCGATACCGACGTCAATGAACCACGATCGGTAGGCATTGTAGAGAGCGTTGAAGCAGGGGACGTCGTCTGGCTGCTTTTCGATCAAGAAGCGGTGGACGTTGTGAAGGATCTCACCAACGCGGTGGCGTAGGTCGTGGATAAGCTTATAGCCTTTGTCATCGCGAGACAAGGGGTAGCCAGCCTCATACTGGAATGTTGGCTTGACCTCTTCATCTTCAGCTTCACCCAGACCAGCGTCGTCGTCGATGCCCTCCGTATCCATGGCGTCAAGATCTGACCCACTCTCGGATGCAGCGTCAGTGCTGCCGCTGACTTGGTCGTGTCGCACATCGAAGAGTACTGAGATGCCAGAGATGATCAATCTGAGAAGAACAAGATTCCTCGACACTTCGTCCGACCAGTCTTTGCCAGTGCCCTCCCGTTGTATAGGTGAGTCTGCGGATGTGAGTGCAACGAGAGCATTCATCGAGTTGCTGGCATGCGTCTCAAACAATCGAACCGCAAACTCCACCTCTTCAGGCTTGGGCGTGTGCCACTTCACATTGAGCTTCTTCACGTCAACTTGCCTTCCCCATGACTCGGCGGTAATCCCTTGAGCAAGCTCGTCCTGCTCGTAGATGTCATAGTCGACGGTGTATGTGCATGTGAGGTTCAGAAGGAGATGATGGATGAAGTTCGAAACATGCACAGTCGGTGTGCCTCGACACTTCTGTTGCATGTACTCGGCAATGTCGAAGAGATCATCCTTCCACTCGAGCACGGCATCACCAACGTGAACGACGCACATGCTCAAGATGCTGATATTCCACACCAATGCACGGTCGCGAGGAAGGACTTCGGCGCCTGTTGTACGTGTCGAACCGGCGCCAATGTCCTCGATCTCGGTACGAATACCAGCAAAGAGATGGGGCAATAGGCGCTTGAGTGCCTTCTCAGGATTGATCTTGACAAGACTGTTGCAAATGAATGCAATCGCGTCTCGCGCTTGGTGGATGACATGGTTCGAGATGAAATTGGCGATCTTGTCTAGGGCGACATCGTAAAGCTCTGGTGAGAGTGCAGCAAGCAATGGCGTGAAGGCAGCCGGGAGATGATTGACCACATATTCTTCAGGAGACCCACTGCGGACCCTCGACGCATCTGGCAAGTTCTCCAACAATGTGAAGACCCTGCCAAGGAACGAGATGAGGAACTCGTTAAGGCCAGTTGTGGAGGACCGCAAGATCATCTCCTCATCTTCGTCACTGAGCTCTTCGTTGTAGTTGATTTCGATGTTGCCGTTGGCGCTCTCTAATCGCCCGACTTGTTGCGTGACCCATTGCATGGCAAGCCCTGTATCGCCGCCCATATCCTCTTGTGGCGTTTCTGTCCCGCCCCCAGACGTGACCGCAGCTTTCTTGGCCTTTGTCAGATCGTGGATCGGTACCAGGTAACACACGCCTTGCACGTATTGCAGCGTATGCAATGTCTTCTCAAGGTCGTTGGCGTCGATACCAGGCAGTGCGAGGCCGAGGACGGTTGTGACATGACACCTCCAGCCCTTGGTCTTTGCCATGATCTTGGAAAGCATGTGCAATGCACGGATCGACGAGATTGTGCGATGTACCTCTACGAGACCCTGCATGGCGGGATAGATGCGCTGCAGCGCACCTGGGAGGATGAGGTTCGGCTCCAAGTAGGCTAAGCTCTGAAGCGTAGACAGTGCATACTGAACGGCCTTGTCGCTCTTACTGAAAATGCCCATGAATGTCACTTCTCGCAGACAGAGCACGAATCGCCTCTTGACAGCATCATTCAACTGACGCTCCTTGGGCACGTCCATCTCGCCACTGTGCTCTCGGTTCCAGCGCAGTACGAAAAAGTCGGCCAGATAGTAGACCAACTGTGCGAGCGGCCTCGTCCAGCTACCAGAATTCGATGGGTGGAAGAACGTCTCGACTGCCTGGATCAAGCCTTCTAGCTTACTGAGTACGGAGTCTGGGTGATCTGCGCATGCGGGCGACAGCGACATGCCAATGAAACGAGCAATGTGGTGTGTCGAAGGATGCTTCCGCTGGTCCCTATCCAGCATGATTGCCAGCCCAGCCCCGAGATCGACTGCAGTGCTGTAGGGCGATGTTGCCTGTCCCACGGGAATCTCAAGCAGACGCAGGATCGCCGTGAAGATGTGCGAGTTCTGCTCGCCTGTGAACATGCCATACTGCGAGAATGGAATGTGTGGCGCTGTGAGGTTGTCCCTTGCCAGTCGCGATATTGTGTCTATGAAGTGCGCGTCGAACAGCCGCGATCGGTTGACTAGCGACCAGCAGTGGAAAAAGGTCGGCAGGTACTCCTGCGGTAAGAGGTTTGGCTTGTCCTCTGGTGCTGCGTTCGTCGGCAGCAGCAAGTTAAGAAGGCCGACCACGACAAAGGGACTCTCGCTGAAGGAGGTGCTGAAGAATGGCAGCAGCTCCTCGAACACGGCCGGGATCTCGTTGGGGTCAAAGTACAGCTGTGCAAAGGTGCACATCTTTGTCAGTGTTCGGATGTTGCGCTTGACGTTGGGCGGGTGCGAGCCGCCAGACTCGGAGGGCAGGACGAAGAGCTTCAGCTCGCGGTACAGCGGCCGCCAGTCGAGGGTGAGGTCTTTGCCGGGGCGCAGGTAGTGCTTTCGCCTGTCTTGGGTCAGCCGAGTTGGGGGCTACACGGCCAGGCTGCAGGGCACTCACTTGGTCAGCACCATAAACATGGAGGCAAAGCGCTCGGCGACCAGGTAGTCCAGCCCTGGCGCGAGTGCGAGCTCATAGTACAGGTTCACGAGCTTCACGCGGGTGCTGCGCGGAAGATCGAACTTGAGCGACAGCCAGCCTCGGATCTCGCGCGTCCAGTGCACCGCGCCGGGGGCGAAGTCGCCCGCCGAGACGGCGATGTAGAGGTGCTTCAGACATGTGTTGAGGCTCTCGAGGCGCTCGCTGGGGTCCTCGGTTGGGTATGGCAGGTACTCGAAGTAGGGGAATGTGCGCGGGCGGCTTCTGCTGTCGTCGCCATTGACCAGTCCATTGGTGCCGCGCCAGTCGCCGCCGGGAGAGGTCGCGCCCGAGTTGTCTGCGCCGATGCCGGCGTCGAGGGCGCCCGTGAGATGCGATATCCGCTCAGCCATGGCGGGCGTGTCTGGGGGAGAGCGTCTGGCGGAGGAGTGGGGGGGGGGGGGGGGGGTGTGGGGTGGTGGCTGGTGGGCGACGGCGTCGAGCAAGGCGCTGGAGAGAGAGCGGAGCGCGGCGGCGGCGATCAATGTTTGTGTGTGAGTGTGTGCGCAGCGGCGGGCAAAGTGAAAGCTCGTGTGCTGCTGCCAGTGTCAACGATGAGGCTCAGCGAGCTGCAGGCGAACCACGCCGAGCGTAATCGAGTATCCACACGACACCAGACCATCACCGGCGGGAGCTTTGCATGACGTACCGTGTGCTTCTGTGGTCAAGGTTGCCAGAACGCCTCCACGTAAAGAGAGAGTATGAGCTACTTGTATGAGAGTGTCGCCCGGGGGTATTCCCTCGCGCAGTTCATGTAAGTAGCCGCTCGTTGCTGCAATCCCGAGCTGCGGCTCGCTTCGTGATGCTGACCGGGGGGGTTCACTGGAGCTATGGCAGCGAAGGCGGTGAAACTACGCCCGCAGCGGCTAGTCGGGACGCGCGAGAACAACCAAAGCAACACGACGAGGGACCAGCAGTGAAGCTGTAGCAAACAATCCAGCTGGCAAGCATCCAGGACACCAGAGAAAGAGCCGTGGACAGCGCGTTGGGCGGGACTCCGGGGACAAAGTGATCGGTGACCTCACCACAGGCGGCGACTGCGCTTTTAGTACCTAGTCCGGCTCCAGGCACTCGCAGACGCGCAACACAGCTTGGGGCGACACAGCGTGACAGCTTAGGGCAACGTAGCCAAGGGGCAACAACGGTAAGCAGTCCTTCTCTCGCCTTCTTTTGATTTCCCCATTCGTTTCGTCCAGCAGTCCGCTCTCGTCACGTCTCGTCCTCGAATCTCGTTTCCACCAAATGGGTCGTGTGCATATCCGTCCCGCAGGCGTCTGGTTGCACGACACGCGACATGCTTGTCTCAGTACCATGGTTCAACAGCCTCATAGTACACATGCAGAACGAACTTCGAGGAGACTCAGCTGCATGGGATAGCAAATTGATATGTTGGCGGATTGACATTTTTGATTGATTGCTGCTCTTGCCTTCTACTCCCTCGTGCTTTCCTTCTAGCTGTCACTGAACCATGTCAACCACAAATGCACATCAACTCTGCGCCCGCAACATCACTCTGACATACTGACACCACGCGGTAGACGGCCACCATGTCCTACTACGACGTCGACGCGATCCTCACCGACGCCCAAAAAGTCCCCTGCACATTCGAGCTTACCGTTCCCGGGCTGGGCTACCTCGAAGGCAATATGAGCGGCACCATGAAATCCGGCTCGAAATCCGAGCTCCCCCTCTGGCTCGGTGAAATGCTCGCTCTCAGGTATCCCAACCACACAATACCCTCACCTTCCAACACCCTAACCCTTACAGCCAGAGCCTCAACACGCAATCCCTCCTGACGCTCGACCCGCCCGCCGCGCTGTCCCAACGCGTTTTGAACGCGCTGAAGGCAGATCCGAGGACCGTCGATTTGAGGGCGCTAGCGCCGCACTTCTACAACCTCGGGGCAAGGATATTGGAGTTGTTCGATGAGGAGGAGATGGTTGAAGTGCTTTCTGATGTACGGCTCCGGCGTGCCATATTTGCTGGTGACAGAACAAAAAGCTAACTGCGACAGACGTACAAGGCGCGCGCCGCCGTAATCGCAGACCAAGCGCATAACCCGCGCGGCGCGCTGGGCGACGGCGCAGACTTTATGCGCGGGCTGGATGAGAACGAGCGGCAGCGTGAGTACCCTCGCGTTGATTCTGTTGCCATCTGAGTGGATGCTTACAGACGTACAGTGTTCCGAGCGGTGCATGACAGCGCGAAGGGGGTGCGGACGTGGATGGCTGATCTGCAGAAGAAGTGAAGAAGCGATGGATTATGGTTGACGAATAATTGATTGACACGACTGGATGATGAGCAATCTACCACATTCTCCTCACGTGAAGAGTGAAACTATGAATTTGAACAACAGCAGAACACCAGAACTCCACGCTGGCGATGAAAGATAGGCATGCTAGTGACAAAGAAGGAGTTCAGGTATACAGAACGCTTGATGCAGTAGAAGAAACACCAAAAAAAATTTGCAAGGTTCATCTCAATTTCTCTCAAGTTCCACGAAAAGCAGCTCCCAGGTTGCTGTTCTGCAGTATCACCGCCAGCTGCTCTGGTGGATACCCAAGAAAAACAGGCCCGTTGAAGACCATCTGAGGTATCATTCTAGGCGTATCTTGTTCCTTGGACGGCGATGGTGGAGGTGGTGGCACCCTCTGGGGCTTGATCGTAGGCTCAGGCTTCGGGCTCGGCGAGCGGTAGGTACTGGGTCCTGGTTGCGTAGGAGCAGTAGCTACGGTAGGCAATGTGGGTATTGTGGGCATTGTAGGGATAGCTTGTGGCGGCCCTCCGGCCTTCATTCGCGCGAGCGCTTCATGATCGAATGGACATTTGCCGGCAGGTTTCTGAGGTGTCTGGCCAACTTCGCGGTCTGTTTTGAGGGGTATCGGTGGTGAGGCCGTTGCAGCGGAGCCAACTGATGATGAGCTCTCAGCGTTCGTGTACTTGGCTGGAACATTGATGCCCCATGGACGACTTGGTGATTCGCCCAGGCGCACGTCCTTGAGGGGGCGATCGAAGTGACTAGTCCTGTCCTCGTCCTCCGTTGGCTCTGGCGGTATGTCCTCTGGCGGCGATGCCACGCCCTGTAAGCTGTCCGAGACAGCCCTTGCCCACTTCGTAACCTTCGCATCCGCTTTCGAGTCAGAGTCGGCATCGCGTTGCGGTTCTTCCTCGATTGCATCGTCCGGCTCTTCTGGCAGCCAAGCCTGGTGCTTCTGACCCAACCCTTGAATCATGTTGACCAGATTGCCATACTTGCGGTCTAGCTGCTCAATACTCTCTTGGTTGCTCTGGAAGCGAGTGATGCACACTTCATGACTCCGTGGCAGCTCGTGCTTGTGCTTCTCGAAGTACTTCGCAACCTCTTCAGGCTCGTGCTGGTCAAGGAATCGGATGGGACACACGGCAGCAGAGCCTTGACCGGAGACAGAGGGCGAGGACGCAGCCGGCATGTTACCGCAAACTTCAGCGCGGATAGGGTCGCAGAACGATGGACGTTTCGATCGGCGGCCCCGCGAGCTCATCCTCGAAGTGGAGCTGCGCGGGGTAGCAAGTGAACTACCTCTTCCTGCTCCTGCAGCAAACGGACACCCAAGCTTGCTGGGCGTGCCAGGCGCGGTAAAGTCTTTCTCCATGGGCGATGACACACTGCTCGTTTGGGTATTCGATGATATTGTTTGTGGGTCCGCTTGAGGGCCGCTCCAGATTCTGACACCAGCATCCTCGGTAGGAGCACGCAGGGCAGCCGCAGCGACCTCAGCCTGTCTAATAACTACAGCCCGACTCTTTCGCTCCACATCGTCGCCCTGAGCCAACAGATCCACCACATTCAGCCGTGCCCGGGGCTGTTCTTCGGCGACGCGCTCGAGGTCCTGTAGGAACGCAATATGATCCTGCGACAGTGTGCCCGGCGTGAAGCGCTTTAGAAGGTCGAGATACTGTTGCTTGTAAGCTTTTGGACCGATGTCAGGTGGCGTGAGAAGTGGTCTGATAAAAGAAGAGTCAGGATAACATGTGGTTGTTGTCTGTCAAAGCCATGAGGCTGCAGGTCTAGAGCTAAGTGTATCATCATAGGAGAGGTCCGGTGCATAAGGAGAAACTCTTTGTTGCTTACCTGCTGTTTGGCCCAGGACAACTTGCTCTCCAACTGCTTCTGCTGGTCGAAGAGCGCCTGGTACTCTCCGGTTAACGCCGTGAACCCCTCGGCAAGCTGGTCAGCCAGCTGCGCAACATTTTTATTCGCCTCATCACCCATATTTATGCCGGTGCTGGCCAAAGTGGCAGTGTAGGGGGGAGTCGTCGAGGAGAGACCAGCTCCGATTTGCGTGGTCAAAGAGGCTGCGTTGTCGAGGGAAAGAGAAGAAACGCGGATCCACGGCAAGCGAGCCAATTAGCGCCCCAAAACGGGTAAGGGCAGTACGCTATCCCTTCCGAGGTCCCTGACAAGCTGACACTGCGTCAGCCCTGCGCCTCAACTTTCTGCGCTTGGTCTACGTAGCATCTCACCAGACTCGCTCTTTTTATACAGCAATGCCGTCCATTTCGTGATCTCCTAACAGTCCAATTCCACCACTTACTGCCTCGCGTACTAGAGTGTCCTTTTTTCCTCGAGCAATTGTTCCTACAACCACACCGTTCCTTCGCATATTCTAGACCGAGTGCATTCCACGCTCAACAAATTCAACCATGAGCTCTATTCACGACTCTCGCATACACAAGTGGTTCGCCGCCTCGCCACCAGTTGCATGGACAATACGGCAATTGCGAGAGCTTCTCATCGGCTCTCTTAAGCAGGGGCCGATCCCTCAGCATGTTGCGTTCGTCATGGATGGAAACAGGCGATTCGCACGAAACCACCACATTGAGACCGTAGAGGGGCACAACATGGGCTTCGAGTCCTTAGCAAGGGTATGTTGCCGTAGAGGGGACTCTCATGCAGCGAACTGACCCCTCCACAGATATTGGAGGTCTGCTACAAAACTGGTGTGAAGGTGGTGACTATCTACGCCTTCAGTATAGAGAACTTCAAGCGCTCAAAACACGAAGTCGATGCTCTAATGTCCATGGCTAAGGTCAAGCTCGAGCAGCTGTCTGAACATGGCGCGCTCCTCGACCGTTATGGAGCATCTGTCCGGGTGCTGGGCCAGCGAGAGCTGATTAAGCCCGACGTGCTGAAGGCCGTCGACAGAGCAGTTTCTCTGACCGCGCACAACAAGAAGTGAATGATTCTGAGTCTATGATACCTAGGCATTGTTTCTGACATATGCAGGGCTATCCTCAACATCTGCTTCCCTTACACCTCGCGACACGAGATCACGACTGCAGTCATGAAAACTGTTGAGACCTACAGCACGCCCATCCATAACCTTCAGAGCCCTTCGAAGCGCACATTCTCCGAGTCGGGCATTACACAGCATATTCGCAAGCAGTCCCTCAAGGAGGATACAGTGGGCGGGGCTGAGCAGCGCGAGTCGCGGTCGTCATCGCCCTCAAAAGAGGACAAGCACGACGACGAGCATTCCTCGTCAAGCTCGACAGCGATCAACCCGTCCGAAAAGGATGATTTGTACAATCACCAGTTCCTGGATCCTGAGGCCATCACCCATCAAACTCTGACGGACAACATGATGACAGCGGACGCCCCACCGCTTGACTTGCTGGTGCGCACCTCCGGCGTGGAGCGATTGAGCGACTTCATGCTATGGCAGTGTCACGAAAAGACTTCGATCGTTTTTCTGAAGTGTCTGTGGCCGGAATTCGACTTGTGGCAGTTCCTACCAGTGCTGGTAGAATGGCAGTGGCAGCAGAAGAAGATCGAAGAGGCTGCCACACAGCAGCTGAAAGGCCGCGGGAGGTCGAAGTAGGACTAGAAACGCCTCGAGAGGCAGCTGAAGCGCAGCGATTAAGATGCATCGACGATACCCCAGCAGCGAGCGTGCTTATTCATAGTAAATGCAACTTTTGGCAAATCAGCTTGCGCAACAGCCGACTACCTGATCCAGACGCGACCCTAATTCGCTGCTGCTGCTTAAAGGCTACTGTGGCTCGCACGCACGTGTAAGGGCCGATGACACGCGTTCTACACAGCAGGGCCCTTATCTCTTGCGGACGGTTGCATTCTCACACGATGGTGGAACCAATCCCGTCTTTGGCGCTACGGCGCAGCGCAGGCTTCGATTGGCACACCAAGCAAATGCCCAAACGTCATGCTAACAACGAACTAGTCCTTGTGCCGTGATGCTCTGGCACGCCATAAAGTCGGCGCGTGATCCTCTTGATTCCCCCGATCAAGCTGAACGAAACCCCTTCTACTCGTTGCAATCTTGACGATCCATCCCTGATCTCTGTGATATCGCCTCCAGCAGGAGCCGCCAGGGTCAGCCATAGCCATCCGCAGACGCTGGACATCGTCTCACCACGTACACAGGAGAACAGCCTTGTCTTACTTGCATCAAATTTGACCCAATACAATCTTACAATATGGCTACACCAAATCTTTTGACCATCCCAATCGAATTGCGGGAACTGATATACGGCTTTCTCTTCAGCTCCTACACAATTGTCCATGGCCACAGGAACCCTAGCAAAATAGCCGTAGAACCCACTCCATCGCCCCGGTCAGCTCTGCTACTCACATGTCGCCAGATCCACGCCGAAGCCTGGCGCCATCTTCCATTGAATTGCACACTCCATTTTCGCGGTACTGAGGACCTTCTTGAAACACTTCTTGCCGTCGACCAAAGTATCATCACTCGGCTACGTCACATCCGTGTCCGCGCCTTCCCCTTCCCACTCTATGCAGACGACAAGCCAGAATACTACCCGACTTACTACTTCGCCAATGCTCTGTCCGTCTTCCCGGGGCTTTGTCTCGATGAACTCGAAATCTACGACTGCTGGCACGGCACGGGTCAAGGCGATGGCTGGCGCGACGTAACCACATACATGGACATTGAAGCGCTGCTCAACAGCGACGCGTGGAGACAGTTAACATACATCACGCCCTGCACAGACTTCATCGCCAGCGGCTACGACCACAGGCAGAAACGGCAACAGCAACCCGAGACCTGGAATGCTCTACTCAAGGAGCGCGACGGCGAGACTTCGGATGCGCAGGTTAAGATGTGGATAGTGCCTCTCAAGCAGGACCAGGCTAGAGATGAGGAGCGCACGCAGGACGGCAGGAAGATGCAAGAATGGTCTGCCAGGCCCGGGCATGAGGTTGTGCAGAATTGGCGGTTAGCGACGCCGGAGCAGAGTCTCAAGGGTGAGGTTAGGATTATGGCTACGAGGGCGAAGAGGGCGAGAGTCGTGCAGTTGGGGTCGCAGGAGAAGAGGAGCTGGGGCGAGATTAAGAAGCAGGAAGGCGGCTTTGAGCGAGACGGTGCGTTTGGTCCTGGCAGGATGAAGGCAAAGCTGACAATTTGTAGACTGGACACCATACTACAACGATATGGCGGATGCGATGGGATGGATCTATGGTGGTTATGGAAGGCGCAGGCAGTTGGCCCAACAGGCTTTGATGGGTTGAGCTGCAAGCAATAGTTCACCGTCGCCGCAGAAACGGGACACGTTTTCGACTAATGTCGCCATCCAGAGCGAAGGCTTGTGGTAGGATCAGAGGCAGGAGAGGAGTGTTTAAAAGGATGATCTAAGTCTCGACTTTGAGGGAGGCGCTCAACGAAAGCTGGCAAGGTGTTGTGAAATAATAGGAACTCTGCTAGCTTCAAGCTATGATGGGACCAGCTGTCGACGTCCTGGTGAACTGGCAGGAGCATGAACAGATCCACCTACACTATTTGTGCCTGATACCACGGTAAGAGCTCCGCCGTCACGAGCTCGCTTCACACGCAGCCTTGTGCGCAATTCGCTCATACAGTTTTCTACGACGATATAAATCATATAGTCACATTCTTTCATCTATCTGAGCGTATTGCTAAAATTAAACGTAGTCGATCTGATACTTGCGTCTACACTGCCTTATCACCCTAAGCGACCATCAGTTAATAGTTCAATACATGACTGTAAGCTATATTGTTTCCTTCAAAATTAAGGCCTGAATATCGCCTTTTCCAATGAATCAGATCTACGCTTAATACGGGGCTTCTATGCAATAACATCTCATGTCGCAGAACTTTACTCGCGAGGGCATCAAGAAAGCCAGGGTTGCGGATAGCCCGGTAACGCCAGAAGCACTTGCCATGGGATTTACATCAACTTATAGTCCACGACGTCTTTGACTAGATTATAGCACCGGTAGTACTTTACAATTCGCTTACGCGCTCTCTGGCGCTTCTTCCCCTTCAGCAAGTTGAAATCACGAAGGTACCAAGCGAGGGAGACATCCTCGCGCGACTGGTCCTGATCTATATAGCGTTGAAAGTAGGTCTTGCGTCGAACATAATCTCTAATCTCCGTGTCGGCATTGATGACTGTTGGCTAGTCTTCCTCTTTGCGACAGTCTAATTGAGTGATGACACGCGTTGACATAGCTAACGGGAGTTTAATCAACTGAGTGCACACTTCTAACGCGGGCACATCGCGTTCACTAATGAAGCACATGAACGTCTTAGAGACCAAGCTTTCTACGAAGCAAGGTCCTTGTGTCTTACGTCCTTATGTCTTGCGGACGGTTGCGTCCCCACATAGTAGTGTAACGGACGCCATACTATAACGATATGGCAGACGCGAAGGGATGAGTCTGCGGTGGTTACGAAGGCGCAGGCAGTTGGCTCATCAAGCTATAATGGCTTAAGCTGTCAAAGTCTTGGTCAACTACCCGGTAGCAGGAGCATAGGCAACATTACAGAGAGAGCATGGGAACGATCAGTTGGAGTTACTAGGTGCTACCTGCGAAGGTTACTGTGTAGGTGGTGTGTTCTCCTTGGCTGCTTTCCTGCGTATTTTACCGCCATGCGATACTCATTGCATCGCACAAAACAACTCTTGCAGATGGTATTCTTCCCAGCTGGGCCGTTCAACCATACTCTACCAGAACCCCATCCATTTCGACATCCTATGCACTTCTTTTCGCCGCTCAGAGGCTGCTAACGCAGCCAGGCTTTACCGCGATCCAGACAAAGGGATCTTCCCCCTGTGGGTCCTCGCATGGACAATAGTTGCATCTTCCCACATTCATTGCACTTCTTTTCATGCCTGCTGGGTTCCCATTTACGGCGCTTGGTGGCGGCCGAGGACCTCAAGTAATTTTTCTGGATTTCGCTTTCCGCGACCCTCTTGAAGACAACGGCGACGGGACTGGACTGGTCGATTGCCTCTTGCAAAGTCCAGTATGTTGAAGGAGCCCGCCGCAAATGTAGATATTCTGTAAAAAAAAAGCGGAGGTCGTCAGAGGTTATCAGCAGAGCGTCTGTGATACGACAACAGCTCTGGCGGCTACAATTGGGTTCGTTTGTTCAGGAAAATTGCCGTAAGAATCAAGGTTCTGTAAAAGTCGGAGGTCGTTAAGGCTTATCAGCAGAGTGTCCGTAATGCGATAGTAGCTCTGGTGGCTACTAATATGTTCGTGTTACGGAAACCCGCTATAAGTGTGGATATTCTGTACAAAACGGAGGTCGTTAGAGCTTATTAGTGCAGACGTTGGAAGGGTTGAGCTGTGGAGGTGTGACGAGGAGGTGGGTAGTAGGTATGTATATGTATGGAGTATGGAGTGGAGGCTAGTATGATGTGGACGACCACGCTGGCGTGGTCATGTGATAGGAGGTCCTCCCATCTTGCAGCAAAGCCGGCTGCAGCACACAAACATGATTGTAGTCACCAGAGCTACTATTGCATTACAGACGCTCTGCTCATCACCTCTGACGACCTCCCTTTTTCGCAGAAAGTCTACTCCTACACCGGGTTTCCTCTACAACAAGAAAGAGAGGTCTCCCTAAACAGACAGGAGCGCTGATGGCTACAAGCTATGATTGGCCAGCAACGGTTCGCTGGGGAATCAGGCAGGAACACCCCAGATACAACAACCCAAGACTCGGGTCACGATATGTAGGTGCATGAATAAGTCCAGCGACCAAAGCGGCACTACAGTCAAGTCCGTCCATCGAATACGGCACTGACAACAGGCTCAGGCCTTCGAGTGGCTGGTCCTGCTGTGTTTGTCCGTCTGATCGAACGTGTGCAAGGCAATCGCACCGCAGGCCGGCAGCGCTTGCCGTGAACGAGCAAGAACGATCCACAGCGTCGAGGTGCCGTGGCTAAAACAGACGACACTTGTCTCCAATCCAGAACAATTGGCTCTTGCAAGTCGAATTGCGGTGTGCCACGTCCAAGCTCCAAGCGCGCGTGAGATGCCGCGGAGCTAGCGCGTATGGCGTTGCGGTGCAACGGCCAGTGTTTATGTACTTGACGTAGGCACGAACCATCTGGAGACGACGACCCCAACCCCTCCGCCAAATAATGCCCGACCCGTCCCTGCTGTAGCCTGCACACGATTCAACTGCCTCGCTGACCGTCTCCGCCTCGACCATTGCACCTGCCCTCCCCGCCAGGTCGTCGCTGCCCTCGCAATGGCAGCGCCTGCGCCCGGCCCCGCCGCTGGCCACCGCCGCAACAAGTCAGCTTCGGTGCTCAAGTCCATCATGGGCCAGCACAAGCGCTCGCCGTCCGATGCTACCGCGCTAAAGGCTGCGCCCTCGACAGCCCCGTACATTCCTACGCCGTCGGCGACCATGAACGCGCCGCTGCTGCCGCCAGACCATCCCCACAGCCAGCAGCGCAGCAACCGTTTCGAGAATCTGCCCATCCTCCCCACACGCAAGCAGTCGCACGACTCGCGCAGCTCGAGCCCGCGCAAGGGCCTGCACAAGAAGACCCTCAGCACTGTGTCGCTGCGGTCCCTTGGCAAGGACAAGGCGAAGGAGAAGCAGTCCGTCGACCTCCGCCAAGCACACGACGAAGAAGAGGCTCTCGACAAGGCGAAGAAGACCAAGTCGTCGACCAACCTGGCGTCTATGTTTGGCAAGAGCAAGTCGCGCAAGATTGCACGGTCGCCTAGCAAAGACAAGGAGAACACAGCACCCATCTTCTCCCCAGCCCTGGCATCTGCACCTGCCCCGACACCCATCTGGGCACAATTCAGCTCGCAGCAACTACAGGACGTCAAGGCGACGAGCAAAGTCCCGCTCAACGATCAACGCCACAGTCTCGAGGGCGAGATAGACCTGTACACGCCGAACAACTACTCTCCCTCGAAGCAGCGCGACTTCTTTGACTTCGGCCAGCCGTCTCTGCAGAAACGGCCTACGCCCAAGGAGCGGCCCAAGTCAATGCATGTTCCTAAGTCTGCAACATCCCTGATGGACACGTTCTCGCGAAAGAAGAGTGCCGACAGAGCACCCTTGACGAATGCACAAGGAAACGGGGAGAGGACTAGAGACAGCTCACCGTCAAAGAGTAAGCCTAACAGACCGACGCTCAACCGAGCCAGTACGGACATTTGCAGACAACCTATGGCGAATAGCGCGATGGATCCACCTCCCAGTCCGACCAAGAAGCCAAATAGAGTCATGGCTGCTGTCGCCGCCTTCAATGGCAGGACGAAGCAGACAGATGCGCCACCATCGCCCACCAAGGAGCTCGACCCAAAGGTCGTGGATGCTGAGTTCGAGGAAGTCTTGGTAAGACATGAGCCAGCGTTCACTAAATCGGTGTCTAATGATTGCAGGAATCACGGAATATCCCCACACATCAGCGCGCCGCAATGCGAACATTGAAGATCGAGGTCAAAGCAGACTTCGTCCGCACGCACAAGCTCGATACACCACGACTCTCCACGACATCAATTCCATCGATCGGGGAGTCCGACGGCAAAGGCGTACCAAAATTGCAGCCTATAACCAAGACAAGGAATGACTCCGCCCAAGAGGCGTTCTCGAGCTCGCAGACAAGCAACTCTGATGGTACAAAACGTGAGCGGCCATCAAGCAAGTCGTTTACATTTAGGAGCAACTCTCCGACGAAGAAGTCGCGGGCTTCAGAAATGGGGACAGCAGCCAGGCCGAGTCCGATTCCAAAATCGCCATCGTCCAGGTCGCTTTCCTCAGACGCAGCCTCGAACAGATCTGTTTCGAACAGCTCAAAGACAGTAAAGTCTACCGAGTTCATCAACTACCTCAAGAAGAACACTAAGCCACAGGACGTCGAAGTCGGGAAGCTGCACAAGCTACGACTATTGCTGAGGAACGAGACGGTCGAGTGGGTCAACATATTCATCCAAGACGGTGGCATGCTGGAGCTTGTTGCATTACTTCACCGCATCATGGAGATCGAGTGGCGCGAAGATCACGAAGATACGCTCCTCCACGAACTCCTCCGTTGCTTAAAAGGGCTCTGTACGACGGACAGTGCCCTCAAGCAACTCGCCAGCATATCTTCTACGCTCTACCCAGCTCTCATTGCCATGCTCTTTGATGAGGAGCACAAAGGACCTAGTGAGTTCACAACCCGTGAGCTTATTATACAGATTATCTTCGCGCACATTGACCAGGCTCCCGAATCAGAGCTTCCCACTCGTGCTGCTGAGCTTCTTGGATACCTCCGCGATCCTGTGAGGGAGAAGGAATCTTCGACAGTTCCATTCATTCTGCAGATGCACACATCACGTCCATATCAGGTGTGGTGCAAAGAGATGACAAACGTCACAAAGGAAGTATTTTGGATCTTCATCCACCATCTTAATGTCATCCCAATCCCTTCTGCGCCTTCAGCGCCTATGAGCTACACCAAGGCTCATTTTCCCGGCCCTCGCGCTATTGTACCTGCCGCACCTTATGTTGGCGGAGTCGAGTGGGACGCAACGAACTACCTAGCAACGCACATCGACCTCCTCAACGGGCTGCTAGCATCGCTACCAACACGTGATGTGCGCAACGAGCTTCGTGAGAACCTCCGCATCTCTGGATTCGAGAAGATGATGAGCCATCTCCGCGCCTGTAATCCTAAATATTACGGCGCCGTGCACGACAGCATCAAGGTGTGGATTGGTGCCGCTCTCGAAGATGATTGGGACGTCAAACCCGTCAGAATGGGCAGCGACAAGAACACTGGCACTACAAGTCCGGTGAAGATGAGCCCAAAGAAGAAGGCAGAGGCAGCGCCTCAGATCGAAGTTCCTAAGCTCGACCTCGGACTCGCGTTCGACAGGGAGATTGATATCGGTGGGCCAGTTTGCAGCAAGAAGGACGACGATTGGATCTGATAGCATCGATCGAGAGCTTGGATATGGTGGCATTTGGATTTCCCCACATTATTCTGGCGCACATCTGGTTTTCGCTCGCGATATCTTGGGCGCATTTGCCCTCCTTTCGACCCTCCTCTTTCGCAGTCTCAATGAGATTGCATACTCACGACTCCCCACGATTATGATGACCGAGACGGCGACTTTCCTTTTGCTGGCTGCTTTTGCTGTTGCTTAGTAGCAAGAGCTGGCCGGACTTGTACATATACTACATACATTTCTTGAGGTGTTACATGGTGGGGGCGCAGAGCATTGGTAGCGAATCTCAATATCTACAGTGCACGGTTATGAACACTTCTTGTCTCTTTGACGGCTGATGCATGGCATGCATGTGTTCAGGGCAACCTGGACGTGTGCGCGGGTTGGTGCTGCGCCTCATGATGTACACCTCAGAAGCGCCAATTTCCTCAACTTCCTGCTGATCTGGCATACGATCCTCGCAGGCTGATGTGCGTTGTCGCGAGTCCCCAGTGCAAGGTTAAAGGAAGCGTATACTGCCTACTTATGTCTGGTTTGCGCCTTCTGTTTATGCGTCGCCTTAGCCTGCTCTTAGTGCACTCTGTCTGCACCCTGTCTGCACTTTGTCACACCCCCTCATGTCGACCTCGCAACTCATACCCCTCCACCTCTCACCGGAAAACTACAAATCTTCGACACTTGAGGTGTGGAGTTTCAATCTCCACCTACACGTTCCCAGTCTCGGGCGATTTTGTTCATGTACACTTTGTCTACACCTAGTTCACTACGCTTTATCAGCGTTCTATCAGACTTGGTTGACGGACGTATCCAGATCGTTATCCGAGAGCCCTCAGAAGCCACGCCGTACTGCTGCCAGTCCGATGTATGGCGGGATCAGACCGAGAAGCGACCAATCCTGCTGAATGGCCAAACGATGCAAATCGGCAATAACCTTCGTGGATTCCTTACCATTGCTGCTCAACGCTTTTCTGGACAAGATATCGGGATCGATACGCTGTGTATCAACCAGGGTCATAATACAGAGAGACGCGTGCCAGCACGACAGATGGGAAAAGTTTATAAAGAGTCGAGTGAGGTTCTCGCTTGGTTAGGTAGCGATCTGGGTATAGCAAAGCTCTTTGAAGGGATTTAAAAATTGACGACGCTGTGTAGCAGGGCCCGCTTTTGAATCAATTTGAAGCTGGCGCTTCATTGCATGCATTCACGTGACCGGACCAAAGTCTGTTGGTTATTTGGGGACAACAACACATCGAGTTTGACGTTGACCAATGACTACGTCGAGACCAGCGTGAGTACCGTCTAGAGATCAGCAGAGTACTTTGAAGCACGGTGCAACCCATATTAGTTACGCTGCCTACTGAAAGCTCTGAATCTGCGCCGTGATCAAGTTCTAACAGCTGAGAAAGAAGCAGAGTACGGATCGCTCTCTTACTCTATCCCAATGCGGTGTTGTCGAAGTACGAGACCTTCTGGTCCACAATTGCCAGACTTTGAGTCTCGCGACTACGAATTCGCAGACGAGAGCTGGGCTCTCAGCCCGATTTCTAATTACCGCGATAAGCTTTTGCCTTGTCCGATCGAGCAAGGAGAGCGTTTCGGGGAGTCTTGGGCTTTGTAGCAGAGATGCACACCTCCTACTCAGCCCTGCTGAAGACACGAACGGACTCATTCACCATCCTGATCGCAGTACTTATGAGCTATATTACAGCAGCAGATACTAACACTGTCTAGCATAAGTACGGTATCACGTACGTGTCGAGCGTCAGAATCTTCCACTTGCTCGGAAGGCTTCACCTGGTCAGCCAACATAAAGCTCGACCCAGGCTCGGCGGACATCTACCAGCTAACAGAGACCAGATTTCCGTATCTAATAAGAAGCAATACCTGGCGAGAGAATTTCAATAATCAGTGAAGGGGGGGTAGTCTATAGTCGAGAGGATTACTTGTGCTGAACGCACACTGCCAATCGGCTGGGATTTTTGTGCCTTTTACGCGCGGACAAGAGCAATCGCTCAACCATGGTCGAAGCCATCTCGTCTCCAAAAAGTCGGATGTGGATCTTTGTTTGAAGCATTGTTTGAGCTGCTCCAGAACAATGTTAACGCAATGTACTCGTCGCAAAGTATTGGAAGATCAGAGTCCCTGTCAAGCCCGAGTCCGGAAGCCACTTTGACCGGATTGAGCGAGGCAACCCTGCTGACCTTGATCCATTCCCTATGATTGGCTTTTACCACTGGTTTGTCATGGGCCTCCAATTGTCACTTAACTGTTGCCAAGGCTGAGTCTTAAGCGCTGACATCGTCTCTCGATGATGTAGAGCCCCATAGTTACTATAGCGCGAACGAGGCAAGTAAAATGATAGAAGGATGTGGTAAGAAGAGGAGGATGCCTAGACAGGCGGTGTTGGTAAGTGTCAAGCTCGATCTTAAAGGATATAATGCAAATAATTTCAATATTTTGCCACATACGACCATAGGACGTTGAAAACAAGGCTTCCCGTTCGCTCAGCCCTATTTAAGCAACGTACCGGCGGATTAGTAGTTAGGTGGGTGACCACTAGCGAATACTCGCTGTTGTATGTTTTTGGTTTTCTTTTTTCTTCTTTGACATGACGTAGATGGCGCTATACGAGTGACTGATCGACAATGTCACAATAGAACAAACCTTAGACAAACTTAGGCCGAAACCATGCTTTGAGATTGCGACGATTTCAGATTTACTCTGACAGTCTGAAGTTCTGTACCATTGCTGTGTTGTAATTGGAGCACTCTTCCCTTGACCGCACGCAAGAAGCGTGGGTGGAGACAGGGGTTTCCCGCTACGTATCGCAGGTGCCACAACTCCACACTTACATCGACATGGGAAAGCTACGCTTGGATACTTAAACTACTCTTTCGCGTTCACGCACGGAGTAAGAGTAGCACCGCGACGCTCTACATCGCCTTGGCTTGCTGGCACCAACTGGTACAGGGATGAGTTCTTGGAAACCGGCTAAAGATGTCACCATGAAGATCTTCTCTCCGTGGTCGAGATGAAGAGTACATAGTGGGAGGTTTTGTGGGGGGGGGGGGGGGGGGGTGCAAGAGCAGTTGACGAAAGGTCGTAGGTACAAACTCGCTATGGGCTCAAATGCCGGCATGTTCGTCAAAGGCAAGGCCCTCAGGGAAGACCGTAGGGATGAGCGACTCTCTACCATGACATAGTACTGGCATGGGTCCACTGGGTCATTGATAGTACGACAAACAAGGTCGCAACCTGGGATCAAGAACAACGAAGGTAGCCTTGACACTCCAAAGCACAAGCGCACATACAACTACCAGGATGGCTCCGCTTTGCCTCCCCGGGAAGATCCAAAAAATCGACCCGCGAATTCTGAGCTTGTGGTTGATCATCTCAACGAAGGAAACAAGCGAGAAGAGGTCAGATTGTCAGTCAAGGACGCCATGCGAGCTGACATAGAAACGATGATTTCAATTCTTTCATTCAGCCATGCATACGTTCGTTCGTTCGCTCCTGCCTCACATTCGTTCCTGCTTCACCGACTAGCTCGTAAACACTGACTCACAACTCATGCCTCAACCCTGGATCGAACTCTTTCCTACTACCCCGTCTGCCTTGACCGCGCCTACCCCGTCCGCCTCGACCGCGCCTGCGCCAGATGTGTGGACCGGGCCTTCCGCACCCTGTCTGACTGCGCCTGCCCTTTCCTCAGCTGCAACAGATGCAGCTCTAAGCGGTGCGCTTGATAACAGTGGAGAGCTTGAAAGCGAGGAACTTGGGGCTGATGAGATCATCCGCGCGCTCATCGAAGCTTCACGCCTTATTAACCTTAAGGCAACACGCGAAGATGTCCTCGAGGATATTAAGGCAACGGTCCCTCAGCTCTTCCCAGCAACCCCAAGGTAGCTGCGCTCATCAAAGCGGCGCAAAAGAAGACTACTAGACCAACATTCCCCATTTGTAGTGATGGTACACCCCCATCGTCTTGGCCCTCTACAAGCATGGATGAGTGGTGGGCTGGGAAGGTCGATAATCAAGTCATTCCGGTAAGGCTGGATGACTTGAATAAGAAGCTTAACTCGTCCGACGAGGTATTGGTCAAGCCCTGGGGTGACTTCGAGTCACGGTTCGCAGTGCTGTTGAGCTACCTAATGGCAGCGCAGAACGGCAGCGTCCAACACAGATATGGGGTGGCTTATGATACATCCTGATGTGCAGACTCTGAACCATTGATCTGAGTACCTCCAGTGCCTACTTTCGGAAAATCACACTTCTGCAGGGATGAGAGGAATCCATAGAAAAGTTCTCGAGTAGCCAGGCGAACTTTACTATTTAGTGAGGCCCTACAAACCAGCCAGGTTCAGCATGAAAAATGAAAAGAACCAAGCAACCTTTTCCTTTCAGTGCAAATACGGGAGGTAGTCAAGGGCTCTGTCTAGCCAGGTCACAACAATATAGTTCTTCTGTTAGCTACACTGTTTCACCAAATGACCCATGATCATCTCAACGTTTGAAACACATGCTGATTGAGCCTCGTTAAGCGCCGGCCAAGGCCCAGGCAGATATCGGCAGTCACGACGTATTGATGGGCAAAGTGTATCCTCGTGTAGTTGAGAGTAGCTAGGCCAAATTAAACGACACTGACTGAAACGGGGCCGCACTGCTGCAGGATTGGAGGATTGTAGAAACTTACCGTATACGGAGGTATTCTTTTCATATGCGCTGGCACTTCACGCATTACTACGCCTCTTTGCCAAATCATTGTGTTAGTATCCAATCTCGGTTCTTGTGATGTTGTTGGGGTATAAAGATGTGCGTTAGGATATATGGATGCGCTCAACTATGTACAAATTACGAGAACTCGCCGTTTGCCTCGTCGGCATCGAGCCAGCCTCTGCACATCTCGACAGCGCGGTTCCTGGATTTTGTTAGTCGTGTTCAGCGAAAATTTGACCGCCGCCAGACTTACCATTTCTTGAACATCTTGGCGCCTTCCTCTGGTGTGACGTTGGGCTCGAAGACCATGCGATCCTTCTGGTTGATCTCCTTGAGCTCGTCAAATTCTTTCCATACGTCAACTGCGAATCCAGCCGCGATAGCGGCACCAAGCGCGGTAGTTTCGCGCATAGCGGGACGGTCGACCGGGATGCCGATGATGTTCGCTTGTGTCTGTGGGGAGAGAAAGTTAGCGACGCGCTTGAGCCTCAATGTGATGTCATCGGTGCACTGACCTGCATGCAGAGGTTGCTGTTACTCATACCGCCATCGACAGCCAACATGTTCAGCTTATGCCCGGAGTCCAGCTCCATAGCATCGAGGATGGCCTTAGTCTGGAAGCAGGTCGCCTCGAGGGTTGCTCGCGCGATGTGGCCCTGCTCTGTGAACTGTGTGATTCCAAAGATTGTGCCCTTCGCGTCGTCTATCCAGTACGGCGCGAAAAGACCGGAGAATGCAGTAACGAAAACACAGCCACCATTGTCCTCTACGCTTGCAGCGAGGTCACTGATCTTATGTGAATGTGTGATGAAGCCCATGTTGTTCATGAGGAACTTGACGCCAGACCCCGCAACAGCTATACTTCCCTCGAGAGCGTACACTGGCTTGCGCTTGCCGCCGAAGTCGTATGCAATAGTTGCTAGCAGGCCATGTTTGGAAATGACTGGCTTCTCGCCGACATTGTAGAGCAAGAAGCAGCCAGTTCCGTACGTGTTCTTTGCCGATCCAGGTGTGAACCCTTGTTGGCCGACCAATGCCGAAGACTGGTCGCCCAAGCAGCCAGCAATCGGTACGCCCTTGAGAATTCCTCTTGAGAGCGAACCAAAAGCGTCGGGCGAAGATGATGGAACGATTTTAGGCAAGTTCAGCTTCTTGCGGTCGAGTCCGAAGAATTCCAAGAGCTTGTCGTCGTACTGTACGGTATGCAGATTCATGAACATTGTTCGCGAGGCGTTCGTGCAATCCGTGACGTGGACGTCGCGCTCCTTGCCACCGTTCAGATTGTACAAAATCCATGTGTCGACTGTACCGAATGATAGGCGGCCCTCTTCGTAGGCCTTGCGAACCTCCTCAACATGGTCGATGAGCCACACAAGCTTCACCGACGAAGGGTATGTAGATAGCGGCAGCCCAGTCAGCCCAAGCAGCTCGTCCGCACCTTTCCTTTGCTTGAGCTCACGAACTAACCCCTTGGTTCTCGTGTCGGGCCATGCAATGGCGTTGTAGAGCGGCTCACCCGTGTTGGTGTCCCACACGACAGTGGTTTCGCGCTGGTTGGTTATTCCTACTGCCTTAATGTCTGAAATGTCGTAGTTCATGTCTTCAAAGATACCAGTGGCCTTTTCTATACACGTCTCAACAGTACTGACGAGCTCGTAGGGATCGTGCTCATGCCATCCCGATTGTGGGTAGTGTTGAGTGAACTCGATCTGGTGTTGCGCGACCGGCTACAAGCAAGTCAGTCACGACCACCTCAGTCACATGCAAAAGCAAACTCACCTCGCCCATGCCATCAAAGATGATAAATCGTGTGCTTGTAGTCCCCTGATCGATTGAACCAATGAACACTTTCTCAAGCTTCTCCTCGTCAAGCAGCTGCTCTTCCGATCCATCTCCCACCGGCTCCTTGGGCTTCGGCTGCGGCTCAGCACCTTTCGCAGAAATCTCTTGGATCGCCATGATGGACGTGGAAGTTTGGCGCTTGTGAATTACTCTTTTGTATTGCAGTAGGATATACCTAATTTCTCCGCGTGCGGTGGAAATTTTCCGGTATGCGCGTCGCGTGCAATTGGTTGTTGCTGTGCCGATGTGGTAGTGCCGTAAACGTGCGAAAAGGGACGCCGTTCGCGCGAAAGAACACCGAACTATGGTGTAGGAATGTTTAGGGGCTTGAGAAAAAGTGATACAGGACAGTGCAGGAGGAAGGCAAAGAGATCATCGTACGGTGCGCAGAGTACTCGGAGTCCAGTCGGCACGCGACAACAATAATGCGCGTGGGCTTATGACGATGAGGGGTTGGTGTAGGAGAAAGCGGGGGGACCTTAGCTATGAGGGGAAACAATTCGTGGGAGCGGAACGTCAGGTGGGTGCTTGAAATCTCAGCCTCAAGCAAGCTAAACAGGGTAACCCGTCCTCCGCGACTTCTCGTCTGTTCCAAGCATTCATCGTCGATTGTTGCGCCTGCTAACTGGGCCTAATTGTGCAGCTAGGCAATCCATCCGCGCGTCTTGATCATTGTGATATCAATATAGTGGGTCGATCAGCACGCGCGCTCCACAACCAAAGTTAATGGCATTATCCATCGCAGAGCCGCAATCCCCATGTTCGGAACATCGGTAACGGTGGATAGTAAATTGCATGAGACGTGCAATTACTGTCAAAGCTCGAGGTATACCAAAAACTATCCAATAACGCCAGCGTGCGCACAGTAGGTCCCGCCAAGGACTCAAAAAAGAGGACGTCACATGCCACCTCCGTGCCCCCAAATACAATGGGACCTGCCGATCCCCAGAACTCAGTGGTTACCCCTGTCGTCGCTGGCCGCTGCATCCTTCTTGGCGGCAATTCTGGCCTCTTCCTCCTCTGCAAGCTGATCCTGCGCCCCCTCACGGAGCGCCTTGATGCGGTCAACAGCACCCGGCATTCGTCCGACCTTTGACGAGACCTCCCCACGACCGATCAGGCTGACCACGATACTGACACCGACGATGAAGGTCAGGATGAATCGGTACTCGCGGTCTGAACAACGAGTTAGCGATGTCATTTACGGGCCTGCAAGGTTAGACTTACACCATGGGGGAGTCCAGCCCCTGAGGGCGGCGCGTGTATCGATGAAGTATAGACCAACGAAGCTCATGAACTGAGTGATCAGGGCGTACTCGATGGGCATGATTGTTGCACTCCAGCCTGCTATGGGGGCAAAGACACCAATTGCATAGCGAGGGTAGCCGTGCACTCCTCCGTACTTTGCCCACTCGAGACCCCAATGGATGGCACCCAAGAACGAGATGATCTACAGGTTATCAGTAAGGTTAAATTATACACAGGCTTTGGCAAAGCATACGCTGGCTCCGTACCCGATCTGGATGGGCTCAAGGAGGTGGAGCAGATGTGTAGCAGTGTGTTCTGAAAGGATGTTGCCTTGGCCGCCCACAGAGTGGTTGATCTCGTATGCGCAAAGTACTGTAGCCAGCGAGGTACCGAGGTAAGGAATTGTACCTGCAAGACCCATGTAATAGGCCTCCTTGGGTACCTCCTTCAGACTGAATGTCTCTTTGATAGTTTCCTACGCGCGTCAGCTTCTTGAATGTTACTTCAATTGCGCTCCGCTTACAATATCGCTCTTAACACCAGCCATCATGTCAACATCATTACTCTGGGGGTTCTCAACCCCCTGTTCGGACATAAAGGGATGGATTGAGCTGGTTGTGGACACTGTTTCTGGTGTAGGGACAAGCTTCTCGTGTGCATATTTGTCCTCGGCCTTCTTCTGGTCTTCTGTGAGGTTTCGGCGAGACAGAGTAGACCTCATCGGTGTTACGCGTGCCAATTGCGCTGTCCGTGGTCTCTTAGATGCCATGGATCCAAATTGTGTTGCCCATTGATGCGTAGGGGCCATTCGCGAAGCTGGCGCAAACGGGCGCGTAGCGGGCGCGGTGATCGACCTTGCCAGTCGCGTGGCACCGTTACGAAGCATTGTGGCGAGAGGGGGTATATTATGAGGCACGGAATAAACGAGCAACTGCTACTGAACGCTGAAGAGGGAAAAGAGGAGAAGTCTTGATGCCGCTTCCGAGCTACGGCTGACGAGCTTCAAGCTATCAAGCTCCCATCCCCGCAAAATCGGATGACGTCATGCACGTGTCAAGCTTCGGCAGGCACGGAAGTTTACGCAAGGCGGCAAGGCCGTTGATACTTGTAGCGTTGTTACCAAGAACTTTGAACGTGGGTCTTCTTTTGTGATGTTTTTGCCGACTTTGCATCATGGCCGGTAGTTATGGGACTTTCTGGGCAGATTAGTGTGTACAACGAAGGCGCATTGAAATGTAGCTTGCGCACAGACCATTCGCCTTTGTTCCCACTCTCCAAAGTGTAGAGCGCGTTTAGGACCGACTCTTGCAGGCATTGGTTTGATAAAATACATGATGGCAAGAGCTTAAAATGACCTCTCATAGTTGTGTGAATCTGAAGCTGTCTTGAGATGTTGGCGTACCGCAATGATTTTTTCTGAGAGATGGTTTGCAACTTCTTTCCCAAACCTTGCCAGTGGGACACCTTGAAGCGTAGCCACATCGGGTCTGACAGCACGCGCGTGAAAGCTTATCCAAGGCCGGGCACATCATATACACAGTAGCTCGTGAATGATTTATCCTTTCGTTAAAATCTTTATATAACGCCTATGTACGACTGGGAACTCTGTATATGAAGCAGGAGAAGTTCACTATGACGACCATGACGAGAACGTGCTATTGTGTGACAGGACAAATCCAATATGAGCACCAGATCAAAGAACAGGAAGCAATAAGTAAGATCATCTGTTCGCGACAAATCATCGGTTTCTGTACTATGTCCCAACTTCGGCGCGGATCTTGCTCAAGCTGCAACCGGCAACTTCTGCGGGCATCGCTGGATCACGAAGGGTAGGTCTCCATCAGTTTGCCAAAGATTGTGCCCATGGTCTTACGTCAATTGACTGCTCTTCTAGAGGACCAGGAAGAAAACCCTTTTAACAGTTCAGTGTGAACCTTGTCGTAAATAGAGAGTACATACCCTTTGTTACCTAGGTAAGTTCTGTGTGCATTGCGAGCCACCATGCAGGCCGCCAACGCTGAAGACATACCACTCGCGAAAGTCAACTGAGTGTTTTTGTGTTGAATTGCTACCTAGGTACTCTCACCACGGTAGCCGCGCCGGCGATAAAGCGCAGGATGTGGACTTCAAAGATGATGCGCTTGAGAGCGCTTGCTGAATCCCGCTTGACCCAACATGCAGGAGGGCTATCTGGCGCCTAAGGGAGTGATGTCTGCTCAGCAATGAGCAAGTCTGAGTAGCTCCACTCCAGGGAGATTTTGTATTCAGGCATTTACCAAGACGAACTTGACATCCATGCGTCGGCAAGCATCCCAGAAGGGGCTTCTGACTAAGCCCGGTGTACCTTCGGTATGAGTACTCGCGACTTGCTCCACCGGGAAAGTCCAGCTTCCTTGTAGTAAAGTTTGTCGATGTGCGTCAGGGAGACATTTCAAAGGAATGTCTTATAGTGCGTGGAGTTGAAGCTTTTCTCCGGAAGGCAATTATATTGCTACTGTTTCTGACTCGATCTGCGATGAAAGGCATTTCCCAAAATTGATTGTCGTGAACGGTGTCACCTGGCAGTGAAGCTGCGTTTTGAGAGCAAAAACTGAATGTTGTTCAGCAAGTGAAACCTGATTGCGTCCACAGATGGCGAGACAAAGACTAAGTGACACCGCCTGTTTATCTTGACGCCGAATGCTCATCATGGCACGAATATATTTCATCATTTCTTCGTTATCACAGGAACCTAAATTGTGACGAATAACTTTGAAGATTGCCATTAACATTGAGGAATGGACGGTCGCGTTTCTGCAGCGAGGTTGGTGTCTTTACTTGGGTTTCGAAGGATGTTTGTTTGGCTGCAAACAGCGTGTGCGACTAGGCTGAATGACGATGCTCTATCAGGCAGCAAGGCTCACTCCGTTGTGAAGCCATCGCAAGACTTGCTAATTGGCTCTACAGTCCGGGGTTGTTCGTAGCCTGTGCGAGATGCCTCAACTGCATTCTCGGAGCTGCTGATGGTGCCTGACTGCAATGAAGGTCTGTCAGAGCTCTGGTAAGGTCGCTAGTCGCCACTCTCAGCGTGGGGCTGGTCTCTCGCTAGCGTTGCAGGCCGTGCATGGTGGGGTATGAACTTCGTCATAGCAACCGCAGAGCAACCGCAGAACAACGGCAGTAGAAAGAATGCACAAGCAGCTTCGACAGGGCACGATCGCGGCGCAACTGGCTGTGATTGCTCCTAGTGTGAATTGCACGAGGCTAAGCGCCGCCATGAACAATCAGGCTGCGTTTCATGGTGGGTCGTGGTGTTCGTGCACCAACCATCAGCTTCCGTGATGTTCTTGTTCTGCGGGATTCCACAAGCTTCCTTAACAAAAATCTGTCTCGCCCACCACTTTTAAAAGCCCACCCCGCCGCTGCTCCTCGATCTCCTCAGAACATCAATCAATTCCCACAGCAAAGTCTCACTACAATCAAGTCGCTGACTTGTGAGCACTCAATAGTTTCCTTTCTTTGATACCCCACTACACACACAACCGCAACCATGGCCGCAATTGGTATCGATTTGGGCACAACATACAGGCGAGTCAACTCCAAAAAGGCATTTGATACAAGAGTTTTATGCTAACATTTCTCCAGCTGCGTTGGCATCTTCCGCGATGACCGCATCGAAATCATTGCCAATGACCAGGGTAACCGCACAACACCCTCGTTTGTTGCCTTCACCGACACAGAGCGCCTCATCGGTGACTCTGCGAAGAACCAGGTCGCCATGAACCCTATCAACACAGTATTCGATGCTAAGCGTCTCATTGGACGCAAGTTCGCCGATGCTGAGGTTCAGGCCGACATGAAGCACTTCCCCTTCAAGGTCATCGACAAGGGCGGCAAGCCCGTCATCCAGGTCGAGTTCAAGGGCGAGGAGAAGACTTTCACACCCGAGGAGATCTCCTCCATGGTCCTTGTCAAGATGAGGGAGACTGCTGAGTCGTACCTTGGTGGTACCGTCAACAACGCCGTCGTCACAGTCCCTGCCTACTTCAATGACTCGCAACGTCAGGCTACCAAGGATGCTGGTCTCATTGCTGGCCTCAACGTCCTCCGCATCATCAACGAGCCCACAGCCGCTGCCATTGCCTACGGTCTTGACAAGAAGACTGAGGGTGAACGCAACGTCCTCATCTTCGATCTTGGAGGTGGTACATTCGATGTCTCTCTCTTGACCATCGAGGAGGGTATCTTCGAGGTCAAGTCGACTGCCGGAGATACTCACTTGGGTGGTGAAGACTTTGACAACCGCCTCGTCAACCACTTCACCAACGAGTTCAAGCGCAAGCACAAGAAGGATCTGACATCCAACGCCCGCGCCCTCCGCCGTCTTCGTACCGCTTGCGAGCGTGCCAAGCGCACCCTCTCTTCGTCCGCTCAGACCTCCATCGAGATCGACTCCCTGTACGAGGGTATCGACTTCTACACTTCGATCACCCGTGCTCGTTTCGAGGAGCTTTGCCAGGATCTCTTCCGCTCCACCATGGAGCCCGTCGAGCGTGTCCTTCGTGACGCTAAGATTGACAAATCTTCCGTTCATGAGATCGTTCTTGTCGGTGGATCTACCCGTATCCCCAAGGTCCAGAAGATGGTCTCGGACTTCTTCAACGGCAAGGAGCCCAACAAGTCCATCAACCCCGATGAGGCTGTTGCGTACGGTGCCGCTGTTCAGGCCGCGATCCTTTCTGGTGACACTTCTTCCAAGTCCACCAACGAGATCCTTCTTCTCGACGTCGCGCCGCTCTCTCTCGGTATTGAGACCGCTGGTGGTGTCATGACTGCCCTCATCAAGCGCAACACCACCATCCCCACCAAGAAGTCTGAGGTCTTCTCCACCTTTTCTGACAACCAGCCCGGTGTCCTCATCCAGGTCTACGAAGGCGAACGTGCGAGGACAAAGGACAACAACCTGCTCGGCAAGTTCGAGCTCACTGGTATCCCACCTGCGCCCCGTGGTGTCCCTCAAATCGAGGTCACCTTCGACGTTGATGCCAACGGTATCATGAACGTCTCCGCTCTCGAGAAGGGTACCGGAAAGACCAACAAGATTGTCATCACCAATGACAAGGGCCGTCTCTCCAAGGAGGAGATCGAGCGCATGCTTGCTGAGGCCGAGAAGTACAAGGCTGAAGATGAGGCCGAGTCTTCCCGTATCGCTGCCAAGAACGCCCTCGAGTCCTACGCCTACTCTCTCCGCAACACTCTCTCCGACTCCAAGGTCGACGAGAAGCTCGATGCCGGTGACAAGGAGAAGCTCAAGGCTGAGATTGACAAGACCGTTGCCTGGTTGGACGACAACCAGACCGCCACCAAGGACGAGTACGAGTCCCAGCAGAAGGAGCTTGAGGGTGTTGCCAACCCCATCATGATGAAGTTCTACGGAGCTGGTGGTGAGGGTGGCATGCCTGGCGGTATGCCCGGTGGTGCTCCCGGCGGTGGTGCTCCTGGCGCTGGCGGTGATGACGGCCCCACCGTCGAGGAGGTTGACTAAGCGGATCGCTCCCTTGAGTCGTCTTCTTTGTCTTTCTTCTTTCGAGCATAGACTTCTTCCTTTGGGCGGTCTTCGGAGTTTATAGCCACAAAGGCTCTTTCATGGTTTCATTAGCATCAGACGAGTTACGATAATGACTGGAAAAGTTTGGTGGTGGAATGCATGTGATTAGATATCCCGAGTACAATCCACTTAATAACTTCAATACCTTTTCGCTGTTATGAGTGACTTCTCTTAATTCCTAAAAACCTGACTCGATCCCAGCATGAGGATTTTGACGTGCTGATTTTGGGCTTCTTAATTGTTGCGACATTGTAACCTCCATAGAGAATCTAACCCATCCTTTCACTCAACCCGTCCCCACTGAAGCCACCATGAGACTAGAGTGTCCGCCAGTTTCGCTGCGTAATATGCGCCTAACATTGCGCTCAATTGTGTTTCCTCGGTCGCGACTTCGCAGTTGGCATTACATCCGTGTGTATCATACAGCATCTCCACAACTATTGTACATCTTTCCAAGTCGTTATACACATATCTGCCTAATCCTTCTCCACCAACGCAAACGGCTCCTTGACCGCTTCCCCCGGCCCTCTTCGCGTCCACACATCCTCACTGTTCGGCCTGCTCTTCAGCGCCTTCTCCTTCTCCGCATACCGCTCCTGGATCAGCCTCTCCTTGACCTCAGCACCAGAATAACTGTTCTTCGTCCTCATGCAGAACCAGAAGTCTGACCAGTGGTCGCTGCACGACCGAAGCTGCCCGTAGCGGTATAAGTCGTTGAAGTGGCCGCCCAGCGAGGAGCAGTAGAAGGCGCTGTCGAAGGCGGCGCGACAAGACATGCTGCGTGGGAGGGTGGGGTCGAATTCTGGTTCGGCGGATGTGGACTCATTCGGTGTACTCGATGGCGTTGTAAGAGAGGGTGGTGTGAGGTGGGGATGTGCGGCGTAGAAATCAGGGTCGTGAGGTGCGGTCGTTGCGCTTGTTTGTGCTGCGCTCGATGCTGGTGGTGGTGTCGAGTATTGTGATTGTGCAATGGGCAGTGCTTGGCCTGTTGCTGGAAGCAGTTGGACCTGCTGTTCGGTTGCGGGTGCCATTACGGGCTTGGGCACGTCTGGTGCTGAGCTGGAGAAGGACCACATGATGGTGGATATGTATGTGCGCGATGGTCCTATGGGATCGATGGTTGGTGTCTGGGTGCGATAATAACGTTGAGGACCCTGGTGTGGAAGTGTAAGTCAAGACAAGGAACGATGAACTAGACCCTGGACGTATGCAACAACTTGTGATGGATTCGCGGACGAGCTTTGGCAGATGCGCTGGACTGACAGGCGCTTTGACACGCTTGAGAAAACGCGACTGGGTGCAAACCTACAGCCAATCATCGCCTCCTGCCGCCGCTCCTCGGCCGTTCCATGTGACGCGGGATGGAATTTAGCAGCCCGATACGTCATGCACTGCGGGCTGCAGCTGCCTTGCAGCGATCGTTGGACTCCACCTGGCTGTCTTGTACGCGTGGTTCCAGACTGTCACCTTGTCTCATCATCAGATTGCTGCTTGCGACCGTTTTCGTTTCGTCACTCTCCTTGCGATTCTTGCTCGAACGCCTGCCTGTGGGAGCATCAGTACTCAACGCGTTCCAGCTTCACCGCGGAACCTGCACGCACCCCCGCCTTGTTTATACGGTTTACGATACCCAACCTCGCATTCAATTTGCATCGCCGCACGATCTCCATGACTTCACGAAGTCTCACGACGTAACGAACGACCTCTCTCTCAACCCCGCACACCTCGCACCCACACTTACCTCCCCGCCCCGCCCTGGGTAACGGTCGCCTACCGTCGTCATGCTGGAGGGTCTCGTCTCTGGGCTGCTCAATCGGTTCTTGGGCATGTATGTCCAAAACTTCGATCCAAAGCAGCTCAATGTTGGCATTTGGTCTGGTGACGTCAAGCTGAGAGATCTCGAGCTCCGTCGTGAAGCTCTCGATCAGCTGCGTCTGCCTCTCAATGTCGTCGAGGGCCACCTTGGCTCCCTTACACTGTCGATCCCATGGTCGAATCTTCGAGGGAAGCCGCTGAAAGTACAGATCGAGGATGTTTTCCTGCTGGCAGCGCCTAAGGAGGACGCAGACTATGACGCCGAGGAGGAAGAGCGGAGAGCGCACGCTGTCAAGATGGAGAAGCTGGACAGCGCAGAACTACTGAAGGAGCGCAACACAGAAGGCATGAGCGCTGAAGAGCAACAGAAGAACCAGAGCTTCACGGCCAGCATGGTCACTGCCATTGTCGACAACGTTCAGGTCACAGTCAAGAATATCCACATTCGATACGAAGATTCGATATCAGACCCGGGGCACCCCTTCGCCCTAGGCCTCACCCTCGCCGACTTCAGCGCCGTCAGTACCGACGAGAACTGGAAGCCTACCTTCATCCAGGGCAACGCTGCCTCGACACACAAGCTTGCAACGCTGGGATCGCTGGCGGTATACTGGGACACCGATGCGAAGCTTCTTGGCACAGGGAAAGGTAGCGACAGTAGAGATGAGCAGCACATCGAGCACTCGGACTTCATTGAAACTCTGCGCGACATGATCGCAAGAGGCGACAACCCTGAGCTAGGGGATCACCAGTTCATTCTAAAGCCTATCAGCGGTCGCGCCGGGCTCGAGATGGACAAGACTGGCAAGGTAGATGTGCCCAAGATGAAGGCTCGACTACTCTTCGACGAGCTGGGTTTTATCATCGACGAAGATCAGTACCGCGATGCGCTGATGCTAGTCGACCTGTTCCACTACTTCATCAGACACCAAGAGTACAAGAAATTTCAGCCCAAGTCATCACCGAAAGAAGACCCCGCTGGCTGGCTGAGGTTCGCCGGGCAAGCCGTCCTCGACAAAATCCATGACCGCAATAAGAGGTGGAGCTGGGCATACTTCAAGGAGCGACGAGACGATCGCCTGCGTTATATTGAGTTGTTCAAGAGAAAGAAGAAAGAGGAGAAACTCCCACCGGCTGAAGCTGAGGAGATCGACAAGCTGGAGAGGAAGCTGACGTACGAGGACCTTCGCTTCTGGCGATCTCTGGCTCGTAATCAGCTACGAAAGGAGAATGTTGGTGTCAAGAAGGCCCCGCAGAAGCAAGGCTGGGGCTCCTGGATTGGTTGGGGCTCTAAGCAGGAACAGCATACTGACGACAACACCCAAATGACAGAAGAGCAACGCAAAGAGCTCTACGACGCAATCGACTGGGACGAGAAGAAGGCTATCACAGAGTCTGTCGATATGCCTCGCGAGTACGTCAAAATGGAGGTCAACATGAGCCTACGAACTGGTAGCTTTACACTCAAGCGCGATCCACACGGCAAATCGAATGAGATCCTTCGTCTGCTCTTCGACGGCTTCAGTACCCAGTTTCTGCAGCGTACCGACTCAATGTTTGTCAAGCTTGCTCTCGAAGGCATGCGTCTGTACGACGGTACAACAGAGGGCAGCCTTTTCCCCCAGGTTATTACGATCAAGGACGCGCCACCGGTCCCGGACGACAAGCGCATCGAAGAGCTCGACGATGACGAGAACGAGGAGAAGGACGACGGCGAAGACGAGGAGGACGATAAGGAAGATCCTTTCTTCTATCTTACCTTCGAGAACAAACCGCTCGATGACAGCGCAGACACTGCCCTCACAGTCAAGCTGAAGGGTATGGAGTTTGTCTACAATCCAAGATTCGTGGTCGAGTCTGCCAAATTCTTCAAGCCTCCGGAGCGACACATGGAGTCGATCGGTGCGCTCATGGAAACCGCTGGAGCCACAGTCGATACCATCCGACAGCAGACGCGTGCTGGTCTGGAGTTCGCCCTGACAGAGCACAAAACGATCAATGCTCAGCTTGACCTGCAGGCACCACTCATCATCATCCCAGACTCTGTCACCAAGAAGTCTAGTAACTGTCTGATTCTCGATGCTGGTCATGTGAGCGTCACGAGCGAGCTGATTGACAAGGACACATTACGCGACATTCAATCAAAGCAGCAGCAACAGTACACTGAGGATGACTTCAGGCGCTTGGAGAACCTGATGTACGACAAGTTCATGCTCAAGCTGCAGTCAACGCAAGTGCTTATTGGACCCTCGATTGAGGAGACAAAGGCACAGCTCGAGGAGAACGCAACGTCGAAGAACTTCCACATCGTAGACAAGATCAACATGGATTTCAAGGTAGAGCTTTGCATTGTGCCCAAAGCATCTGACCTGACCAAGTTCCGAGTGTCAGGAAACCTTCCTGTACTTCATGCGTCCATCTCTGATGCGAAGTACAAGAATTTGATGAAGTTAATCGATGTTGCAATACCCAAGTTCGACGAAGACAGCGCCATGAGTAAGCAGGTCGCTGAGGGCGCAAAGGGCCCATCGAACCTCAAGCCAACCAGCGATGCAAAGACCGCAGACACGGATGCTCTAGGACGACCCCGCTCCAAGTCGTTCCAGTTTGCAGCTCAAGAGCACGAGCTCGTCGTGGAAGAGGACCACGACCAGGATACTAATGAAAAATTCGAGGACGCGCCCGAAGATACAAGCAAAATTAGGCACTTGCATCAGCGAAACTTCGAGTTCAAGTTCACCGTAGACAAGCTGCAGGGTTCGTTGTACAGGACCGATCAGGAAGGTCGCAAGCCAGACCAGCTTCTCGTTGAGCTCATTGCCGAACACTTCGATCTCGACTTTTACCAGGAGTCATTGGAGATGGGTGCTGATGTTCGCCTGAGGAGTTTGGCAGTAGAAGACCATGTTGAGGAGACTCCCTTGCCTGAGTTCCGCAACATCGTTTCTTCTGAGGATGACTCAGCGGATGAACAGAAGGACCTGTTCACACTCAAGTTCACCAAAGTCAACAAAGAGTCACCCGAGTTTCAGACAAAGTGGGAAGGCATTGCCACAAACCTCGATGTCGCGGTCTCAACCATCAACCTGATTGTAACAAGGAGAACATTGCTGACACTCCTCGATTTCGTACTCATCACCTTCACCAATCCGGATCAGCCTCAGAATCAGCAGGCTCAAATTGCCGCAAAGGCTGATGAGCAACAAGTGGCTAAGCAGACAGATGCTGAGCCAGACAAGATTCGCATTCGCGCTGAACTGAAGCGTATCGCAGTCGTCCTGAACAATGACGGTATTCGTTTGGCGACACTCAGTCTGAGCTCAGGTGATGTTGGCATCATGCTCAATGGCGGCACAATGCGCATCGGCGGGCGACTCGGCAACCTCTCGCTTATTGACGATGTCAACCAAGGCGTTCCAGAGACCTCTTCGCTCCGCCAGCTGGTCACCATCGAAGGCAAAAACCTTGCAGACTTTAGCTATGAGACATTCGATTCGAAATCAGAAAGCTACCCAGGCTACGATATGGCTGTGGCGCTCAAGACCGGCTCTATCAAGATCAACTTTCTCACAGAGCCATTCCGGAAGATCATGGAGTTCGCCGTCAAGTTTGGCAAGATGCAAGCCATCTTCAACGCAGCGCGTCAAGCCGCGGCAAATCAAGCCACTCAGATCCAGCAGAACCCTGCCAAGTTCCACTTCGACATCACGATCAGCACACCGATCGTCGTCTTTCCCAGGATGGTGATCTCCGACAAGCCTGAGCGTGATACGTTAACAGCCAATCTCGGTGAGATCTACGCCAAGAACGAGTTCACTCCTCTCGACGACTCGGAGAACGCGGACGTCGCGAATAAGATCTCTGCCGGCATTAGGAACATCAAGCTTACATCAAACCTGCATTACGATGATGACCGTGCGGAAGCACTCGAGTTGATCGATAAAGTTGACCTTGACTTCAACGTTACCATGGTCGAGCACAAGGCCGGTCAACACCGCCCGGACATGGAGATTGATGGAGCGATGTCTGACATCAACCTGCGCCTCACACCGGAGCAAATGAAATTCGCCCTAGAGCTGTCTCGTACCATTCCACAAGCCTTCGCAACAGAACCAGATATTATCGACGAGGAGGTCAAAGAAGAGGTTCCCATCGCCAAGACCGAGCCAGTGCGACAAATTACAGAGACAGATTCGCCAGACGACGAGTCTTCGAAGGGTGTCGTATCCTCCCAGGGGCCCGAACTATCCACTGGTGTCGATAAGTGGACAAAGCTGGACTTCGTATTTAAGGTTGGCGCCATTGCTCTTGAGCTGCTAAGATCAAAGGAAGGAGAGCCGATCGGTGACATCGAAGCTGCGAGCCTCTCCAAGTTCTCGCTGAACGACACCAACGTCAAGGTTCGCATGATTAGTGATGGGGCTATGGAGGCAGAGCTTGTGGTGCAGTCGTTCTCCATTCGCGACAGCCGACAGATGGGAACCAACAAGTTCCGCAAGATCATGTCTCTGATCAATAACGATGTCAAGCAGCAGTTCATGGCCAGCGTATCGATTTCTGGTGGAAAGGAGCGCAACATGATCGCACTTCTAACAATCGACAGCCCAAGGATCATTTTGGCCTTGGACTACCTCTTCGCCCTGCAGGCTTTCGTCAATGCCGGTCTCGCTACCGACGAGCCGCTGAACATCGAGGAAGAGATAGCGGACGAAGAAACCGATAGCGACGACGAGATTGCATCGCAGGATGCATCCCAGACCCTGCAGAAATTAGACGCTCCTACCGACCCAGTGCAAGACGGTATGAACATTTCTTTCCGTGTCAACTTGGTTGATGCGCAAGTCGTACTCATCGCCAACCCTGCTATTGCCAACTCCGAAGCTATCGTCCTAGGCACGAAGCAGGTGCTTGTCTCGAAACAGCAGGCTATGACATTGCAAGTCGACAAGATCGGCATGTTTCTGTGCCGCATGGACCGCTTCGAGACAAATCGACTGCGCATTCTGGATGACTTCAGCATCCAGACAGCATTGGACATGCGTAACCAGAACTCGAAGTCCTCATTGATCAGCATCAATGTTGACATCGAGCCTCTTATCCTGCGCTTGTCGCTTCGCGACATCCTGCTCGCTATGCAGATCGCCAACCGTGCAACTGCCATGCAAGCAGCTGATGACAAGAAGATGCCTGAGGAGGGTGCAAAACAGCTCAAGCCTAGCACACCATCGAAGAAAGCCAAATCAACAGCACCTGCCAGTACCACAAGAACTCGTGCGAAATCTATCGCCAAGACAAAGCGCTCGAGTCAGCAGGGAGCGCAGTTGCAGCAGCCGCAGGCCGGCTCTGCGGTTCTCAAGCGTGAGGAAATGCATATCAACCTCGAAGGCCTTCGTGTGGTCCTGATTGGTGACGTGCACGAGATGCCAATGCTCGATTGGCGAGTTAAGAAATTTGGTGTTGATGTTCGCGATTGGTCAGGCGCGATGGTGGCTGACACCTCGCTGGAGACTCTCATCAACGTCTACAACTTCTCTAAGTCAGCCTGGGAGCCACTGATCGAGCCCTGGAGCATCGGCTTCCATATGTCCAAAGATTTGAACCCAGATCGCCTGTCTGTGGAGTTGTACTCTCGAAAGTCCATGGAACTCACCGTGACAGCGGCTACCATCGCGCTGGGCTCCAAGTCTTTTGACTTCCTCACAGCTGAAGAGGACATCCTCTCGAAGCCACGTGCCAGTGATGCGCCGTATCGCATTCGCAACTACACAGGCTTCAGTCTCGACGTTTGGGCTGAGGGCAAGGAGCAGGACGGTTATGCGGCTAAGCTTGATGATGGCGAGGAGCAGCCGTGGCGATTCGAAGACCCCATGTCCACTCGTGAGACGTTATCAACCGACGGTGCGACCGGCATGCTTGGCATTAGACTTCAAGGCAGTGGCTTCGACACGCTTTCGCGAATTCCAGTGCACCGAGAAGGAGAGTCGCTGTACAACTTGCGACCCAAGCAAGACAGGGTACAGCACAGAATCCTTGTAGAGGTCAAGCTCGGTGCAGACAACATCAAGAACATCACCTTCAGGTCTCCGTTGTTAGTCGAGAACAACACTCAGATTCCCATTGAGATCGGTATGTTCAGCCCCGAAGAGGGTCATCTCCTTAAGATCGATAAGATCGCACCTGGCGACGCACGTCCTGCACCCATCGGCTCTGCCTACTTGCACTCAATCGTCGTCCGACCTGATCAAGGCTTTGGTTACCACTGGTCGAACGAGCGCTTCTTCTGGAAGGATCTGTTGAAGCGTCCGACAAGGACCATCACTTGTCGCGGTGAGCAGGATGAACAGTCGCCGCCATTCTACTTCCAGCTGCACGCAGCCTACGACAAGAAGGATCCACTGACTGGTACGTATCCGTACATGCGACTGCGCCTGCAGGCACCAGTCGAGGTGCACAATTTGTTACCGTACGACTTCAAGTACAGGATCTATGACAGCAGCACAAAGAAGGACTGGACCAACTTCCTGCGCAAGGGCGGTATCAGCCCTGTTCACGTTGTAGAGCTGTCGCATCTACTGCTCATTAGCGTGGAAATGCAGGAAGGGCCCTACAAGCCTAGCAAGTTCGGCATCATTAATTCCATGGACCGAGAGAGCTTCAGAAGGGAAAAGGTCCTCGAGGTCAAGAGCAACAACGATACCACGTTGCACCTTAACATGCACTTCTTGTAAGTTGTCGCAAACTCGCATGTGGAACCATACTGACTCTCTATAGCAACTTCCCCGATGGTGGAGGTGCTTTCAAGGTCGCGATCTTCAGTCCTTATATTGTTCTGAATCGCACCGGTCTCAACCTAGATCTCAAGTCACAGCAGCAGCAATTCCTGGGAGGTGGTCGATCCTCAGGTGCACAGGGTACTTTCAGCGATGATCAAGGCGACGCTGGTAAAGCCTTGCCTTTCATGTTCTCATACCCATCCGAGAACAAGAAGAACCGTGCACTCATCAAGGTGGGTGACTCGACTTGGAGTAAACCGCAAAGTTTCGATGCCATCGGAAGTACTTACGCTGTTTCGATACCTGCAAGCAACTCGAGATCTGAAATGCACCTTGGTGTGTCCGTTGCCGAGGGCGAGGGCAAGTACAATCTAACGAAGGTTGTCTCCGTTGCGCCACGCTTCATTGTCAAGAATCGAATCAACGAGGAGATACTCATTCGCGAGCCTGGGCAATCCGATTGGATGACACTGAAGTCAGGGGACCTGCTGCCGCTTCGATGGCTGAGGCAGGGAGGCTCCCCGCAACTCTCAATCTGCTACCCTGGAGTCAACAACCAGTGGTCTTCTCCATTTAACATTTCGAACGTTGGTAATGTACACGTCAAGCTTTCCAAGACTGGCCAACGCCAGAAGTTGATGCGCATCGATGTTCTGATGGAGCAAGCCACCATATTCGTCCATCTCAGTGTCGAGACGAAGCACTGGCCATTCTCCTTCAAGAACATGAGCGACCAAGAGTTCTTGTACTGGCAACATAACCCCAACCTTGATGAAGACGAGGATGACCGCGGCTCTGGCTTCAGGCCCATCAGGTACCGCTTGCCACCAAGAAGCATTATGCCGTATGCTTGGGACTTCCCCGCAGCCAAGAATAAGGAGATCGTCATCAGCGCAAACGGCAGGGAACGGCACGTCAAGCTTGCCGAGATTGGACCTCTCATTCCCTTCAAGATCCCACCTGGTCAGCAAGGTAGTGGCATGAAGGTCATCGATCTGAACGTTGTCGCTCAAGGCCCTACCCAGACACTTGAAATTTCTAACTACAAGCCGTCCAAGAGCTTGTACAAACAGAAGTCAGGCATGTCATCTTCAACGACGACCGGATTCGAAGTCAAGGACCAGGATACCGATGTCACTTTCAAGGCGCAATTACGTCTGGCTGGTATTGGAATCTCCCTTGTCAATCGCCACTTGCGCGAACTGGTATATGTCACCCTCCGTGACCTCGAGCTCAAATACTCAGACTCGCCCCTTTACCAGATGGTCAATGTGCAAATCAAGTGGATCCAGATCGATAACCAGCTGTACGGTGGCATCTTCCCTATCATCTTCTACCCCAGTGTGGTTCCGAAGACTGGTAAAGAAATGGAGGCGCATCCTATCTTCCAAACGAGTATCACCAAAGTCAAGGATGACTCGTATGGTGTGCTGTATATCAAGTACTTCAGTTTCTTGCTGCAGCAGATGACACTCGAGATTGATGAAGACTTCATCTTTGCGTTGATCGACTTCGCCCAGATCCCAGGAGCTTCATGGTCCGAGGAAGCTGAAGGCAAGCTGTGGGACGACTCACTTGACATCCCAGAGCCGAAGCAGGAACAGTCCGGTCAGGATGTCTACTTCGAACTGCTTCATCTCCAGCCTATGCAGATCGACTTGTCTTTCGTCCGTACTGAGCGCATCAATGCCGAGGACACCATGTCCACCTCGAACCCCTTCATGTTTGCAGTCAACGTTCTGACGATGTCGATCGGTAACGTCAACGATGCACCCGTCCGCTACAACTCACTCATCCTGGAGAACGCTCGTATCTCGACAAGTGCACTTATCAATAACATCAAAAATCACTACGTACAGGAATCGTTGAGGCAGGTTCATGTCATTATTGGTTCAGCAGATTTCCTTGGCAACCCAGTCGGTCTTTTCACCAACATCAGCTCTGGTGTCGCCGACATCTTCTACGAGCCGTACCAGGGTCTCGTCAAGTCTGACCGCCCTGAGGATCTTGGGATTGGCATTGCAAAGGGTGCTTCGAGCTTCGTCAAGAAGTCCGTCTTCGGATTCTCGGATAGTATGGCCAAGTTCACCGGTAGTATGTCGAAGGGTTTGTCTGCTGCAACCCTCGACAAGGAGTTCCAAGATCAGCGCCGCAACACTCGTTCCCGGAACAGGCCGAAGCACGCTCTCTATGGTATTACAGCTGGTGGCAACGCCTTTGCCAACAGTCTTGCGTCCGGACTTGGCGGTCTTGCACGTCACCCCATCCAAGGTGCCGAGAAGGAAGGTGCCCTCGGCTTCGTCAAGGGCGTTGGTAAGGGTCTCCTCGGTGTCCCAACCAAGGCCGCAATCGGTGCCTTCGACCTCGCCTCCAACATGGCCGAAGGCGTGCGCAACACTACCACCGTCTTTGACCAGGAGGGCCTCGACCGTGTGCGTCTGACACGCTTCATCGGTACCGACGGTATCGTGCGCCCGTACTCGCAGCGTGAAGCTTTAGGCCAGTTCTGGCTCAAGACGCTCGACAACGGAAAGTACTTCAACGAGGACTACATCGCACACTTGGAGCTCCAAAACAAGGATGTTCTCATTATGCTCACCTATAATGCTATCATGATGGTGCGCGCAAAGAAATTACAGACTGAGTGGGATGTTCCGCTCAAGGATGTGCAGACCATCAGCAAGGAGAGAACAGGGCTGAGCATCACGCTGAAGGGTGGCACGAATGGACCATTTATTCCGGTTGGCGATGAGGGGAGTAGAAATTGGTTCTACAGACAGGTGGCAGTTGGAGTCAACGCGTATAATGATCGCTGGAACGCGAAGGGTTGAGGAAATATAGGCCGGGAGAAACTTGTACACAAACGTCCCCGCGGTAATGCATAGCGATGGTTGGGCTCAGAATAGGCTTTCTTACAAGTACCATACTTAATGAGCACATATCTTTTTCTTTCAGCCTCGATTAACTGCTGCTTCTGTGTACGAATACAAGGTGAAAGAGGGTACTCTGGAGGACTCTCGTGCCTCCCACAACGCCATGCACCTTGGCACAGCATAATGAGTAATGAGGATCGTGACGTCTTAGTATGGTAACTACAGGGGTTGGATCAGATGAGGGCTACAGTCTCCATAGAAGTCATCTCGGTAAATTGCGCCGTCTCATTGTGCGGCTCAAATGTTGACGCTGATTAGTGATTACTAAAGAGCACATAGTCCAGATGCACACTCACTACACTGCAAGCAGCTCACGATCACGTCAGGAGCCGAATAGTTTTCTTTCATTATGAACAAGCTTGATGTACGTCAATGCTGCTCTCCACCGACTCGATCCACACATACATAAGAATGGGAGAGAATCGGCACAGTGATGCGAAGGTAGTAATGCAGGGAAGCCTTGCAATGCGACCCACCTCATGGCCACACATATTGCTGCGCGCTCCGCGTGCAAGGCGAATGCGAAAGTTTCAGCTTCTCCTTTTCTCCTAAAATTATGCCTGCCAGAAGCCTGGGTGTGGTGAGGCAGGTCATAAGCTAGCACTTGCACCACACCAGACGAGATGCATGACATGAATTACGTGGTTGTGAACTGGAATTTTCACTCGAGTTGCGAGCAATGTTGGGTTCAAGGGCTTCTGGTGTTGGCCGCCAAGAAATTGCTTCGGTGAAGGTGAACCAAGTGGATAAACTTTGAGCCTCCTGTGCATCTGCCATTGTTTTCTTTTCTCTCAATCCAACTCAACTCCCTGTCTAATCAACCGATACACAGTGCCCAATCTCACAGGCAACACTGAGCAGATACAATGACAACCAACAGATCAACAGCGCGCTTACGAGTGCTCATCGCCAATGCTGATGGCGTTATGGGAGCTATCACGGTACGCGCCACCCCGCCTGCTATGAACAACGTCCACTGATAAGGCCAAAGACAACTGTGGACGAAGTCGCGCAAGAGGCTGAACAGAGTCAGAAGGCCTACGACGAACTTCTGGTGAACTATCGTGCGCTGCTTCTGAAGACTGGAGGTCGCAGCATCGACACCGAGGACGCGCCAGAGCCATATGTCATTGTGCTTGTTGATGCTCATAGCCATATGGTACGTCAATCATGCGTTGATAAGTTCTGAGACTGATCCAGCGATGTAGTTCCGTCGCGACTTACTCACTGCTGGTACTCCTGGTGGCTCGAAAGCTGCGAAAGAGCTCCGTGAGGCCGTACAACACTACCTCGAACAAGTCTTTCCTAACAATGGACCTTGCCGCATTGTTATCCGAGTCAATGCCAACCTTGAAGGCTTGTCTGCGACCGTGCTTGGCGACGATCATCGAGCTCTTTCAGGTTTTGCGAACGGATTCTGCTCTGCAGACCCATTCTTCGACTTCATCGATGTTGGCAACGAGCGCATCGTTAAGACAAGGATCTTCGGTGTGTAACCATACGTTCGACGACTGCAGAAATTGACTAACAGACTGCAGAGACGTTCAAGGTCAGCATTAGAGACCCGCAATGCCAGCATGTGTTCCTGGCGGCAGACTGCGATGCGAATTACAATAATGTATGCCTGTCAGATCCCAAGAACGGTAAACACGTGTCACAGATATCAGGCATAGTTGAAGATCCTAGCATGTCGCGACTGCAACTGAAGACTGTGGCTTTCCCAAAAGTCTTCGACGGCCCCAGGTCCATGTCTGCATCTGATATCAGAGTTCTGTTTGGCATCTGCTGGGAGTTTGAAGCAGTAAGTTCAGCGGCGGTTAATATCTCTGGTAACAAGCCCTAACATATATGCAGAGCAAGTGCGTGCGCGACCCTTGCACGTTCCATCATGATGCTGCATCAGAAACGGGAAGTGAGACAGTCTTCAGTCAGCTCCCATCACAAGCGATCGATGGCCTGATACCAGTCAATGCAGCCGGTCATAGACTCGATGTATATCGGCCACAACCTACTAAGGAGTCGTGGACTCGCTTTGACGCACGATTAGACGTCAAGAACCCCTGTCGGGCTTTCCATCTCCAGAACGCATGCACCGAGGCTCTATGTCGATATGACCACAGCCAGATTGACCTGGATATGCATAAGTGTCTTGAGTACTGGGCTAGCCGGTTCCTGTGCAAGCAACGCGGTAATTGCAGAATACAGAAATGTTTCTGCAGTCACATGTGTCAAAAACTTGCATGCTTATGCACACTAGGAGGAAAGGACAAAACTTGTCCTTACCCGAGGTCTATGCATGGTGTCGACTTCAAGGTGCACCAATGGGTACCCGCGGAAGACAAGGACAGGGAGGAAGCCGTCAGTAAGGTCGACGGTGGAGACGACTTTGGAAGTGGTGTGGCATACGATCTGATTGATTTGTCTGATTGATTTGTAGAACCCAGTTCTGTAAGCTGCTTAGACTAATGTTATCGCTTTTTTGGTTGGAAAATGGTTATGTTCATCACCAGGAACTCTATGGCATGTACAGCAGCTTTCACTCTCGGAGGCTTCTTTCTTATCAAAGCGAAAGCTGGTGCTACCGCAAAAATCGTAGGCCCCAACACCTCTTCATTTCTCGCACACGGCTTTGAGAGCGTGGGTTTTTGAAAGTCTCCAGTATAAGCATCAAGTGGCATAATGGAAAAATTGGAAAGCACATAGGTATCAATGGCGGTGCTTTATAATTTCAGCGACTGAAACAGTGTCTGCGTATTGTGAAATGCTATAGGGTAGCCTACGGCAAACAGGACAGAATCGGCTTTAGCTTGTTATAAATGATCTGTTGCTGAGCGGCGGGAGCAGTAGTCTTGTCGTTCGCATCACCGGCTGAGATAGAGACATAGCAGTCCCCACCCCTGATGACAGCAACATCGGCCTCCCACGGCAGTCTAGCAGTGGTCCCGCACACGGTGATGTCGGCAGCACTGCCAATGAGACCGCTGTTGATACGTGTGAAAATGAACTTGAACTGGTTGACGTTGTTGCACTTAGTACTCGAGACCGCGGGGAAGTTGACGTTGAGCCAGGTGTTGTCAGGGAGATATGGCTTTCCGGACTTAATGATGGTGGAGGTGACATTGAGGGCAAGGTCTGCGTAGATCTGGCTGTACAATGGAATAGGCTGATTCCATGCAGTACGGTCACCGCTAGAGCCGGAGAATGCAATTGCAGGGATCTTTGCGGTCTTTGCAGCGTAGACAGCTGCGCCGACGGTTCCGGAGAAAGGGACTTGGACAGCGACGTTGCTACCGACGTTGGGGCCTGTAAGAGCGAGTTCCGGAGCGGCTCCGTTCCAGAGCTTGGGTGCTGTAGTTGAGATACCAGTCTTAATGGCCGTGACGGGGTACGAGTTGACGTAGTTCAAGCGTGGGTCGGTCGCATTGGCACCTGTCGCCGGGCTTCCACCAGGGCAAGATGAGAATTCGCAACCGTCGGAGTCTACAGTCTTTGGCGTAGCATCAGAAGAGCCTGTCACAATCAATATACTGGTTACTGGAAAGCTGAAGCTGAAGCTGTACCTGTGCCAGACTGGTTCTCAGCTGGGCCACTCAATACTACCTGGTGACCAGCAGCATTCAAAGTATTGAAGAAGGTCCTGATGTTGATTTCGGCCCAGCCATCGTCGTTGCTCTGAACGATACGAATACCCTGAGCGAGAGGCAGAGCCGCGGCGATGAGAAGAGAGCAACGCATCTTGAAGCGAGTGTGTCTGACGAACGGGTGAGGGAAAAGATAGGAGCTGAAGCTGTGGGAGCGAGAACTGCACGCTTACCAGCTACATAACATAGTGGGCCAATATCGATGTTTATACTTATGGCATATGGATACTTGACAGCTTACGACAGCCATTCTAGCTCATACTCGAATCCTACTTCGTACTCCGGCCCGGCAGACGCGACATGTCAATTGGGCTTAATGCACAGCGAAGATCACACCATCAGTCGAACGTGCTGCTCACCGAAATTTGATTGATCGCAGGATAGATTGGAGGCTAGGCGAAGAGCGGGTTTGAGGCTGTGAATGGTGAGCGAGCTCCGAAGCGAAGGGGTGCGTTGTTTTGCATGGCCAATCGCGCTTCGGCAGCGGCGACTTTTCTGGCCGGCACCTCCGACGCGTCTTCACACGTGCGTGAATCATGCGTTTCGATTGCTCGCACAGGCCTGCCACTCGTTTTGGCAATAAGGTATGATGAGCCTTGAAGCTGAATGTTCCTGCAGACATGCACTACACAGGACATGTTATGCCGAAGAGTGGAGCTCCTTCCCCAATTGTCGACTTCCGGAACACCACAGTGGAAACTTTCGAGAACGGCCCGTTCCTCAAAACGACGAGACTGTAAACAGGACCACTTGAGTGAGTGCCTGGTCGAAGCCATATGTGGAGATCTCCAATATCGCATAGGCATGCACCCCTCGCTTGCACTCGAAGAGCTGGAGTGTTAGCACTATAAAGATCACTGCTTTTCATATCAACACGGGATGTAGATGGAATAACTCGAAGAGTTTGCTTGAATTGCCCTATGTAACCGTCATATCTAGACCATATGTGCTGGCTTCAGCGGTTGTTGGTTGTAATAGTCGTTCGTTGCGCCGTGTGCCTGATATGGCGGCAAGTATTGGCTGTGCTGAAGCCCCACAGGCGCACCTGTATGCCCATGGTATGCAGTCTGTTGGTACGGCAGAGGGATTTGGGAGTGCGGCGGGTACGCAGTAGGTACAGCGGGGTTGTACATGGCCGGATTATGTGCTGCAACATAATGGCCTCGTTGTGCTTGCTTCTTTGCGCGGTGGTAGCCAACAGCTGAGTAGACGAGTAGGCTGAGGAACGAAAGGCTGGAGCAAATTAGCGCTGGGTCGCACAAGCCATGTTGCGTTTACTTACAAGACGAAGACGCTGAACCCAATGCCAGCCGCGCTTGTTCCTCGCATGACTGCAACGAGATCCATGATCAAGACACCACCGAAGAACCCCGTCTGGAAGCAGTTCATGGTCAAGAATGTCGCAGGCTTCAACGCATCGCGCATGAACAATACGATGGCGAGAATGTCGATGAGCAGGCAGATGACGATGAATAGTATAAAGACCACAACACTCCTGCACAAGATTAGTACGCGCTCTGTCGAGATAGTAGTCCATATCTTACGCAATGGCTGGCTTCGCGACATCCCCAACCTCATCAACTACGCGGAGAGCATATGCGTAGAGCCCAATAAGGAATACCATGATGCAGATTCGCACGATCCAGAACGGCACGAGCACGCGCTTCTTCCAAAGTCCAGGTTGGTTTGCCATCGTGAATGTCGATTACGAGCGCGAAGGTGAGTAGGATAGGTGACAGCAGTCAAGGAAACTGGCGACTACGAACTTATCAAGGAAGCTTTGAACCAGACATGTTGAACAGAATCTGGAGACTTTGCAGATCGATGTGCAGGGGTCAGGAGAAGGCGTCCAAGGCTGGCTGTGTTGGTGGGTGAAACGCGCTTTGGCGCATGGCGCAGAGCATCCTCATTTCCCAGGATAGCAGTCCAGCGTGGCGCATTCTTTGCTGCTCGTATTACGCGCACAGTCTAAGACGTCCACGATGGAAGGCGGTCAAGCATAGGAGTTGTGAGTTCCCAGAGAGCCTCGAACAAGATGGAATGAACGTTAAGAACTGCAGAGGGTCACATGCGCCAGACGTTGCGAACGGTGCGGAGAGCGGGTCGTCTTAAGCACGATCATCAGATGAATGTGTGGCTGAAACATGTCGGTCCACAGAGGGCAAAAGGCGGGCCGTTGCCGGCCTTAGCATCTCGTCGGGACGTCTCTGCGCGCGAAAAGACGAGGCAAAAAATGGCAAAATAGAATGACCCGAAGGCGATTTGAACGCCTAACCTTCAGGAGACACCTTGACTGGAATCTGACGCGCTACCATTGCGCCATCGGGCCGGTAAACCGTGTCATTCGATTTGATAACAATCATCAAAGCATTGTATAATATATTCAAAAAGATTGATGCCTGGAGCAGGACGCCTGTGATCCCTTTCTACGACAAGATAAGCATGTATTGTCCGCTTGCTGCTGCTGGCCAAGCAGTGTCGCAACCTCATCTTGCTGCTCCCTTACCTGTCCATATCAGCACTCGGTATCGGACGCGTTGCGCAGCTTCTTGCAGCCAGCGCGTTATCGTCTGACTCATGACCAGTAGCAAAAGGAAGGTGCGCCCAACCATCTGATGCATCACATGCTGGGGCCCCTGCTACGCGCCATAGCTTCCCCGCGATTGCGATAAGGCGGCCATCACGGTGCCCATATACATTCGCTATCTATGCTTGAAGCCCTTCTCTTCTTGAGATCCTGCGTTATCATCAATCTAGTCCATATCATGGGTGCAAATCAATCCAGGCCGTCCGATGCTGCTGTCAATGAGAAGTTGAGGGAGAGGCTCCAGGCCATGCACTTGAACGAGGAAAGAGCCACAAGTGAGAAGGATGGCTTCGTACATGTTGCTGGAGAAGCTCGTACGTCAAACGAATGTCGTTTCGGAGGAAGTCTGACGTTACTATAGCACCAAAGTACACACCTCTGTCAAGGCAAGCCAAGACTATTTCCACCAAGGATGCCGAAGAATGGGAGAGGAAAGTTATGGAGGACCCCAAGGTATGACAAGCCACTTCTCAAAAGCCTAAGATAGCTGATGGTAGTCACAGAACCGACTTGCCCTCCTGGCACTGAGCTCGAATCCGGCCACGGCCGTCCTCTCCTCCCGCGCAGCTACAATCTCAGACACCCACCAATTCAGCATAAAGATTCCCACCGAAGGCTCACCGATCACTAATCAAGCTTCGTCAGGGCGATGCTGGCTGTTTGCTTCGACGAATGTATTCCGCATCGCCATCATGAAGAAGTACAAGCTCGACAGCTTCCAGCTTTCGCAGGCATACCTCTTCTACTGGGATAAGATGGAGAAGGCGAATTACTTCCTCGAGAACATTCTGGAGACAACATCTGAGAGTATTGACAGCCGTCTGGTGCAGGCTTTGTTGGCAAGCCCAGTCGGAGACGGTGGACAGTGGGACATGGTCGCCAACCTGGTCGAGAAATACGGGTTGGTTCCTCACAGTCTCTATCCAGACTCGTTCAACGCCAGTAACTCGAGAGTGATGGACACACTTATTACCACGAAACTACGCGAGGATGCCATCCGACTGCGCTCAATCGCTACTAGCAACGCCGCACCCGATGCCGTCAAGGCGAATATCGCGGCCGAGAAGGCAACTATGATGCGCGAGATCCATCTCATTCTTACCTTGATGCTTGGTCCTCCCCCAGCACCAGAGAAGGCTTTCACATGGGAGTTCTACGATCGTGACGGCAACCTCCAGACCGTCAAGACCCGGCCAACAGCTTTTGCTAAGGAGCTCAACGATTCGAGGACTCTACGTGCCATGTCAGGTACTGATGTGCACCAGCTGTTCTCGCTTGTCAATGACCCGCGTAATCCGTATAATCGCCTGCTCAGTGTGAACCATCTTGGCAACGTCTGGGAAGGCCGGCCAGTGACATACGTGAATGTGGACATGAAGACTATCAAGGACGCATGTATAGCAATGCTCAAAAAGGGCATACCTGTCTTCTTCGGCTCCGACGTTGGCAAATATTCCGACTCGAATAAGGGTATCATGGACACTGATCTTTTTGAATACGAGCTTGGCTTCAACATCAAACTAGGAATGTCGAAGGCTGAGCGCCTCCAGACCGGCGAAAGCCAGATGACGCATGCCATGGTGTTGACCGCTGTGCATGTCGTAGACGGCAAGCCCGTGAGGTGGAGGGTTGAGAACTCATGGAGTGACCGAGTGGGTGACAAGGGCTACTTCGTCATGAGTGACAAGTGGATGGACGAATTTGTGTATCAAGCGGTCGTGGATCCCAGCGTGGTGAGCTCAACGGTCAAGAGGGTGTTGGAGCAGAAGCCGAAGATGCTCGAGCTTTGGGACCCCATGGGCGCTTTGGCTTAAGACAACGTGCAAGATATCTAGCGCAGCGTTTCTGTTCGGTGAATTGATGATGCATCCCTCGCTCCTTCTCATGGTCGTTCCTGCCCGTGCGTGTCAGGCTCATCCAGACACCACACCGCATCCATCATTCATTCCTCCGTCAATAACGCCATGTTTCGACATGCTTCTTCGAGCCGGTGTACTGTATTGCGACAGTATTGCCGTGATGTCGAGTGCTTCGTCGAGTCATCGCGGAGATGAAGATGGTTGATGACTCCCGACATCGCCGCAGCCCCGCGGTACTCACTCAAAAAAGTCAACAACTCCCCTCGTCGACATTATAACGCATCTGCGCTCCAACGTCATTCACGATGGCTCCTAAGAACACAGCATTCGATCTGCAGACATGCGCACGACCCAACATCCTTGCATTGGAGCCGTACCGATGTGCGCGCGAGTAGGTGAAGACCTCGCATGGATGGGTAGGCCAACTGCTTACAATACCAGTGACTACAAGGACGACGGCACGAACATCCTCCTCGACGCCAACGAGAATGCATATGGGCCCGGTCTTGATTTTAATGGGGAGGGAAAGCTCAATGGCACGTCAGGTGTATCGGCGTCGATTGACGTAGACCTGTTTGGTCTTAACCGTTACCCAGACCCGTACGCAGACCTACCGCTATTCTTGATCTCGTGCTGATCATGCACACAGCCACCAAGCAGACCTCAAGCAGCTGCTCTGCAATTTGCGCAACACCCACACCCACACGTCGAAGAACGTTGGCCCTGAGCACCTGTTCGTCGGTGTTGGCTCTGACGAAGCTATTGACGCGCTCATCCGCGCTTTCTGCGCCCCCGGCAAGGATAAGATCCTAACTTGCCCACCAACATACGGCATGTACAGCGTCTCGGCGCAAGTCAATGACGTCTCGCTCGTCAAAGTCCCACTACAGCTCCCCAGCTTCGACCTCGATGTCCCTGCCATCCAGAAGGCCTTGGCCTCCGACCCTAGCATCAAGCTTGCATACCTCTGCTCGCCCGGAAATCCTACGGGGAAGCTACTCAAGAAGGAGGACGTACAAGCTATATTGGAAACCAACTGGAATGGTGTGGTTGTCCTGGACGAGGCATACATCGACTTTGCGCCCGAGGGTGCGTCGATGGCAGAATGGGTTGCTGAATGGCCGAACTTGGTTGTCATGCAGACACTCTCGAAAGCCTTTGGTCTTGCTGGCATCAGGCTGGGCGCAGCCTTCGCAGATCCGGCAGTTGCGCGGATCCTCAATAGCATGAAGGCACCCTACAACATCTCGAACCCCACATCCCAGCTTGCACAAGCTGCGCTGAGCCCGAAGCACCTCGAAGTTACGACAAGAAACAAGGATTTGATTGTCAAGCAGAGGGAGAGGTTGATCAAGGAGTTGCCGAAGATTCCAGGGATCGGCAAGCTGCACGGCGGGACCGAAAGCAACTTCCTGTTGTACCAGATGTTAGACAAGCCAAACGGCAAGCCCAGCAATGAAGTCGCACTGGCGGTGTACGAGGGATTGGCAGAAGCGAGGGGCGTAGTAGTGAGGTTCAGAGGGAAAGAGTACGGGTGTGAAGGGTGCTTGAGGATTACAGTCGGCACAGAGGAGGAGTGTACAAGGTTCTTGCAAGAGATTAGGACGGTGCTGGAGGGCGTGTACAAGAAGGACATCAGCTCGGGCGGTAACGCAGTAGAGGAAAAGGAGAAGGAGGCCAGTGCCGTCGTTGCATAGAGCATGGAAGCATCGCCACGAAAGAGGGATTTGGCATGACGCCGTTCAAAACACCTCTCGTAATCACATACTCAAGTTCTTTCGAAAGCGACTCATCTTGCCTCACCATGCGAGGCATAAGACGGGTTGCGCTATATTTTCGTTGCTCTCATGAATAAGGTAAGAGCGTGCACAATAGAGATAGCTCCAGGACATCGGCAAGTATGGATCGTGAGAGGGCATGGTGCAAGAAGGTCAGTTTTCTCAGACATTCGAACTATACTCAAGTACAATCGAGCTCCGTCTCCACCTCGGTCATACAAACGATGAGACTGCATCATGAGAGCTACTGCTATCATTACGGGAAAGCACCGACGCAGTCATTTGTTGCGGCAAGAGCAGGGGTATCTGGTGCGCCAACGCCGAGTATAAAAAAAAAAGTCAAAAGAAGCCAACTATGTGCTTGTGCGGGATCAAAAATCGTAAAAGAGGCAGTCATGACGACGTGGTCCGGACCTCTTGGTACACACATATACATACGTTTGATGTAATGTGTATTGCCACAACAGACATGGCTATTGCTCGGTTTTCGTGGCGTGCCCACATCGGCACTGTAGTCTTCGCGGCCACATGCAGATGCAAATACCGATTGTTGTAGGAGAGCGAAGAGACGTTTGGAAAAGTCATGTGTGGCTGGCTTTCTCTGCTCAAAGGCATGGTCTGACCAACGTATTGCTTCTGAGGAACGCAGACAGGAACATTGGTAGAGTGCAGTTGCGTTCCAGTTTCGCGACGAAGGCTACGGTTGTCATTGGCATCTATCCGGAGCAGACACAATTGACTTGATGTAGAAGAATTAACGTCCCGGCATCGCGCTGATATTGCGCAGTTCCACAGAAATGGAAGTCATAGAGAGTGAGCAAAAACTTCGAATCTGCGTTTGGCATAAAGGATTGTAAATGCAGTCATTCCGGGTTCTCGCGAACAAGGAGGCAGTCGTATCGCGGTCATAAGACCACTCGCAGACAGACATCCAGATCTCTCCCACTGCTTTCGAATGATGAACCCGTAGTGATCGTAATCTTAACTTTTTGAAACATTGACAGATATTCTGTCGCCGATAAAGATATGGCCACATGGTGGGAACTCATGGACGCGAATAAATCCTTGGCAAGAATCGTTTCTCATTTTGTGTGGAACTTGAGCACCAACGTCCCGGAACATAGGAGCAACGTACGAATACATTAAAGTAATATGCACATGCTCCGGTGTAGTTTACAATTTTGACCTGCACAGAAGCATGTTCATTCGATGTCCGTTTTGACACGTGAATGATGAACAAGGGAGTCAGTACTGCGAAAGACGTATTTGAAAACGTGCAAAGAGGCTGCAGTTGCTTTGATACTACTCCCGAGGATAGAGGGATATGTGAAGCGTTGACTTCTATCCTGGGACACATAGGAAGGACGATGACGCGTTGATAAATGTCGAGCAGAGAATAAGCCAGCTGAAACATCCATCGCCACGAAAATGCGAAGCTCCTAGAGACATTCTATAAGGTCGTCTCTTATGGGAGAAATTTATCTGCGGGCCTTTTAGATTTGGGAGGCCCATGGCGCGATACGAACGACCTCTGAGAATTAGACAACGGAACGACAGATGTAAAGATGCATGCTTTGCCTAGTGCGCTTCGTCTAGAGCGATATCTGCATCATTTAGGACGCAAAAGGCAGAAACATCAAGTGAGCGGTCGCCAGCTGGGGCGCACAGCAAGCTGGTGTCTGAAATTCTGGCAAGATCTTGAGTGGGCGGAACCTCCAGTCACGTAATCTTGACTTACTTCCGAATGAATAGGTGGGCTTTGGGGTCTCAATATCATCGTTTCTTGTTGTTGTCATTGGGGAACCCACAGAAAGAACTCTTGGCCAGTAAGACACTCGGTCTTTCGACCACTAAGCGCCGTGAGCAGACACTGATCGCGATCACGATTGGTTTGCTTTTTCGAAGGCACGACGGAGGACGGATGTAGAAAGGCGTTAATGAAGACAGCATCTGTTTATATGCTCCATGTCACTGCCATACACAGCCATAGGACAACCGAGAAGCGTGCCGTTAGTCAACAGGTTGCTGTTAATATGTATGCTGGCCTTGAGGACCTGTGTAGAATTGGTTTGAGAACATTACTCATACTTGCATCATTTCAGACGTCTTCTGACAAATGTGACAGGTACTGAAACAGCCGTAGTACAATGGCAAGTTCTTGCATGCGCATAGCTGAGGCCGGTGTTGGTGTTGGCGGGTGGCATGTCTAGCGCGAGCAGCTCTGTCCATAAAGTGGACCGCTCTTGCCAAGAGTACTCGCTAGCGCCTTCCGCCCACCTGCTAAGCGAGGTCGAAATTGCGTCGGAACTCTTCGATTTGGAACCTTCGTCAACCTCCAGTCAACGACCCTAGTACTAACACCAGGACCAGACAAAGTGAGTATCCCGCACGAACAAACCGATCAATCGAACGAGCATCGCACAAAACGATCGAAACCACCGCACACGCAGTACTGACAGCCGCGCAGATGGGTGCCCTCAAGTATGTCGAGGAACTTCAGAAGAAGAAGCAGTCGGACATGATGCGCTTCTTGATGCGCGTTCGCGTATGTATACACGATTAAGAGTGATTCAAGGACTCTGCTAACGTTGCGACAGTGCTGGGAGGTATGAAAAACCCTTTTACTGAGACACCGAGTCTCGATTGGTGTACTCGTTGAACATTAGCTGAGAGTGCATCGATAGCTTCGCCAACTGAAGGTCATCCACCGCGCCAGCCGTCCCTCGCGCCCCGACAAGGCCCGCCGTCTCGGGTACAAGGCCAAGCAGGGCTACGTTATCTACCGCGTCCGCGTCCGCCGTGGTGGCCGCAAGAGGCCCGCTCCTAAGTAAGTACACATCGCGAGGTTAATGACACAACAGCGCTAACAGTAAACTTTTAGGGGCGCCACCTACGGTATGCTTCGAGCGATGAACGGTTTTCGCACACACGATACTAATATATGAATAGGAAAGCCCACCAACCAGGGTATCAACCAGCTTAAGTACCAGCGCTCCCTCAAGTCCACCGCTGAGGAGCGTGTCGGTCGCCGCTGCGCCAACCTCCGCGTTCTCAACTCCTACTGGATCAACCAGGACTCGACCTACAAGTACTACGAGGTCATCCTTGTCGACCCGCAGCACAAGGCCATCCGCCGCGATGCCCGCATCAACTGGATCGCGAACCCCGTCCACAAGCACCGCGAGTCTCGTGGTCTTACCGCCACCGGCAAGAAGAGCCGTGGTCTCGGCCGTGGTCACAAGTACAACAACACCACCGCTGGTCGCAGGAAGACCTGGAAGAGGCACAACACCCTCTCCCTCTGGCGCTACAGGTAAATGTAGCGCTCAGGGCGTTGCGTGGTGCCTGGGACGTCTGGTCGAATCTTTCAAGCTTATGGACTGGCGTGCATGGAAAAGGATGTTCTGCGTTGTGTAGCTTTGCTTAAGCCCACAGCGATGGTCGGTCAGGACTGCTAAAACAAATTTCATGGATTCATGAATGGATGAATTGCATTATACCCCCTTCAACGACTCGAGCTGCGTGATCGCCACCGTGATGATGCTCCTCGAAAGCATCGGGCTGCATTCGTACTTGAACATCGGAAAGAGACCCCAATGCATCTCATGATGACATTTTCAGTTGAATTGGAAACGGTGCGCTGCTCAAGTGTCTTGGATTGGATATATGTTTAACGTGTCGGATCAGTAAGCGGGCCAGATCAGTGAGCGGGCCACCCCACCAAAACGCGTGAAGCTGCTCTCATCCCATCAGCCATGCCTCCACTACAATTGATCCAACTCTCTCAAAAAGAGGGTAGATCTCTTCTTGCTGTTCAAGCGCTTCAATTAAGACGCGTCAAAAGTCAACGTGAAGCTGCGCGGCTCTATGACGTCTCTCGTACAACAATTTCACGCCGTCTCCAAGGTATCCACCCCCGAGGTGAGACAACTCACGTCAATCTCAAGATGACGCCTACTGAGGAGCAGTCTCTCGTACAGTGGATCCTTGACCTTGATCGACGTGGATTTCCTCCCTATATCATTAATGTACGACAAATGGGAGACGTTCTCCTCGCGGCACGCGGCCAAGATCCTCCTCCTCAACCTCTTGGCCAGAAGTGGGTGTCACGCTTCGTCAAGCGCCAGGCAGAGCTTCAGACAAAGTGGAATAGGAAATTCCACTCACAAAGGGCAAAGTGTGAAGATCCTGTTAAGATTAAGGCCTGGTTCAAGCTTGTGGAGGACACACGCGTTAGGTACGGGATCGCTGATCAAGACGTGTTTAACTTTGACGAGACTGGCTTCATGATGGGAGTCGCCTCAACGTCTAAAGTTGTCACTAGCTCTAATACGATAGGCCGAGCTACTGTCGTTCAGCCAGGCAATCGTGAGTGGGTCACAACAATTGAGTGTGTTAACGCGTCTGGGTGGAGTATCCCGCCCTTCGTGATCCTGGCTGGCAAGCTTCACCAAGCCAGCTGGTATCATGAGCTCCCACCTGACTGGGTAGTCGGCCTAAGTCACAACGGCTGGACAGATGATGGCTTAGGCTTTGAGTGGGTCAAGCATTTCCACAGACATACAGAGTCTCGTACAACAGGCGCGTACAGACTACTTATCCTTGACGGGCACAGCAGCCACGCTACACCTGAGTTTGATCGGTTCTGTACAGAGAACAAGATCATCACTCTCTGTATGCCAGCTCATACCTCACACCTCCTCCAGCCTCTTGATGTAGGCTGCTTCTCTCCTCTCAAAGCTGCGTACGGACGTGAGGTAGCTGAGCTTGCCCGCCAAGGTGTCTTTCACGTAGACAAGCTTGACTTCCTCTGGATCTACTCACGTATTAGAGAGTCAGTTCTCTCAGATCAGAATATCAAGGCTGGCTTTCTGGCAACAGGGCTCATCCCAAACGATCCAGAACGAGTCCTGACGTGCCTCACGGTAGTCAGAACGCCGTCTCCACCACAGACAGCAGCAGGTGAATCAGCCTTATGGACAGCAGAGACTCCTCACACAACAGAGCAGCTCCAATATCAAGCTCGCCTCATACGAGACCTCCTTCGTCGCCAGTCCCAGAGTCCTACAAGCCGAGCAATCAGCCAGCTCGTTAAAGGTTGCCAGCTTGCTATAAACTCAGCCACAATACTAGCAGAGGAGAATCAGAAGCTACGTGCTTCAAGTCAACGCCAGAGACGTAAGCGTCAACAACGTAGACAGTATATAGCTCAAGGAGGTGTTCTCCAGGCTCAGGAAGGTCTGGCGCTGGTCACAGAGGCTCAAAGAGGTGTCCAGGCAGGTGACCAAGAAGGAGCTGCTCCTGTACGTATAAGGGCACCACCCACGTGCAGCAAATGCCACGTACAAGGTCACACTAGGGCACAATGTAGATAGATCTAATCTATCGTGATTTCAAACCTCATCAAATTTGATCATGTGGGTGGTGAGCTATCGTACGGAGAACCTCGCGCGTTTTGGTGGGGTGGCCCGCTCACTGATCTGGCCCGCTTACTGATCCGACACGTTACATTTTTCCCGTGTTACAAACCCATATCACGTGTCTAGAGCTGATCTGGGCTGACCCTCTGGACAATGATACCACTCGACGCACCACCACCGTTGCAGATCGCCGCAGCCCCATACTGCCCGACCTCCAACTGATGCAGTAGTGTAACCAATATCCTGCTGCCAGAGCTACCCAGGGCGTGACCCAGCGCAATGGCACCACCCCTAGGGTTGACATTGTCCTCCTTCAGACCGAGGATCTTAGCGTTCGCCTTGATAACAGCAGCGAACGCCTCATTGAACTCCCAGATCGAAATGTCCTCCTTGCTCAGCCCAGATTGCTTCAAGAGCTTCTCAACTACGGACGCAGGAGCGATAGGGAAATCGATAGGGTCGACCGAGGCATCGCAGTAAGTGACGATCTTGGCGAGCACACGGCTGTCCTTGCCGTACTGCTGCGCGACCTCCTTGCTTCCCAAAACGAGGGCGGACGCGCCGTCGCTGAGGGGCGAGCTGTTCGCCGCGGTGACCGAGGCATCTGCTTCTTTTGAGAAAGCCGGCTTCAGTGTAGATACCTTCTCCAGCTTGAGCTTGTTGTACTGCTCATCTTCTGAGATGACAACATCGCCCTTCTTTGACTTGACGGTCACAGGCACAATCTCGTCCTTGAACAAGCCATCCTTGTACGCCTGCTGGGCGCGCTTGTATGTCAGGATGGCGTAGTCGTCCTGCTCTTTGCGCGAAATGTTGTGATCTTTCGCCGTCTTCTCTGCGCAGTTGCCCATATGGATCTGGTTGTATACGTCCCACAGACCGTCGGCGATCAAGCCGTCCTGCAACTTCTGGTGACCGAAAGCGGGCTGTTGACTGGCGCGGTTGAGGTAGTATGGTACACGGGTCATGTTCTCCATGCCACCAGCGACCTGTGCCTCAGCCTGGCCCAATTCGATGGTCGAGGCAGCGATGTTGACAGCTTTCAGCCCTGAGGCGCAGACCTTGTTGATGGTGGTAGCCTCAACGCTGGTAGGCAGGCCGGCGAAGATGGCGGCTTGTCTGGCAGGCGCTTGTCCGACGCCTGCTGACAGTACGTTGCCCATGTATACGGCATCGATGGAGGATACTGGGACTTTCGACTTCTCCAGTGCTGACTTGATCGCTGTGGCACCGAGTTGCGTGGCTGAGACAGTAGTAAAGTTACCGTTGAACTATTGTATGGTCAGCAGACGTTCACATTAATGTGATCAGGTCGGTCGTACCACTGCGGTTGGTGTTCGACTGGCGCTTATGATGTATGCATCTCTGACTTCCTTCTTCTGTTGTGCCGAGGCGCTGAATTGTCTCTGTATGCTAGCCAGGCGCTGCTGCGGCCGTGAGGCCATTCTCATGGATGTGCGGAGAGCAGATGATGACATGATAGCAGCGAGGAGGGAATTTACTGGACAGTAGTAGAGGTTGCAGAGAAGGAGGCTCTGGCGAGTGGAATAACGACTTTCACATGGCGGCGTTTTTCCGCTGTTTCATGCGGAGGAGAGCTTGACGTCGCGGAACGTGGGGAACTTGAGCCGAGGTCGTTCGTCTTAAGCCGCCGCTCTTGCAGCGCTCAGCCCCCTCGTCCGAGCTGCCTTCCTCTTTGGCTGAGCCGAAACGCGTCGCGGCTTTCTCCAAGCCGCAGCCTTCGTGTAACTCTTGTTCACGTCTGGTCACCGCTTTGTTAAACGATAAGGCCTTTGATGACCCTTGCTCATACCTCCAACTATCCCTATGCAGTGAATGTATCCCTCACTCCAACAACAGGGACCCTCACGTTCCCTCCGCTTCTGAAAAGCGCGCTCGATGCTGGCGGCCACGCATTCTAGGCCACCTGTCACTGAAACTTTGCAACGTCTCCCTGAGGTCCTGGACACAATTTTCTCCGACTGCTACACGCTGGTGGACTTGCCCCTTCGTGTCAGTCCTGTGATCATTGATGCTGCACCGGGCCGTACACAGTCACCTCTTTTTGACAGTTGACAGGTCTCTTTCAGGACGACTCGTACGACTGCATAGGTTACGCATTCTCTTTCACTGCAATATTGGCACATAAGATCTAGCAACAGTACTGACTGGTCTCCTGACCTCATTTGACTACTGACATTGAGATCCACATGCTTAGGTTCTCTGCGTCTGATATACTAAAGTTCCCAGGTCCAGATTAATCCATTGATCCATTGCTTAAATAGTGTTTGCCTCGGGCGCGAGCACCGACTCGTACCTGAACTTGTACCTGCATCGACCCCTGGTAATACAACATCATCATAACGGGCCTTTCTGTGACGCGTCGGACAGTGACGGCTAAACCTTGCCTCGTCCGTCTCTTGGCTATGATCACAGTTTGCAGTTGGTCCTGGCGTCCTCGGTGGTAAAGTTCGTAGCTGGACAGAACGGCACCATGGTCATGGACTTATGACTGGAAGTCTGCGACACCTTACATGAGGCGGTGCCCGAGCACAGAGCGATGCCAAGGTTACCTGGCTTTGCTATGTGGCAATGCTACGAAGACTGACAAGTGCAGAGCATCGAGGAAGTTACTTTCGCCGAGTATAAGAGGAGGATGACTGCACTGCTCCAGGTAAACAGCATCAGCTTCCCAAACTTCGAAAGGGCCTTACTTCAACGCAAGCAACTCTATTCTACACAACTCCAGAACAACATGCGCTTCTCCACCGTCTTTAGCGGCCTTGCTCTTGCAGCCACCGCCATCGCCGCACCCTCCATCGTCGTCCACAACAACTGCGACTTCGATATCTTCGTCACCTCTGTGGGCCAAACCACCGGCAACACCACCAAGGTCCAGCCCGATACTCTCTGGACTGAAGAGGAGTACTTCCAAGGCATCGGCACAGCAATCAAGATCGGCCGTACCGCCGCTGCCCTCTGGACTGCCAAGCCTACTCTCCACCTCAGCTACACATATAATAAAGGCCAGAGCCTCTACTACGATCTCAGCACTGCGTATGGATTTGACTTCTGGGGCCTGAAGATCATCGTCACGGGTGACAAGGACAAGGAAGTCCCGTCGATTGAGTGGGATGGTGCGCCGGAGCCAAACCACACCTTGTCCTACTTTGGAGAGACTGGGTTGACAGTCGAGGTCTGCGCTGCATAGAGGCTGTCATGGGACCTCACGTTGGATGGTCGACAGAAGACCACTGCGACTGGCTGAGGCGATCTGAACGGTCAGCATGTGTATGCGTAGGTGTCAGTTCATAGCTGTTCAGAGAGGTACTACTCGTTGCTTATATTCAAGTAATCTTACAAATTCATGATGTTTACTGCGCCATGCTATGCTAAATTTCCAAACGCCTCAAATGCTATCAGCGCTATGCTCGTCAGCCGTGTGTCGTCGTCTTGTTCATCGTGTGTCGCTGAAATGTGGACTAATACTGCAGCCACATGAAGTCTCTTTCAGCAAGAATCAAGTTGTGCCCCTCACCCCACACACGATCCTCGGTCGCAAATCGCAAGCATCCGATCTGGATCCGTGGGAACAGCTCTTCGCAATTCCTCGCCTCGAACGCCTGGAAATCTTTGCTCGTCGCTTGCAGTGTACTGCGCATCGTCCCCCATAGCTTGGCAGCTTCGCTCTTGTCCACTGGGATCCTGCGAGAGCACCCGTGCGGATTGTGGTGAGACCCTCTTGAAGTCAACAGACGCGTCGGCATGCGTAGATTCAGGGTCATGGACTCTGTGTAGAGTATAGAAGCAGTTGGATTTCCCGCGAGAAGCAGGTCGAACAGCGACTTCAGCAGGATGGCTATGTAGTCGAAGAGCTGCACCGCGAAGGACTTGGGCCGATCTTCTATAAGGAGTGCTAACTCCTGATCGTTCGGCATGTGCTCAGATGCACCGGCTAACGGTTCCTGAATGCGCAAGTCCACATTGATGAGGAGGTGGTTGACGACCGGCGATAGCGCGATGAAGCGCTTCCATGTCAATGAAAAATACGGACGGCCATGGGAAAACGTGATGTCCAGCTCATAGTTGAGCAGCTTCGAGGCAGCGAAATGCTGGACTGCCGTCTTAAATTCCTGATACAGTTGGTGACATACAAGGAGCAAACCGCGGTACGACTTCAATGGTAAATCGCGCTTGACGTATGCCTCTGACACCACCATAACCCCGCGAAAAGATGGCTTGAGATCCTCATGAAGAAGCAAATCGTACACATAATTTCTGAGCTCGAGAGGCAAGTCCAAAAAGCCTGTCATGGTGTCCCAGAACTATCTGATAGATTTATAAGGGTCCAGGTCCAGAGGCTTTTCAGGGTCTGAAGGATCTGGTGCGGGGATCAGGGTACAAGTTGGGCGGCTGATATGTCGTTGTTCCCTGGGTCCGTAGGACGTTTGCGCAACAAATTATTGCGTGGTAAGAATTCCATGAAAGTCTACGTAGGGCTGCTGGTGAGTGAGGTTTGTCTGTTTGTCGAGCAGGCTGAAGGCTGAGCTGTGTGAGACGAGTGGGGCCGGCATGTGAGGCTGGCCTGCCGACTTCGCCCAATGAAACCTGCAGTCATCACGTGGTCTTCGTCCTGAGCGACGGCAACTGACGGGCTCTTCTCCGCATGCATCAACGGCATTTAGTCCTGAGACTTTCAGCCTGCGATGCATACTTCACTCTTCGTCCTTGCGCTGGTCATCCGTCAACCGACAAGTTCCTGCAAGCCCAGACATGGATGACTACGAACTGGAGCGTATTGGGTCTGACAACCCTGCGCAGAGTATACCAGCAGCGCGATGTGTTCCACCAGGCCGTCAAGGGCCTAAGTACCTTATTGGATTGCCTGAAAAGCGATCAGAAGAGACTCAGAAGAAGACGATCACAAACACAAACCTCACGAAGTATGACGTAAGGATTTGCACTTTCGACGCTTTGTGCATGACTTCTAACACTAAGCAGGTCGGCTGGCGAAGAATAGTCAGGAATTTCTCTCCTTCGTGGTTCAGTGTAACAATGGGCACTGGAATCGTGTCGCTGTTGTTCGCTGCGATCCCATTCAAGACGCATTGGCTGTATTGGCTCGCGGTCTTCTTCCTCGGCCTCAATACTATATTATTCACCTGCGCTTTCCTTGTCTCGGTCGTGCGATACACGGTCTACCCCGAGATATGGACCGTTATGATCGCCGACAGTACTAACTCGCTCTTTCTTGGAACGATACCCATGGGTTTCGCAACCCTAATATCCGCCTGGTGCACGCTGTGCATCCCTTACTGGGGTCCATGGGCCGTCACGTTCGCGTGGGTGTGCTGGATGATCGATTCGGTCGTTTCTGTGACTGTGACAATCTCTCTAACAGTCTTGTTAATTTCTGCCACCAATCGACAAAATCTGGACCGCATCACAGCCGTCCAGCTACTGCCCATTGCCGCGTCTATTGTTGCAGCAGGAACCGGTGCTCGTGTTGCTGAACACCTTCCAGATCCGAACAAAGCTCTTGGCACCCTTATTACCTCTTATGTTATGTGGGGACTGAGTACTCCTCTGGCAATGACAGTGCTAGTCATGTACTATACTCGTCTCGCTCTTCACAAGCTACCGCCTCGCGAGATCGTAGTCTCTTCCTTCCTACCCCTGGGACCACTTGGGATGGGCGGCTACTCTATTACGTACCTCGGCAGCATTGGACGCCGAGTATTTCGAGAGACAGGCTTCTTCTCCGACGTACCGGTAGCGGGCGATATCTTCTTCGTCGTTGGAGCCTTCATTGCCTTGATCATGTGGGCGTTCGGTCTGACTTGGCTTTGCTTTGCTCTTGCTTCGATCTACAAATCACGTCCTTTCCCTTTCAATATGGGCTGGTGGGGTTTCACTTTCCCTTTGGGGGTCATGGCCTTAAGTACCATGGAATTCGGACGTATCTTCCCTAGCATGTTTTTCAAAGTCCTTGGTACGATCTTTGCTGTCGCTGTCATCCTTCTTTGGTGTGTGGTGGCCATTGGCACTGCCAAAGGCGCATGGAATGGACGACTGTTCAACGCACCTTGTTTGAAGAACCTCCCAAAAAGGGATGACGATGTCTCTCAGGATGGTGCTGAGAGAGAGAAGAAATTGCTGCAGTAGTCGCATGCGACAAAAAGTTGCAGCCGCGATGAGGCTTAGTTCCTGAACATGATAAGCAATTTCACCTCGGCTTCTACAGCCCAAGTGGATGCAATCGTTATCGGATGTACGTTGGTCTGCTCTTCAAAGAAGCCCACAAGACAAGTTGCGAAAGCTAGCTGAATGGGCGAACCTCGGTAAAGACATGCATCTCAATTTACGCAACACTGTGAGTCTTACGAGCTCAACTCACCAGTGTTCCACACAGAGCTTGCGCCTTGTGCCCGGTCCTGGGTGAATCAACAGCCTCTGCGCCAAAGTGAATGCCCGCCATCGATCAATGACTCAGGCGCGCTATATCAATCGTCACCTTCGAACCGCCATTGCTGAGTTGACAAGAACAACATTCGCACCACCTTTTTCAAAACGGTCTTTTTGGACCGACAAGTCATCCAAAATGGACCAATCCACGTCACAACCCGCTTACGAACTACAACCCCTGGTAGCTCGCATGAAGCAATACGAAGCTTCTTCTGACTTCAACCTACCGTCGAGCTCGCCCATTGTCCTGCGTCTCGATGGACACACCTTCTCAAAATTCACAGGTCACTTCTGCCGGCCGTTCGATCAGCGTATTCATGATGCCATGATAGCAACATCCACCGACCTACTCAAATTCTTCCCAGCGGCGACTGTCGCGTACACGCAGTCCGACGAAGTGACCCTGGTTTTCCCAAATGGTGTGCAGAGCTTCAATGACCGAGTGCAAAAGCTTTCCAGCTTGGCTGCCAGCTATTGCTCTGTGCGATTCAATGCACATCTTGCTGCCTTTTTGATTAAAAACCCTGAGCCCAAAGTCAAAGACTCGGCGTTCGACAAGTTGGGACATGCGCACTTCGACGCACGTTTCTTCGCCGTTCCCACTGTCCAAGAAGCATTTAATTGCATACTATGGCGATGCCGCAATGATGCCGTGCGCAACTCTATCAACGCATTCGCACGAACGTTGTATTCGTCGGACCAGATGCACGGGAAGACCGCGAATGAGCTGAAGAACATGATGAAAACCGAAAAGGGAGTTGTGTTTGAAGACGCAGTACCCAAATGGGCCATCGAAGGCAGTTTGCTCAAGCGCGAACAGGTTGAACATGAAGGCGTGAATCAGAAGACTGGTCAAGTCGAAAAGACGTTGCGAACAAGGACTCGGGTGGAAGACAGAGGGGTGAGAAGCTATACGGCAGAAAATGTTAGACTCGTAACAGACAAGTATTGGTGAGGGGGTTCGAATTATGACCATACGATCAGCAACTTGCAAGATTGTCGAACAGTCCAGTGAATGCGCAGCTATCAACCTTGCACTGTGCGCACGAGGGAAATCATCGAAGACGCAGTGTAAGAGGAACGTGACTCGGCCAGTTCCTGTTCAAAACAACGCCATCGCCTTCCAGACAGACGACAATCATGTCAGATACTGCGTCGGAACGTATGGCTGTGCAGATGTTTTGAGGTTGTGGACCCGATGATCCAACGTATGATTATTTTCGAAATGTTGACTTGGTCAGGTAGTATAGCAGAAAATGTTATCATAGCTGTACATCCTCACACACAATATAGAGGCATTGAGACGTACCTAGGTACTTAAACATATAAGGAAGGAATAATATGCGTTACAGACCTTACTAGTGTGATTTTATAAGTGCATGTTGCTGTATGCAGAGGGAATATATATTGGAGAGCTTTAATCATTTCGAAAACAACCCATCCAGGTGTTCGGTGGCTTTATGGGTTCCAGCACCGCCCAAGCCCGCTTTTGCGCGCACCGGCCTTTTCATACCCGCATCGGCCTTTTAATATCGGTCGCCATCTGCAATCTCGAACACATCTAGCAGGGATGCAATCGAACAAGAACGATGGTACGCAAAGGATGCGACGAGCCAATTGCGGCACCTACCCGGATCGTACGCTGAGAGTCTAAGCGATCTCATTACCTTCTGGCGGCCCGTCTGACATCCGCTGCGCGGTGCCTCCAGCACGCGGTCATGATCAAGGGGGTCTGGACTCTGGACTGCCTGTGCGCAGACTAGCAGCAATGTGGTTTTTGAGCCGACAATTGGTATTGGGACTTGGGACTTGGGACTCCGGGTTTCCGGCTGCATATCAAAGTCTCTTTCCTCGAATTTCTCAAACTCTAGCCCCCTTTGTGACTTCACTGACATTGCATCGCCCCCGTTCAGTTTGTGTCGCGATGTCGTACGCTCCATTTGTGGACGATAAAGCGAGCCCTTACGACGTCCAGACTATTGAATTAACTACGAAGCATAGCAGCCAGGCAGGCTACGAACACGCGCCAGCTCCAAATCTACCAATTGACAGAGATGCTCAATACAGCGACTCGAAAGCGCTTCTCCCTCCTGGCAGGGCTCCTATTGGCAACTGGCCAGTCGAGTCCCAACAGGTTGCAGCGCTGACGCCGCTGAGGGGGACTATATTTGCCTTTGACATTGTGCTTGCATCGGCACCGTTATTGTTTATAGGTAAGTCTCTCTCTATTTGATCATCGACTTCACGCCGAGACAGACAGTGCTTGCTCTCAAGGTCGCTCGATTGGATGGGAAGACTCCAGAAGCAAATAACGACAGGCTTCTAGAGATGTTGCTCTTTACACCTACAATTTTCCCATTACTCTTCGCAGCTCTGATGGGCCGCTTCTTTCGCCATCTCGGACTTTGGCTTGCAGAACGCGGAACGACACTTGGGCGCCTCGAACAGCTGTTAGGCTGCCAGTCCGTGTTTTTGGCCATCGAGCGTCAGATATGCCTACGTAACTTCAGCATTATAGGCATCTGCTCAGTCCTGATTTGGCTTCTTTCTCCGTTTGGTGGACAATCAGCACTCCGTGTGCTTCGACAAGAGCAGCGCTATCTGAACGCCACTCGACCACTATACTACCTCAATCCTATGAACCTCGAAAATACCACCATGGGAGGGGCCAGCATGGTCAACACCGGACGTAGCACTTTCACGCCACTATTTCTCGCTGCGTTACTCAGCAGTGGTGATTTCCAGACCAGCAAGCAAGATCTTTGGGGCAATGTCAAGATACCACTCTATCGATCGATTGAGAACAGCACATTGGATGACTGGAAGGCGATCCCAGATTCAAATCAGACTCATGTTCGCTGGAGCTCCCTCATTGGAATCCCGGTCACTGCTTTCGACGGCGAGGCGTACACAAACGCTTCCATGAATCATTTCAAAATACGCACGAGGCAATTCGACATCAACTGCTCCAACAATAGCCTTGTGTCCGGTGGTTGGGGCGATGCAACGAACTATGCTACCAGGGGTACATGGATGATGGAGGCCTTGACCCAGCAGGTGGACTGCTCGAGCAACGAGACCCCGTGTCACACGATGCCATGTTCTTCATATCCGTGTCCGTTTATCAGTCGATCTTCAGCCCTTTCCATGGAGAACTCATCATCAGTAGCGTACTGCGAGTTCTCCAACGATTATGTAGAAGCGAGCATAGAGTGCATCACGTCTGCATGCCGAGCTACGGCTTTGCGAAAGCTCGATCTCTATTCCGATGGTTACACAGAGGATTGGGAGCCTTCTTTGCTAGGAGTCATCACGAGGAACCTCATGAACACCATAACAAGCGTGGACACTATAGGTGTCTCAAATGCCATGGCGCGTGGTGCGACTGTCATGGAGAAATGGATGCATGATCCCACAGATTTCATCGGCCGAAACATGTATCAAAACGTCGATCTGTATGAGGTGCCCGTGGACATCTTCGCCGAAAGGCTGACGATCCTGTGGAACTCATTCTTCCAATCCACATACGCCGCTCGAGCGCTCGCCGGAAACTTGGACAAGACTAAATCTGACAACCACACTCTTGGTTCTGGCAGTACTGGTAGCACTTGGATATCGTTCAACGCCACCGAGGCCCTTGTTAGCCAGCGCCACGACGTATATCGCATCAGTTGGACATGGTTTGGCATCCTCCTGAGCTGCTCGCTGGTCTTGTTAGCGGCTGCGTACGCGGGGCTAGTGCTCAAATACCTCTCAATCGCTCCAGACATCGTTGGCTATGCAAGCAGCTTGACTATGCTGAGCCCCTACGTACCAACACCTACAGGAGGCACAACTCTCCATGGTCTTGAGAGGACAGCGCTGCTGCACGACTTGCCGGTGCGGCTTGGAGATGTTTGTCCAAACCAGCCAGTGGGTTCGATAGCATTGGCCGCAAATGACGGCAGAGTAGTGGGATTAGACCGAGGGCGATTGTACATATAGACGCTCTGTACCTACTACATAATGCGCATGGCGAATAATTTAGGACCCCTTCCTGCTCAGCTTGCTCGTGCCTGCACACTCATGACTGACCCTGTTTGGCAGAACAAAAGCGGGGCAACGAGTAGCTTCCAGCTTTGATTGGCGAGAGGTGCGAACGCGAACACGTCGCGGTGACGCGTCAAGCGTACTCGGGCAGCTGCGACATCGTCGCAGACATGGCAGCCGGCCGTCAGGAGCTGGCCATACGGACTTTAGCTCGTTCTGAATAAGTTCTACTGACACGCTCAGCGCTGGGGCGAGCGGACAGAACAATGCATTACATTGCCAACGCCACAGCAGCTTCACCTTCACTCCAAACTTTGCATACGTCATACCTAATCAGTCGTCCTCATTGCCGTGAAATCGCCATGCTGCCGTTGAAGTGGACTGTCCTCTGTAAATTCATCGTTCCATCTTCACCCGTGGCTCGCCGCATGAATGATCATCACCGTTAGTTCACGCTAGTCCACAATAAGTGGACCCCAAACAGAAAACAGTAGGCGGCCCCCGAGTAAACACAACATCGTCAACGCCTCCACGCCGCGCTCGCCCCTACACGACACTCTTTGCGCGTGCGTTCGCACTTACTAACCTTACAGTCTTTCGCCGTGCTACCAACTGAGCGCAGCCATTTACACCCTGTCCCTTTCGTCCTCCGGGACCTTGTCGACAACGCTTCGCCGTCATGTCCGGCTCAGGGTCTGACTTCGATGAAGGCGCAAGCTCTGACTTTGCGCCACCTGCGAAGGCTGCAAAGGCAGCACCAAAGGTGAAAGCAGCACCAAAGAAGGCAGCAACCGCTCCCAGACCGCGAGGGAAAGCCGCAGGTGCAACAGCAGCAAAGCCAAAGGCGAAGGCAGCGCCTAAGAAAAGGACAAAGGACGTCTCGGACGATGAGAACTCGGATGTTGACATGGAGGACCCCATAGACGATGACGATGAGTCGTTGCTCGCAAAGACACCCCCCAAGACGAAAAAGGCGGCGGCACCCAAGAAGACTAGCGGCAAGCCGCTCGCAGATATTGCGAATGAGAGCTTTGGTATGGACGGCGCTGAGGAGATACCGCTATCTGCCAAAGGCAAGAAGGCTGCGGGCGGCGCAAGCAGCAAGTACCAGATGGTATGTAGACGGGCTCAGCGCGACAATAACTGGAACTGACAGGCGCACAGCTTTCGCATTTGGAGCACATTATGAAACGCCCAGACACATACATCGGTTCCGTCGAGCGAACAACAGACAAGATGTGGGTTTACAACTCGGCGACCGAGAGCATGGAGTTCCGTGACGTTTCCTACGTTCCTGGCCTGTACAAGATCTTCGACGAGATTCTGGTCAACGCCGCAGACAACAAGCAAAACGACAAGAACATGAGTGAGATCCGCGTCACTGTCAACCGAGAAACTGGTGAGGTCTCGATCAAGAACGACGGCAAGGGTATTCCTGTGGAGATTCACCATGTATGTATTTCGAAGTAACCTGTCTGAAATGTGCTGACTCCCCAAGCAACACGGCATCTACGTCCCAGAAATGATCTTCGGTCATCTTCTCACGTCCTCGAACTACGACGACGATCAGCAAAAGGTTACAGGTGGTCGCAACGGTTATGGAGCCAAGCTTTGCAACGTCTTCTCCCGCGAGTTCACAGTCGAAACCGTCGACTCGAAGCAAAAGAAAAAATACAAGCAGACATGGACCGATAACATGAGCAGGATGGGCAAGGCGAAAATTACAGACATCAAGACCGACGACTACACAAAAATTACATGGCGGGCCGATTACGCCAAGTTCGGTATGGACGGGATCGATGACGACTTTGAGGCGTTGATCAAGAGGAGGACACACGACATGGCTGGTACACTTCGTGGAGTCAAGGTTTACCTCAACGGCGACCGCGTCAAGGTCACCAGCTTTGCCAAGTACATGGAAATGTACACCAAGTCCATCTCGAGGGAGCAAGGCAAGTCTGAAGATGGCGAAGAGCGCAAGGAAGTCATCATCACGGACAAGCATGACCGTTGGGATATCGGTTTCGCTGTTTCGGATGGCTCCTTCAATCAGGTGTCGTTTGTCAACTCGATCGCTACCACCTCCGGTGGTACTCACGTCAACTTTATCGCCGATCAAATTATTGACAAGCTCATGGCGATCGTCAACAAGAAGAACAAGGCAGCTGTCAAGCTTAAGCCTGCACAGATCAAGAATCACCTGTTCTTGTTCGTCAATTGTTCAATTGTCAACCCTGCGTTCACATCGCAGACCAAGGAGCAATTAACGACCAAGGCGAGCCAGTTCGGCAGCAAGCCTGTACTGAGCGACAAGTTCTTGAAGGCAATTGAGAAGACCGAGGTCATTCAAAACATCATGCACTTTGCGCAACAGAAGGCAGACCAGCTGATGAAGAAGACCGATGGCAACAAGCGCAACCGGATCAACAACGCCAAGCTGACCGATGCCAACAAGGCTGGAACCAAAGACGGCCATCTGTGCACTCTCATCCTCACGGAAGGAGAGTCGGCCAGTGTTCTGGCTTTGGCTGGTCGTGCAGTCGTCAACCAGGATCTGTTTGGTGTCTTCCCGCTTCGCGGTAAGCTGCTCAACGTCCGTGATGCGACCATGGACCAGATCATGAAGAATGCCGAGATTCAGAACATCAAGAAGTTCTTGGGCCTCCAGCACAAGAAGGAGTACACAATGTCTGATATGAAGAGCCTGCGCTATGGCCACCTGATGATCATGACGGATCAGGATCACGACGGTAGTCATATCAAGGGTCTGCTCATCAATTTCCTCCAGTGCCAGTTCCCCAGTCTGCTCAAGCTTCCTGGTTTCTTGCTCGAGTTCATCACTCCTATCGTAAAGGTATGGAAGGGTGACCCGAAGAACCCAAAGGGCTTGAAGAGCTTCTTCTCCATGCCCGAGTATGAGGAGTGGAAGGAGCAGCACAAAAACGAGAAGGGTTGGGACCACAAGTATTACAAGGGATTGGGTACCAGCGACATCAAGGACGCCCAAATCTATTTCAAGGATCTCGACACTCACATGAAGCGTTTCCACACTATGCGCGCCGAGGAGGAAAAGCTCATTGAGCTTGCGTTCTCCAAGAAGAAGGCTGATGCGCGTAAAGAGTGGCTGCGCGACTTCGTTCCCGGCAATCACTTGGACCTCACTACCAATGAGATCACCTACGATGACTTCGTAAACAAGGAGCTTATTCTTTTCTCTATGGCCGATAATCTGCGTTCTATTCCATCAGTCATCGACGGCTTCAAACCCGGTCAGCGGAAGGTACTCTACACCTGCCTCAGGCGCAACATTCGTAAGGATGTAAAGGTCGTCGAGCTGGCTGGTTCCGTCTCTGGTTCGACGGACTATGCTCACGGTGAAGCCTCCATGCAAGGTACCATCGTCGGAATGGCCCAGAACTTCGTTGGTTCCAACAACATCAACGTACTGGAGCCCAGTGGCAATTTCGGTTCTCGTCTTCAGGGTGGTGGCGACGCCGCCAGCGCTCGTTACATCTACACTCGACTGTCACCTTTCGCGCGCAGGATCTTCCATGCGCAGGATGATGCTCTTCTGAAGTATGGCGAATCCGATGGTAACAAAATTGAGCCTGAGATGTACATTCCGGTCTTGCCCATGATTCTCGTTAATGGATCGAGCGGTATCGGTACTGGTTGGAGTTCCGAAATCCCCAACTTCAACCCTATGAATATTGTTGAAAACATCAGGCTCCGGATGGCGGACGGTGCATCGAAAGAGGACATGAAGTCTATGATTCCCTGGTATAAGGGCTTCACTGGAACGACTGACGACCTTGGTGGCGACAAGTTCCGCTTCGGGGGTACGATTCGTGAAGTCAACGGTGAGATTGAGGTCACCGAGTTGCCCGTTCGATACTGGACACAGGACTTCAAAGAGAAGCTTGAAGACATCATCAAGGCCGAGAAGACCCCATCTATCATCAAGGACTACATCGACTACAATACTCCCGACAAGGTCCATGTCATTATCAAGATGGAAGACAAGCACTTGCAAAACGCTCTTCTCAAGGGTCTCGAGGAGACTTTCAAGCTCTACAAGCAGCAGTCATGCTCCAACTTGGTCGCCTTCGATGCTCAGGGCCGTATCCACAAGTATGCAACCCCGCTCGATATCATTGAAGAGTTCTACCACGTTCGTTTGCGATATTACGAAAAGCGCAAATCTCATCAGCTGGATGTCCTGCAGAAAGAGCTTACCAAGATGAGTAATCAAGCCAGGTTCATTAAAATGATCATCGACAACAAGCTCGTTGTGTCGAAGAAAAAGAAGACTGTTCTTGTGCAGGAGCTCAAGAAGCTTGGCTTTACACCTTTTCCCAAGGTCGACGACGCCAAAAAGAACGGCGAGATTGAAGATGCCCAGGAGGACGATGAGGAAGCTGAAGATGTTGATCTCGCAGTCAACGCAAATGATTACGACTATCTACTCGGCGTAAGTACCTTACCCAAAGTTCGAGTGAGCCTGTGCTGACCAGTAATAGATGGCCATTTGGTCTCTGACCCAGGAGCGTGTCGAGAAGCTCTTGAAGCAGATCGGCGACAAGGAGGACGAAATCGACGCGCTTATCAAGCTCTCGCCAAAGGACCTCTGGAACATTGATCTCGACGCTTTCGTTGAAGAGTGGGACGTGCAGCTCAGCGAAGAGGCGGAGCGTGCTAAGAAAATCCAGCGGATGGGTCGTCGCGCCTCTCAGAAGCTGGGCATTGGTGCGTCCAAGGGTGGCAAGCCCAAGAAGAAGAGAAAGATGGGCAGTGACTCTGACGACTCTGGTTCTGACTCCGACTTTGGTCCCGTTAAGAAGAAGACAAAGGGAAAGGCAGGGGGTTTGCTCAGTTACTTGCGTGAGGCAGATGCCCTCTCCAAAGAGCCGTCTCCCGCGGTGTCCGCAAAGTCGACGTTCGGCTCGACGGCTCCACAGAAGTCAACACAGACGAGTCTCCTGTCGCACCTTAAGGCCGATGTAAAGAAGGAGTCGCCTCAGACCGACGGGGCATCGAGTCCTGCTGAGACAGAACTTGAGCAGGCGCCTGCCCCGAAACCTGCTGCTAAGCCTCGAGGTCGCGCAGCTGCAGCTAAGAAGGCTGCTCCCGTCATTTCCGACGACGACGAGGATGATTCTGACGTCTTCGCTGTCGTCGCGAAGGAGGAAGCAAAGAAGCCTGCACCAGCGCCGAAGATCAACGGCCGGGCTCCTCGTGCAGCTGCGACGAAGCCGGTATCTAAGTACAGCGTGGACACAGACTCCGATGACGACGACGACCTCGGCGATGTTAGCACCATGGTCAAGTCAATCGGTGGCACCACCAATGGTGTACCATTATTCAAGACCTCGATGCGTCCAGGCAGCAGCTCAGGCATGCCCAAGGTTGCGAAGAAGGCCAGTCCTTCTGTGATTGACATCGAGGAGGGTGACACTACCAACTATGAAGCTCTCATGCCTGTCGCGTCGCCTAGGAAGCCTGCGCCACGCAACGTGAACGACACGATGCTCTCAGACTCGGAGGACGACTTCAGTCTTGTCAAGCCAAAGCCTGCAGCGGTCAAGCTGACCAAGGTCACGGCCAAAACGAAAGCTATGCCCAAAGCTAAGGCACCCGCAGCCGCAGTCACAAAGAAGAGCACTGCTCTGAGCCCTGCCGCAAAGGCCTACGCCAAACGCTTGGAGAAGACCGACCCGGTTGATGCATTGAAGCCTAAATCTGCACCTGTGAAGAAGCCCAAGGTCATCGATTCAGACGAGGAGATGGATGATGCGGATACCCTGGCCAACGAGATCCTTTCTGACGACGATGATGAGCCAACGCCAAAGCCTAAGGCGACTAGCCGCGCTCCAGCTGCCCGACCTGGTCGTAAGGCGGCGGCTAAGCCCGCGAAGTACGTTGTCAGCGACGACGACGATGAGGACGACGTGAGTGAGGCAAGCTTTGACGATGATAGCGAGTAGATGATTATATGTCGAGATGTGGGATGAACGCACATCATGGTGTTTGAGCGGTATACCCGGTGGCGTTTCGGTTACGATGGCTCTCCATCAGCTTCCTTAACCTCAGTCATTGGTCTAACGGATGTTCCTATGGAACGAGCGGCGTTGGAAAGTTTATTTTAAGACACTATATCTATGTCTATATCTCGCATCGAAATGTAAGATCGAGTTCAACATATTAGACGATCATATATGTGCATCTGAGCAAACGGGGAAGTGATGAAGGAGTGCTTCTTAGACAAATGCTTCTGGCACTCCCTGTAGCACTTGTAGTCACCTCCTGGGCCATCTCTCATACTCGTCTCTATCCTTCCGAATTTGCACACTTCCACAAAAAGAAGCTACCGACCAGTGTAGGTCTAAGGACTGAAAAGGCGAGACACATGTTGTTCTGCTGACTGCCTACGCCAGGACGGACTCAACGCTGATAGTCTTCGTCTTTCGCTTCATCCTCCACCGCAAAGTAATGAGAAAGGAAAAGATTAGTCTGTGCGTCGCCCGCATTTTATTTTCCTCCGCTAATCTTTTCAAAGATCTCTGGAGTGGTCGTAGGTGCTGCATATGCTCTGCTCTAAAAGTGGTAGACAACATGAGCCATTCATCTCGGAAACTCTCTGAGAGTTCAGTGACGTTGAGGTCATGTCAAGAAGGGCTTTCACAAATGTTCACAACCATTATGCCTTCGTTCTCGACATGTTCCCCCGTATACCGCAGAGTAGTCTGTAGAACGATGGCTACTGCTAAGTGAGCACTCTATAAGAAAGCAGGTTAATTGATCGATTTGAATCGATTAAAGTCCTATGGAGAGCTGGGCTATGCCCGGCCCCTTGACCTCCCAGGGAGTACTGTGGACGCACTACGCTCTTAAGAGGAGGTGAGGGTCATAGTATAAAGCTACCGGGTGATGCCTGTGGTCAAGTGGTTGCCTGCTGTCTTTCCGCGGATATAAGAAAGCAGAGAAAAAATGAAGAATGCATCATGCTGTATAAGAAGGACGTGCTGCCATACACGGCTCCATAACATTCCCTCTTCGGATGCCTGTCACTGCGGAGCGTCTGAGATAACACAACCAGGCGCAAAGTTGCAACAGACAGACAGTCAACCGATGCTGGAGAATTGCACAGTGAGTTTGTTGAATCACGTGGAATCGTGCCTATCTTGCGGGCCGCACAATGGCGGTAGGCTAACGTCAGAACTGTATGTAGCTTGGCTCTGATGTGCAAGCGCGATGCGTGGGGATCACGCAGGAAACAAGGCTTATAAGCCTAAAACGGAGGGCTGTGTACCTAGGACACATCGTGAACTGCCTAAAGTGATGCATATTGGTGTTCTTGCTACCCGGCTGATTCGTACGACACATGTGTTGGCAACCGCATATTGAGAAAGGCGCAAGGCAGATCCGAACACTGCGTGTATCGTCCACGTACTGGGCTTCTATTGAAGATTGTCTTGGTGAGATGGAGCAGCGTGATTTATGTAGCAGAAGGCGGCGTCCGGAAGCGAAGAGAAAGTGAAGCGAGGGTCACCTTGATGATAGGGAAGTATAGTTGTGGAGCCTATAGGTGTCCTCGTACAGTGGTACCTGTCAAGCTGTCAGAACTGCGCCCACGTCACACTACGCGTACAGTTTGTCCTCCTCTGGCACATCTGACCTGGCGGTTCTGTTGGAGAAACATTGCCAAGGCATATCTACGATTGTACTCATATCTGGACGACTTGTTGTCCAGAAAGCTTGCTGCCGACAGAATTCCCGTTTGTACTTTGTGGGACACTGTTCGGGCCGGCAACGTGTAGTAGCCCTACAAAGGGCACTATGTCGGTGCTTATCAATGGCGTTAGCTCCGCAGTAACACATATGTCTATCGCTAATATTGTCTCTGGGGAAGGGCTGGGGTCGAGTTGGCAGTGGAGTGTTGAGCGCTGTCATGGTGGAGTGATCAAGGATATGGTTGTTGTACCTGTGCTGCCTCACTAATTACAGCCAGCCTATACACAGTGCGAGTATTGCAAGGCCTGTATATCGTACATAGCAGAAGGTTTTGGTACTAATTTTCATTCTAGAGAGAATGCCGATGTAGTCCGTTTGACGAAGTCAAAAACACCGCAGAGCTTGACACCAACATTGTAGACATCGTGAAGACCCAGTAAGGATGCACACTTGGAAATATTACAATGGTTCTATAAAAACCCGTGCTAATTTTGTCTTGCCGCACGAACGTTGACTTACACAATGGGAGGCATGCAGTCACGAGCGGTCGAGCTGCTTTGACGAGCTGCAAGGTCCCGCTGTCATTGTACCAGAGTCGCCATCTCGGATTCGGCAGTGGAAGCTGATGAACACGCGGACGGCACAGCCAGGCACGCAGGAAGCTTGAATGGACAGCTTTCCGTGGACGTCGGGACTGTTTGCCGCAACACCTCTTGTGAGACTGTTCCCGCGCTTCGTCCATTGTGGATCCCGACATGTTCAGTGTACATGACGCATTGGAAACGGAAACGTGTTGAAATAGGCTTAGGTAGTGTAGGGCGCACTGACACAATGCAAGGTGACTACTGCGGTGTGGCCGCATGATATGGAGATGGTTTTCACGAGGATTTTGATGGTCTTGATTTGAATCAATACGACTTGGGACGCGTGGCCTTTCAGACCTGCGAAGTATGCGTGGTAGGAGTGCGACCGCACAGTAGGTTTCCTGTGTCGTCTGTAACAGCCTGTATAAGTTGGCTACGGCGTCTCGATCAGCTAAGCACACTACGACTTCGAGGGGAGATTACTGACACTTCCTTCAAAGCCACATGAAGGGACCGAAGGAATAGCCGCTCGACGTTCACGGAAGACCCACCAGCAAGGTCCCATATTATGGCACGCAGGCAGTAACATAGGTCGCTTGCCTTTCTCAGAGCGTCTCTCCTGAGAAATCTCAAGCAGATAGATCAGCAGCTCTAAGAAAGGAATACCTTAGAACCGCACCATAAGTGGAGCTCAAGCTCAATGAGGTTGCAATAAATGACGAGGGCTTAATCGGGTGGGCTTGAGCAAATTGGAGACCAGCTCCTATTGGCCTCAGATATCTTTGTGGTGAAATATTTCACCAGCTCGGCTTGGCTTTGTCCAATGTCTGGGGTACATGATAGTCGCACCGTGGCGCATTGAGAGGTTCAAACGGAGCTGGGCACCGGACGACATCGCATCTGAGCGCAGTGCGCAGTAGCGAAATGAGCCTGAGACCAAGTCAATAAGTGTTCAGAGTAGCCGAGAAGACTATTCGCCGTGTTTGCTCCGCCGCGTGTTGCCCTGTAAAGAAGTGGCGGTCGGACTGGGTGGTCATAGTGCAAAGCCGTACCCTGAGAGCAGGTCTGCGTCATTCCCTTTTACAATGTCTCTTTCCTTCTCACAGATCGATGCCGCAGATGCGACATATGGACACCTTTGTGAGCTGACCCAAGTCGGGTGGGGCGTGGTACCATACTCCCGGCGTCGTGGAACCTGCGGCAAGCGGGAAAAGACTGCCGCCGCGAGATGTGCATATCCTCACCTCCTCCAGCGTTTTGCATACTACCAGGTACGGCAAGAATGTACAGAGGTCTCCACCAATTGATGTCCAATATGCGGGCGAGGCCATGTCTTACACCGCCATGCCCGTCTTTACCACAGGTCCGTGGCGGAGTCATGAGCTGTGACAGTACCCCACCGCCGGCGCAGTGCAGTGACAGTGTCTCCACAATGTGGCACGGGAGCAATATCAAGCTCGGTTCTTTACAGGGCAGGTTTGTGAAATGCAGTTCTGGAATGGCATCTGCTTACCACTTCACCTCAGCATAGTCGCCTTCGTAGCAGCGCGGACCTGATTTTGGCTTTAGGAAAAGCGAGGTGGCTGAACCAAGACACAGCAAGGCCTTTAGATTTCAGATATGTGCGTGATACAGGCTGTTCGAAGTGGTTGGCTCCTTTGTGTTGATGGGCCGGTGAGTGATAGCTTGAGTTTATGCTACATACTGATCCCGGTCCACATTGTTCCAACAAGGATGGCATAGTTGAATACAAACGCTGAAATTAACAATTCTCTGTTCTCTTACAAGTCCAGTGAGAGTCACGCAGTGTCCGTGCCCAGTGGTCGATATCGAGTAGCATCCGTGATCGATGGTGAAATGAAACCAGTAGTTTGCAGGAGTCTTGCTCAATTGCGCAGCTAGCCATCGGATCTCTTAAAGTGGAAGTCTGGCAAGGTGACCCACGTTTCGCTATGTGGAACAAACGTTTGTGCAACGCGGATAGCTGCAGGCGTCAACACTAACTCGTTCGTGTTTACAGGAAGTGACAAGGCGACCAGGTCTGGCATGTTTGAGGGAGCCATACGATCATAGGTGACAGGTAACACGGCTTTGATGTAGACGATCGTGCGGAGCGCAAATAGCTGCTGTCGTGGCCTTGAGCGCAGGCGGTCAGCTCCACAGTGCAAGTTCGGTGAGCAACACTTACAAACGATCTGATTGAATTGACTGCAGAGACATTCAAGTAATTGAACGTAGCTCTCAGTACTGGACAGCTAATGTCCCATTCTAGAACTCAAGGTTGTCGAAAGTGCTTTCAGCGAGCTCGACAACCCCTGCTATGGGTCCGTTTGGTTGCTTGGACCCCAAAATATAATGCACAATGGCGGCGCGGAGAAAAAGCCAGGCATCACGCAGAGTCAGGCTGCGTGAGCGTTTGATGCCGTGGCACACGAATCCTTCGAGGTCTTTCTGCGACTTTGCACTGATCTTTGAGGAGCGCTTGCTGCCGCTAGCAATGCTCGGTCCAATGAAAGAAATCCGAACAGAGGACTATCAAGCCTCTGGGTGTGCGCCATCGAGCATCCTTGCGCGCATGCACACCGGACGCGTTCTGCACGGCGCTTGGATGCGTGATTAGCGCAGCTAGAAAGGCGAAGCCTCGCCTCATAAGAGGCACTGTAACCATCGCGGTCCTCTACTTTCGAAATTATTGCCCTTGCTGCTCTCAGCCTCGAAGTACCATACTCCGAGTCCGTTTTTATCCATTAATTAGGATATACCCTTACTCGTGTTACGATGTAAGTTGACAGATACAGAACTGGCCCTCACATCGAGCCACAGCCGGTAGTTGACCAAGACTTAGACTCAAGTGAAGCGAAGCCATTCATCGCAATCTGCACAAGAGTGCGCGTTGGACCTGCCGTTTGCCGGTCGGTATCAGCTCGTGTCAGTACCAACGTGCTGCGCACGCTTTACCACTGAAGCTATACCCGGTCTGGTGCAGGTGCTGTACACTGTCAGTCATCTTGAATCGTGTACGTACGTCGACCGTTGTATCCATCGGTGCTGATTGTACTCAGTTGTCGCAGACGGCCAGTGAGGTTGCGTTCGGTCGCACCTCCGCTTCATCATAGGACGGAGCTGTCTCGTACTCGCGGCCACGATACAAACGACACTTCCCCAACTTCTTGACGCAGACCTTACTCTGTAACATCCCAAGCTCATCACATTGAGAACGGGTCATCCTTGCTTCAAGTTATGAACATCCAATCCCTTCTTAATTCGCCCAGTAGTAGCAGTCCCCAACACCGCGCCGCGGAGCCTCAGTACGCACCGCCTGTACAGCACCCCACCCCACGCGGTGTCGGAGCACGGAAGACGAAGCTGGCAAAAGACGCTCCTGTCTTCTCTGAGGGGACGAAGATCATAGGGCATGTCAACTACCCGCCTCACGAGGCTGGCAACGATCATGATCTTCATGCCCACCATCGCAAGTTTCGTGTCTTTCCGCTTGGCGAGATCGTCAAGAAGGGTGTGCGGCACATTCCTTATGCGAGTGACAAGAAGAATTTTCTCAACAAGACTGGCCGCGATGCGTTCGAAGGTAGATGCGACTCACAGTCTACGATGTCCGTCAGCTAACAAGCCTGCAGTCTTTCAGTACACTTATAAGAGACCTGGCGAGGACAAGGAGTATGTTGTCGTCTGGGACTACAACGTCGGTCTCGTTAGAATGACGCCGTTCTTCAAGTCATGCAAGTTTTCAAAGGTATGCTGTCAGATTTCGTTGCTCGCATCAAGGCTGACGACTGCAGACCGTACCGGCAAAGGCATTAAACCTGAATCCAGGCATGAAGGATATCAGCTACAGTATCACTGGTGGAGCTTTGGTCTGTCAAGGTTAGCAATACTATCTGATTTTATCAACGACGTACTGACATGCTGCAGGCTATTGGGTACCGTGGCAGGCCGCCCGCGAAATTGCAGCAACATTCTGCTGGGACATTCGCTGGGCGCTGACACCGGTCTTCGGCAACAATTTCCCTCAGATGTGCCGACCTCCCCATGACCGTGGCTACACCAAGTTCATCATCAACCCTGATACCGTGAGGTTCTGTGCCTCAGAGACAGCCCGCTTCAAGGAGGAGGGCGTGTCGTACCAACTTTTGCCACCCCCGAGGGCGCCATCGCCGGTTCCGACGGCCGCAAAGCCAGTGTTTTCGTCGCCAGTGTGGAAGTACGGTGCCTACTCACCAGGGCAGGAGAGTGGTTATGGCACAGATCTCGAGATCAGCCACAAGGCAGGCCTCCCTAGCCGCCTGTCACCAAAAAGTCAGTACAGTCCTCTCGGCTTCACCTCGGTCAGTGGGGCAGGCTCACCCGTCTTCTCGACGACCTTCAGCTCTCCGATCGTTCAGCATTCGGTGCCACCGCTCTTGCCGCCGACTCCGTCTCCAGAGGAGTCTTACGAAAGCTTCAGGACGAAGCGCACGCACTCCAAAGTGACGTACAGCGAGGGTGTCAATAGCCCACGGGAAGAGTCAAAAGATCCCACGCAGGAGCTGGATGGGGCTGCGACCCATTCTCCTGGAACGCTCGAGGTGGCCGAGATCCTGATGTCAATGGGTGCAGTGGCTCGCAACACAGCCGCGCTACCCGAGCCCAAGCGCGCTCGTCGCGGCTCCCGTTGCTGAGTGGGAGCACCTGCCTACTGAGTGATACTGACGTACGTCGACACTGATTCCATCATCTTGGCTTAAGATCTGTTCTTGAGCACCATGTTTTTCTCCTTCAACCCCTACAACATCGTCAACCTGCCTTTTGTCCTTTGGTCGGCTCGTCGTCTTTCAGCGCGCTCGATTGGTCCCTTGCTTCATAGAACGCATCGTCGGTTCTGTCCTTCGCTCCTGCATCAGCGCTCATCGTCGGCACACTCGCTTGGCTTCCATCTGGTAGGGCGTCCCCGTTTTGATCTTTGGGTGGTAGTCAACAAGAAACTCTTTCGCGCAATCATGTAGCCTCTTTCCTGTACTTTTCAGTTTAAGGCAACTTCCTGTTTTGTCAGCAAGTTGAACAGCGTCTAGGTCAGCATTCCAACGAACATCTTACGAAAAGCATGTAGTCCGGTTCTCTGTATACCCTTTTAGTTGTTCTAGATAGGTCATGTCTCCACTGAAGGCTAAGCCATATGAACACTGGTAGTTACAACATACCATCCAGAGCCTGAAGAGTCTCATTGCAACCGAACACAGTCATCCCACGAGACGGCGCTCTCAGCATGCTCATTTCGCCGCCGCCTTCATGCTCTCGATCCTCTGCTTCATCCCCGAGATGACCTCAGCCTCGTTCCAAGTGTACGTCACACTCTCCTCCTTGATCACTGCCTGCGCCCACTTATTAAAGTTGGGCAACTTCTCAAATCCGTCCAGCACACTCTGCGGCAGTAACCCATTCTTCGAGAACGAGTATACGCGCAGAATGAACGGTGCCGTCAACGCCTCCGCAAGCGTCACCCTTTTACTGCCACCGAAGAAAGGGCTCGCATCCTTGAGCAACGGCTCAATCTCCTTGCCCACCTTCTCCACGAACTCCTTCACGAGCTCCTCCTTCTTCGCCTCGTCGTCGGAGCGCAGGATTTGGAACCAGTACGACCCGACCTTGTCAAACCACGTGTCGACGAAGAAGTTGATACGCGCGCGTGTCAGCGCACCCTCGACGGTGTTGCTGCTAGGCAGGAGGTTCGAGGGGTATGCGTCGGCGAGGAAGCGCGCGACGACGCCCGACTCGGTGATAATCTGGTCCTTGATTTTGATTGCAGGCACGAGGCCGCGCTGGGAGCGTCAGCAACTGAACTCCGCAGGAGCGAGTGCAGGCTATCCGGACTTACCGGGTTCACTTCAAGATACCATGGCTCACGAGGCTTGTCGAGGTCAATGATGACTTCCTCATACTTGAGTCCGAGCTCCTTCACCGCGATGTGTGCACGGTGCGCCCACGGGCAGCCGTGATTGGTGTAGAGGGTGATAGTATCGGCCATGATATCGTAATGTTGTGCGAGTCAGGAAGCTATTTAGCTGTGGTGAAGAATGACTAGTATGGAGTGCTATACAAGATATCTTAGAGCACTTCGTGTAGATTATGTATATGTGCAGAGCGCGGAAGCGGTGACTGCTGATTGTAAATATTACAGCTCCTCGGACGGAGCTTGGCTTATAAATCAATGCATTGCACCACAGCGCCGCCAGATCGCATGCTTGATGTGGTGGGGTGTGGATGGCTCCGAGCTCCGAGCCGTTTCGCCCGTGTGGAGCGGAAGAAGCCCGAAGCTCTTTCTTATGCACTGTACACTCCAGCTCATGTTGTCTGCTCCAGCATCTATAAGCTTGCAAGGCTCATGAGATGAAGTCACGACGAGTTGCCGTGCGTGAATGCCCTTTTAGGTCTGTCCACTGTGTCGCAGCCTTTGTTGCGCAGGCCAAAGCCTCGAGCCGCGCGACTTGCGCTGTACAATGGTGCTTTCGTCCGTCTTGTGCTGTACGAGGCTGGCTGGTGAGCCTTCTCATGCCCTACCAAGGCCCAAGATATGCCATGCGGTCCTTCCTCTTTCTGCTGACAAGACCAACCAATTCGAACAGGCTCAAGCAATAACCCCATCAGCGCCTACGCCCGTCCATTGCATAGCATTATCATCCCCCTTCTTCTTCGCCCTCCTCTTCTCATTCCTCTTCCTCCTCCTCTCTTCAGCCTCAGCCTCCATCCTTTCCCTCCCCAGCGCCAGCCTCGCATCAACGTCCACAACCTCATCCCTCTTCGCCTCGTCCGCCTTGCGCTTCAAATACCTCAGCCGCTCTCTGACTTCCTCCAGCGTCGCCCTCTTGACCTCCCCACTCTGCCCTGTAGCAACAAGATGCTGTTTCGAGTTCAAATGCTCAATGTACTGGATGTTGTCTTTGAATGTAAGGTCACATGCAGTACAGTACGCGCCCGCGCCCTTGCCGCGCTTGCCCACTGCCGCAGCCGCAGAGGTGAGGGTTTGCTTGCCGACCATCTTGCTCCAGTCGATGCGCTCGGCGCGGGCTTCAGTCTGTCGCAGATCTTCAGGTGTGGATGCGCGCCGGCGATACGTCTTCCCTGCGGCCTTTGCTTCGTAGCGCTCTTTTGCTTCTTCACGTTCGCGCCCTTCACGCTCCTTGGCCTTGACGGCCATTTCTTCGCGGTCCCATGTTTTGCGAAAATCGGTGTCGCCGCCGCCGGTGTTGCCGTAGGCGCCTGCTTTGCTCATGGTGGTGGTGGACGGCTGAGGCCTGTTGACGTTCTGAAGCTCGATGGTGATTTTGAAACCTGTTGGTGTATTCGGCGGACGCCCTGGTGAGATTCGATGTAGATGTGATTAGGGAAGCGCTTGGATCCTCCCGGTGGCGTGGCGTGTACGTGAAAGCAGTGTGTGCTGTGTCGACCTCCAAGCATCGAAAGTTGCATTCAAGTAGTGCACAGACCGGCAGGTTTTAGCGTGACAGCTGTAGGCCGTGCCGATAGCCTTGTCGATTGGCACATTGCGGGGTAAGTGCGACGAAGGCATGGTACAACACCAAAAGACTCGATGGGCAAGGCTCAAGCCTCGAGAAATCGTGAAGGTCTAGGTTAAACTCGAAGATCGGACCGCATCTATCCATAAACGTCGGCTGCTACCCGTCCAGCCTCAGCCGAGGAGCTTCCAAGGCCGCAACGCTGTGGAGCTCGCTGCCAACTCACTCCGCATCACGACACCTGCCCCATCTCACAAGCCGCACAGAGCTAGCCATTCGCACGCTGTCCCTCCCAACGTCGTCATGTAACATGCACTTGTCACCGCCTGTGCCTGATCGCCAGCCTCACCTATAATAGACTCTTGATTTGGACTTCTGCTGCCCGCTGACCGCCCGCTGACCGCCCGCTACTTAGCTGGGCCGTGACGATGCACAAGGAGCTCCTCTGAAGAGGCCATGACAATGGATGCCGTGCCCAACTGCGCCATATGTAGCGCCCCCAGCCATGCTGGCTGTCCCTGCGAATCAGAGCGGCTGCAAATTGCCCTCGACCAGGCCGAGGGTAGGGCCATGGACCACCGGCTTGATGAAATACGGTAAGCACCAAGCATCTACCATTACTCCAGCATCGCACTCTAGTAATTGAGCCATGTGACATAAGACGCTCACTATACCCTCAGTGAATGGGTCCTCGCTCACGCGCGGCACCACATCCAGCTCGCCTTCCAACGCCTCACCACGATCCGGCAACACGCGCAAACGGCCTATCTCAACTCACTCCCACACTACGACGTCTACATGCGCTTCTCAGGCGCGCCGCCCATCCATCCGCTCGCCATCGCACAGCTGCAATCGCAGATTGCCGAAGCCCACGCCGAGTTCAAGCGTGGCATTGACCTCGACTGGCGCGCCAGCGTGCTCAGGTACCCTGAGGTGCTGGACTATTTCTACAGTCTGGTAAGCCTGAGATTGCCGGCTGACGACGATGGGAAGGTAACGCAGCCGCCTTTTGCGGTTGCAGGGTATGCAGATAGAGGGTATTTGCCAGGACCGGATGTGAGTAGGGTAGCCGGCGAAAAGCCGAGGAAGAAGAAGAGGAGAGATAGCGCGGGCATGGTGAGGATGGAGAGAATGAGATATGCACCGCCTGAGGTGCCCAGTCCGCCCACACAGCATCCAGGGTATGGGGCTCCTGGGTATGGGGCTCCCATGCCCGGGGCGTGGTGACCTTGAGTCATTTGGACAATGCATGGTTGGCGCTGTCAAATTGTTGCCCTTTGATCTTGCATTTGGAGGAAACCTTGTCTACATGAGCGAAGCATTGCGAGGAATGGTTTTCATGGGCAAGTGCGAACTTGCTGTCTCGGTTCTATGTACGGCTGCTGTTCTGTACATCGATGGCACTTTGTCAGGTACTTGCGCTGAAGTGTTGTAGTGTCGTCAGAAACAGAGGTGCTCTGATTCGATTGAGACAAGAGGCAGGTGCTATGTTGACACAACGAGAAAGCATCTGCTGGCCTTACTTCCATTGTCCACACCCACCAACATCGCCTGTTGCCATTTAAATGACATAATATCAGCCGAAGTTCAGCCTCGGAGACTGGACATTCGCTCTGTTCGCCTTTCCTTGGTGGAGTCGAAACGAATCGAGAGAAGACCGTCCGAATGAGCCCCCTCACCGTTCACTGCGCGACCTCGCACTGCTCGCAAAGTGATCCTAATGCTCACAGCTGCACCGCACTACAGCTGCACAGCTCTTACCTTATGACGAGCGCCATAACAGAGCTTACAAATGCACCGCGATATCGCACGGCTACGGCTGCCTTTCTTAGCGCCCATCTCACCTGCGTCTAATCGGCAAGAAACCCCAGATTCGCGTGTTCTACTGCCTTCTAGATGTCCAATTATCTTAGGGCGACAATGCACTCGCGCACGCTAGCTACCACCGCTACTTGAAAATGAACGGGAAGTGTCGCAACGATGGATATTTTTGGCTCCTGGCTTGGACAGCATCCGTCCAGCATTCGTGGCCGTGACGAGCGTGCACTACACTTTACGACCCTCGCTGTGAGAGTCGGAACAGTCTTCAACAGAAGACACGAGGACCGACACCGATCTCAAAGCAGCGGCGGTCAGTGATTGGCACCTGAGTCAGCAATGCATCCCTTCAGTCTCTTGTCGGTGATCCACCCCGCCTAAGTATGGTGGGTCCGTCGTTCAACTGCGCGCCCTTCGCAATGACAAGTCTAGCCGTTCTGGGCACGGTTAGCGTGCTCCAATCTGACTCTGAGCAGACCTCTTCAAGGCATCTTCGCTCAATTTCTACATACACGCCTTACGTCCTCTTTTGATATTCCCAATTCCAGTCAGAGGGCGTGTTTACTACCACTTCGTTGTCATTCCTGTCGGCGATTGTCAAGTTCTGACAAATCAAGCTCAACTGGGCTTCGCCATGGCTGTTTCGAACGCCGATATGGCGCAGTTCTTCGACTTTGGCGAAGCGGCTATGCCCGATGCGCCTGAACAGGCTGATCAAGGTGCTTCTGCAATCGAAACGAGCGAGAGGTGAGTAGAGTCGTGGATATTTCAATGTCTTTGAACCCCGGTCATTGCGATTACCCAGACCAACTCCTTTAACCTTTCGGGACAGAAGGACCGCAAATACTGATCATTAGACGTACCATCTCAGTTTGTGATACTGACCAGCCCCAGTCAACTCCTTGATGCCTTTCTGGAAACTGGTAACATTCAGACAGAGGAGTTTAACACAGATTTCTCCAGTTGGCTTCCAGGATACCAGAAGCCTGCCAACCCTTGCGACTACTGTCGGTCCAAGTCACTCGAGTGCTTCATCTACAACGCCAACGGCGATGGTACCCCAGGATGCTCGCCCTGCAAGAATTTGTATCGGCCCTGCAGCTTCTCCAACCCTGAACTGATGCCGTATCGAACCCAGAGGACAGCTCTGGACACCCTAGATGTCGTCGGCGAAGATGATGTGCATCAATTTGGGGGCCTTACCCGGAGGAAGCAATTGCGATCAAAGGGCCACATCGGACCCATCGACGACGAGAGCGGTGATCTTGGGCCAAAGAAAGGCGCTGCTGCTGCTCGGTTCCCCCGAGCTGCTGTCAAGATCTTGAAGGACTGGATGATCGCGCATCACGATCACCCGTATCCGACGGATGAGGAGAAAGATGTGTTGGGCCAGGAGACTGGTCTTTCCGTAGGCCAGATCTCGAACTGGATGGCGAATACACGGCGAAGGCAGAAGGCGAGGCCGAAGCGAAGCTCCTCACCTAGCATTCGACCTAACACACAAGCCCTCAATATTCCTGCAGGCAGGACTTGGGAGTCTCTGAGTAAGCAACCCCACACTGAGTCCAAACAGCCACAATCTTCGACAAAGTCAGTAGGCCGGTTCTTCAAGTTCCGTGTCAATGAACTGCGTCGTGAGAGTGGCGTGCGACTGGGCTCAGGACATCGAGTCGCAACTGCTGTGCCAGCGTTGCAACAGCAAGAAATTCTAGGTTAACTCGCGTCGACAGATCCTTTCGAACGATGGAAGCACTCTCCCCCTGAAAACGAACCTGCTCCTCTGACGGCTATCGCCCAGGCTGTGGAAACCTTTGATCCACCTGAAAGCAGCAGTATTGGTAGCAGTTATCATCACATTTCTTCGAACAAGAGCACAGACAGCTTCTCCGTCTTCCGGGCGCCCTCTCTATCATCCTTGGAGACTGGTTTCACGAACATGTCTTCTGGGTCCCTTGGCTCTCACAATACTGCCTACTCACACGGTTCGAGGCATTCTCTTGGTTCACTGAACAGTTTGAAATCGAAAGAGAGGCGCAGGCGGCGACGTCTTCCAACTGGATTGCCTAAGGCCACCGAGAAAGACGCTCCACGCCTCTACCAATGCACGTTCTGTACCGATCGGTTCAAGTCCAAGTATGACTGGTCGCGGCACGAAAAAAGCCTTCACTTGTCGCTGGAGAAGTGGATCTGTGCGCCGTTGGGTGAGGTCGTTGCTGATAGCACGACCGGTAAGAGTAAGTGTGTATACTGTGGTGAGCTCGAGCCAACCAAGGATCACTTTGCAGCCCACAACCACTCTGCTTGCGAAGAAAAGGGCATTGAGTCTCGCACATTCTACCGCAAAGACCATCTGCGACAACATCTACGATTAATGCACGACGTAAAGATGACTCCAGCCATGGACTCGTGGAAGTCGGAAGCACAGTACGTCAATTCAAGGTGCGGCTTCTGCGCGATGGAGTTCACCGAGTGGCAAGACCGAATCGACCACCTGTCAAAGGAGTTCCGTAACGGGGCCGACATGAAGAACTGGAAAGGATGTCGTGGTCTTGACGCTTCAGTGGCCCTTCATGTCACTAACGCCATGCCTCCATACCTGATTGCAAACGAAAGCAAGTCTCCATTTCCATTCTCGGCAACCGATAAGAACAGCTGCAGTGTAAGAGCCCAAGATGAGATATGTGCGAATGATCGTTCATTGCTGACTGATGCACAGCGCATGCCTGTCATGCTCGGAAGTCAAGACCTAGAATACTTGCTTCGTAATACGACCAACCTGTCGGATGCCTATCAAGGTGGTGGTCAGAACTTAGGCCCCATCGTCCTCCAGAATACCACAGCCCAAGACTACTCGTCTTCTGAGTCGCCCGATGGCCACCCTCGGGCCACTTGCTGGGAGATCTTGACACTGCGCCTTGGCCAATTCGCCCGCCAGCGCATCGAGAAGCACGGAGCGGGAACAGTCAGTGATGAGATGCTACAAAAACAGGCTCGCATCATTCTCTACGGAGAGCCAGACGACCCGTGGCACCAGACTGCGGCCGATAACCCGGAGTGGCTGAATTTGTTCAAGCGAGCGCATGGGATCGACCACAGCATCCAAGTGCCAGGTATGTTCATCGACGACCCCGACATGATCAATCTGATATTGATGGGAACAGGCGTGTACTCGCAACACGAGATCTTCGAAGACCTCGGTCTCAACGCCGCTGCCCAACTCGATCCCAGCTTCAACGTCAACAACGTGCACGCTTTTGGCGTCCTCAACTTGCCAGGTAACGATCCCACGCGTGCTGCGCAATTCGAGTGTTCGCTCTCCGGAACCACTGGCATGTATAAGTTCGCACGCCGCGTTGCGTCAACACAATCACCCTCCAATCCCGATTTAACTGCGTCCATATCTGCCTCTCCCACCACTCCCGCTTCCCATCGCGCCTCAGGCATGAGCATGGCAGCAATTACAGAGCAAACTTGTGCAGCAACCAATTCAGACATGAGTAAAGCGATGGGCAACTTCCATATTCCGAGTTGGGACCAGCTACCTTCTGAATTTCAGGACCCGGCCACAAGCTCGGGCTTCGAGTCCGTCATTCCACTAGACGTCACGACCAGCGCCACGGGTGTGAGCGCGAGCGTTGCTACAATCAGAGCATCGAGCACGGTATGGGATGACCACGAGCTGAGCTTCGATATGGATATGGATTTGGACTTCGCGACGGAGATGGCTAATGCGGGGATGTCGTAATGACTCAATCGTTGTGCACAAAAAAGGCGGTAGGAATAGAGTACACAGGCGTTAAAGTTGACTTTTTTTGGGGTCAAGGTCAAAGACGTTACTTCAAGCGGGCGTTCCAGCGAGGAAAATCAATTCCAAATCTATATACCCACCTTCCGACATGTATAGCTTTCGTGTCCCTGCGCTTGTGTTTGTGACTCCCTCGAGCATTTCCTCACGATTCTTCGAAATATCACTGCGCGCACACGTAATCGCTCATCAGGACTCTGCCCTCTTGCATGATCCCGCTGGCATACATAGTCTAGTTCTCGGTACCCTTCCTTCGTGTAACAGTCCCTTTGACCTTCTTTGGTCTGACCACCTTGACCAGCCAGGACTAAACCAGATTATTTACATTCAATCTTGTATGACAAATATGAACACGGGCGTTGTGGCGGAGTGGTTATCGCGACAGACTTGAAATCTGTTTCCCTCGGGAGCGTAGGTTCGAATCCTGCCAACGTCGCTTTTTGCGTAGGCTGACACTGTAGAATTTTTGTAAATCCGATCCAGGCAAGAGGTGATAGGGTAATGGTGTTGCTTCCGGGATCGCAAGTAAACGTAAATTGCTTGCTATCATCAATTAACAAACTGCACAGGCTAGCCAACAAAAAAAATTCAGATTTGCTCAGTGTGACACATAATCTATGCCCGAAGCCTAGATTTTTATCACAGCAGAGAAGCACTCTCTTATATTCTTGGTAGCTGAGAGCTTGGAGCTACATCTCCGTGATCGTCGTCTTCGTATCTCTCGTTGTCCGTCTCTGCACTCTCTTCATCAAGTGCCTGGCGTAAGCTTTTAGTCCACGCCTCGTACTCGCCCCCGTCGACATCGTAGTCTGCAGCCGCAGCGCCAAGCGCCGGCCACTGCTTCTCGTGCATGCTCCCTTCCCTAGCGACCAGCGCACGCTCTAGAACTCCAACCTTGCCATTTTTGAACTCCCTTCGATCCTTCCACACTCCCATGCGATCGTCCACTAAACCATTTCTCTCACAGAACGCCATCCACTCGCCCCAGCACTCATCTTGTCCCATCAACTCCGGGCTACCAATCACTATCAACCCCTCCCTCGCCCTCGTCAGCGCAACATTGATTTTCCTCTCCTGTCCCAGCAATCCCGAGCCCCTCATCTTATCCTCCTCCACTAACTTCTTCCTCGTCCTAGTCGTGCACAGAATCACGACCTTCCTCTCCAGCCCCTGAAACGCCTCCACCGGCCTAATGTTCACTTCCCAAAGCCCTTGTCCGCCCACGGTCTTGCGTCTTATCATTCTGCGTAAGAGTTTGACTGGTGCCGCAAACGGCGACATGATGCAGATGTTTTCTTGCTTGACGTCGGAGTCGGACACGAGCGTCTCGGCGAGTGAGCACGCGAGACGCGCTTCCGATGTGTTGTACCGCCCGCCGTTGTCGCGCTCGAGTTCGTCCGGGGAGGTGTGCGGGATATAGAGGACAGGCCATTTGCGACCGCGCCAGAGGGGTGAGGATTGGAGGGGCGTGGAAGGGGTGGGGGCTTGCGGGATGAGAGTGTCGTGGTAGAAGAGTGAGGATGGGACGCTGAAGATGGAGGGGTGCGATCGGTAATTCCTTATGAGGTTTGCGAAGGGTGGATAGAGAATGGGTAGCATTGAGCGCTTTAGGGTTGGTGGACCTGAGGAGGGCTTGACATGCGAGCGAGAGAGCGGGTAATTGGTATAAAGTGGGCGTGCGAACAATCGCGCGAATAGCGATTGGGAGACTGCTGGGTCGTGAGACGCTGTGCGAGGGCCTAGCTGATGTTCGTCACCAGCCATGACCATGCATGGCTGGTCATTATCTTGAGGGTATGCAGACGGTGGACAAACGATGCTGATAGCAGGGAGGACATCGGCCTCTGTCGCCTGAGCAGCTTCGTCGAGCAGCAGTGCTCCCCAGTGCAGAGAAGGTGTTGCTGGCTCATCTTAGGGATGCAATGCGGATATGAGATCCCGCTCTATTGTCCACAAGTCTGTGTTCGTCAAGCGAGCTTCTGCAAGTATAGCCGCATCACGACACGACGTGACGACCACGCTATAACCTATTAGTGTTTTGAAGGGTGGCAAATAGAACATGTCGTCTTGGGTGTAGCAGTATTGCAGTAACTCGCGAGGGACTTCATTGTCAGCTCTATTCGGTCTGTTCAGGCGCAGAAGCTGCTTTTGAGTCAGATACTGCTTCAATCTCAGTGCGAGGGTGTCGGCCGCCGCCTCTGACGGAGCACATATTAGCATATGCCTAACATTGGTCGTGTTCAGAAGCTGCATGGCTATCTCCACCAGCGTCTTCGTCTTCCCAGTGCCCGGACGGCCAGATATTAAGTAAGGTAAGGCGCCGTAGTCAAGCGTGCAGACTGAGTTGACAGCACTTGCTTGCTCATAGTTGACGTCGCGATCGAAGAGGACGCGATGAGGGACACTCCTCAATCTTGTTTGGAGGCATCCGTCGTTCTCGGTTGGGAATAACATTCTGCGAATCTAATCTGATTGCAGGTATGACCGGCAGTCTGACAGTGTCGGCTCAGCTCCACTGACAAATGAGGACTCAGAGTAGGTATCGAAGTCTTTTGAGGCTTGAGCACAAGCAGTGAGTTGGTCGCTAATCGCAAGAAGCGCTTGATATTGACTGCGCAAAACACTTCCCTTGAGTGGAAAGACGATATTTACGACCATGGGTAACACTTCCTAATTGTTAAATGGCGCGATGTGTTGCAAGCAATCGACTCTCAGGTAGACAGTCTCCCGAACTCTACTGACACCACAAACAGAAGCATTGAATTGTGTTCCGGTCCACGTACAGTCGGCGGCATACACCCCGTACTCAGCAGTCATCGACATTGACGTCGACACTTGGGTCGCATAGCATATTGGGGAGCCAGCCCAGTTGACCCATAGTTGACGGACTTGGAGAATGTCTCCCAATTCTATCAGCGGGTCATCTTCTCGTAATCCAGGAACTACAGCGGCCCATAGATGTGTACCATCAGGCATCAGTATGGCTTGCAGAGGTACTGCAAACAGAACGAATGTTTGGTTTCGCTCCATCTGCACTGCAGATTCCTGCTGCAGTAGGTATTTAAGATGCTGAGCATAAGACTGCTCGGTAATCTCTGAAATGTAGAGTGGAGCCACCTGGGGCGAGCTAAAGTCTGAGGCAGAGCGAGACTGGAGGAAGTCTCTGCCTGCGAACGGCGCTGTATACGACTCGAAGGCGATCTTGTGTTTCGTTTTCGTATCAATGACATTCCGGGGCACTTCCTCATTGATAGCCCGTAGGCTCTGGGGGATGTACGACTTTGCATAGACATCATACCGAGCTTTCGGCTCCCCAGTTACGGCTTGTGCAGATGCATATGGGGGTGCAGCTGCTAAAGGTGCACCAGTCTCGCCTGGACCTGGCTCAGCAGTCGTACTCTGGAATAATGATGGAATCTTAGATGATACAGCCAGATCTGGAACAAACGGAACTGCGACGGGCTTTGCGGTCCCTGCAGGAGGTCCAGGCCTTGTTCCGTGGGCTTCGTAATTGTCTTCGTCAGGAGGCATTGTTGGCTTTGATATTTCCGAATAAACCCTATGTGTTCAACTGTTTGCCAGTCGATTGATACGATGGTACATAAAAATCCGGTGTGAAGTCTCGCTCGCCGTGAAGGCAGAAGTGAGCCTAACAGTGCTCTGATCTACAGCGTAGGTACTGCAGCATTCCGCAAAAGCCATCAAGCTCAGCAAACTTGCTCCCGAACTTGTCCACACATTTGTTGCAAACAAACGTATACAGCAGGCTCGCAGTTGATGGGAAGGTGGATAGCGCCGAAAGCAAATTATTGTAGGTAGCCGTAGTGCACCAAGGCCGATAGGTGTGTAAAGCGGCAGCGTGAATAGACACAAGAGCGCAAGGTCTAAGAAGACGCCAGTGGTTATTGTGTGCGCATTGGGACGGAAGGATGATAGACGGCGTTCTTTGAAGGTGCTGGCGTCAACGTGGATTGTTAAACAGTCCACGTTGACGCCAGCACATCATTGTTCCCAATAATGGCGAACCACGGAAGACATTGAGCGCGGGTCTGTGCAGGCCCCAAGCCAAAATCGCGTGGCAGCCTCGCCGGCGCAAGTCATACTACTGGTTGCTTCCCTGATCAACGCGATGAATGGCACTATGCTTCATTCGTTATCTAACTCGCGACTAAACATTCGGTATATCAACTTGGTACCAACAGTTAATGGAACTGCGAGTCAAGGTGAACTACTCGCCCAAAGCAACGGGCAGCTTTTCGATTGCTCGAAAATGCCGAACGGACAGGCGTCGACTCATGTCTCACGCCTTGTGATCTTGACACTGGCGCTGGGGATGTCGCAGCGTTATTGTACTGCGATGTAATCGTCGCTTTCGATGACCTCAAGTCTAGGTCTTCGTTGTTTCTTCTATCCATGTAGCGCACACATGACGTTGTGCTACCCCTCTAGCGGCTGGCTCTTCATAACGAACCTCCTTCAAGTACCGCTACCTCTGTCGTCATTTGGTCTCCTCTCAAGATGAGGCGCCTTACCAATGTCTCCGTCAGACTCGATGGGACCTGCAGAGAGCGGAGAATTCGCGGTAAAAGCGAATAGAGAAGTGACGTTCCGGAGTTCTTACCCCATGCAACCATGACTCGAGTTGACTGGCTCGTTGGGACTCGTATTCCTAGGATGGTGTTATATGTGGCAAGCGGTACTTTGGAATTGGGATTTGACCCCTGCATGATCGTCTCGAATCGGGAAGGTGGGTTTCACAAGCCGAGCGGGCAAGCCCGCCTTACCCTTCACAATCAGCCGTTTCTGAGCTGTGGCTGTCTGCGCGGTCTATACGATCCGTTGTTGATTCGCTTCTGGTCGGCCTCCCCGTAAGCAACCTGCTACACTGACGTTTCGCACTGACCGACTCCTGCGCAGGCCCACTTCATCCCACGTTTCGCAATCACCATCATATTTCCCAACACTATCGGGCAAGCATGGTCAACGGCACGACGATCGGCGAACGACACGATCGGGACAAGGGTGTGATCACCAAGCGGAGACTACCGAACCGTCACAAGGTGTATTAATGTCCGTGCAGCCATGTGGGCGGCATGCCGGCAGTCGTTTTCTGAACGAGGATATGCCTGGCTGTCAGAGCCATGACTTTGGTTCCGGTCCAGAGTGGAGGTCGTTGGCTGTTTCTCCATCGTAATAACCGGAATGAGCATTAGGCCCCTATGTACTTCTGCCGTGTGCTTACGGAAGGCTAGCACTTAATCAAACGAAGCTCACTATGCGTACTCGCCGGACACCTGTCTCGAGGCGGCTCTACAACAAGGGAACTGCACACAGCGACATACATCACACACGATGAGCCACATTTTTTATCCATAAGCGCAAGCTTGCTGCCGAAATATACCCAAGACTTGCTCGTGGAACTTTCTGCATGCAACTGCCCCGGATTTGGCACCTCTTCGAGAAGGTGTGGGCGCAGTGTGGCTCACCTGCATGCCTGCAGCCCGCCCGTGTTTGTGGATCTGGGCACACATTTAGAGCCCGCCACACACCAAGGGTAATATTACTACAGGCACAGGTGTCCTTGCGCGTTCGTCAGACCTTCTCCTATGTAACAGAAAGGCTTGCAACTCAAGACTTTGACCCTGTGTCGACACAGGATGACTTCGAGGTTTCCTACGGCAGCAGAGTTTGCATCATTTCCTCCACCCAATTATGACAATCCCACGACCCTACGGCCATTGGCCATTGGAGTCATTACACCCATGACAGTCCTGGTCATCGCCTTCATGTCCTGTCGCATCTACAGTCGCACAGTCTTGACCAAGACGCTTGGCTGGGATGATGGTATTATGCTTTTGGCAGCTGTAAGTTCAATTGAGCTTCTCAGAGGGCTATGTACTAAATCAGCAGGTCACGGCTGTCGGAAACAATATCATGGTCATCGTATCAATGCTGCCTCAGTATCGGATGGGTTATCACCTCTGTATGCCAACATACTGTTCTCTGAGGAGTAACCACTGATCGTTGCCAGGGGATATTCCACCGCAGCTTCTTTATGGCTCAATGAAGGCTGCTCAGGTGGGTGCAAAGACACTTTATCGCAAATAGTATACTCACAATATGCAGATGGGAATGTCAACGCAGCTGCTCTTCACGACGATCATTACCCTGATGAAAGTTGCTATACTCCTGACGTATCTTCGTAGGTTACAAATTCTTGACATTTAGATCAAAAGCTTATGACAGGAAAGGTATTTTTCCGTCGCGTACAAACAAATGGTTCTGCTACATCATGCTGTTTTACACTGTTACATTGAACATAGCGTGTTTCTTTGTCACTTTATTCCAGTGCACGTAAGTACTGCCCCGTCGCTTGATGACAGAGCTAACGTATCCCCAAGGCCAGCCAGCACATACTGGAACATCTTCAAATACATTGGCCGCGCAAAATGCTTGAACATCAAAGCAATCTATTACTTTCACTCGGGGCAGAACACTATCAGCGACTTCCTCATTTTCCTATGGCCTGCTAAAGATCTCCTAAATGTCAAGGTGTCCCTGCGCCAGCGCGTCACTCTGACATGCATGTTTTCTCTTGGTGTCATGTAAGATCCGCAACTGCCAAGTAGACCGTATAATCGCTGACCATGTGCCAGAGTATGCGGAGCTGGGGTTGCGCGTGTCTATTACACTCATATGTATCTTGAGTCGTACGACGCGTTCTGTAAGTTGGCCTTTATCTCTCGACGCATAATTTACACACACTGATAAGTATAGGGCAAGGCGGCAAGACTTTCATCATCATGTGTGTTGAAGGTGCCATCGGCATCGTATGCGGTTGTCTGCCTGGTTGCAAGCCACTATTGAACAGACTATTCCCAAGCTATTTCGGAACTTCCAACAACTCTTTGGGGAGCTATCCGCGCAGATGGCAGCCCAGCTATGCGAAGCAAACTGATGATCAAGAATCAACGAAGCCCGCTGAGTCACTCAGAAGCGACTCGATGCGAATGACAAGTCTCTCGAACGTCGATGCCAGCATCACCTCACAACCAGCGACTTTGCAAAGATCCTCGTCGAGGCAGACCCAGACTACAATTGCCCAAACTCTGACTTCGCAACCGTCCTCTTTGAACCGCTCGACCTCGCTCACGAATACGCGGACTGTCAATGCCAACAGTATGCGCATGCCGAATCCCCATCGCTCTCGATCGCAAATACCACAGAGTACCTTCACAACGACCATCACCGCACAGCCGCACCTATCGCGCTCGAATTCGCGCCACACCACGAGATGGGGCAGTACGGACATGAACAAGCCGCTACCAATGCGACCTGCACCACCTGCCGTTCTAGCACGACGGCCGAGCGCTGGCGGGGTTCGACGAAGTCGCAACCATTCTCGGGAGCTGAGCGCTATCAGCAATGAGAGCACGGAGATGTTTATCCTTCAAGGGCGAGCCGGGTCGGGCAAGTCGTCACCAGAGCGAAAAAATGATATATGGATGGGTTAGCCTTACCAAAAGCAATAATATATTCATCACGTTCGCACAAGATATACACATTACATAGTGATCAGCGATCACCTGAGCGGCCTATGCTTCCAAGGTTCTCCGGATATCGATGCTAAGTAAAGGAATTATCATTGCGACTTCGAGCAAGCTATCATAGCGTCCCTGCCATAGCACCAAAGAACGCCAGTCCAAGCACGACCAACCTCCAAACTCCCACTTTCGGACTTTCGAACACACTGACACCCGTCAATGGTTTATCGTTCAGATCTGGATGCGATCCAATCGCAAGATACCCCGTTCCATCACCGCCCTGATCCCTCCTCTTCTGCGCAGCCGCACCACTCTGGCATGCCATCATCTTCCTCATGTCCTCCACCGTCCCGTTGAAGGTGCAGTAGTAGTAGCAATTCCCTTTTGCTGAGCCGCCGATGTACGTAGCTACATGGCTGTCGTTCGTGTAGGCAGAGCAACAAGATTCGACAGCCGCGGTGAAGTTGGATATGGGCCCAATCGCGACATATGGACCAGGCTTGCTTATGCGCGGCGAGCTGAGAGAGATTCCATTGGCGGCGCAAGGGTCGATATAGTTTGTTGAGTTACTCATTCTGGACTTGCTGTGGCTGACAACCTTGGAATTATGTTGCAAGACGAGGTTGAAAGGAACTTTGCGAAATTTAGCTTCTGGCCGGTGAATCTCCCTATCTGAAAGCACGAGTGAGCCAGCAGGGACTCTCAGTGTTTTATGGCAAGGCGAACCATCCATCATTGATAGAATGCATTGCCTGACGTAGCAAGGCACCCAGTCGTCTATGTTTGTACCCCCGCCTCGTGAGCAAGGCGGGTGCACAACCATGCTCTTATTGGTGCGCACAGCTCACGATACGTGGAGAATGGTTCGCCTGACGAGCGTGAGCGCTACAGATTGACATCATTAGCTTGGCGGGCTTGCCGACTACCGAAAACGCAGAGCCGCCGAGAGGTTAGGACGTAAATGAAGACCACCTGGGATGATCGTCATGACTGAAAGAGTGCATGAGCTGAAGATCGTCTAAGTTCGGAATGCGCAGAAGGGTGATTGTGACCCGGTGCGGCGAGGACAATGAGACTGTTGGCGATGACGTAGTTACAACTCTATTGACTGAATACTGCTTGATTGCGAACAAACACGTTAGCTTCTTTACCATATAATCTTATCTGAACGAGAGATTTCTATCATGGATATCCGCTGCGAACGGAGAGTGCGTTTCAACCCACCCAACGCTCTTTACGTTGAACATGTTAAATTATTTTCCTTATGTTTGGGTTCATACAGATCCGTCAATATGGCCTAAGCTGCGTTGAATACCTCTTCCCATGAGCCCAAAAGGATGAAGTCGCCCCTAAGTGGCGCATCTTGCTTCTATATTTTAGCAGCTCCGAGTCCTCCGGATCCAGGGACTTTGGAGATGGGTGCAGGTGGACACTTACTGACTTGTAGGTGGCAACACTCATCCGAACACTCCAGCGACGACTTCCATTTTTGCTGAACCAAGAACATTATTTTTTCATTATTGGAGAGATCTCAAAGGCAGAGAAGAAGTTCTTGAATCTTGGTGGGATAGTTTCCGAAGTCCATATCGGAGACGTTCAGGTTGCCAGCTTCTTGTGCTGTCGGACAAACACAATCTCATCGAGGTCCACTTTACACCCTGGGGCTATCAGCTTACTCTCCTTCTGCGTCATTTTCCATGAACACGAGTCGGGAACAGCAAAGGATAATTCACATGTCTATATCTGACCCGGAAACGCTGCGTACAACAGATAGATGTCTTTCTTCTGCTGGTGTCCCATCTAAAAGCATTTCAATTGGTCTCCACGTTTGCGTTCTCCTGAGAAAGTTGAATGTACACACCGCTCTCGCAGCTCAAGTTTGCGACGCCGAGTACGTCAAGTTGGCAGCAGACTAGTGTGGCCAGAGCACCGCAGACACCGCTCATTTGAGCGACAAGCTTGCCGACAAAGGAGAGCACATGTTAACAGCGGCGGCGGAGGTGAGGTCCAGGAGAGCAGCGAAGGTGGCGAGTGTGAACGGCATCTTGATAATCGTAGTGGCTGGGGTAGGGTGCTTCAGAAGCGTTGAGATGGGGATCATATGAGGTGGAAAGTTGCGATGGGACTGTCGTGATAGTGAGGCCTGAGGTCAATTTGTGAGGTACTTGTACCCTTCGTGGTCGACGTACGCATGTGCGATACTTCACCTTTGGCTATCTGATCGCCGTAGTCCACGCTTTGCTGATGGAGCCTACCATCGAATTAGCCACGTCCCACATACCCACTTGATGACTGAGCGATGTTCTACATCTTCCGACCCTCCTATTTCTGGGCATCTGTCACTGTTGATGCTATTGTCGCTAGCTTGTAGGAGATCATCTGTGCACAGGTAAGGGGGAAAGTTGTGACGAGCCGCACGACTATGGTATGCATAGATCGACGCAGGCTTGATCTCTGAGCCGCGCAAATGGCATAGCCTCGCTCGAACTTCCTGTGGAGGTTGCCATAGACCGAGTGCATTCGGTCAGAAAAGGCAATGAAAAAGCGGGCCCAGACGATTAGATTACCGTAAGCACTGGAGACCATTCGTGATATGAGACTTGTGGAGCGACCAGATTGAGCATCTTGGGATTGTAAGTAACGTGAGGCTGAGATGGCCACAATGATTGATACGCTCAAAGGAACACATGGACATAGTGACAGACGTTCAGAAGAGTGAAAGCACAGACGCCAAGGCGAAATCGGTGGTCGGCGAATAGTAAGAGGCGCTAGCCAGATGCTCATCCGGCCAATCGTTCTGGCAAACCATCTGCACATCACACATCATTCTTCACTGCGTCACATGTTCTCTGCACTGTAGCGACACAGAAGCCAAGTGCTGGCAGCTCGCGCATGCATCTTTTCTCGATCTTCCCTGTTCCTTTTTGCGACACTCGCTTCACCGGAGCATTTGCGCCGAAGCCCGCGCTTGCTTGCAGCACCTGACGCAGTCCTCGATCGCAGGCGGACCATTGCAACACCTCCAGCAAGTCTCCTACAGCGGTATGGTTCGCAATGGCAGTCCCTCGCCGGCGGACAACTTCCCGCTCGGCCATTCAGCAACATCGCCGCAGCCGCAGCCCTCGAAACGCGACAAGAGGCGCAACATGCTCGCCGAGAAGCTGTCTGAGATGATGGCGACCTTCTCAGACAACCGCGACAGCCACTACCGTGCTCAACTGGCGGCGCTGCAGGCTGACATCAACCTCATCATCAAAGCCGACCCATACAAGAACGAGCCGCTGGAGGACAATGGGCAAGAGGCTTCAGAGCTTATTACCCAGATCATGGGCAACAACATCCCTACTGCGCCCAGTGCTGGTACCGACTACCTCGCGCAGTGCGGCAAGTACTACTCGCGCTTTGTGGACGCTGTCAACGACGCTATGGAAGAGCGCGATTATAATCTGACGATGCTCTACGTACGTTGCTAGATGTAAACTAGGCGCACAGAGGCTAATTGTGGCTGCAGAACAAGCACGAGAATAGCAAGAACGACATCGAGAACGCGCACCACTACAAAGTCAAGATCGCCGAGGAAGAGCACAAGGCCCTCGCAGAGACCGTTCGCGAACGTCTAAAGGCCAGCATACAGCAGCGCGCGAACAGACTGAAGCGTGAGAAGGAGCAGCTCGACATTTCGGACAGCAACGCCATGCTTCTACATCCCAACCAATTCGGCATTGGGCACCCTGCCAGCCCAGGCGGTCCGCAAGCACCGCGCAAGACACGGAGAACAGGCCACAAGTTCGCCGGCGAGGTGGACGAGGCAGCGGCAGCGGCAGAAAAGTCGCGCAAGCGCAAACTGTTCGACGAGAACGAGATCGACTCGCCTGGCCCGTCTGGGCGCAATATTGAGATGGGCAACGCCTCACCCTTCCGCGAAGCCAAGGCACGCACCATGCACACACAATTCGAGGCCTCGGCTTACTCACTGGATCGTCTCTTCACCGAGAAGGAGCTGAACATGGCCATGACGAACGCGACGAACGCAGCATCCCACTTCTTTGCTAAGATGAAAACCAATGAGCCTAGCAACGCCGAAGCTACAACCAACGGCCATGCGCACATAAATGGCGATCACGCTTCTGAGAATGGCGACCTCCCAGACGCAGACCAGGATTCTGACGAAGTGCCCGGCGCGGTGGACATGGCCCGTCAAGTCTCCTCGAACCCACACGCAACGCGCGGCGCGACTCGTTCCACAACCTCGATAACCAACGGCCAGATTCCCTTCATATACAATCCACCGTTCGTGCTTGACCAGAAGATCTTCCAGAAGGTCAACGCGTCCGCGCCAACACCGCCACCGCTCGCGCCACAAGATGTCGATCAGGATCTCAAGCTGATGCTGAGGGAGGCACGGCCCGACGACGAGCTCAATGAGCGACTTCTACAAGCTGCCTGTCAACCGGTCAAGATGAGAGACTACCAAGTGCAACCGCCAGGCTTCACCGAACCCGTAAATGAGATTACGTCGCACGTACGAACACTCGTCCCACATCTCGAGGTCGGCGGCATGGGCGGTGTGCCAATGAGCGCACAGAGTAGTATGGCCGGCTATAGCGACGCAGGGAACAACACACCACTGGGAAGGTCCGGCGAGGCAAGCACAGGGCACGGTGGCGGCGTCCCCATGGCCAGGACTGCGAGCGGGAGAGGGCGGGGCAGAGGACGAGGGCAAGGCTAGGACTGCACTCTTGCTCACTCAGACCGTCTCTCTTCTTTCTTGGATACCCATTAACGTTTATAGCCGCACACTGCACGTTGGTTTACGAAGGCTCGCGGACGGGCCTTTGCATTTACATCAGGCGTTCTGAATATGATTTCTCATCCGCAACTCCATCAACACCGCAACCTCTATACTCAACTCATCTTTGTTTCATCAGGATAAGTTTCCTGCTACGGCCATGTCTTGCTAAGTTCACCTACAGCAGTGACCTAATCGGCCTTCAGAATGATGCTCGTACACCCCGATGACCCTTCTTGGTACATACCGCCACTGTTTTCGACATGTAACCAACGTCTTAAGAAACGACCAGCACCGTTGCCATGACTTGCTTCTATGCACATCAGACAGATGTGGTATGATCTCAGTCAAGATTGCACTTCCGTGATTCAGGCAATCGAGAACTTCTACATGTCTGCCTATCCTTCCTTGTTCATCAAACTACAACACGACCCGTCCATGTTTTTGCTCCGGACTCGAGCTCCCCATACAAATGCTTTCTTACCATATCGATGACTACTCAAGCACTCGCTGTGCTAAGTTTTGCATGTATGCGGAAGCACACTCGTATCGAACATGGTGGACCCGTGTGTTCCTCGACGTTTACTTGGCACATATAGGCTCCGGCTGAAGAGTGTTCTCACTTCGGCGACACTGAATAGCATGTTTTGTGTCGCAGGCATCATGGTTCGCAGGGTCTGAATACATGTTTTCGCCTTTTCGAGCAAAGACATGTTCCCATCACCAGTGAGAATGAGCAGTCGTGTACGACTGCTTGTCGGTTTTGAGTATGTCGACTTTCCTTCGTTACAAGCATATCATTTGTTTCCATGGAATTTGAGCTCACAAGGCACATGGTGCAACTTGATTCGGTTTCTGAGGCCTTGCATAATTAGAAATGGCCTTGCTGTTTGAACTTTTCGGAGAGATGAGTAATGCGAAACGTAGGTTACAAAAGTCCAATGGCTCGTATATATATACGATGCGATTCGCTAGCAACGGTGGCTCGAGTTGAGAGATAAGAGAACTCACGGCGATAGAATAATGTGGCTTTCGGTGTGACGAGGGGTTTAATGATTTCTTCGACAAGCTTTGAAGTGTACCATGAGATCTGATAGACTTGCTGGTGTACGGAGGAAGGCAGACTTTTGGATCCAAAGGATACCCAGGAGGTGCACCAGACATCGCATTATGGCATTCACCTTTTGAATAAGGTCACGCTGATGGTTGAAGACGGGCCACGATGAGAAGAGTCTCAGCTGAAGCTTTATATAGTTAGCGTATGTGACTATAAGCACCTACGTGGCAAGAGCGAGCATGAAACCGTTGCAGCAGGACTTTGATGTCCGTCCGTTTACAAATCTGGTAGCTGGCCATGAAGCTTTCTGGAACACACTCCGACTCCATAAAGCTTCCTATTCCTTACTCTAGACTTTTCAGAAGAGCAAGTAGATGTTGGAAACAAACCATGTTGTTTGTTGTCGTTAATCGCTGTAGCTGTGAGTTGAAGAGCTGAGACTAACATTTGCACTTATAGTCGGCAAATTAGGTGTCAGCTTGCATGACGCTGAATAATTAAGTCATAAGTCAGAATCAGCGGATATGATAATAACCGAGGAGAGACCAAATCGTGTCCACTGCTAAGTGCTGAACCCTTCGGTCTGCGCATCATAACACCCCCCTACTACAGTGCCAAACAAGACGATGCGAAGCAAAACTTCGAATTCTCTTAAGGCTAGTCGTAGTGTTTTCATATCGTTCTGCTCAGTACGATAGAATTTGGGAACCTTAAAGGTCCACTGCTCGCAACCCGTGGAGGTCTTTCGGCCTAAGGTTCTTCGTGACCACAGAAACAGCTATGTGACGTGAATGAAAGCTTACAGCTTGGCATGACGCGTTATCATAATTTTGATCTCACGCACTCGCCTCGAGGAATGTAAGAGTCTCAACATCAGAAAAAGTCCATTTCGAACCCGACGCCTTGCATGCACCAACAGCTCCTCCTTGGCAACATCGCATTGCATTAACATCGGTGAGGCCTCGCTAAGACACATTGTCGCTGCCTATTCGGGCACTAGTCTAGGCAGCCTCAGCAATGGCGTCACGAAAATCGCTAACCATTCTTTGCATACACATTGACCTTGCACCTTCCTCGGGTACATTCCTCGAGTACAAGGGTATTTCCAAGCCAGTATGTCTTCCACAAGCGCCGAATCTTACCACCGAATGCACCCTCGTTCGTTGAGGAATGCCGGCCAGACTCGCCATCTTCCATATCATATCCGTGGACAACAGTACCCGCCAAGACTTAAAAAGATCTATCAACAAGGTGGGTTCTGGCGATGTAACCCACTCAAAACTGGCACCTTTGCCAGACTTCACAGGTCGGCCAATACAAGATGTGTACGACCAGTTCATCATACTTCGCGAGACCGATGAGTCTATCCAGCCGTTCTATTTCATCGTAGCGGATGAAGTCGATTCAAGGAGGAAGGCGTACTGGCTGTTTGTCTTGACTGTCATAATGAGGGAGACAGTATCCTCAGCAGGCAGCATTACGGCCACGAGTCCACCCTCAGATAGTACTTGTCGCGATGATGGAGGATGCCAATGACCCAAATGGCATCATCATCGCTCGTCTGGAGTCAGGAAAAAACCCGAGGTGCTCGCAAGGGTGAGCGCAGGCACAGCAGTTGCAGAGGCAGACGCCATTGTAAAGCGGCTAGAGCTCTGGACCCCCTGGGAGCCGCCCAGTTACCGTACATTGATGTAGTCTCAGGTGCCTAGAAGCTGCTTATGCGTACTGGAGCAGCCAAGTAAATTCACCAGCCATGGTCCTCAAACAGCCGAGCTGTCGCCCACGAGCGTTTTAGCCAAGCTTTATCTCCGCCACCGAAGATCATCTTCTGTTCGTTGTCATCCCACCCACCCACAACAACGAGCGTTCTCTCGTCTGTGCGGGTGACTTTGTTTTCCACACGCCCGTCAACCCTAATCTTATCAATCGTTAGACCTGGATTCTCCAAGTTCGGTGAAGCCAGCGGCCCGACGACGCCCTCCCACTCCTCTAGGTCGAAAGTACCAGTAAGATGCAAATGGTCGAGTGTTTCTGGTAGGATGTTGCGGATATCGAGCGGTGTGCAGCACAGTCCAATAACATCGCTGCTGCTGCCATCCCCAAAGTCGATAATTGCTGGCTGCGAAGACAGCTCGGGCCAGAGCATAGCCCAATTGGCCGAGAGCAAGTGTAGCTTCGTAAACATTGTCAGATCCGCCTCAGTCGGCCTATCCTTCTCGTCGTCGCTGAAGCCTCGAACATCAGCCTTGACTCGGTCAGCTGTCTTCGCACATTGGGATTCGGAGAACAAACTTCTTCTTCTTGATATGCGAAATGACTCAGGACCAGAGACTCCAATGAATCCCGTGCGTGCTCAGCGAGAGCCTTCAAGACAATCTTAGCTTCATAAGCTGCATCATCTGTACAACAACCACCAGCGTCGTACGTGAAGCGCTTCAGACTTGAGGTACACGAGATCAGATATTCGAGCGCAGTAGAGTCGAACTGGCAACCGGTGAAGAAAAGCTCTTCGATATTTGACTGTGGGTGTGAGTTGAAAAGGTGATCGGGCTCATGCTGGCCACGTCCAAAATCTCCGCCCATCAGACTTGCTGCAAACGTGCGAAGCGAGGGTATCCGCATAAATGAAAGGACCCAATCTGGAGTAATACAACCCTCAGTGCCGTAGTGGGCCAGGGCAACCGTGCGGAGACATTGCAACGGAAGGCTCGATCGCTTTGCTATATCATTGTATTCAATGCCAACCCTTTCCAGCAGAGACTCAAAGACATTTCCGTGCGATATGGTAAATCTCAAGGTCCGGAGGTTGGGTACATGGTGCAAGAGCACCGCCACAGCGCTGGCAGGGTGTCCTATTGCTAAACCGTGTTCAATCTGCGTGACGACACACTCTTGCTCGGGATATGTATCAGAGTAAGGATACAGACTGTTTAGCTGGCTTGCAGCCTTTTGGAGTTGCTCTGCGTCATCCACCGGCGTTGTAAACGGGTCGTCCCATCTGTCCCGGAAGCTGATCTCGCGGATGTGCCATCCCTGGCTCGGATCTTGTATCGTGGCTCTCAGTACATCCAAGACATTGTGTGCAGTGACGATGGGCGCCTCCAAAAATGCTTTCGTATGTCTCCTGTAAAGTGGTTGGCATAGTTGCCAGTGCTCTTTGGAAGTAATGCCGAAGTTGATACTCGATTGGGGATCGAGATAATCGGCAATGCTGACTTTGAGTTCCGAGGGGAGATCCATTTGGTCAAATTGGACTGAGAGATGGCCAGAGGTGCCATGGAGCGGTCTTGTAGAATTGCCAATGTATTGCTCATGATGCTCACTACACCCGAGGTGGAATGGCGCAAGGCGGCAAGGCGGCTAAAGGGCTTGGCTGCCATATTTCCTTCAACACCTGACTATGGCCCAATGATGTATTGTACCCATGAAGAGAGTGCATTTCGAAAGGCTCTATTCCGTGACCAGGCGCAGGAACCCCTCAAGCCGCCTGCGAATGGCTAATTGGTGATCGAGAAGAGAGTGTTGCATGGAGGGTCCACTAGTCTTGTAGCAATATCATTGTTGCTCTACCGTGCGCCCATCGATCGATGAACGACGGTCACCATACCAATCCTCTGTCATGTGTACATGCCTGGATACGGCCAACGCTCTGGTCTCTGGACATGGTGGGCGTTCATTCGAGAAGCCACCTGCAGGCGCCAGTGCACTGATCGCCAACAAACGGCATGCGAACGACTTGCAGCATAACAATCTACGTGTGTCATGAAGCAAACGCTGATTTCTTTCGGTTGAAGAACTTGCGTCTCTTGGGGTTGTCGGGGCGTGGTTGAGAACGCGCCACGCGTGTTTTTCGCGTTGCGCCGGGCCGGCATGTCCGAACATGGGCGCTTGCACGCACGCATTGCCATCGACTCTTTCTTCATTACCAAGCCAAACCCAAGGACACGACCACTGCCTGCTGCAGACTAGTCTTTCCCCCTCTATCCAAGTCGCACTGGGCTGTCATTTGCCTACAGTACTTATGCTCGCACCTTCTTAACGGCACCCTCAGCGATCTTAAGGAACCTCTTAATCTCGCATCAGGGCGCTCAATGGACCAGTTTACAATATACTGTTGATAACGCAATTCTAGGCAGTGATGCAATGCAAACGCAAAATCTCATTGCAAGTCTACAGAGCCTATTTCACTATCACTAGCCACACCGTGCTTCAAATCTTCAAACCCGCACAAATGTCAGATCAACGAACTATATCCCCCACACCCTCCACTCTCTTCTTGTATAGAAATATGTTCCCTAATCATGCACCTTAATCTTTTTCAAGTCAAGAAATCCTCGAATGGATTACAGCATCCCGATTTGGGTTCCACGAAGTAAACGAGCTTACGTGAAGCAAGAGCTGATAATAGCCTGACGAACGGCGGGTTCAAGACGTGCAATGCACTGGTCAGCCGAGGTGATCGACTTTGTGACCGGGCCAGCCAGACCAGGGAGGCCGGCTATGGGAAGGCCGCCCCCAACCAGAGAGGGCAGCGTGCCAACTCCAGGCAGAGAACCAACACCAGGGAGAGACCCGGTGCCAGACGAGGGGGCTTTGCCTGGCAGAATGTTGGTTAGAGAACCCGTGCTAGGCAGAGAGCCGACAGCAGGGAGACCAGGCAGAGCACCAGCGCCAGGGGCACTAGGGGCAGAGCCTAAACCGGGGAGAGCACCAGTAAGACCAGTTAGAGAGCCGGTACCAGGGAGACCACCAGTAAGACCCGTTAGAGAGCCGGTACCAGGGAGACCACCAGTAAGACCCGTTAGAGAGCCGGTACCAGGGAGACCACCAGTAAGACCCGTTAGAGAGCCAGTACCAGGGAGACCACCAGTAAGACCCGTTAGAGAGCCGGTACCAGGGAGACCACCAGTAAGACCCGTTAGAGAGCCGGTACCAGGGAGACCACCAGTAAGACCCGTTAGAGAGCCAGTACCAGGGAGACCACCAGTAAGACCCGTTAGAGAGCCGGTACCAGGGAGACCACCAGTAAGACCCGTTAGAGAGCCAGTACCAGGGAGACCACCAGTAAGACCCGTTAGAGAGCCGGTACCAGGGAGACCACCAGTAAGACCCGTTAGAGAGCCGGTACCAGGGAGACCACCAGTAAGACCCGTTAGAGAGCCGGTACCAGGGAGACCACCAGTAAGACCCGTTAGAGAGCCGGTACCAGGGAGACCACCAGTAAGACCCGTTAGAGAGCCAGTACCAGGGAGACCACCAGTAAGACCCGTTAGAGAGCCGGTACCAGGGAGACCACCAGTAAGACCCGTTAGAGAGCCAGTACCAGGGAGACCACCAGTAAGACCCGTTAGAGAGCCGGTACCAGGGAGACCACCAGTAAGACCCGTTAGAGAGCCGGCACCAGGGAGAGGTGCTACAGCAGGCGGCAAGATTGCTGGTGTCGACGGCTTGGGGATCGCGGGCGATTGAGGTAGAGGTGCTACAGCAGGCGGTGAGATTGCTGGTACCGATGGCTTGGGGACCGCGGGCGATGGAGGTAGAGGTGCTACAGCAGGCGGTGAGATTGCTGGTGTCGACGGCTTGGGGATCGCGGGCGATTGAGGTAGAGGTGCTACAGCAGGCGGTGAGATTGCTGGTACCGATGGCTTGGGGACCGCGGGCGATGGAGGTAGAGGTGCTACAGCAGGCGGTGAGATTGCTGGTGTCGACGGCTTGGGGATCGCGGGCGATGGAGGTAGTGCAGGGAGCGAAGGTACGGCTGCAGCAGGGGGTGAAGCAGGGACGGCTGGAGCAGGAAGAGCAGGAAGAGCCGATTGGGGAGCCGCAGCGAGGATAGGATTTACGATCTGGAACAACAGAATGCGATTAAATGCACCACAGCACTGCGCCGAGTTACCAGAGCAAGTCAAGCTGCAGATCGGTTCAACAGCGCGGACGGGGTTGAATCGGAAGACATTATCACAACGGCAAGTGTTACCGCTATCGATACCAGCGTACTTGAATCCACCTTGAGCGCAGAATTGGTTGCAGGTCTGCCAGGAAACTCCGCCGAGCTGTGGAAGGGTGGATACAGCACCCGACAAAAGCTGAATAACTGAACCTGTCAGACCGCCAATGGTACCAAGGAGCCCGCCGGCGGACGGTAAGCTAATAGCGCCATAGAAGCCAAGATACAAACAACCACTAACCCCGTAAACGCTGGGAGTTTGAGGAGCGGTGAAAGAGGATGGAAGGACTGCTGGGGCGGCGAGTGGGACCGCCTGAGGGAGAGCCGCAGCTCCAGTAAGGAGTGGAAGCCACCAGGATGCTGAATGCATGTTGGCAACTGCTTCGATGAGACCGGAGTATGTGCGCTGACGAGACAACGATTGACTGAACTGAGTCCCGAAAGTGTTCGACAGCCGAGAAAGGAGTGTTAGGGGGTGTCTGACTGAAATGTAGCTGGCGCTGGAACATCCTTAAAGTACGACTACACTTCATCTCGTCCTCCGCGCAAGCCATCGAGACTCGTCATCAGGTAAGGCACTCATACGCCCAACAAGGCTACCTCACGATCATTGGCGAAGAATGTCAAGCAGCAAAGCGTTTTGGGAGAGGCTCGACGTGCGGCATTCAATTTTGGGACGAAACATTCTTCGTGCCGGTCAGAAGGTATACCGGGCTGGCTGTAATTGCACGCAGGAAGATGACATGGTTTTCCGGTACCCAAATCACAATGGGTGGAACATCGAGTTCTTCCGCGGGGCGATAGGGCGAGGTGTTTCGTGTCTACAATGCATGCTTGACGGTGCGAACGCGCATTCTTCGGCCGTACTCGTTTACAACGCTTACAATTATTGGACGGCACCATCGGGATTCAGCTCTCCATTGCTGTAGTCTACAACGTATCGCTGATCCAGACTGTGATATTGCCTCGGAAGCTATCAGCTACCGGATCGATCCGCGGGCCGCTGAAGGCTAACGGGTACGCGTCACGATCTGGCAAAATGTCCAACAAATATAGGAAAGTCAAGAGATCCACTCGTTGTGATGTGCATAGCTGTGAGATTTGGTTCATCGGCCCTTGCTTCGACTTTGCTATGCCTATGAGTGATCTTCATTTGGTTCGAGCTTGTCGAACGATTGGCTTGGTTCGCGACGCAGCAAACGTTCGAACACGCGGAGAGAGCTTGGCCATGAGTTTGCGATCCTTCCGCTCTTATGTTTGTACTAGTTGTTAACCGAGTCTTGCCAAACAGTCTCCTCCACCTTCTGCCTCAACCACTCCAGGTGCTTCGCTGTGGCTCTTAAACTGACTCCGATGGCTAGAGCATCGCACAATTTCTTCCAATGCAAACATTTTATGATACGGGAGGACTGCACTTGTTTCATCTCGTGATCAATTCCTGCCACATTGAACGAGTTCGGTCCAGCGATCAAAAAGACGTTGGGATAGCTGTGGATCGCAAGACTCATGAATACCTCTGCACCATAGTCCAGCCCTTGTTCAGCATTGGATCGTTACTCCCTTGCACTACCATAGGCACAAGGAACCAAGAAACTCTGAAGCCTGTTGCACAGATCATAACATCCGTCGGCCGAGCTCACTCATCGGTCCTGATGCCTCTATCGCTTACGGAATGGATCAGGTCAGTGATCAGCTGCAAATTCGGACGTGCCAACGCTGTTTAGGAATTGATATCCAACAGAATCCACTTATTGCGGAGTGGGTAGGCAGGCGAAAGCTTTCTGCGAAGATCATTGTCCTGAATGGCCGTACACAAGTTTCCCTGTGCGTACGCTTCGACGATACAGCGCCATAGCTTCGAGCATGGAATAGGCTAGAGCAGAATATCTGCTCCGTTAGGCAGTGCCTTCCTGTAGTCTCGATGAGTAACAGGAGCTCGTAACAGCGTTCGACTAGCCCAGCCAAAATTGGTGCTGAGCTTGGGAAGAACCCAATGCGGATTGCGTTGATACAGTGTCACACTGGACACGACCGATGCATGGGCGAGCAGCATGTGCGCTGCACTTGAGCCCGTACTAATAATGCTGAAACATCTGCCATACAAGTTGACTCTGCGATCCCACTTTGCCCGATGCAGAACAGGGTTATGGAAATTATACAAACCAGGAAAATCCAGAAGGTTTGGCCGATGTAGGTGACCCATAGCAAAGATGACGACCTCAGTGTAAATGTGTCCATTGGTTGCGGTGATAACTTCTTAGTCGCTCATGTTTTTTATTTTCTCTGAAGCGGGGCTACATAACTTCTGTGTGCACGTGGAGAAGAGGTAAGAGTCTTTGGTCAATGGCAATCTTCTAATTATCTAAGGATCTCCTGCTGTGGCGGGAAGCGTTTTGTACGGCTTTGTAGGGAGCGAAGGAGAAAGGGTACAGATGTGGGGTTACATCGCAGGTGCATTCTGGGTAGGTATCATCTGGCCAGATCCCTCCTACTGTCAAACCTTTCTCCAAGATCAAGAAGTCTTTCTCGCCAGTCCTTCTTAACGCTGAGCCCATGCCGAGACCTCCAGACCCTGCCCCAATGACACCTATCCTAGTCCACATCGGTGACCTGGTTTCCATACCTGAGCAGGACAACAAAGGCAGGAATCGTGAAGTCGATATGATGGTGCAGGTCAAGAGATCTCCTTGTTCCACATATAGTGCCGAAACGACCACATTTGTAGGCTCTTCGGTGTCAGAGCCAAGCCAAAGGATCCGAATAGAAAGCGCGGTGAAAAAGACCACCGTTACGATGGCTGAGCATGAGTAATCTAGTGTGGCGGTGATCCCACTGGCTGATAGCCTGACGATGGTCCATTGCGAGAGGCCTGAAGCTTCACCCTTTGGCGAAGGCACTTATAAAAATGTTCTGATGCTGACAACATTCTTGGTATGATACGCCTGCCAGCTCCATGGGCTGACAGACCTAGTGAAGTAGACAGAGAGAAACGCCAAAGGTTTTGAAGAGGAGATTGCCCACAACAAATCAACATGATTACGAGTCTCAGAAGCTAGGATTGACCTGATCATCCCTTAGCAAGTGACTCGTGCTAACGAAGCGTAAGAAAGGACCATACATGTTTGTCGTCGTATAGTCAAGTCAAGTACGCATGTGAAGCGCACGGTAGAAGACTTCTGGGTATCAAATTGAGGCTACAAGGGATGAGTAATGACAAGCTAGAGTTTGGAGGAAGACTGCTCGCTAATAAGTGGATACCAAACCACGCTGAATGCTGCATGCAACGACTTCCATAGACATCATGTGCAATCTGGTGGGTCTCTCAGCCTCGTATTAGTTCCTCTCCAAACCGCGCCGTGTTGGACAATACCCCCTAAGCAGCTGCAGCTGCTTTCCGTGACTCCAGCTTTCGTGGTGCCCGCTTGGTTGATCCTGCGCTCGAGTTTGCGCCATCAGACTTTGGTGTTAACTTCCTCGGCTTCCTTCGTTCGCCATTCGAAGAAGCAGGTGGCTTGTTCTCTTTACTTGTCGTCGAGGCAGCAGGCTTGTTCGCCGCCTGTGGCTTGGAGGCTAGTTTCGGCGGAGACTTCTTCGTCTCTGTCTCCTTCTTTGCAGCAGACTCTTGGGGCTTGGGAGGCGGCGGATTCGATTGTAATTCTAGCTTCGAGGGCGCGAATTCAGCCGGTGTGCCTGCTGCAGCTTGCTGCTGTGGCACAGATGTGCGCTGCGACTTGCGAGGCTGCGGCTTCGTGTCTTTCGGCGATTCGGAAGGTCGCTTTGACTGTGACTCGACCTTTGGTGCTTCTCTTGGCTTCGGAGCCTCCTTTGGTGTCGGTGCTTGCTTAGGCCCAGATGCTTCCGCGCGCTTGGACGGTTGACGGACGGCATGGCCATCCTGTTGCGATGCTTGTCTTGCAGTCGGCTGCGCCTGTTGTTCTTGGCCCTTGTCCTTGCCTCCAAGTCCAAAAGAGGCGCCCAGTCCACCCAGTCCTACCGCAGTCCCGGCTTGCCCCATTGAAGGCATGTTTGGCATCTTGGGCATCGATGGCATCGAAGGTCTCCAGCTCGTCATATCTGAGACTGATTGCGACCATGACTGTGGCATGTCGTCCGGCATGTCGTTCTTCATTTGCTCCAACTCTTCCTCGCTCGGCGCCTGTGTCTCCTTCGACTGCATGACCATCTTCTCAAGTGCCCTCTTTTGTGCTGGTGTAGACTTCCAGTTTGGGAAGTCTCCAATCACACCTCGAACGCCATGACTAGCCATCTCTCCAAGATTCCACATTGGACCGTTCATCGCACCATACACTGAGCCAATTCCACCGCCAAGCAGACCAGTGATAGTAGCCACTGTTCCTCCGACTATAGCTCCTGTGATCTTTCCGAGAGTAATACCAGGCTGTACACCTAGACCAGCACCAGCGGCAAGACCCTGGAAGGCACCAGACTGCGTATACTTAGCAGCCTTTCCGAACGATTCGGCCTCGATCTCTTTGTTGATGGCCTTCGCAAGAATCCCTTCTCGAGCGTCCGGATCACCTGCAGCATTGGCAGCTTGCCTATATTCCCATGCCTTCTGCGCTGCCTGTAACGCCATGGTCGCTGAGACTCCAGCATTCTGCTTGATCTCCTTCTCTGGAATAGGCTTCTGTTGGCTGTCTCCCATTCTGTCGCTGTTCTTCGTGGTCTTCGGTTGTGATCTCGCTTGTGCCTGCTGCGCTGGTATGTTTGTATGTTATTGTTGATCACGAAATCCTTTGAAGGTATACAGCTGGTAATGGTGAAAAGCGGCCGTATCTACGTCATGTTCAAGGATGTAGCGGTGGCGCACCGCGTCTAGCGTGTCCTCTCCCGCCTACAATACCTGTTTTCGCGCCGAGATGCATCGTCAATCTACACAGATCTTCACGATCGCGGGAAGTGTGAAGCGATGGTGGGTTGGGAGTACGCCACCACGACATTCGGTGATCTGGGAAGGAGAGTGCAGGTGGGTGTGGCAGTTGCTAACGAAGATCTTGTGGGTCACAGTGGGTGACGTACCCGCGAAGGATCCACGCACGGGCTTGCTAATCCCTTATCAACCACCCGTCCACACCGTGGACTTCCCGACTTTAGCTGACCTCCATGAGCTTCGCATCAGAAGCGACTTCGCCGCCATATTCTGTGATCTGCTATGCGATCTCCACGTCATGACCAGCCCTTTCGCGTTTCTGCTCTTCTCAGCCATTCATCACCGCCTAGGAAATGTATGCATGAATCATGAATACCTAGGTATATACAGTCCTAACGTCTGGGAGAGCCGCACGGTAGAAGGACTCCGTATGTACTAATGCGTGCATGTGACAGCGCTTACCCGAGTTTTGCATGGGGTCGCGTACACTCCTTTAGAATTTGTAGATTTACGGTTTTGAAGCGCCCGGGCTTCGCTGTTCGCTTGTTCCGATCCGTGGACACGAGGATCAAGGCTAACCAGGTACTGAACAGTAAGATGATATATCACCAATCTGGCTACTGCATTCGTTGTACGCATATTAGGTTCCAAGGTTGCATCGTATACAACCTGGACTTGACTATCATGATCATCATCGCGTCTCAAGTTATCGTCAACAACTTACATCACGTGTGTGAACGCAGCAGAACTATATCAATGGCTCTTAGTTCCAAATTGAGTCCATCTCGCACATCGACTCGACTGCAGGTGCACACGACCGCCTCCTCTTGCAAGCGCGACTGTGAAAGCTGATAAGTACGACAACTCCCGAGCGAAGTGGACTACTATAGCCTCCTTGCAAGATGACATCGACAGTTCTGGATGGTACATACGTTCATCCCTCGTCTTTGACTAGCGAGTCATTGCTTCAAACCCCCCACAGTCAAGTCCTCTTATGACAGGCCGGTTGTTTTGAATAGGTCACCAGACATCTTGACCCTGTACTTTGAGGCCAGCTCGCGGTCGCTCATGAATACATTGACTCGATCTTTCAAACGAAATAAAGATTTTATAATTTTTAGAAGTTTTCCAGTGCGGAAATAAAAAGCATACAGGGTGTTTGAAGCCATTCGCGTGCTTGGTCTTGACGTTACCCCAACCATTGAAACACGCTGAAGGTGGGTATAGCCTTTGGTGCACATGTAGTGGACTTTTAGCATCCGATCTTGTCTTTTACTTGCAAAAAATACGGGAGACCGCGAGCAACGGGTTCATGTCTTGGCAATAACGAGAGAAAAATCCTTGTAAAACAAAGCACGCATTTCCGTAAGAGTCTGCTAGCATGCCATGTCTTGAAATAGTGAGCAGAAGCAGAGAAATTTGACCTACTCATTGACGCTTAGGAAATATAGACTACACTGCTCCGCGGAGCCAGCACATGCTCCTTGGTGCTTCCTTTTTAGAGGCAGAGCAGAAGTCATATGGTTTGTTTTTGGTAGTGTCGAAAAGGCACAGAATAGAACAACTCTTCAAGTCTCTGGCTTTTTGTACTGAAGAATAGAGGAGCTTAGATGTAGCAAGCAACGAGGACCATTGGGGATATTTATGCCGCCTAGTGTGCTCCGATCAACCGATGCGTTCAAGCCTTAACCGGTTTCTGGATAAATACCCGCATCAAGAGTGTGCATGTCGTTTCGATCAGAAGAGCGAGAGGATGTAGCAGATGCTCTTGCTGCAATAGACATGATCCAAAGCCCAAGAACATCCTAGACCACCGCCAACATGTCCAAAACGCTTTGGTAGTTGCAGAAAAATCGGCGTACTTCTTTTACTTCTATCTCATGTACCTACTACATCAGAAGGTAGTCGACAGTTTTTAGCACGTATTTGAGCGTCGATAATTCTTGCGTTGGCTAAAAAGAAAATTGTTTCTACATATTGATACGCTCTTTCACGAGTGTTGTAGACCCGAACCCCGTATCATACACAAGACTCTTTATGATGGCAATAATGAAGATGTTTGAGACAGTGCAGGACATATGCACCACTTGCCCGTCTTCTGGAACAGACAGAGGCAGAGATTGCAGACATCGTAAAGTAAACCCGACCGAAGAAAGGTGTACGAATACTTCTTTTTAACAGACTTCCTCCGGCCAGCTATAAGCCCTGCTCAACGTATACTGCCGGTATGCACATGTCGTGATCTTTCTTCCGATGCTCCAGAAACGAGGAGCATGCCCACGAAGCTAATCCCTTCTCCGGCGGCACTCAAGAAAAACGCATCTACGCATATCAACTGCGCTTTGATTCGAGCGGAAGTATCACATGCTCGACAGATCTTGAAGCATACAGAATTCGACATATTGTACACCTCGCACACTAACCAATGCATCATGCATCTGCTTCGAGATCCAAAAGAACGCACCCCGTAACAAAATCTGACCCATCTCCACTACAAGGTCCACCATGCAATGTCGTCAAGTGCTTTCCGTTCGAACAGCGGCGGATGCCATACGAGTACGTTGCTTCATTTTCGACATCAAGCAAGGAGAGCGAGCATCAGAGTAGTCCTTTCGCTTTCGATCACAAGCAGAACAGGACATGTAAAGTCCCGCATCCTTTTTGAAATGCTGCAGAGCAAAGTAACGAACAACAACAACGAAACCCGTAGGAATCACCACTGCCATGCCCGGTTTGTACGCGAAAGGCAAGGCGGCGAGGAAGTCATGTGCTTCATTAGTTTCATTTCGACCATGCCCACCAGTTCTCTTCCTTTCGAATTCGAAAGCGCGTCGAGGCTTTTGTGAAAAGAACATGATGGACAAAGTCGAGGCCTTATAGGGTGCAGCACTCGTCGCAGCACCAGGACATAGATTGAAATTGTTGAAATTTTGGATAGATGGGAAGCAGACTTATGTTGTTGCCAACGAGACACAGTCATGTTCCGGAGACGCGTACGTTCTGAATCTGAGAGAGGAGGAAATGCGTTGCGATTGAAAGGCAGCGCAGAGACCACGAGGTATTTGAGAGATACATTTTGGCGCCACAGAGAAGAAGACATACGGTGCTGAGCCGTGCCTTTCGAGATCTGAGAGCAACAGAAGAACGAGATGTCGAGGTCGAAATCAGCGTGAGATGATGAATAAATAGCATTGAATGTGGCGCCGGCCCGTATGCGCCTCTAAATATCCGTCGCCATAAATGCAAAGAAGGTATAAAACTCCAAGAAATGTAGCAAAGCTTACAAACATGTAATGCGCCTCAGTCATCACATCGTTACAACGTTTCCACACCACGGACAGGCTTTGGTGTCTTAGACCTTGCGCCCTCGCCGCCTGGGAAGTGCACTCTCCACACCCACACTCGTCGCTGGCGCTGGCGTTGCGATCTTCGGCGCCACGATACGTGGTGCAGGTATTCCCTTCCGTGGCGTCGCCCCACTGATGCCGGTTCTCTTGTTCTCATTCTCGGCTGCAGAGACTGCTGGCGCACTGACGATTGATGTAGAGGTAGGCTTGGGTAGCTTGACGCTTTTTGGCGGTGCGATGCGGCTCTTGCGTTCCTTAGCCGGCTCCATGCCGACGGGTGCAATCTCGAGAGCCGGGAGCTTCTCTACAGATGCGGGAGGGACTGGCAGCTTTCTGGTGACCTTGGGCTTCGGGATGCCCTTCGGTGCCGGTGCTGGTGCAATCTGAGCAGCTGTAGCAGTCTTCTCTTCTTGAACAGCGTCTGGAAGGAGACTGCCAGTCGCTAGCAAGCCCTTTCCAGGTGTACCGTTCGCTGTGCCAAGCCCCTTCACACGGCGGACTTTTGGTGTGGAGTTCTTGTCCGTTTTCTTGTCCGTGCTTGCCTTGGTCTTGGGTTTCTTTGTGACTACTGGTCCTGGGAGACTGAGTTCGTCTGGAGTTGACAGGCTCGCTGCCTCAGCTTCCTGTGAGGCAATAGTGTCTGCATGCTCTTGATAGTACGCCAGTGTCTCGTCCCACCTGATTCCCCTCCTCCCAGGTACTGGCGATTTCTCCTCAGTGTCAAGTGCAGGGGGTGGAAACATAATAGCATCAGCTTGAAGGTTTAGTAAGCGCAGGCTGACCATGAAAGCTCCCTGCTTGTTCTTCCGCGTATTATTCCGAGTAATGAGGGCGAGTTCTTGGGCATCGGTCTTCTTCAGTACAACAGGATCGCTTCCATCCGCACGACGAATAGCAATCTTGTTTGCTGTTGGTCCTTGAGCAAGTGAAGCCGGGGCTGGGAGGCGGGATTTCTTTGCACGGGATGACCGGCGTGACCCGCGCCCAGCCTTCTCTGCAGATTCCTCGCTCTCGTTCTGCTCCAGCGCGGGCGATGCAGCGTCTTCCACATCAGTCTGCTGTACCAGCGTCTCAGTAAAGGCAGACTCGCTGTCAATCTTAGTGGGCGAGTTGGGATCCATTTCCTCAAGAGCTTTGCGTGGGGATGCTAGTGCGTGACGTACAACGTCCGAGTCTCGCCTGTTCTCCAGCGACGACCGCCTTGTAATAATCGCCGACCTTTCTGCTTTGCTGGCGGCTGCTCGACTGAGGAAACTCCTCAGAATGGCGGTATCGTCGTCGATAGCGAGAGTCATTGTCGCATCGTCAGGACCGGAGTCGATGCGCGGAGGTGGTGGTGGCGAGTGCAGCTTTTTCGGTGTTTGTTCCTCCAAGGGCGCATTTGCTACTGTGAACGGCAGTGTTAATCCGTCTGCAATATCGTGTGCCTCAGTCACAGCCGGCTTTGGGGTTGGGGGCTGCGAGGTGAGCTCGCCCTCCAGTTCATACTCCTCCTGGATGTCTAGTTGCAGTGATGCCTCAGTGACATCTTCTGATTCCTCACCCCCAACACCGGTGCTTTCACTCTCACCAGCCTTTATTGATGTCCTGAAAGCACCCAGATCAATTTCAGACATCTCTGCGTCTTCCTCTTCATCCTCGCTGTCTTCATATGCGGTTGGATTGTCTCCCATGTGGTCTGAAACTTGAACAGGTAGCTGAGGATACTCGACATCCTCTGCATCTCCTGGTTGAGGACCTGCACTGTCGGCAGCAGTACATGCCTCAGCCGATTCCATCGGATTGGCATCGATTTCTGACGTCCGTGCACTGTCCATGTGGTCCATCTCTTCCCTTTTTGCGATATCGTTATCGACGACATATGTCGTGGCGGCAGGTACGTTGGCAACGACCTCGGCAACCACGCTCTCGAGCGAAGGCCCTGTCACTGTGATGTCTTCGCCTTCGATCTGCTCAGTTGATATTTCCGGTTGTGTGCTATCTTCGCTATCATGTGGTAGTGTGGGGTATGCAAGCTTGGGCGGCGATCTTGACAGTTTTGTCGATGCACCCTTGACGGGTGACCTGAAGATGAGTGCAAAGGTCGAGTCCTCCGGTAGTATGTTCCCGAGCTTTTCTTCGTCGTCCTGCTCGTCGAGACTTTCGTAGTCTGGCAGTTCGTCTGCCGTCTGCGCTGCATCCAAGGCAAATGTGAAAGACACAGGGTCGTGCGGCACGTCCAAATTCTCGTGGCTCATGTCTGTGTCTGTGATGTCTGGTGTGTCGTCGATGTCACTCTGTTCCTCGTGTAATGTCTCAGCGGCAACAGCGGATCTCTTGCCTGCGAAATGTATTAGTGTGTTCCCCTCACGTTCTTCAAGGAAGTCGCGTACGGCGTGGGGTGCTCTTGCCGCTTTCCCAGCGAGTCCCCTTGAAAGCGCGCTTCTTGCCATGCAGCTTCTCCATAGCCTTCGGGCTCATCCGCTGCCGTCTCTTCACTGCGCGTGTCTGCGCTTCATGTTCTTCCTCTTCTGTCTCATCTTCCTCCTGTCCGCTGGTGATGCTCGACCGCAGGCTGAATCTGCGCCAGATGCTCTTGGCTTTCCCATCGCCGACTTGCTTCACTTCGCACTTGCGCTCCCAGGCTCTAGGTACGCGGGCGACAGGTAAGGCGCTCGGGTCGAGGTGTGCTGTATCGGTCTCGTGCCATGTCTGGTTGAACGGTGTGGGCGGGAGACGTTTGCGCGGCGATAGCTGACGTTTGCGCGGAGACGCAGCCATGGCGACAAAGAGAAGGTGAGGCTACCGGTTAGTATGCGCACGACGTCTAGCTGAATATCCCAAGCCCGCACTCTCTCCGAATCGACGTAATGATGTTTGACGCGGAACGCTGTGTTTGTTTACGAATGCACCGGAGTGGTTACGCTAGACAGGGGTCCTCGGTCGCGCCTGCCCTTGCCCGTTGCGGCGATTGCCGCTCCAACTTTTTGGCCGAGCTTCGAATTAACGACGGCAGCATCGCGCATACCCACGTCCACGCAGCCGTCGCTCTGTCAATCGCCCGTTGCAACCCAATCTCGCTCACTCTTAGCCCTCCAAACAACGCCAGAATGGTACCAAAGCCACAGGGCCAGGCTGTGCAGTCGGTCACCCACCGACCTCTGCCCCCGCTCCCCAAGCTCCGCGTGCGCCGCCCGAACAAGCCAGAGACCAACCCATGCCTGGGCGCCATGTCATCAGTACTGGGTAGGTGCATCCTTACACATGTGTCGGATTCAGTGGGTGGATCGAGAGAAGCAGGAGGATGGACAGGCTGGAGATGATCACGAAGAACATGAGCTAACGGCATCTCACAGGTTGCTGGGCATCATCAGGATACAGCGTGCAAGGCTGCGCAGCGCTGGAGCAGAAGCTGCGGCAGTGCATGGATCAGCCGGTACGTGGTAGCTTTACAGCGAACAACGGGCATACTCTAACAACCTACAGCGCGACAAGAACCAGAAGAAGAACAACATCAACTATCACCTGTCGAGGATGTACCCCAAAATTATCGGCCCTCACAAGCGCAATTAGGCTGACGTCGATTCGCGGCCCATCAAATAATGTACACTAACTGTATACCCACGGCGGCGAGACGGACGATGCGCCCACGTGCAGGAGGAGTCTTATCAGCGATCACAACATTGGAACGGCGTTCAGGTGGGGATGACATGGTTGTATATATGCAATGTAAGAGCAAGACTTGATCTGCGTGATCTCCATCATCACTCTGCATCGCTGATCCGTGCAGTCGGAGTTCCGAGCCAGGTGGAATCCTGCTTTCTACCTTCGTCGTGTGGAAAGCTGCAGCTCCAGCCTCGCGAAGTACCTCCGACAATGCCATCATGTGCGACTGACTGACGCACTGTATCAGAGAACTCACCTCCAGACGTGGCAGACGACCACCAACTTATGCAAGACACGCAATGCTCATTCTTTGCTCAGCTAGTCTTGACGCACCCCAGCCTAGCCCAGCCTAGCCCAGCCTGCCATCAACGCCAGTATGCCTCCACTTCATCTCTTTCATGATCAGCATAGACACTGCTTCCTTTGTGCAGCACACGGGAACGTGTTTCGCGCTCCCTCGACTCCAGACCATCGGACATCAAACAGTTTCATCATACGAGTTGCACAGAATTACCCGCAGGGCTTACCACATCGTCACCGTCCCTCACCGACCGATGCATGCGGTCTATTCTTACGCGCATGGCGTGGTTCTGAAGGAGTGCAGGGATTCATGCACGCACGGCCTATCATAGCCTCCCAACCGCCCCGCCTTGCCATATGCACTCAGCCCCGGCTGCTTACCTCCCCCTCTGGGAGCCGTGTCGCGAACCTTTCCCAATAACGAGTGCTTGTTACCGACACTGCGCAGCATGGCTGATGTCGAATGTTGCGATTGGCAGACCTCTCCAAGGGAGGTGTCGACGCTTTGCCTCGAACACGCTGGCGCACCCGCATGATCCACGATTCACCGCAGTAACAACGGATCGCCAGGGCATGACCCGATGATAGCAAGGGAGCTTTAAGCTTACCCTGCCTCTTTCTTAGAGCTCGCGATATACTCAGCCGGGGACCGCCAGCCTATCTTAAGAGCTGCGCGCCTAATAGAAAGAAGCCCTGATACTCCCCGCACTGCTGGGTCGTCCGTGTAACAACATAACCTGGGTCCCGGTACTTACTGGAGCTCGAGCTGAAGCTTCCCGCATGGAACCTCGACAGTCATGAAGCTCTCGAATGCAGGATGCGCAATGCTGACGCCGGCTCTGTCGTCTGCGGCAGCGTTTGCCATGCCAGAACCCACGCAGCTCTTTGCAATCGCTGCAGACAATTGGAGTCCAGCACCTACAGCGGCGCCTCAATTCAGTATCTTCGGTCGCAACGCTCTACAGGCAAACGAGGGGAATACGTGCGGCTACATTTCCGGGTTGCAGGGTACGTACTTCAGCCTCATGTCGATCTTCTGCATTCCTCCTACTGACGTCTTCAGCATCCTCTGTAACATGCCCCAACTCGCAAATCTGCGCAACAAACACTTATTTCGGCATTCATGGCTGCTGCGATCCGTCTTCCCTCTCCGCCTGCACAATAGCAACATCATGCATCCCTTCTAGCGCAATGAGTGCTTCTTGCACCAACTCAGCCTGCTCGTCTGACAACGCCATCGCAAAATGCACCGCCAGTACCGCACAGGAATGCTACAAATACATGTTCTCCTATGGTACAACAATCATGTCGCAACAGGGCTGCACGGCCTCTGGCTTCACGATGACTGTGCCTCGCAGCTTTGGATTTACTGAAACTGTGACTGTGACTGCCAGCCACGACGCAATCAATAGTCCCACAGCGAGTTCGAGTGCGGGTGCGTCCGGCAGCACGGCAGCATCAGGAGAGAAAAAACAAAGCTTGGGGCCCATTGTAGGCGGTACAATAGGCGGCTGCACCATCATCTCGCTCGTCGCGCTGACCGCATTCCTCATCCACCGCCGGCGGCTTAAGTTGAAAGAACAACACAATGCCGCCCATCCGCCACCTACATCCCAGTACCACCACCACAGCAGCCCTGAGTTCGACCCCAACGGTTTCCAGACGGCAAGCGGCTGGACAGAAGAAGACATCAAAACCTGGCAGCAGTCTGGCGGCGTGCATCAACCCAGTGCGCCGGGTCAGTTCGTCGGCGTTAGCGAGGTGCACGGCGAGGACCGCGCGGTGGAAGTCGAGGCCCCCGAGAAGACAAAGAGCGGGCATTGGCACATCCCTGGTGTGGCGCCGGTGGAGGTCGAAGCGCCGGCTGGTGCGCAGGTGTTTGGGTCCGTGCAACCGAGGGACGAGAAGAAGAGGTGGTGGAGGGGACCTTCTGAGGCGCCGTGAGAGGCCTGAAGGTATTCAGTGGGTGTCGGTTTTCTTTGATGGCTATGGCCGACTGTTTTCGCTTCGTACTTGTCGTTTCGATTGCTTTGTTTGACATTATATACCCTCGCTTGAGCATGCATTGGGCGGCGTTTGGGGAAAATACATACAGGGATGGGAAATCCCCTGCCTGAGGGTCATGGATTCGTCGGCTGCGGCAATGAGGGAACATAATACACGAGTTCGCCGCTCCTTCATCCAACATCCACCTCTTCTGCACCCACACGAGTGAGATCGAAAAGGAGACTTCTCTGCCACGCGTTCCTCTGTCGAACACGAAATCAACTAATTACTGGGAAAGTATATTTTCCTGGCAGCCACTCCAACATCTGTGCACTGAAAAGATTCACGTATCTAATGAAAAGACAATCCCACCGCAACAAGTCCTTCTGTGTCTGTCGAGAACTCAAACTACTGGGTCCGATCCAGATGTCTGTATGCAACCTCGTCTTCTCTATTAAAAACTTGAACCGCAACAAATGATGTCTTGAAGCACCAGCGAATTCGCCTTACATTTTCCCTCTGGGCTGACGAATATTTTCCAATTTCTCTAGATGCTGTCTAAAGAGAAGGACACATTCGGGATGTGTGTCTGCGCCGCCCAATAGTGTATAAAGACGGCTTACTTCCGCTATATGGGTTCCTCCGTTGTCTTCTTCTCCTATCACTTTAAAAATGCCCTGATTGAAATTAGCAAAACACCTGCCCTATGTTCTTCTTCTCTCTGCTTCTTCAAAGGCAAACAGATTCAGGGCATGTCTGCGTGTGCGCTCTGTGTCTGCTATCAAAAGCACTGGGTCAGCGTCCTACGATGCAAAATGTGAACGAAGCTGACACAGGATCTGTCTTTGTGGTTTTAGTATCTTCACAGGCACCGGAGGTTGAAAGAATCCGGACACGGGCTGATTAAGTGTGTTCGCGTCTGTTTGTTGTTCAACATGTAGACGTATATCGCGCAACCCACTGTGGCTCCGACAAAGACTCCGGACAGCGATGACGAGGCTATATACGAGCTTGCAGGGATACATAGGAGCATCAATGCTGTTCAAAACAACGTCCGTAACTCGATATTTCTCTGCTCTGGCAAAAAACCCATCCGAACGCGAGGCTATGTGTTGTCTGCCTCTGTCGAAGTGCTCCGAAACAGCACGGTCTTTCTACCGCCTCAAAGTTTACCAACAGTGCTGAAAATTTTGCGTCTTCCAAATGGGCTTATGCCGTGATGATGTTCCTCTGTCTGTGTGGAGCATCCAGATTCGGCGTAAAGTACCCATATGTCTGGAAATCATCTTGTCTCCTCTGTCACTAAAACCACAATTCGATCAATGAATGTTCTAAAATGCAAGCTGCAACACCCATGTCTTCTCCTTTGGGCTCGACAAAAGATTCCATGTCTTGAATAATGCTGCTGCAACGGCTAGGAGTTAATCTAGATGTATCTCTGCGAGGCATGAAGTTTATAAATGCCACGCACTTCCGCCGTGTGCCTCATCTTCAACAATTTCTTGTGATCGTCCAGATGGTGCTAAAAACTGAGAAGAATAGATGTTCTTTTTCTCGCTGCTTGATCCAAAAGTTGCTCCCCAGGTTAGATGAATGTCTGCCTCGACGCTCCTTCTTTGCTATCAAAAAGTATGATCGCCAATGGATGTTTCAAAACGGCCACCAAGGACAAAATGGCCCTCTGCTGGGATTTCAAATTGTCCTCAAGGATCATAAAGTCACATGTTCCTTCTTTAATGCTTCCTGTACTTCAAATCAGCTTAGAACCAAAAACAAAGTCCTGCGGTGACATGTTGTGTCGGCTCTGGGAAGCAAATCGAACTATCATGGCCTTACATGTTTTCATTGCGCTTAATCGCTGCTAGAGATACAAACGCGACACCCAAATCTTTGGGAAGTCCTTTCTGCTAAACACAATCCACGTTTGGTTCATCTGAGTCGTGTACAGTGACAATACAAATGTGCCGCAATCATCAACCGCCATTCTTTATTAACCCTTTCTCTATTCTCAAAGGCATCGAGTGTCACAGAGATCTGCGATATTTCTATCTCTTCCTTCTTCTGCCAAGTTCCAAAGCCTGAACCGGAGCCCAGATGTTTGCTCCAAGCCAACTTCTGTCACCAAAATGTCCCTACCAAGATACCATGTCCAAAACGGAGTCATGAAGTAATAGTGTTTGTTTCTGTTCGACTGCTGGCAGAGTCTAAACACCCGAGCATCCAAGATGGCAGCTTAGCTGTCTCCCGCCTTCAATTGTGGGGGAAAAAAAAACCCCCCTCCTAAATCAAGGCGATAATGTTCCATCCACAAGAAATATGTGGAATGCTCCCCTTTATCAATAACATGGAGTTCATCTATCGATTCTGGGCGAAAGCAAAGCTTGGAACTAGTTTGCAAGCTTCACATGTACCCCCCGAGATGTCTGCCATGCGCAGATATATATTCTCCAGCAGCTCAGCTTGCTTTCTTATCACACCTCCATCGCTTCTCTCCAACAGTCCCAAAAGTAAAACTGTTTGAAACGATGCTTCTCTGTGCTCTATTTCTTACTCTAGATAATTGGAAAAAAGTTCCCAGCTTAAGTAAGGGTGAGACTTCTCGGCTGCACACAACCTTTCTTGGGGCTTCATCGTTCAAGGTCGATGTTCCAAAGCACAAAAGAAGTACAGAGCTTTCACGGTTGGCGCGGAGTAAAATCAAATCTCGATGCGGCGTGTGCGATGCTGCGAAACTGGAGAATGCTGGTCGGAATGAAGGCTGTGGGTCATAGACATCCTCAGATCCAAATTTTCGCTCCTGCCGGATGCCGCCTGCAAGAGAATGCTTGGTTGTGGTTGATACCATAAGAATGAGGCTCTGTTGTAGCGGTCCATTCGCTCTCGAGTGGCACATGAATAGGTACTGACAACCTCCGATTCTCCGGAAGTCGGTTGCGTCCGTCCGAACTTTTCTCAACGCAAAGGGGTCGACTAGATCGACTGCACTTGTCAAGTGGATGTCTAGGGGCTCTTGCATGTTGAGAGATTACTAATCTGATTGTAGCATCGAGTCTCAAATCCATCATGGTTCGCAGACAAAGTCCGGCACGGTCCTCGATGGACTCCACCACTCGTCATTCCTCTTGCCCCTGCCCAGCGTTGTACCTGTCCTGCGTACCAACATCCTCCAGCACTCGGACGCATGATATAAATCTCTTCCAAAACTATGCCAACTTGTGATGGTGACCGCATCTCTAGAACGCTGAATGTGGTACTTCGTCGGACATGAGCGGCATCGCCATAAAACATCTTCTCTACCATCTGCTGCAGACACCTGTGCTTGCTCAGTTGATGTCAGAGGCTTCAGCGGACTCATATCGACAGCTTGCTGTGCTGATAACGGGAACGCAGAGGCGATGGCCTGGGTCAAAAGACGACCATTTTGTTCAACGATCTTGGGTCCTGAGCCCCAATAGGACCTGAGGCCGATGGTGGGGTTGGGCGTGGCTGTTACAGTTGACTGGTGAGGGCAAAGACGGATGGGCAGAGCAAGCAGATCCGTGACACTTAGACTCTTCCTTGTTTGGCTGCGGAACGTGTGAATGTGTTTGACAACTAGGTTGCGGTCGATGCGCTGTGCGGACGTGTCGAGTCTCCAGGCTACGTTGTCTTTCGTGATAGTAAAGTTACCAGACATTGCAGCAATCGGTGGCCCAACTGCACCCTTCGAGGCGGCATCCTGAGTCTCTCTCATGGCATTGGCGATGTGAACGAATACAGGGTTGTACCCATTCACCGCGTCTTTTGGAAGATAGTCAATCATCGCTTCTTGTCCAAGACACCATTTTGTCAGCTTCGTCTCGCGATGACTTCTCGGCGGCGGTAAGGGTGGATGAAAAGTGTCGCAGCGTTCGCAGAAGTCCAGAATGTGACCCCAATCTCGGGCAAGCAATTCAATGAAGCCGTGGCGATCCATAGACCGCCGTTTCTCTTTCTTGTAATTCGCCCATGACTGCGTTCCGATTGCTTCTGCAGCTTCCTTGCATGTTAAGGTAAGGCAGATGAGTGAGATCAGGGGAAGGTGGCTGGCGATTTGCTGGAGCAGCTCTCGAGGTAGAGAGAAGAGGTGGACTTGTTTGTTTGGGTCTGCATTGATGACATCCTGAGATCGAGCGAGGAATGCAAAAGCTGGTGGCTTTCGGGCGCGTCGCTTTACCGGGACCTTGGTTGTTGGTGGAGGGTTTCGTTGACGGTTAGGCTGTTGGCCGCTTCTGGTACGGCGATTTGTTGCCAAAGTGACGTCATTGTTCAACTTTGAAGCACGAGAACGCGCAGAAGTGCGCATTTCTTTTGGCATGATGAACGACTGATGTGAGAAATTCCTTCTTCGCTCAATAACTCGCCTAATAACACTGAACAATGATTTATCTGCTCAATTCGCGCAACGAAGTGTATAAGTACATAGTCCTGACAACACGCTAGCTACGCGCTAAGTCGCTGCTGCCTGTTGGCCTGATAATGTCAGGTTACTCCTGACTCTCTCCACACGTCGTGCACGAGTATGCGCACCTTCTTCATATCGCCCCCTTGTCGATGGCAACTGATGCGGAAGTTCACTTACGTGCGCCCAATGCCGCGCGCATCACGTCGCCTCCCAGTGTTCTTCCACCACCGCTCAAATGGCTTGCTGGCACTTGGACAATGACACACTCTAGTCTTCCCAGATGGCTCAAGTCGCGCAGCGTGAGAGTGACTTACACTCTCCTGCCAAAAAAGCACGCAGCCATCACACCCAAGCAAATTCGAACGGTTCAGTGGGGCACTCAACTCGAAGAATCTCTAACCTGGCAACCCCTCTCTGGCACTTCGGTAGCAGTGTGCGTGGCCAGAGGACTGAACACACCATCTGGAATAGCCGGAGAAGCGAATGGAGAGCTAGTACCAGACATGTATGGGGATACGTTCGGTCACGGGGAACGAGCGAGTTTGGTGTATTCGCGACGCGGCAGCGGTTGGACTAGGTTGCTGAGTGCAACCTGGGAGATTCTGGGATACGGAATCGACCCTCCATCTCAATGGGGAAATGAACATATCTGCGCTGTGGAAGGTAACTCGTGGATCATAACATATGCTGCCAAAACACTATTCACGCCAGCTGGCCTCAATATTTATTGTCGTAGTGGTCAGCTATCAGGTGAGACAGTGGATGCCATAAGATCTACTCTTGCAGGGCTCGGAGATGAGATCACAAATTTGGCGCAACGGCTCTTTGAGGTCGCACCGGGTGTGCAAGTTGGCAAGGCAACGAGTCTTGGTTCATGAGGCCAGCGCCGTCACGTAATAATCTCATGTGGGAACTCTGTACCGTAGCCAAGATCATCCAGACTGGATATTCGGGCGAGAAACAGTGATTTGAGGCTGGCTTGCTACCCGATGACCTCTTACATGGCTACAGTGACCTGGTCAACAACTCCATTCGTCAGATTAAATTAGTCACACGATAACTTCCCGTTGAGAGTCTGTTCAGGATCCAAGCGCTTCCAAGCAGGGATCCTTCAAGGCCGTGTCAAAAACCTCTCTCACGGCCCCTATCGCCTTCTGTCACTACAAAACGCCACCGTACGATGATGGGGATGATGCAAACACAATGGCCGTCCATTGCGAGAGAAGAATTCAAGGATTATGTACTCATTCTTAAAAGGGGGACGAGGAGAAACCTCTAGAAGAGACTGAGCAATTCCTCTACTGTCTTATTTAACAAGCTAAGAACGGGAAGGGCTCTTAGGATGCAGACCATCAGGAGTTCCACTGGAAATGGTGACAGCAAAGGGTGCTTTCAGAAGAACAGCGACATCATGCGCGTTCAGGAACATTGACATCTCGTGCGGATCAGCGATAGGGTTACATGCGGCGGGAAGGAAGCTAGGGATGTTGCTTCTTCACTCCCTTCGCCTTCACGGCCATTTTCTCTTTAGGGTCTTAGAGACGGCTAGAAAGCCCCCAACATGCCCATCAGCAAGACGCTAATACTATGTTGGGTGGATGCCAGATTGGCCACGTGTGGTTTATGGGTCGATTGTGGGAATCGCGTGGCGGTCTGAGTGGAAAAAGCAGGAACTTAGAAGACAACATCCAGCTTCGACAGTCCACGTCATATGTCAGTAGGGAGATCAAATTGTTGCGTGGGCCACGAGATTGAAACCGAACATGCCGTCGAATATGTGCCGACCTCGGGAAGCTGAATCGCGACCCTTTCTCACTGATCTAAGATGATTCAGCCTTGACGGAATTACTCTTCCGTCTTTTTCCTTCCCTTGTTCTCCTTACACTTCGCCAACTCCCTCCAGATCTCCTTCTCCAGACGCTCCCTCGCCTTAGGGAGCATAGCCAGCAGCTCTTCGCGCATCTTTTTGGCCTCGGGACTATCATCCTCCTTCGTAGAGCACACCTGGTTGACATCGTGGCGAATATGCTCGAAGACTGCGTTAAGATCGTTCCAGAGCTTCTCTGTAGTGGTCTTGAATATGGCATCGTAGTCCTTCCGAACACTGTTGGCAATGTGCCTGTAAGGACCATCTTCCGCTGCTACTCCACGAAGCAGCTCAGCTGCACGAACATCGTGCACTCGTTTACCTCGAACCTTTTGTACTGCTAGAGCTGCAGCGTAAATCTTTTTCATAGCATTCGTGAAGTAGTGGTCTTGGTCGTCGGTAGTCGCGCGGACTTGAAGACGTCTGATGTACATTAATTAGCACCAGATGTAATCAGTACATGCAATCCTACCTGATCTGTTTCTTCATGGTTGTGCAGAAATCTTCACATATCTTATTGGTCTCGGCGCGACGTTCCTTGATGTTTGCTCGGAACGCCACAATGGCACCCGACAACGCGGCAGCAGGATCCACTGAGCCATGTCAGTAAAAATCGAACCATGAAGAAAATTATCAGGATACCCTTTAAAGCGTTGTTGAGCCTCTCTACTGCGTCTCCGACGCGCTCTGCAATTCCTGTAGCAAGTTCATCACAACCTTCATCGTGTATCTCATCAAAGATGGGGCTGAGGTCCTCTTCGACCGACATTAGCAGGTCTTCATTCCAATTCTGATCCTCAACAGTCTTTGTGCCCCAGTTCCCTGATCCGGTCAGTATGCCTCATCGATGGCCGCATCGATTTGCCGCACGGTGACTAACCAATGTGGCGGATAACCGCTGTGTAACCCGCTGGCTTGAACTAGACGCCTTATCAGTACTGCATATGAGGCCCTCGCCGCTCACAGACCTTTTGCCATTGTAGACACTTGCGTTTTGCTCTATTGATCCAGACGATCTCTTTCGTGTCTGGGTAGTATTAGCGGCTAGTTTCGAGACACGCTCCGCCAAACCGCTTACCGACGGTCTTGTAAACAAGACTGAATTTATGTTCGGTGAAGGAATCGGCGACATCGTCGATTGTCTCTTTCAAGCTCTGTTCAGGTTAGTCAAGTTTCGATTATCAATGAGATTAGGCAGCATACACTACGAGATTTATGAAAAGTCTTGTTGAGATCATCCTTGCGCTTGAGCTTCGACACACTGCAAGAGATCTCGATCGTGTTGAGAAATTTCGGCAATGAGGTTCTGCAATAATGCTCAAGCGAGGCAAACCTTCCTAGGGAGGGCTGCGAGAAGAGGTGATTGCGCAGAGCTGGGATTTCGGTTGCTTCGAGGGACAACTGAGGTGGGTCATTATTGGTGTATCCGCCGCTAAGATGTTGCATTTAGATGATGTTGGACACACAGAACACTGGAAGCGGCGACCGATCGCCAGTGTCTTGCCGGTATTGCTCGGAAATTCCTTGCTTGATGTGGCGGTTGCGTGCGAGAACTCTGAACTCGTAGCGCATTCGAACCAGATCATTCTTCTGTCGCATAAACCTTTCCTTCTTCTGCACCAACTTGAACTTCTCGAAAGATTGCTTTCTGAGCCGTGGAGAGCCCAGCGCAACGCTGATGTCCGAGAGATGCTTTTTGATGCTGGCCTCCTTCTCGGCAATCTCAGCCATCGCCTTTTCCTCAGCAGGAGTCGAAGCGAATGTCTGTCTGCTTGTGACCTGAAGATCATCGGAGCGGGTTCCGACAACAATGGTGTTGCCAGATCTTTTTCTTCTGAATGACTCGTTGATGTGGTTCATCAGAGCAGCGTGGTCGATCGCCCGCGCCATGTTGTTCACCGCGATGGTCATGTCGCACGATTGGAGATATCTTTTCGCACTTTCGACACGGGATCGGACTTTATCCGTAGTTCCAGGCAGGTCGGCGATAATGATGCCTTGTTCAAGAATTCGAGAGCTGAGGCTGACACGGACCTTCTTGACGAGAGGCCAAGGGCAGCAGACCAGATCGGTCCCAGTGAACTGCGGGTCAGTCATTGCCGTAGTAAATGGCTGAATGGCGTCACTAATCTGCGATGAAGTGTTGGCATTCAGTGTTGCGACATCGTTGTCGTCACCATTCGGCATGAATGCGTCCAGAATCTGATCTGTCCAGCCCATAAGCTTGCTAGTGAGACGAGGATCAGTTGCAGACTCAGCGTCAGACAAAAAGTCCTCTGCACGTTCTCTGTCGTGGAATTCAGGCTGGCCAAGGAATAAGGAGCTGAAGAGCGTCATGCATGTACCTGCACCTAGTCGGCGTTCGTTTGCTACCTCCTCGTCAGTCTCATCTTCGTCCATGGTCATGTGTAGCCAGAAATTCTTGAGTTGCTCTTTGACCATGTCTCGATAGGACTGCTGTGACAGGAACTCAATCGATGCCTGGAAGGGTTGGGTTTGGGTAGCGCTTGCTTGGACGTATTCCACAACGACGTATGTGCAGCTGTTTCCATCGGCAGCCTATCATGATCAGCTAGAGGGAAATACAGATTCGACTGTGGTGACTTACGTGAATGGCTAAGTTCTCTTGACCAAGCATGGAGTTCAACAGCGATGACTTTCCCTGACCTGTGTCTCCGATGAGAGCAATGCGCAAGACATGCGATTCGTGAGGAGGGTGTTCGAGAACTTTGCTCTGTTCCAGTAGGTAGTCGAACTCATCATCCTTATAGTCTGAGTTGCTAATGTAGTACTGAAACTTGGAGATGAGTTGCGAAGAAAGCGTTTCGACCTCCTTAACAGAAGGATGGTACATTGGAAGGTCTGGAAGCGGCTCCGAGTCAGGATCGTGCGCAGGTATGATGTTCTCGCCATCATCGAAATCGTTCTCATCATCATTGGCGCCATTCTCATCGTCATCAGTCTCTTCCACTGATGGGTATTGGCAGAATCCTGAGCTTTGAACATCAGATACGTACACTTCCTCTTGCGAGGTGTTTTAGTGTGAGCTTGCACATCTACCTGTTCTTCAACTATCGGAGCTTGCGTACTAGCAGCCTCAATATGCTGATCAGCCAGGGCTGTGACTGTCTCCTCATACTTTGGCTCGAATGCGGCTGGCAAAGGTGTAGTGGGGTCTGGTTCGAATAATGGACTTGCCTGGCGCGTTGGCTGCGCAGATGCAGACTGCTCATGCATCTTGGAAGCTTCCTGTCTGGCTTTCAGAAGTGCTTTATATTTTATCACCGCCGTCTGCATGTGGAAGGATGGCGTGAGAATCTTCAAGTTCCGGGTGGAGTTTGTTGCCAAGCAATGCTTCGTTCGCGGATGAGAACAAAAGGTTAGTATGAACCGATGTACCGAACGAAGGTGGTGTAGAGGATGGAAAGCAGTCGATGGTATGTGTAGGACGCGTGTAGTAGTACGAATAGGTTCATATGCTGGCCAATGCCTCCTGCTGAACGCCACGGCAAAAGGTGAGAGGGCCACAGCTTCATATCTGCAGGACAACAGTGCGCAGGTGAGGTTGGGGCGAGGCTAAGGTAATAGAAACAAGCTGTCTGCTATGAACTCAATCGAAACTCCAGCCTAGCATTGACACAATTAATGCTATGCCTAGTGGTGCATCGTAGATGCCAGCCGATGGTTAGAAGTGGGGAATGCATTGGTGTTGTTTCCGTAAGGTCGAGGGAGCACTCACGCTTGGTCAACTGTGCCCACGCGCATCGTCACTGCCTCCCCAATCCGCCGAAGACTCCTCACAAACGCGAGCCCCTTAAAACAACAAAAAAATCGAATTTGTACAGCCAAACACCGCGTACGGTGAGGCATCTATCCCAACGCCTTGAAATGCGCAATACGCCCTACCCTCTACATACGACGTGAAACAAAAACAAGCGCTCGCACAACACTCTCTATTTATCCAGCGTCAGCGCCTCGACGCCCTCCATCTGCAACCTCTTCATCATCCCCCTTATAATCCCACAGCTCGCTTCCCTCTTCTCATCCACGCTCTCCATCCACACGCGCATTTTCCCCAGCATATTCGTACCATCGCCGCGCTTGCCACCCTCCTTGATATTCGTGAAGAACAGCCTTCTCTTCCTATCATCTAGTTTCTCCCAAGTGGGTGTATCCTTGCCCTTCTCCACGTTGGGATCGAGGTACTTGACGAAGCTGATGAAGTAGTCGGAGATCTCGTTGTGGCGGCGCACCATGACTTGCCCGACTGTGCCTGCGTGCTTGGTGCCGAAGCCGTTCTCGATGTCGACGCCCCACATGACGTCCCACTGATACTGGTATGTTGGTACATTCGCGGGATTGTTTGTGCCCATGGCGTTTGAAGCAAGGTACGTGGGACAGATGTAACGGATGTCACCCTGGGCCTTGGCTACGGCATCCCAGTATCTTCCGCTGTCAGGCCAGTGTCGGTCGTTCGGGTACGTCTTGGCGAGGAGATCGAGGTCGTCGTCAGTGAGAAGTGGGTAGTGGTCCTTGAGATAGGATTTGAACTCGCCGAGCGTGTCGGTTGTCTTTTTGACTTGATCTGATCCTTCGTTCGAGGTGAAGCCGATGATGGTGGGGACTTTGGCGTATCGGTTGTGAATAATCGCTGCCGGTGCAGGCTCAGTCCACATTCCACCTGCAGGCTCAGTGGTGGGTGCCCACATCCAGCGCGGCGGTGTCTCGCGACCGGGGAAGCTCATGGGGTAGTTCTCGTAGTAGAGATCGCCCGGAGAAGCGTTGCGAATGCAAGCGATGTCAGTGCAGTTGAGCCCGTCAGCGACTTCGTTGTAAAACTTTTCGGCCTGTGTGGGTGTGAAGAAAGTCGGACTCGCGGGGCTTTGGGCGATCGCACCGTGGAAGAGAGGCTTCCTGCCGGTGCCAGGGATGGGAGCATGGTTATCGCCTTCGTTGGCGGTAAGCTGCAGGAGCACGGAGGCACCTCCAGCGCTGGTGCCCATGATAACAACGTGATCCGGGTTGCCGCCAAAGTAGCGAATGTACTTCTGCACCCATTCCAGCGCAGCCCTCTGGTCTCTGAGCGCATTGTTGTAGTCGCCGTCCTCCGCAATTTCCTTGCCAGACAGGAAGCCGTAGATGCCATTCCGGTAGTACATCGTCACCACGATGATACCCTTGTCCAATTTGCCATTCTTGCCTTTCTCCTTCCTGGCCTTCTCCACCATCTCACCGCCATTGCTCCTGCCAGGCAAATGAAAGCCGCCTCCGGGGATGTTGACCAGTACGGGTAGATCGTCACCAGCTTCGGCGTCGAACGGCGTGAATACATTCAGACTCAAGCAATCCTCAGTCTTGTCTGCAAAGATGCCCACGACGTCTTCGCCAGCGATGTCGTCCCTGTTCCTCAGACTCGGGTCGATCTTCTGGATGCGTGGGCACATGCCCAAAGCTCCATTCCATACGAGCGGCTTCTCTTTTCGTCCGATGCCATATGTTCTGTTCACTGGCTGCGGCCCACGAAACCTGTTTTTGCCGCCAGCCGTCGCCGCATACGGGATGTTCCAATACGAGCGCACTTTGTCTGTGACATTCGGTTTGATAGCGAGATAGTCGAGCTCGACAACGTTCGGGTCTTGCGCATTCTTCGGCGGTATCGAAAAGACGGGCGTCGGTTTCGAGGACAGCGGTGGTAGCCAGTCTGAGCTGGGTCGCAGATCCGGCGAGTAGAGGAAGGCGAATGTGAAGGCGAGGATCACGAGGGCGCCGAGACCCAGGAGCACTCGTCTGTCGAAGATGAGGCTCGAGTTGAGCGGGCGCGTCATCATGGCGGGTTTGCGACACGCTATCGCAGATTTCGTCTGTGGAACGAGAAAGGAGGGTGCAGATGAGTGTGGATGTTGCAGCAGAGCTACGATAAGCCAAGTGACGTTACAGTCTACGTTGCGCTCTTCATTATTGGCGCCTTGCTTTTCAGGACCTGTACTCAACACTTGTTCGTCTCTATCTCAAGGATCTTAGACACGAGCCGTGGTCCCGACCAATGCGGTAAAGGGGCGCGGGAATCGGCATTCTCCTCGCTTGGCAATGACGCGTCGCATGATTCGGGGTGAGATGTGGAGAACACATCGTTACAAAATGTGGGGTGGGTGTTTGGGTGTTGATGTTTCGAAATTCGCTGTTCAAGATGGTCGAGAGTCGCGTTGCGAGGGTCGCAAGGCACGTGATAACACACGAGGGCAACCTTGGAAGAATGAGCCAAGCTGCGGACATTTGATCTGGAGGAATCTGACGGCTGATCCCGCAAGCCTCAAAGCTACCACATTAGGCCTGACAGTGGAGAAACACACTTCTGGCAGCACTTCATTACTTGCTCAACTTCTTTGGACGGTGAAGTGGTACTTGTTGAGCTCACTATCTCGTGGACAGCTGCAAGCAACATTGATTTATGCTACAGTATTTGCTGTCGATAACGAGGGCCAGCCTTCCATGTCGTCCAGGCATTAGTGTCTCCAAAATCGCTCAAACGCCTCGAATGCCCATGCAATAAAGATGCTATCTCCAACCTCGTGGGGTATCATATTCTTCCGCCTTCGACAATCTCCCTGCCAACCAACTCAAGCTCTCCGCTCTCAGCGGTGCGTCTTCTCTCGAGGACCCAGCGACCTTCGCCGGCGTCGTCGTGCTCGCGTACATAAGTAACGCTGTCTGCTGCACTGCCCTTACGCGAGTGCCCAGCTCTCCAGTTACTGCCACCAGGCGTCATGGGTGATGATGCTGATATTGGTGATGCGAAACCAACGGATTGACGTCGCGGACCGCTCGAAGAAGTTGCTGCAGGAGATGACAGTGATGTATCGATTGGTGGCGGCGACGCTGGATGTTGGCTCATCGTGAACGGCGACGGTAGCGGCATGCCAAACGGCGACATCGGCAAAGCGATGTTTGCGGGCGACTTTATAGCTGAAGTAAGAAGGGACGGAGGTTGCATGTACAAGCTTTGCATCTGCAGGATCTGGGGCCGCGCCGGTGGTGAGAAGGCTGGAAGGCTTTGGAGATGGCTCGTGGGGCTCGAGAGAGAGTTGTGGTCGCTCGCTGTGAGCGTGGGACTCTCAGGGCGCTCTTCTCCATCGCTGTTTCCCTCTTCGTCATCCTCGTAGCCCACGTTGACAGCATCCATCAGCTCATCATCATCTTCCTCATCTGCGAGACCACCGGCTGGGTCCGCCGACTCGTCGCTCTCAATCTCGGTCTCGCACTGCTCTTGCATACGGTTACCAGCCGCACTACTGGCTCTAGGAACAAATTGCATGCCGAAAGGTGAAGAGTTTCGGGGACTGTTCGCAGCACTGCTGGGTAGACTCGATGCACTCCCACCAAAAGCTCCCTTCCGAAGCTTCATGAGCGCATCGAGGCTCATGTTCTCTTCTTCAGCGGGCCATTCGTAGGGACTCATACGCGCCAGCTGAGCAAGCCCAGGACTTGTGACCGGTAATGAGCCATCGCGAAAGTGAGTGAGACTGATGAAAGAATTGCGCGTGCTGTACTCGCTCCGTTCCGTGATAGGTGTCAAGTTTGGTTCCCTTACGGCATTGCGCCCACTGACAGCACGGTTCAGCCCAGAGGCAAACACGCCACCCCACTCGCTTTGAGCATCGCCGGCTGCCGCGTAGAAGCCGAATTCGCTCCCATAGAATCCTTCGTCGTCGTATGCCAGCGCCTCTGCGTTCGCAGCTGCTATCATGGGGTCGTTCTCAAGGGCTGAGTCATAGTCACTGTAATCGTAGTCGTCCTGGAAGCTCATATCTGTACCGTAAACATCATCATCTGGTGGAAATCCGATAGTATCGAGGCTAAAACGGCCATCATCAGGCACTAAACTCGGACGCGAGTGACTTATTGAAGACCCTTCGTCAACTTCAGAGCTGGAATTACCAACGTCGACACTTGCCTTGCGTGCAAAGCGACCATCTGCTTCGGCACGATTTGCCGCATCGACCAGCGCAGTGTGATACGAACTCATATCATGGAAGTTGAACATCGTCCGTCCGGCCGGAGCATGTGCGATAGACGTCTTGTGCGCCAATGAAGGCTCCGACTTTTCCAGGTGCCTAGATAAGGTATCGTCGTCCGCTTCATACCCTGTTTCAGAGGGCAGTGCCTGCAGCGGTTGAGATGAGGGTGTCTCCTCAATTGGCACTGACTTGATCTTTCTCTCATACAACGGGCCTTTAGGGTCATCAAAGGTCTCCTCGTCGAACGCAGGTGCGTCACCCAGATCTTGTTCACCGATCAGACCGTCGTCAAAATACATGTCATCGTCGAGGTTGCCATCGCCAGGACTAGGATCATTGCTCGACTCGGCCTCATGGCCACTCCACCTCGCTGGTGCATGAGTAGAAGGGAATTGGAAGTTCTGCTGGAATCTGGGTGCAGGGGATGCCTGTTCATCATCATCGTCATCTTCTTCCGGGTTTAGGTATCCAGAATTTGCAGTCGACTGCATTTGCTGTGGCCCCCCTGACATCGCATATCCTATGGGATTGCCGCTCATATCGTAAGGAGTGTGCGACTGACTTGGCTGCATGAAGCCCATCTGACTCGTAGAACCTGTGTTGATGGACAACGTCGAGAAATCGAAAGTGCTGATGCCATCATTGATGCTCTGGTTCCCCAGCCCACCGAAATCATCCTCCTCGCCCAGCATTGGTATCTCTTCTTCGAATCCACCGTCCATGTCGAAGTCATCGTCCATGCCGTACTCGTCGTAGTCGTCTTCGATAGTGTTCGTGGACAGATGTGCCTGCTTAGATGCTTTCTCTGCTGCTTTCTTCCGGTGTCTCTCTTCCATGACATGCTCCTGCGTCGAGTCGCTACCGCCGTTGATCTGAAAGCTGAATCTCGAAGCTCGGCTGCTTAAATGTGCTGGTAACCCTGCCGGCTGCCATGACGGATCCGTGACCGAAGTGGCCCGAGATCGTGACGGTGATGGGCTTTTTGTCGACTTCTTCGCTTTTGGTGTTTCGTCTGTTGGTGCATATGTTGGGCTAGGTACCTCCTCTACTGGAGAAAGGACCGCGGCGGCAAGATCGACCGCTTGGTATGGTGGTGGCGGAGCGGGCGCGACGGATTGCGCAGGGGGTTCTGAAGGCGTCTCTTTCAATGCTGGCTTCGTATCCTGCTGGGTTGCGGCTCTGGGCGCAGGTGGCGGTTCTGGCGGCGATGGCTCAGACAGCAGCAACATGGAGTTTCGCGCCACGAAGTCACTATTGGCCAGCTGCTCAGCTCTGACCGCTGCCTGTGACTGCTCATAACTTGTGTCGTCGTCGAAGTGCTCCCGGAAGACTGGAGTATGCTCCTTCTCGATCTTGGGCGGGCTGACTCTCCCCACCTCCCCAGGGGTACTTGACAGCACTGGACTACTGCCGTATGTGTTGCTGTACGACTGGTTCCGGTTCAGTCTCGGCGCATTGAAGTCGTGGACAATGTTGCCGCGAATGCTAGGGTCGTAATTGTCTCGAATTGGTGGGACGAACGAAGTCGAGCGTTGCGTGACCAGTGACTCGTCGTGAAGAGGATCGAGTGTTTGGCCTGATCTTCGCCGCATAAGTAACGACATGGGGTTCCTGAGTCGTGACTTGGCCTTCGCAGGTGCAGCTGTGGGTGTCGAGGCTACCTTGGAACTGCCAGACAGCTTCTCCGTCAGACCGCTCATGAGCGAGGTCTGCGACTTGGAGTTGCTTGCATAGCCAGGAGACGTGAGGAAAGGCGTCAGATGTGCGGAAGATTGAGAGGGAGTCTCTGCGGTGTAGACGGAATCTTGTTTATGTGAGATGCCCAGTCCCTGCGGGCGGAGGCCTGAGGGTGTGATGTCTGTCTTAGAGCGCGAGAACACAGGCTTCTTCTCATGACTGGGGGACGACGGTTCGTGTGTACGCTGCGGCGGGGACAGCATGCCGCGATCCTGCGCTGACTGGCTGTTGGATCCTCCTATGCTGAGCGGGCGCTGACCTGCAGGGCGCTGGAAATTCTGTGTCGTGCTGGCCTGATCGAGCTTCGAGGCGACGCGCGTTATGGGTGGGAGCTGCGGTGGATACGGCGATACGGGCGAGCCAGAGGTGAAGCTTGCGCTATCTGGCATGCGCGGCGATGCAAAGTATTCGGTATTTTGCGACGGTGACGGCAGCGGGAGGGCGGCTGGGCTGGCGACGGGCTCTGGGGAGGCCAGGCTCGATGCATTACGCTTCGCATGGCCTGGCCTGAGGTACGAAAACATGTTCGAGGGCGCCATTGCTGGGATGTTCTGGGGGCGTATGCGCCGCTATTGCGTCTGCTTCCACGCGGCTACAGACACGGACGGCGACCAAGGATGCGGTTATGACACGGCGTAGACGCCTCTTAGCGAGGCCATGGGCCGATAGACACCATCGTAGGATTTATCGAGGGTGGAGCAGGTGCAGAGAAGAAATTCGTCCCGCAACTGGAAACGGTGCAATCTGCACACCTCAGGCGTCGCACGATCCTGGGAAACACCTCCAGGGACCTGATGTGGGGCAACGCGACACGCCAATCTTGCGAATTGCTGCTGCTGGGCCTTTTGTCGCAGTCGTGCTGTGTGAGAGTGCGTCGAGTAAGCGTGGCGCGGGAAGTTGCGGAGTGCTTGCGTTCGACATGCACCTGCCGCGACTGCCAATGATGCGATTCTCAACGCCCAAGGTTCCGTTCCAAGGCTTCATGCATCCCCGTATATGCAGGGATCAGTGGCGCTGCTGATCAAACTCGACCGCACCTGGCACGACGCGTATTTCGCTTTCTGTTTTGGCTTTCTGCACAAAGACCACGACGCGCCCGCGCTGTAGTCGTAGTCTCTCTAGCAGTGGGGCAGCGTTGCGGCCATAAAATGTTGCTGATCAACTTCAATGACGCCGAGCGCCCGGGCTAGCGTGAACGTTGTGCGAGCTGACTAACAACTGGTGTGGGTGAGCATTGAGTCATGACAATCTTCGCGCTGCATCCTGCATGTTACAACTAACACCGATGTCGTATTCTCCTTACTATGGTAGCTGTCTATCAGCAGTTATTTACAATCTGGCTATATCTCATGTGGCACAGACACTCAGTTGAGACGTCTCCTGAGTAGCGCCATGCTCGGTCGTCCTGTCTTGCCCCTTGACCGCTTCACTTTTGACTTCGCTGCAGTCTGGACAGCCCATGTTGGCTCTGGGTCTGGCGCATTGAGCTGCGTGTTGTAGGTCGCGTTCGCTGCCAGAACCTCCAACTGGATGGTCGCATTGCCTTCACGGTACGTGCTTGTGGGTGTGCCAACTGTCTTGTATCCAGCATGGACCTTGGACTTGCCACTAGCAATGTCGACGTGCTTCAACGCGCGCTCAAAGATCTCAAGCGATGCCAAAGGCTGGTAGAAGGGTACTTCATGGCCTGACTCGTAGACACGGACGAACGAGAAAAGACTAGATTGCTTCACCTGACCGTGGACGATGTTGTCAGAGGTCGAGATGTTGACGAAGCCTGCCGTGTCGTATCCAGGTGCAGCGATCTCTTCCGCGACGGCCTGTCCACCGAGCCAGTTGCAGTTGTAGTCTGCGTCTCCATAGTAAAGCATAACTTGAACACCGGCAGAAAGCAACTTGCGGCACGCCTCGATTGTACCAGACTCGCGATCGTCGTCGCCAGTGTTGCCAAAGGCTCCACCTACCGTATTGGAGCTTATGGAGAAGTTCTGGTAGGCTCCAATGGCCTTTTGCACCGCAGGGGTATTCAGATAGTCATTAAAGTAGTCGTATGGAAAGGGGTCTGGTGTGAGTTCGCGCATGTCATACTCATCCCGTCCACTGTAGATATCGTACAGGTTCTCGACCTCGTCGGCGCAGAAAGTGTCTGCCCGGGAACAGACAGCATTCTCACCAGTGGCATAGCATTGCTTGGTCCTATCGACGCAATTGCCAGGCCCGTACACGTTGTTGTACCATTGAGCCTTGACGGAGGCGTTGTATGGGTCGTAGTCGTAGGTGTTACCCGGAGACACAGAGTAATTGTAATACGCCTGGTACTGGATGAGCGGGTCGAACCAGCCGTTGCCAATGAGGACGTTCTCGAGCTTGATGTTGTGAGCTCCAGTGATGTTCTTCGCGTTCTGCTCAAGAAAGTACTCTGCAAAAAGTCAGATCCACTCGTGAATAATTTTGAGGGTAACATACCATTGAATATGGGTCCATAATGACCGCCATAGCTTTCGGTAGCGAAATTGAATCCCTTGCGGGAGTACTGAGGGAAAGCGCCCATGAAACCCTGCAACGTCTTCCACATATTCGGTGCCGCGCCCTGAGTGGTATTGGCAGTCAAAGTCAGGTCAGGCTTCGAGTAAGTACCGCACGTGCCGTAAGACTCAGCGTAATCCGGGCAAGTCGCATTCGGAAGCTGAATGATGAGGCCGTTGTCATCTGTGTATCCTGGAATCGGGACCGAGTACGAGAAGCCTACTTGCGTAGGTTCGTCGATGAAGAGCATGTTGCTAGCGTTAGACCACGAGTAGGGGTTGTTGAACGGCTTCAGATCTGGGCCAACACCGCAAGGTCCCAGCTCCTGGAAGAGTCCGATCATTGAGGAGCTTCCGGGTCCACCATTGATCTAAGAAGCAATGTCAGGACAATGGGTTCTCGTGACAGTAGATAGGTACTTACCCAAACGGTCAGTGGAGCTTCGCCTGGATGTTGGTTACGCGACTCAAAGAACCACCAAAAGACATGCTGATCTTTACCGACATCCGCGTAACCAGAGTAGCTTTTCACATTTGGGTCGAGCTCACAAATCCCCTCAGGAACTTGCTTGTAGCGCACATTGATACCTGCGTACCCTTCCTTGGTCGTAAGATCGGTAGGTGCTGGTACGAATTGCCCAACAGCAAAGCTAGCGGCCAATAATGGCAGCGCAGCGTACAACCTCGGCATGCTGAGCTCCGTCGTGCACTGATGCTTGACGTGTTGAATTGATATGTCCCTGAGGAATATTTGAAGCTGATTGCTAACTAGAAGGTGTGAAAAAGCCTGCCCCACACCAGGCAGAATATCTGCTTATTTGTAGCCATGACATCTTGTAGGCCCCGTCCATGAGGAGGCCGTGCTGCGATAACCAGAGCATTTCACCTTCCTTTAGTGGTTAAGCAGATGGTATGTACGGGACACCGAACGTCATGGTATTAATACCGAAAGCTTGCCAGAAGTACCGAGTACGGACATTAGAGCTCATCGACAGCCGGATATCGATCGTGTTATTATCTTCTTTCATCCTATGGGTTCTGTACGTTGTTGAATATCTTCCAGCATGTTCATAAAACCGACGAGCTGTGGTGTCATGTGACTGACTGCTTTTTGGCGATGGGTGCCAAGCTAGCTTCAAGCTAGCTTGAAGCTACCCCGCGCTACTGGAAGCTTCGCATGAGCTTGGTGAGCTTGCATGGATTGACATCATCCACACCACACGTTCGGAGGTGCCGAGGCCGATTTTGAAGGTGGCTGGGGTGTGATAAGGAGCGGGTGCTCGAATTGGCTCGCGACATTCGTCTCAATGATTACGTTCGAGGCGAGTAATGACACTGCAAACCTCAATCTCAACAAATGCAGCTACCGATCAGGTACAGCTTGATTCCAGTGGGAAGAAAAGTTGACCACTACAGATAAATTTCGAGAGCTTTCGGAGCTTCTAAGGGCAAATGATGTTGAACACGGTTGAGGCATCTATATCATCTTGGAAGGTGTCCCTTCCCGTAGTCGACTAGTCATGCGACTAAGCACAATGAAATGACTCAGGGTATTATTGTTTCTTCTAGTTGCGCGACTGTATCTCTTTACTCATTCGCCAGATCCATCTCTTCGTTTGCAATCGTAAATCATTCAAATGCTCGTCCTCCATGTTTCAGGTGGCACAAAATGTGCTCTTCTTTCTCTTCTCACAAGACCGTACCAAACCCGAAGGTGGTCTTGATGCTGCGGACGTAGTACTGATCCCAGTTGGTCTTGGTAGGCTCTTCCTGACCCACTGGGACGCCCTTCCACTCAACTCGCATTACTGTGACCGCATCGACATCGTTTTGGTCAAACCAGATCGACAGAGTCGAGAAGTGGCCGGCAGGCCATTGTGCGAGTCGCCACTTCTGGACAATATGTTTGGGCTCCTCCAGCTCAGTGTACTCTCCGCTCACATTACCTCCGAAAAGTTCGAAGGTGCCTCCGGGTTTGGCACCTGTGAAAGTCTTGGGTGGGGCACGAGTGAACGCAGCGATGCGCTGAGGGTCTGTGAAGGTCTGGAACAACTCAGCGGCGGTGGTGCGGAACTCAGTGCTGTCGTTGATTGTGGTGACATTGACGACTGAACCGGTACTTGTCTTCTGTGAACCGCCCTCGGTCTTCGAGCCAGTCGACTTGTTCACGCTTGAGCTTGAGTAGACCTTCGGGGTGGAGAAGCCGCTCGATGGATTGGATCCAGGTGCGTGCTGAATGTCTTTGCCATGCTCAGCCATGACCGCAGGGCCAAGCTTCGTAAGGCTCTTGCGAAGCTGTGGAAGGATCTTCGATCGCACTAGATCCTTGACTGACTGCTTGCTTGCATCCTCAGAGTAGACATCTACATCAAACTTCGCACAAATCAGAATGCATATTTGGGGATAGGTAAATAATCAGGGGATGTGAGCGAAGGGAACGTACGACATACTCGTCTTCCTCCGTGTCATGTGCAACCTCAGGAATGGTGATAGTACCGCTAGCCTCCTCGCCCTCTTTGTTTTTGCCTGCCGACTGAGTCATTCGGCTGAACATACGCAACGAGAACGAGCTGGCTTACCAGAGTACTCCAACTTCAGCTTGACATCGAACAGAGTGATGACCTTGCCCTTACGTTGGCTAACGTCGACGTCTCCATCCATGCTGGACACTTTATCGATCTTTGCGGTAACGCCATCCTGCTCGGCCGAGATTTGCGGAAGCTCGGTATCAAGCCACTGTCGCGTCCAACCCGACACATCCTTGTTGACCCAGTGCCAGTTGTTCGGGTTGTGGAGAACCATTGCGCGACAGGTGAGGTGGAATCAGAGTTGTTCTGCAGGTTGATCGGTCAGTAATGCGCTTTGCAAGCAAATGATCGCTGAAGAAGAAAGAATATCGAATATCAGAAGTGGTCTGGTGGACCGGGAAGCTGATCCGCATGCAAAGAGTACAAGTCTTCTCAGACTGGTGCCAGCTGGTGTCTCATCCTGTGATTCGGGGCGGGGAGCGCAAGATTACTTACCAAAGCTATACTGCGACGATCAGAGAATTACACAAAAGACGCTGAGCAATTAATAAAGGGTAGAGGAAGAAGGCTCTGAAAGTGTGGAAGTTGAAATACAAAGGAGCTTGGGGCAGAAACTTCCAGAAGTTGGAGAGCTGGCCCACATGCCAAGGCTCTCGGTCCGACGAATGCCGATCTTGCAGGAAGTCAGTGCTGTCGTAGCCTCGTAGATAACTCAACTTTTTGCCTGTAGGCTGTACCTTGTGCTCTGTGTGTGACGCAGCATTTGATGTGCGTCGTCAAAAATGAATCTGTCCGCGCACGCGCCGTTGAAAGAATATCTGCGGTCGCTCCAACTGAAGGGTGCGATGCCGCAAGACATCTGAGGACTGGACAGAATTATGTCGTGGTTGAATGCGACTTAAGGAAAGACGTAGATGAGCGGAGCTGCTAGGCAGTTGCATGGCAGGGTGATTGAGCACTTTCTGCTGCAGCGTTGATGAGAGGAAGCTGCGAACAGGCAAGAGCTGTAGCAGCAAGACAGCGACGGAGCGCAGAGTAGTTGCACTACTAAGCGCAGTCAACGTATCGAATTCTTAGACACGTATAGTTGTTAGAATGGATATCGTGTTGCAAAGTATAACCGATATGCAAAACGTGACTGGTCATACATTGGTGACATTCCAGGCTACCACATTACTTGTTAAACAACTTTTCACAGGAAAATAGTTATCGGTACACATTTTCATTAGAGGCAACTAAGACCAGTAACCTGACACGGGTGAAACCAGGCCAGCGTATAACACTACAGGTTACCATGCCTCCTCCACCAGCAGATAAACACGTATTCTCCTCTCTAAGCCTCTGTACCACCGTTAGTACCGACCAAGCTCATCATCGTTGAGTGCATCAACTTACTGAAGGGAATCGGGGACTTCGCACCAGTATCCAAGGTGCTAGGCTCCACAGTGATCTCAGGCCAGTCAACAAGGTAGACACCAGTGGCAGTAGAATGAGCAGGACCATCGCGAGGCATCTCTTCAACGCGGGACCACTGCGGCATGGATCTGTTGAGGTATTTATCATAAGGGCTGGTATCCAAACCACAGAGAGCGACGATGCGATTACCCTGCCTGTTTTTAGCAATTTTCACTATAATGATATGGATGTTACGTGGCTTACAGGCATATCGCGCGCTTCGGTGAAACAGTCAGTGTTCGCGCACAGTTTGATATCGAATGCACAGAGAGCAGCGCAGGGAAGACAGTTGTTGGGCCATGTCCGCCTAGCTGAGACGGCGGTAAGCAGCATAGCTGTGATAGCAGCGAATGAGAAGCGCATTTTAGTCGAGGTAGCGACGATTTCTGTACAGTGGTATGTGGGAGATATCCTGGGGTGGAAGGAAGAACGGGAAAGGATTGTGAAAGAAGATATATGATATGCTAGCGGATTCCTGGATGAGTTCAAGGTCAGAACTGTGGCTGAGGCTGGTGGATTATAGGAGCACTTTTGATCCAAATTTCTATCTCCAACGAACCTTCAACGCGCGATCTGAGGAACGACAATAGTCGGTAACTGTTTACATTCAGGTGACCGCCAAACTACAGAAGCGTTCATGGAAGAAATTGCAGCCGCTTCATAATGGCCGAACCTATCGTGGCATTTATCTTATGTTGCTCTCTCTGAATTCCCGTGACCCTTTAGAACGTTGACAGTGCAAGGGTCCCACCGCCCAAAATGAAAGGGGATCCACCAACCACTAAGCAGCACTCTAGTAAGCTCGCACCTAACGGAACTCCTGTTTGCCTGTACACTTGAGCACCATGCGATCTGCCTTCTTCCTCGTCTTGGGCAAGGGCCTGTCGGCCAAGATGCAGCGCAAGAGGGTGTTCTGCACACGCCTCTTGATGGGATCTTTGCCCCTGTACGTGTTGACCGGACGTTTTTTGACCTCAGGCCTTTTTGCTGACGGTGAGGGAGAAGACCGAGCGCCATTGTCGAAAAGCGGCCCATTGATATCAGGCTCATGTGGCGTGAACGAGTTGACGAAGCGAATGGGCTCGCGCCGGTTCGCTGGCTGTACAGGGCGTGGAGCGTGCAGGTTGAGGTTGAATGGTAGATGGTGGGCAGAGCCGTACTGTATCGGACGGGTGTTGACAGGTTCTCGTGGTGGTCGTGGCTGAGGAGGATCAGGGCCGAAGAGATCGGCGAAGTCATCCACTTCTATGTCGTCTGTCTTCTCAGTGGTGACAGTTCCAGTATTCACAGCTCTAGCTTGAGTTTGGTAGCTGTTAGGTAGCGAAAGTGACTGCACCGGTTCGCCATGACTGTCGAGCGGACCGCCATGCATGGTGCGTTCCTGTAGACGACGGTCTTGGTGAGGACGTAGTAGTGAACTGTTAGTGTCGTCGAGAGTACTCGAATCGCGTTCTCTGCCACCGTCTTCGTACGTCCCTTGATCTGCGAGACGAGTAGGGTGGCTCAAGGATATCGTCTGACTCTGACTGTGGCGAATCTTGAGCTCGCGGCGACGACTTCGGCGGTCACGCTTGCGCTGCGTCTCTCTGGCGCGATTCTCTTCCCATCTGGTCGAAGCATGGGAGGCTTGTGGACAACCCGTTGGGCTGTTGTCTCCCGCGTAGAGCTTCATTGGTGGATCCAGACACGGAGCATGTTGAGCTGAACGTCGAGCTTCTTGGCCGTAATGTGGCGCCATGTCGAGGGGGTTGTACTGTGCGAATCCTCTGTGGTAAATGTAGCGACTGTGTGTACCCGACGTACTGTTGTGATTTCTGAGTGTACAGTCCACGCGGTCGCTACAAGCGTCGTTGTGGGGCATGAGTTGTTTATATACAAACAAGACCACAAGGCCGGAGGTCGGTGCGCAGCAAGATGAGCAGCTGGCTACTTCTCACAGTGAAAGTAGCTCGGCGTGAAGGCGCGATTGGGCTGAAGGATGTCATGACACCACTGCTCATTTCACCGTTTGCTAATGCTCCCACTTGGGATGGAAGGTGTATGTGAAGGCTACCTCAGCGGCGGGAAGAGCCTGGCATTGAAGAAACTAGCAAATGTGTTGAGTTTCACAGCGTCTTCTACTTATGCTGCCGGCCGCTGCCTTGACGACTATCTATATCATGTCGAACGATCGTGGAGAAACAGCCAAACAACAGTGGGTTGTGTAACGTACAGCTGTGGTGTGGATCTGAACTGTCCTGCATATGAATTGTATGGCTCCTGACCTCGTTAGCATATGCAGCAGGCCGGATTGATGCCTACCTTGATGCGCGGCCTCTACAAGTCGGTGTGAGCCAGCAAGCAAGCAAGAAGTCGCCATGCATGCAGCCGCCTATCGAGGCAGCAACCTCGGTTGAGTTCAATACGATTGTGTCATCCTAGACGATATAAGAAAGAAGGGTAGAGGCTCGAATCATGAAGAAAGAAGAGAGGGGGATAGAGGTGAAGATATCTTAATGGACTTGACTTCTTCCGCAGCACATCGACCTATTCGCAACAACAAGTGGTGACGGCAGCCTGCCAGCTCCTCACCAACACCTGTGATTACGTCTCCGTCATGGTCCACCTCTTGCTACGGAAATTCCTGCTATGTGGCGCGTAAAGGGAAATTAAGAAACCTTATCCAAGTCTGCAATCGACTGGCGACAAACTGATACCTAAGAGCATGATGCAAACACACATATACGCCGACATGCGCCTCGAACGTCCGCCCATGTGTGATGATATTCCAACCCGTGGGGAAACGATAACAGGAAAGACCTAGGCCTCTAGCATGGTTGACATGCCTAAATGTCATCCATGTTGCCAGCCGCTTCGTCATCGCCAGACTCGTAGCTGCCGACTGAGCTCATATCGTCATCGTCATCATCGTCCTTATCCGAATCTTCCGAGATGTCTTTCGAGGCGTACTTCTGGACGTATTCTGCGAGGCGTTATTAGTACCGAGGTGCTCATGGACCTGTACCATACATACCCTTGACTTTCGCATCGTAGCTCTTCGGTTCCCGCATTAGGAGCGCGGCTGCTTCGCCGTTCAGAGGATCAGTTGGATTTGGATAGCGGAGAAGCTGTGGGATGAACACCTCGAAGATGTTTATCATGTCGTACATGGGCGACCATGTTTGGTTGATGACATCGAGACAGACCGACCCCGACCTGCGATCAGGTCAGCAACTGCCTAAAGGCCCTTTCGTGTCGACCAAATGTATTGAAGAGTAGTGTAGTGCTCACAGTTCATCGATATTCGGGTGGAAAATGCGGTTCACGAAGCCAATGCTAGGGCTCTTGTAGGGATACTGGTCGGGTAGCTCGACGTGAATCTTCCAAAGACCGCCTTGGAATGGTGCTGCCTGATCAGTAGATGACCAAGTATGCAGAACTAGCTGACTTACTGTCCTCGGGGCCCTTGAACCTGACATAGAACTCCTGCCTGCGTTGTGTCAGCATTATCATTACCGGGAGGGGGTCGAAGGGTTGACGGACACTGTTATAATGTCAGTAGGACTTATCTGAGCGCAGGGGTTGAGGCTTACTGTTATCGTTCACGAGTGTGACCTCGTAGTCGCTCATGAGCCTACCATGCGTCAGTTGCTGGATCCAAATGTCGTTGCGCCGAAGTGCAAGGCACATACATCCTGTATCGTTATTAGCCGTATCCCTTTTTTTAATCTTGCTTGAGCCTTACTTCATGACCTATACCAAAGCGCAAAGCCCTCGTTAGCTTTCGCTCTTATTCTTACGCGCCGCTCCTAGGCGTCGACCTACATCTGTCTCGATACGTCTCTTGGGAGAACTCATAGTGACGCCGTCCGGTCTCAAACTCTTGCCGAGCTTCTTCTTGTAGTCTGAGTGTTGTGGTTCAAATGTGGAACTTCGTCACGTTCGAAGCGTGGATTCGTGGGTCTTATGAGCTATGAGGTGCTCGCGGGGCTATCGATAGCGAACGCCGTGAGGGGTCGAGAGGTGCTACGTCGGTGCTTCGTTGGCAAGGTGACGTCGTGGAGGGGGCTGGGATCTCGTGGGTTAGAGACACGGTGTTATCGAACAGGAGTAAAAGAGTCAAAGGTATGCGGTCAAGGAGAGTCGTTGGGTTGAGCTGCAGTCACGAGCACCCGATCGGCAAGTCGCGCTTGTACACGTCCGCTGAGCCCGGCAGGACCTCGCCGAGTTGTTACGCCGCGGCCATGTCACGCGTTGCAGTCAACGTCAATGCGGACAAGCGATTACAGAATGTGATGTGCTCTTAGATACCAACTTTGGCCTTTTAGGGATCAAAGTTTGCGAAAAAGAGCCCTCTTCTTGCATCGGTGCAGATGATGAGTATAAATGCAAGCACTACGCCTCGGCATGCTCATGTTCAAACTTGCGTTCACATCTCTCATAAATGCAAAGTGCTCTGCATAACAGTTACCTACCAATATAACCATCTTGCAAGACCACCGACACTGCCTATCTGAGAAGCATATTGCAATAAGTGCATGCTGTAAGGCGCAGAGCTCTGTCTTACCTGGGGATCCAATCGCAGCACCGCAACGCCGCGGCTCCCCCGAGGCCTCGGTGCTGACCAGGGCCTCGGATCGGCGGACAAGGCTCGTCACGGACGCACCCCAGACCCCGAGCTGTAGGTAGTGCAGAGAGCCGCCGTCGAGGCCGTCGCGCTCGATGAGCACTTGGCAATGACTGCCAGTGCCGACGCGGAATTACACGACTCGAGCCAAGTAGACGAGACTCTTAGCCCAACAAAGAGGGAGACCCTTGCTGGACCGAGGGTCAGAAACGTCCGAGCTTCAATCGTGAGAGAGACTGCTGCGAAGAAATGTGTACACCACAACACGGCCATATATAAGACTTCCGGTGACCCCTAGTTGATGTTCGCCGAAGACTCATCCGCAGCGGCTTGATTCAGCACGACAGAATTTCTGGACATCGACCCATCAACCCTTCACAGTTTCGAACAACTTCAATATATCGCGTACCACAATGAACACCTCCCGGATAGCTTCGCAAATATGTCGACCCAAGGTATCGACATCGTCAATGTTCGCTTCACAAAGGCTGAGGCCTGTTGTCGATGCTCGCTGGAGTTCACATTCACCCTTGGGTGCAACACCTACCACTCGCAAGCCGGTCACCATCAAGACCATTCAAAGCCTCTATCGTAAGAAGGAACCAATCACAGTCCTTACCGCTCATGATTTCCCAAGTGCTCACGTTGCCGACCATGCTGGGATGGAAATGGTTCTTGTCGGAGATAGTCTTGCTATGGTCGCCATGGGTATGGACGATACGAATGAGGTGCTGCTTGACGAGATGATCCTGCACTGCAAGTCGGTGTCACGAGCTACGAAGGGTGCCTTCACGGTATGAGCGCCTCTTCTTCGAATCTTGTTAGTATACTGACATGCAATAGGTGGGCGACATGCCAATGGGCTGCTACGAAATCTCGCCTGAACAAGCTCTCGCTTCTGCCATTCGCGTGATCAAGGAAGGTCGCGTCAAGGCTGTCAAGTTAGAAGGCGGAAAGGACATGGCACCTACTATCGCTAAGATCACAGGCGCTGGCATCCCGGTCCTCGCTCACATTGGCCTCACACCCCAAAGGCAGAACGCCCTCGGTGGCTTCCGAGTACAAGGGAAGACGAAATCCTCGGCAGTCAAATTCCTTGAAGATGCGCTCGCAGTACAGGAGGCTGGTGCCTTCGCCACTGTTGTTGAAGCAGTGCCAGCTGAGGTTGCTGAGTTGGTGACAAAGAAGCTCAGCATCCCGACTATCGGCATTGGTGCTGGTAATGGGTGCTCAGGCCAAGTGCTCGTCCAGGTGGACATGCTCGGCAATTTCCCGCCGGGACGGCCACTCGCCAAGTTTGTCAAAAAGTTTGGAAATGTGTGGGAGGAGTCTCTCAAGGCTATCGAGCATTACAAGGAGGAGGTGAAGAGTCGTGCTTATCCTGCGCCTGAACATACGTATCCCATGCCCAAAGAGGCATTCGAGGAGTTCGAGAAGGCTGTGAATAGGGAAGAGTAGGATTGGTTCTTTCTGTTGGTGGTCGATTTGCTGCATTATCACATACCCCTGTCGCGTCAGTAGCGTTTGCTTTGGATTGGGTTGCTTGGTGTTGGAGGAGGTTGGATCGTTGGGCTGCCGCATTTGCGTAGGCAAACATGTTGTGCTGATCATATCGAACTGAAAAAGTCACCCAAACGCCGGTGACATTGCATAGCCTACAACAAGCTCCTCGTTCTGCTTGAAACACTTACAAAGTCTGTCAGCGCATAGTTCTATCGTCTTAGTGTAGGTGCAGGTAGCTCACCGTCCAGAGATTCCCAACGCCTTCATCAAGCGCTGGTGCGAAGACACTGCCAACGTAGCAGAACACGCTCTCGTGCTCTTTGACGCCAAGTCTTTTGCGGAGGAATCGCACAATTGTTTCGAAGCGTTGGTTCGTAGACAATTTGAAGACCCTCTGGTTCAGATGTGGTGCTGAGCCAATAGGCTGGAGACGCACTGTGACTGCAATAAAGTCAACACGCTGCGGTCTTACCTAGAGAGTCCGGGTGGGAACGGTGCTTACTCTTTTCTACACCCAAATTACCTGCTGTCTCGAGAGCTTTCGATGCATCACGTGGCAAGTTTGTCAGAACGACAGACGCCGCCATGGTGAGTGGCGCTTCTGTCCTGTCGTCTTCTTCGATTGCCCTTTCTGCGGGTGACTGAGACATGGGAGGCAAAAGCCGAGCGTTGACAGGGTGTAAGCCGGAGAATTCTGTAGAGCGAGAGCGACGATCGTCCTGATAAGGGTGGCAGTGTTGCACTTGTGCGGAGATCACGCAGGTAGAAGGGCGATTCTTGCAAGCTGGTGTAGGAGTTGTGGAGCAGGAAGCTACGTCGGTGTAAACGCTATGCCGACCAATCATCCCCACTTGAGCCATCACCATATCGCGCTTCAAACGGCAACCATTTGTCAACGATATCCTTTATCGCATTCGATACAAATCTAGATATCTAATACGATAGTGATACATGGTAGGGTGTGCAATCGCACGTACGTGCTTGCTACCCACGTTGATCTCGTTTGCCTCTCCTTCTAGCAACTCACCAAACCACCAACTCACAACGTCTGCTTTTCGAGTATGCCAGCCGGTGAACAGTTGATACTGATTGGCACAGCGGTTCTACAAGGTAACCCTATGCATGCAATGGTATAGACAAGGACTGATGCATAGCCAGACTCCAGAAATCAAAAATGCAGCCAAACGAAGTAGACAAATCAAACCACCCGGGTGGGGGTGCATATACGCCTCGGAAATGCTGCAAGTCGCAAAAAGCTATGGACCGAATAATGGCAGAGTGCACAGGTCCTTGTGTGAGGGCCACAGCGAAGTGAACGGAGCTGAAGAGAAGCCATATCGTGGGTATTAATCGTGCGTCAGCGCCGTGGGAAATGCATGGATTCGTGTGCTATGCGTGAAGCTCATTGGCGATCGAGTTGCGCGAGAAGCATGTCGAGCTCGACCCAGTTCTCATTTGTAGTAGCAAACTTTCGGTGTTTGCGAGTGATACAATGCTGCGTTACTGTTAGCGCTATTGCTGCGTTGTACGACAGGGCTTGCATACATCATCAAAGTCGTTAAATTTCTCCCTGCAGTTTTCACAGTAGCCTGGCTTCGTCTCCTTTTCAGCAGTCTTGCGTCTGCGAAGGGCCGCGATCTTGCGAGCTTGTCTTTCTTGCTCGGCAATCTCCTGGGCTTGATTGAGGCTTTCCTGAGCCTTACGCTTAGCAGCGCGCATTGGCTGAGTGTGATCTTGGTTGGGAGGACCGCGGACGTCATTCATGACTGATGAGTACCCGCTGTTGGCCGATGTGACGCTGTTCTTTTCTAGGACCTTCCTCTGCAGCTGGTTGACCTCCTTGCTGTTCCCGGCACGAGGCGCCGCAGCAGTCGACGAGATCATCTGCGACTGGATGGCGGAAGTCATGTTGGACTGGTGCAGACCAGATGCTACGGGTTCTCCGCCAATAAAGCGTGGCATCGCTCTTATGCTGGCCTGAGCACTGCCGAACATAGGTGGAGGTCCTTCAGTAGAAGTACGTTTCAGCGGTATGCCCTTGGGTGGATCGAGAGGTTTTGCGTCATCTTCATGCGCTTCGTTCTTGACCGCGGCAGGTGCAGTCTCGCGCCTAGCAAGATTATTATTCTCACCCAGTGCACGCTTCTCTTCCATAGCCGACGCGGCACGTGTGCGAGGGGCTGCTGCCAGTGCTCTTTGTGCACGACGCTCTTCATGCTCTTCTTGTTGGCGACGACCAAAGTGAGGGTCCTCCACGAATGGGCACTTGCCATTGCCGGACGCACGGAACTGCGGCCACTTGCCCTTCTCTTTATCAACCTTTTGGTATTCCCGAATCATGACTGGTCGTGTAACCTCGTCCATATCGTGCACGTAAACGTAGTAGCCGCGCAGCTGGACCATATCCGGTGCGCTGATGACATAGTCTCGATCCAGCTTCTCGTTCTGCAACAGCCTCTGCAGGTCTGCCTGACGACCCTTTTGGCCAGAAACAGTGCCATGACGCGTCGTGTATTGGATGTCCTCTCCCGTCTCTTTACTGAACATGGTGTCCACCATGCGCTGCAGCTTTTCCACCGACCATATCTTCATACCCAGCTCCCTCGCCTTGATCAAAATGTCGCCGCGACCCGACTGACCCGACTTGGAGAGCGCAGTGTCGAAGATGGACTTCTTGTTCTCCAACTGGGCAGGGTTGACGGTACCTTTGGCGAGTGACGATGAACTGGTGTCGATCTCGGCAGGAATGGGACGGGTTGTAATGACATGGGTAGCTTCACGAGAGAAGAATGTGACTTCGCGCTGCAGGAATGTTAGTATGTAGGGAGGGTGGTCGGTCGAGGCTGACGTACTGAGCTGAGGATCTGAGCTCGACTCATGAGCTTATCCTTCTGTGGCTCCTGGACGCTGTCGAAATAAAAGACGAACTGCGGGAAGAGCTTGCGGTAATGTCGCTGCCATTGCCGGATCGTCTCGAGGTCGTTAGTAACTCGTTGAGCTTTCTCGACCTGCTTGGGCGGTGCTTTGTTCTCACGGGCAGCCTCGAGCTTCCTAGTCAAAGCAGTAGTTGGGGCACCACTGCGGCGGACTAATCCATGGCGGCGAGCTTCAGCATCGTCGACCTCAATCATCTGCTTCTTCGACGGGGGCTGGCCATAGGGCATGTCGCGTTGCTCGCTGGCGTGCGAGCGCTGGCGCTTTGCTCCAGTAGCTGCGGGAGCGCGTATCGGCGAGTTGGTGGCATTCTGCAAACTGGCCAGCGGAACGCGTCGATTAGCCATGTTTGCAGAGACCCGTGGAGACTGCGGCACAGCGACTGCTGCCATGCGTGGTGGTTTGCCGGGGGTGGTTGGGCGCGTGAGTGGTGCTAGCAGCGAGGTCGACAGGTGGGGCGGGAAGGTCTGAGTTTGGCAAGCTCACGACGCGACGTAACAAGCACGTCGAGGTTTCTTTAGCAGCGCGCTGCATCCATCGCAGGGCTGCGTGCGACTTGATTTTCGACTGGAGTGTTAGTAAGACGCAATTGAGCGAACGGCGGCGCGTTGTGAGACAGCGTCTGCACTTATTGGACCGAGAGGAGGTGTGTTGTGTTGTGGCTGGCCCCAGACATGGAGGATCCATTCGCGCTTAGCCGTGCACGATCGTGGTTTCCAGGTCACCCCTTCGCGTAAACACAGTCAAAACAAGCAACATGCTTCTCCGGTGCCGCATTTGTGCCGGCAATATTGCATTCATTGTTATCGACGCCCGTTCCTAGCAAACGCCCCATAATCAGAGCCTTGGTTGGATGATATCAGGGGGGTTTCAGGCTCTCGCTACCAGCAGCTGTGCTCCCCACGTCACCGCTGCTGCAGAAGAAAACATCGTGCCCCCTAGCAGATGCAGGTGATGCGAGACCAGGTGCAGGCGCAACATGCACATACCCGTTTTGATTACCACTTTCGTCGAAGTAGTTGCGAACACCTGCATCTGAACCCTCGTGTTGGATTTTGCGGTGTTGTCTGGTACGATATGCGACGATGATGTCGTTGCTGGCCCCTCGTTCCTGCTTGTGTGTTGGCCAACATCACATTGGCGCCTGCTCGGTTTAAACTGCTCACATGAATCTCGACTTTCCAAATACTTACTTACAACAAGAAGACTAGAGCTCAGGTTCACGCACATGCCTAATTCATGCCATCGGCGCCTGCCGTCTTCCCATGGAGATACCACCGTCATCATGAACTCCGCCACGCAGACCGAGACTGAACGCCGGTGTAGATGTGCGTGATAGGACAAGTTTCCTGGTCCCAAGAATATCCAGATTTATATGAAGACGTTGTAGATCCAGTGACAGCTGTACATCTCGCTGCAATGATGCTACGTTCTGCGTTGGTATCGAAGGTTGGCTTTCACTTCGTCACAGACAACTGCCGTCACCTAGACTTCGACGTATCTCGCCTCTAAATCCATTCCTCCATTGTTACCCCTCCCTTACTACTCGCCACGTTCATAGCGCCGCATCTCCCAACATTGTGATCATGGCAGGCGGAAACCGAGGTGAACCTCGATGCGGCAACTCATGGAGGCCTTCAGACGGGCCTCTCTCTCCTCAATCTGGACTTCCGCAGCGTAGACAGTCGCCTGTTCCACACGAGCGCCCTGGACAATTTGCCGCTCAAACGCTGTATTCAGGTGCTCGGCAATACTTGGGTGTCGACCAGCGTCCAACTGACTCCAGCATTAGGTTCTATTTGTTCAAAGCCACCTCTGCATACCTTCAAGAACCCAAACTTGATTCCAGTCATGCCACGCTGGTCTCAAAGTGCAGCGTCTTCTTCACCGATTGCAAATCCTGGACACCATGAGGAAACTGGGGAAGAGCGACTTCCGCAGATCTGGCACACTTCCATCGATGACCTTATCCGACGCACGACACACGATTACGACCTTGTCCTGAACTACGAGCGTGATGCAGAAGGAGGACAGCGCTGGTTGCCTGCAGACGTCGCCCATATCCGCAACGTCGGGACGAATCTCCATCGTGACATCTTCGCTCTGAGGCGCTGGCAGCGTGTTGTTGCACGACAAGGAGATCAAGACAAGGTCCTGATGATTCACATCAAGCGCGAGGCAAACTTTGTCAAGCTGCTCTGTGAGCGCGTGCAAAGCGCTATCGCTAGGTGTGAGCAAAAATGCAATTTCGAGCTTTTGCGAGACGGCGCCTACGCTCAGGACGAGGACGGCAATCTCTACAAGCCAACCACATCTCAAGAGATCCTTGCTGAAGGCGGCTACCATGATGACGTATCTCGACCGCGCCATGAATCTATAGAGAATGGCAGCTGCGAACATAACCAGGATTACAACCAGGACAAATACACCGACTACGGAGGTGCTGCAGCACTCGGGATGCCACCAGGCAATGAGGTACCATCACCTTCCAGGCGCAGCCTAGCCTTTGATTCTACGTCCCAGTCCACACCTTCTGCCAGGATGAACAGGGAGGCTGCACAACACACGTCCGAGCAAACACCCGAGCGATCAACCAGCTCACGTTGTGGCAGACTGGTGGATGGTAAGATCTCAAAGCCATACCCAAGCTCCAGTAGTAAGTGAAGTGTCTAGGCTTCTGCTCACCTTCGTATCCGAATCCACAATAATACACTGACACATCTAGAACACAAGCATCGCTCGCTATCACCAGACCATCCTGGCCGATCCCCATACTCTAAACGCTCAGTGCAGGGCGAGGAGAACTATAAGGCTCGAAGCCGCGGGAAGACTAACGCCTACGACAGAAACGGACTGTCGAGGCGACAGGTGAAGATGAATCGAGCGCAGCCTCGGTCGCCTCCTACAACTATCGGCCGCTTGGGGAAGCATAAGCTTCATTACTGAGTACATGGGCTGGATGTGAACGACATGCGAAAGTACTCAAGGGCGTCGTCAATGTGTTAAAGAGCGTTTATGTCAGGCACAAACAGCAGAATCCGTGCGTTCATGCAAGAGTCTTTAGTCCATAGCAGATGTCTAGCTACGAGAAGCTTGTACAATCGAAATCAATTGTCCAGGGACAATCTAGCAACAGACAGAATCGCCATCCCACAATCTTGACATCTTATTCCGAAGACTGCTACAGCCTAACTATCATCACTATTCCAGATAATATATCAAACACGCATCGAGCTCGTTCTCCGAGAAAACTCGTTCTCCAAGCAAAAGATGCTCTCATGAACACGTTCAATACGCAAGCTGCAATGCAACAATCAACTCCGATGGGACAATTCGGGTACTTACCTCCGCATCCCCAGCCCTGCACCTCACACCAAAAGTCGCGCCTTCTCCCGAGGCTGTTAACACTGCCAGATTGGACCCAGCGATCTGGCCTAAGACAATCAAGGCAAAGCTGTGCGATGCCAGAGAAGTGCTTGGACGGATGCTCCATTCAAAGAGGGAGATCCCAGCGAGAAAGTCTGCCCGAAGTACCTAGCAGCCGCAGATATGCACTGGACTCGAGTGATGAAGTTGAGGTATGAGGACCGCATCGTCCACATAGCGATGCTCACAAAGATACATCTTACTTAGCGAGAGGTTCAAGTCGTACACATGTCATCGTACATTACAACCAGCTACATACATAGTCTTTCTCTAACTCCAAAGATGAATGGAGATGGTCGATATCGAAAAAGCTTTTGCGCTTCCAATGCCTGAACGCCGCCCAATGCTCCCCTTTCCCTCTTCCTTCTATCAAGACAGCCCGTGGGTATACATATGGTACAGTGAAGTGCGTGACGCTTCAAACAGAGCGTGAAACCGCCATGTGAAGCGGTCGTGGCATCGAAGCGGTCATCGCTCCCGGAAAGGGAAGTAGTATACAAACATCGGCCGTCAACAGTCTAGCCTGGCTCAAGTGGCGAGAAGCTTAGAAGTCGAACTCCTGGCGAGGTGCTCTCCTCTCACCGCCACGGTCGCCACCACGGCCGCCAAAGCCACGGTCGCCTCCTCTTCGGTCACCACCAAAACCTCCACCGCGTCCGCCGTCGCGGCCACCGTCGCGGCCACCAAAGCCGCCACGTCCACCGTCACGGCCGCCATCGCGACCGCCGAATCCACTACGGCCACCGTCACGACCACCGTCACGACCACCGTCACGGCCGCCGAAGCCACCACGACCACTATCGCGACCACCATCGCGAGAGCCGCCGTAGCCTCCTGAGCGGCCGCCGCCACCACGACCCCGGCCGCCAGCGAACAGTGCCGCAGGAGGCTGGGGCGGTGTAGCCATACCCCAACCAAACTCAGCGAGCCTGTTCGCGCCCTCAAGCAAGCCCTGCTTGTCGCCATACCACTGGTAGCTACCGAAGAGGCCACGGAACGCAGCGTCGAGCTGGTCAGGGTACACCTTCTTGTGCGCCTCAACACAGTCCTGGAGGATCTGGCCGATGTCCTCGGGGACCTCGGCGGGCTGGCTCATGTCGATTTGGGCGGCTTCAAGCTGAGATGTGTTGTTCTTGAGCGGCAGGCCTCGGAGGCGACGAGGAACCTCCTGCTTCTCGAAGGGTGTGACGATCAACCAGCCCTCACCCTCCTTGCCAGCACGTCCAGTGCGACCAAGACGGTGGATGTAGGACTCGCGATCGCGGGGGAGACCGACCTGGATGACGTGGGTGACATTGGGGAAATCCATTCCACGGGCTGTGACGTCAGAGGAGAACAGAATGCCAGACTTGCATGTGCGGAAGTCGTCGGAGGCGCGGGTACGCTGTGCCTGGGAGAGCTTGGAGTGAATTTCGAAGTTGCGGATGCCAGACAGAGGAGTCTGCTTCTTGAAACCGCCGCCGAGCTTGTAGAAGACAGATGCAGCGAGTGTGACTTCAGCGGTGGAGTTGAAGTAGATGATAGCCTTGAAAGGGCGCTCGCCGGTGACCATGGCCTTCTGTGACTCCTTGGTGACGAGCTCGTAGAGGGTAGGCATGATGTTCTCGAAACCAGCAACGGAGACCTGCTTTTGAGGAACACGGGCGTGTGTGGGCTCCTCCTGTTCATCAACGCACTTGGCGAAGTGGAAGCCAGGGCGGAGAGTGCGACGAACAAGCTCGACGACATCGCGGGGAACAGTAGCGGAGAACATGAGGTTCTGGCGCTCGACCTCCTCTGGGTCGGGCAGGTGCTGCTTGATGTCGTCAATCTCCCTGGTGAAACCGTCGTCGAGCAGGCGATCAGCCTCGTCCATGACCAGCGCGTTCAGAGCGGGGGCCTTAACGCCGGAGTACGGGTCGGAGAGGATGTCATGAAGACGTCCGGGAGTGCCGATGAGGATGTGGCAGCCCTCGCGCTGGGTCTTCTGGAGCATCTGGCGCTTCATGGTTCCTCCAACGGCGGCCTGGATGATAAGGCCTGTGTTCTCGGTGATCTTCTTGGCCTCGACGGCGATCTGCTCGGCGAGCTCACGGGTAGGGGAGATGATGATAGCCCTGATGTCGTCGGATCTGGCGCGCTTGTAGCCACGGACCTTCTCGCCAAGCTTGGGGTCGCGTGTGATGATGCGCTGGATGACGGGAACGAGGAAGCCGAGTGTCTTTCCGGTACCGGTCTTAGCCTGTGCAATACTGCGTACTGTCAGTCAATGCTCGTAGTTCTCGACTCGGATGCTGCTTACACGTCGACGCCGCTGAGAGCCTCATTGATGGTCCTCTGCTGGACATCCGTCATGGTCTCAATGTTCATCTTCTTCGTGATAGTGTTGACAATGTTGGGGTGCACAAGACCGCGGGAACCGAGCTCTGTAAATGTGGTAGCAGGCCCGTCCTCAGCGATGGTCTGCTCGGCCTCGACCTCTTGCGCGACCTGTTGCCACTTCGCGCTGCTGTGGAATCCGGCAATGGAGACATTGCTGATGCGGGTCGACGGTGCCCTGAAGACAGCCGATGTGCGTGTGAGAGGAGTGCGAAGAATGTTGGAGGAAACAGCGACCCTCGAGATGCTCTTCGACAGTGTTGTCGGACATCTTCTGAATGCGCCGAACATGATGGATTATGTGATGCGGAGATTTGCCGCTGAGTCGTAAACGTTCAAAGGATGTCGTAGAACGAGGTATTACGATGCTGGAATGGAGGAAGGCGTCTAAATGAGAGGCGCCTCAGAGTTAAAGGCAGATCGCGATGGAAGAACTGCGATGGTGCCAGCGAAAGTTTCGCCCAACTTTTCGAGCGCACGGACGGGAGGCGCGACCCCTAACGCGACTTTCGCGCTAGAACGCCGCTAAGATAACAGTCTGCGCATCACCAAGTGCCTATAGCTTTCGTCCTGTGAAGTTGTCCGCTTGTGATTATTTACCTCACAGTGCGGTGCTCGCTATAAATACTAGACACAGAGCCTCTGCCACTAGACACAGAACTCTGCAACTCCTCTAACACCCATCAAGCTTTGAACTCATCTGCTACTCGATCCTCTCCACCTTACCCTTCTCACGAGCTCTCCGCTCCCGTTTCAGACCCTCTTCGAAGCCCTGCTGCATCCCGCCCGTCACGCCCCGCACCCACCAAATTGTCATCTCATTGATGGCTTGACCCACCTTGCCATCGTTCATCTGGCAGATAGTCTGCGATAGACGAAGACTCCTCCGTCCAATGTCGTCCATCGTGGTGATGCTGCCATTGACGAAGCGTCTTGTGATTTGATGTTCGCGTTCCAACTGGTATGCATGTGCAAGGAAAATCTTGATGTACGGCAGGAGGAACTGGATAAAGACAAAGGCCTGCAGCACAAGCGTAGCAGTCATGCGGTGCAGGACGGAGGGGTCTTCTGGCGGCATGTCACGCGCGACTTGACTTTTGCCTGATCGTGGAACCAGGGCATGGGTTGCCGGGTCTGCATGTGCAGTAATCAGAGGCTGTGGCGCGGCGGCCTGCAAGCTCAACAGCTCCTCCGGTGTAAGGTCTGTTGGCAGTCCACGAAGAAGGTAGGTCATACCGTGTAGGTACAGCTGTCTCGTAAGTACGGGGGATGTGTCGTCAAGGCCGTAGTTGGGTATGCTGGATTCTCGATGTGCTAGTGTCATCAGGTTGACTCCTGTAAGCTGTTAGCTTGTATGGACTTCTCTTGACAGGGCCGGGTCACTTGTACCTTGACTGGCATACTTCCAGTTGATGCCTGTCCTGGTCTCATACGCAGAGAATGGCGGAGGATTCGAGCTCATGGAGCTGCCTAGTCTCTCGGAGACATCATCTGGGAATTCGAAGTCTGTATCGCCAACCTCGAGAGATCGTCTGTTCGGGGTTGCGCTGCCGCTGCCAGGCCTCTCAGTATATCCAGGTGGTGGTGTGCCAGGTTGCGGAGGTTGCGTTATTGAATTCGTCTTGCTGTGCATTCTTCGGTCGCGAATCTCGCCTATCGAGCGCCGTATCGAAGGGATTGTAGGCAGGTGGCTTGACACTATGGTAGGGAGTACGTGATAGATCATGCTGGTGCGAGCGTTCTTGAGATCTGTAGTATCAACAAGTGTGACTGCGTCCGCATTCATCTCGAAGGCGATAGTTTGGTCGTTATTCTGCATGCTGCTTTGCTTATCTATCGGGACCGATTGCAGGGTTGCGATGTTGCTATCGTTCACGACACAATCGACTCGCAAGCGGATGGCAAGACAGAAGGTAGGTTATACATGCTGAAAGGTCTCATTCGGGCGGCTGATAATCTATCATCCGCTGTATGATCGACAAAAATATCTCGCGACGCCGCGCTGAGGCTCCGCTTGCCCTGCCATGTGAAGAATTAATGTCAGATCGCGAGCATGTGAAAGTCGTTGAGACGTGTGCCATCAACGGCGGCTAGCGTCGCCCTACTAAAGGCCAATCAGCCGAGCAACGTGGGGCAAGTGATCTCACGTTGCACGACGGCTCTTTCGTGATTGAGCCTCTGAGACATGGTCTTTCTTTGGTAGCTTTTGTGTCTGCAAGACACGGTGCGGGGTGCAGAGGTTGTTGAGCTGTTGGAGCATGATTCAACTGGACCCGAGCAGAGACCCTGACCTCGGCGGTGACGATGTTTGCACCACTAGCGATTATTTCCTATCGAACACAGGCTGCCATAGCATCTCGACGAAGTCGTCTCGGCGTCGTATAGCAAGGAGTGGTCTGCGAGCTGATGAGGACATCAGCCGCCCTCCAAGTCAACACACTCTACTCCATACCCCAGTGATTATACATGGCTTTTTCTTCCTTTTTACCACGATGTCCCTCTCAACCTTCTTCCAATATTCCGACGGGTACCGCCATATCATCATGACAAGAAGCCAAGCCCAAAAATCAATTAATATATTCAATAAACTGGAGCAGCGGTCTCCAATCTCCCTCTCAGCGCACCATACTAAGTTTTCGCCGATGAAACATGCATGATAGAGCGGAGTGTGGGTCATGGATATTACGTCGCGTCTAGGACAATAGAATAGATCTATGGTATACTCGCACACGTCCTCGACCGAGCCCACTCTCTCACCCTCGACCTCGGAACGACCATCGTGGCTCGTCCAGTTCATGAGGGTGCGCGAGGCCCACCCATCTATCGTCCCATGCTTCCCTCAATCGAACGCCGTCGTGGAGATGCGGTGCCAAACCAATAACCATCAAATGCCGGGTATCCAAAAAGCTCTTCTCATCTAAGGCGTAGCATTCATCCTTGCTTGAAGAACCAGCTTGTGCGCTTGATCTTAGGCTCGGCTTCGCCGTCCTTCTGGAGACTGCCGATGATAGGCAGAGCTGGGCCGTCTCCGCCTCCACCACGAAGAGGTTTGGCGATGCGCGAGCCGACACCGCCGCCGAACGCAAAGGATGCACCGGCATTTGGCGACCCAAGACCTCGCGTGGAGCCGGCCTTCGCGGCCTCGAGGCGCTCTTTGACGGCTGTAAGTTGTGACTCGAAGCTGTGTAATGTCAGTTCGTGTGCTGAATGGTGAGGTTTAAAAAACATACCGGTGGTTTGCTGCTGTCAATTTCTCCTGGCTATCTTGCAGCAAGCTTTCGAGTGATTGAATACGCTCGTTACGGGCGATCAACTTGCGCTCAGCAATGGCAACCTCCTTCTTCAAAGAGCTGTTCTGCTCGACGAGCTGCCTTTGCACAACAGTAAGCTGCTCAAGGTTGCGCTCGAGGAACATCATCTTCTTTTGTTGGGCGCGGTTGTTGGAAGTGCGGAGTACGTTGTTATACTGCTCGCGGGTCTCATCGAGAGAAATTTCGAGTTCAACAACCTGTAGGGTGAGGGGTCAGCATACCTTCACACGAACAGAATGGAGAGTATTGCGGCGCTGATAATACTTACCCGCTCACACCTGTTCTGCAGGTCGCGCATCAAGCTCTTCTTCATGTTGTCGAACTCAGCGATCTGCTGTTGTACAGACTTGCCATTGATGCCATTGGCAACACCGTTTGCGATCGCGCCGCTCTTGATGCGTTGCTGCAAGCTCTCGATCTCATTCTTGAACTTCTGATTCTCCTCCACTCGGCGCGCAAGGTCTGCCTTGAGATCGTCAACGAGCTCGACATTACCGTCCTGTCGAGCGGCGTAGGCATCTGCGAGACGAGACTTGAGCTCCTCAGTGTCTGCCTCAGAGAGGTTGCTCTCAAGGAGCTCCTCATAGGAGCGTTGCAGAGCAGCGTTGCGTGCCTCAAAAGCCTCACGGCGCTTGTTGTGGACGTTATCGTCCTCGTTGCGAGCTGTGAGCGAGAGCTCGGCTTGTCGGACGATGCCTTGGGTCTCAACAATCCTTTCTCTTAGCTCTTGCAGAGAATCTGGGGCAATCGCCTCTCCTGCAGAGCTCATCTCATGCAGCTGGTCAAGCTGTTCGATAATCTTGCGAATGCTACGCTCGTTTTCACTGAACACCTCGTCGCCAAGATCGAAGCCAGCCATCATCTGCGCCATCGCTTCGGCCTTCTTCTTCTTCTTTTCATCGATGGCAGCGCTGGACTCCTTGGCATTCATTTTTGCATCCAATAGCTGCTGCTTGATCTCGTCAAGCTCCATTGTAAGCTCTGAATTCGCCTCCTTCAGCCCATCCATTGTAATCTGAGCCTCCTTGCCTTCAAACTGGATCCTCTCAACTGTCATCCTCATGTCGTTGAGTTCGGTAGTAATCTTCTCGTGCGCTTTTGTCGATTCGCTGTCCTTGGCCTTGTAGTACTGGAGCTCATCTTTGGCGGTCTTGAGCTGGTCTTCTGCCTTTGCAAGCTGCGACTCCCTCTCAGCAACTTGATCCTGGAGTTCGTTCTCTCTCCTCAAGAATTCGTCCTTCTCATCCTTGTCCAGGGGTATGCTAGGGGTGCCTGCGCGGTCCAGATCCATTCGCGAGTCTGGTCTCGATGGTGTCTCAGAGTTCCTCGTGGCGTCGAATCGTGATGGGGTCTGCGCACGGGCTGATGATGCTGGCCTCTTACTTGTGGTGGTTGCGCTGCCCTCGATCGCAGGTGTCCATCTCTCCTTCGGAACCGCCTCTCCACCACGCCAAAGCTGGACTTCGCCCTCCAATGACCCAATGTAAGTCTCAAAGGTCGTGATCTGACTCTGCGCCTTCTTGAGCATGGCCTTTAGTTCTGCCGGGCTGAGCTCAGCGTTGACCTTTGCCTTGTTCTTGATCGTCTTCGCTCGCATGCCGAATCGCAAAGTGCTGAGGGTTTCGACGTCGTTGTAACTACTTGGCGAGCAATTGATAATCAGGGTTGTCCTCGAGTTACCTCCAAGAGATTCCTGCAGGATACGTGTGAGTTTCGAGTCGCGGTAGGGAACGTGAGAGACTTTCGAGTCCGTCAAAGAGTTGATGACCATCCCCAACGCACTCAAACTCTTGTTGATCTTCTTTGCTTCCTCAAGCGTCTGACCACTTGCACCGGTCTTGCCGACCTTCTCGGACCCAGCTAAATCCACCAGGAAGAGCTGTCCACTCTTCATTGATCCTGTCTCGACGTTCTTTTGTGTGACTGTGACAACCAGGATGGAATGCGAACGTGACGATTCAGCGTTCATGTTCGTAGCGGAGACGGCTCGCGACTGGCCACCTCTTCGCAAAACCTCGTAGACTTCATCCACACTCGAGACGTATACCTCTAACAGGCCCTTGACATACACGCCCCTGTTCTTCTCTTCGTGTACAGCCAGGTTGTCGTTTTGGGGCATGAGCAGATCGCGAATGCGCTCCATGTAGATTTCCATGTAACTTACCCGAACGGTGTACTCGATGTTGCTGGGAGAAGCCAGAATGCTTGCGAAGATCTGCTCGACAATACGTGGAATGACACCCTTGCCTGCATCGTCGTCGATATCGCTACCCATCATTGTGTACGACTTTCCTGCACCGGTCTGGCCATAGGCAAAGACTGTGCCGTTGTATCCATTGAGAATGTCGTCAACAGTTGGTCGAATAGAGTAGTCGAAAACATCGACCTGGCGCGAGCTCATGTCGAAAACTCGATCGAAGGTAAAGGCCCCGGAGGCCTCCTTGGACTGCATGCAGGTCAACCACGCCGTTCTCTATGGGCGCGCGCGCCTACCACTCTGAACTTGGGAACGTACGTTGATCGAACATGTGTCATCCGACTTGAAGTCAACGATGGGCTCACCACCGCTGGCAATCTCGATTTTGTTCTGCGGGCGGAAACGCGCCACCACTGCATTGCTCCCCCGTCAGTCACTCGTGTCCTCCTTCATGATCGTCCTCTGTGTCGCAGCGTACCTTTGATAGTGTTGCTCCTACATTGTCAAATTAGCCTTATGCTCTGCGCTCACCGCATTCTTGGGAAAGACATACGCCATGTTTGCGAGAGTGTGCAATGTCTCGGCCCCACGGCCTCACTTTACTTGCACCTCTCTGTGTGAGGGAGGGAGGTTGTCGCAGGCCCAGCAAGTGGTGCTGTTATGGTACCGTCACGTCCTGTGGGGTGGGCGCGCGCGGTGGGAGAGTGTAATTACCCCCGCGGCCGTTTAGGGGAAAACAAATCAACGGTCCCAAGCAACGCTGGCCTAGGGTACCTGGAGCCAGTGAGTAGCTCGACCGGTACACCTCAGAACAGCGACCACTGGATGCTTGCGCGAGGGAACAGCTAGGGAGGCGTGGTTGACGTTGTTGCTGTGCTGCCAGGGTCCGATTCGGGGTGCAGGCTTCGGGCTGTTGATGTACGGTCGACCTGCGCTAGCGCCTTCCCCTCCAGGACTCCGCCGAAGAGCGGTGGACGAATGGTGTGACGCGCAGCCAGCTGAGCGACCGTGTTTGGGCTTCTAACATTCTGTTGTGATGGTCCCTTCTAGTTGACAAGACGACTACTGCAACAAACGCTTCGGTACCTCTGGAACTACATGTTCAGAGTTTATCAACACGAGCACGTTCATTTCCGCGCAAAATGCAGGGTAGCGCAATGACAGAAGAGCGTCTAAATCGATTGCAAGACTACCTTAGGGTAGAGCTACAGTAGCCCAAACGCCTCGCTGTGAAAGACCTTATGCAGACACCTTATCAACTCCAAATCCGATACAACTGATGTAGTCCAAACCATATAAACTCCCATTCCATGCTTCTCATGCTGAGATATCATTCCTTCGTCCACGCAGTATTAATCGTCCCAGCTCTTCTCCACCGTTTCCCGCACGCGCTTGGTGTACTCCTTTCGGTTCTCCTTGTATAAGTTCGACGCTTCGACGTTGGCGGGTGAAGAGGTGTTAGGGTCATTCAACAGACTACGACTTTTCAGCTCATGTTTCTCCGCTACTCATTGATCCAAGGGTATCACGTACCTTTGAATACTTGTCAAGATCGCTGCTACATCGTACGTCGGCGACCACCTGTTCTGCAGGATATCCAAGCACAGCTCGCCCGTGCCATATACGTTGGGGTGAAACATCTGGCTGATGAACTTCACGCCAGGAGGCTTGTTTGGGTAGGCTTCTTCGAAATGCATGACGAGGCGAAAGGTGCCATCCTCAAACGGCGTATCGGCGGGGCCTATGATGACTGCGTTCCTGCTCAACTGTAAGCCGAATCGTTTCCGGTGAACGAACATTCGAGTAGGTGAGGCTCCAGAGCGCGAATGCTGGACGGAACGAAGGGTCGAGGTGTCGCATAAGGGGCAGAGTGTGGTGAAGCGTACCAAGTCATAACATTGTCGGCTATGGGAGAAGCAGACACACCAGCAGGGGGATCGGTCTGCATGCGCTGGGGATCTGTTAGCTCAAGACCTTCTGTGAGGCTGTCGCTGTTGTGGCAGCTAGGTCCGCGTCGTGGTGGCGTACCTTGAAATCGCGCATCAAGCGGCGGCGTGCTGCAGTAGACATGATGCTTCAAGATTCGAGGTACAAGATTGCAAAGGTCAGGAAACTAGTGAACCGGTACACAAAGGGTACGACAGGGCGTGGATGTGGTGTTGCGGAGTAGGCACGGCTGCAGATGAGTGACATACTCCGCGGTCGGTTTGGGCGGCGATAGTCAGAGTCACGTGGCGATTGTGTATTACAAAGAAAGGCGCGTTTGTCCCCCTCGCCCAATATCACGAAGCATATTATTCAACAAATGGTTTATCGGTATCAAGCTGTGGTTTCTTGCTTTTTGTTCCGTGGATAATCTACACTCGCACAACTCTGGTGCATTTAACCATAATTCACGCTCCTGAGATCGCTATGTATTACGCGCGCTGGTGTAGTTCGAATCTAAACGCCGCCGAAGTCATGAAGCCAGTATACGTCGTCGCTAAGAGGCTGTAAATAGGAGGAGATTGAGATGGTATGTATGAGAGATGGGTCGAAGGGTTTGCTAAGCTTACTCGCCACGGGCACCCGCAAGGCCGTGGTGCGAGGCTGAAGCAGACTGCTCACGACCCAGTTGGTCCACAACGGGGAATCTGGCCCGAAGTTCGAGATCATCGAGTGGGATGTGGGAGCGAATGTATTTATCTTTGCCGGTCGCAGGTGGCTCATAGTCCCAGTGCTCCTGGCGGCCCAGTTGCAAGGCTTTGAAGCAGACCCGGCGATAGCGTTGGCTTTTAAGTGCGTCTTGGTGAATCTGCTGGAAGTCCCACTTGGCGCGGGCCTCAGCTTCGAACTTGGCTAATATCTCTTGGTATTGTGGCTTGTCGGAGACAGCGACATTGTTGAGCTCCTTGGGGTCATCGACGAGGTCAAACAGTTGCGGTGGATCAACCAGAGAGCACGTGTACTTCCACCGGTGACGGCGAATCATGTATGTCGGAGTGACTGTGCTCTCGCCCATGTATTCGCCGAAGACCTCGTCCTTGCCAGGCTTATCTGAAACCAAATAGTCATAAAGACTATCACCATCGATGGGCAGAATGGCCGACGAATCTCCTCCAGCAAGATCAACGAAGGTAGGGAGGAGATCCATAGTTGATACCGACTCTGTCACGTGCTTCGGCTTAAACTTGGATGGGTAGTTGATGACCATGGGAACTCGTGCGCTGTTCTCAAACCAAGACATTTTGTACCAGAGGCCTCGATCGCCCAGCATGTCACCGTGGTCACCAGAAAAGACGATGATGGTGTCTTGGTCGAGGTAGGAATCCTTGAGAATTTCCATGAGCTTGCCAACCTGGTCATCGACGAAGCTGCACTCAGCAAAGTAGGCGCGACGAGCGCGCAGCTTCGCTTCATCAGGGCAAGGGTTGTCCCAAAGGTCGATGCACTTCATAATGCGTTGGGAGTGAGGGTCCTGCTCGTTTTGAGGGATCTCGTTCTCAGGCATAGGAATATCTACGTCCTCGTATAGATCCCAGTATTTTCTGAGCATGGCGTAGGGATCGTGAGGGTGCGTCAAAGACACAGTGAGAGCAAATGGGCGACGTGTCTCAGCTGACTCTCGCACGTACTCGTGGAGAAATTGAGAAGACTATCAGGTGAAATCAGTCACGAAACGACCGAGAAGACCTATACGCTTGCTCACCTTGAACATGACCTCCTCATCGTAGTCCAGCTGGTTGGTTCGCACAGTAGGGCCAGCTTGCAAAACCGACGACATGTTGTGAAACCACTCCTGTCGCTCCTCGGGCTTGTCCCAGTTCACCGACCATCCAAGGTCAGCAGGATAGATATCTGTGGTAAGTCTGTCTCAAGGTTAGACATAATACATACGACAGGGAACGTGACTTGCCTGTGCTCGAAGCCGTGCAGCTGATCGGGCCCGATGAAATGCATCTTGCCTGCGAGTGCGGTCTCGTAACCTTCGGCCCGGAGGTAGTGTGCGTAAGTGGGCACCTCAGGTGCAAGAATTGAAGCGTTGTCATAGCCACCAATCTTGGAAGGCAGCTGGCCGGTGCACATGGTAAATCTCGAGGGTGCGCAAAGAGGAGAGTTGCAGTAGGCACTGGAGAAGACGACGCCTGTCTCAGCAAGCTTATCCAGATTTGGTGTCTTGATGACAGAGTTTCGGTTATTCATCTTGAGTAGCGGCGCAGTCATCTGATCGGCCATGATGTACAAGATATTCGGCTTCTTCAAAGGGTCTTGCCGACCGCCAGACGCGATCTTCTGTGACTGCTCAAGTAGGAACTCTGATGTGATGACGTCTCTGCCAATCCGGGGGCGAGGGTCATGGCCGTTGCTATTGTGGACGCCATTGCTGCTGTTCACGTGGACATCACCGTTGGCGAAGGAGTTGTGACCGTTGGTGGGGACTTGCGCTTCAAATGAGGCAGTACCCTGTCTTGCTTGCTTGAGTGGGTGCGAGTACGCTGGCGGAGACTGTTGGCGTACAGCGCTGGGTGCCATGGCGATGTGATGACTCTAGAGCGTCGCTGGCTTCTCCAAGGTCTGTCTTACAAGTGCAATGAGAGGTTGCAAAGTAACACTGTGTAAGGCGTTTTGGGAGCAAACAAATAGATCGATTGGTGAACTAGGAAGTCGAGGTAGATTCAAAGGTGAGGAACGCTAGTTGGTGAGAATTAGTGCCGGATTGGTCGTGTGCCAAACAAAGTGAAAGTGAGGGCAGCCGCCCTTTATAGTTAATAGTATATACAAGTGGCGCCCCGGATGTTCCTGGACGCACGGTGAATGTGGGGAATGATCACCATGAGCGTCTCAGTGAGGTTAAGTATTTTTCGACCAGTCGTCGCTGGCAGCGATTGCGTGCTGCCATCAATCCCGCAATGGCGCTAAACCAATCTAGTCACGTTGTGGAAGGAACGACCAACTTACACTCTACACCGCCCGCCTAACATAAAGCCATCCGGGCGACGTCAATGATACAGATCGAATAAGCATGACTTCATGTGGCCCCTACCATGCGATCGACAATGACAGCCCACGACCACCGACCTGGCAGTTCCCTAAATGCGCGAGGACACTGCCCTTCTCGCCCCCCAGACCCAACACAAGCAATCCGTCCGGCTGGTTTGATGACTGCAGCAAAGATGACACCTGGCTTCGAGTGCGCGGATGCCACAGCATACACGCACAGACATCTTTCCCAGTCGTGGTGAGCTTGGTCACGGAGCAAGAGCAAAAGAAGAGACCAAGCGCCATATTCAAGGTCTAGAAAGAGCTAGTCGATGGTTATTGTGTGTGGAAGCTTAGATACGGCAAGAGTTGCGATTTGCGTTGCTGTCTCTGACGCGGTTGTCAAAGTCTGGCTGAGGTTCGATGCGGCCGTCTTGGCAAAAACAATCTTCGTTCAGGCCTTCCATTGGCTCTCGGCAGCCGCTCCGAGGCTGTTCTGTCCTTCTTCGAGCGAATCGTCGACATGACCCGTTGGGAAGGACATTCAAGACAAGGCTGATGTACTTCAAGCAGCGCCGCTGATCAAAATGTTGGCTCACAGACACCGCTTGCAGCGCATGTTATCGAAAATACGCTTTTTTGACGCCCTTCCGAAGCACCGGTGATCCTCGACGAGTAATCCAATTCTGCGGCTTGCACTAGACTAAGCCGCAACCGGTGATCACCATAGGTTCGAGCAAATCAAGACCACTCGCTACGACACCGCTTCTGCAGGTGGTTGGTAGCGTGTTGTGGACTTTGACGACAATCTTTGCGGCTTCTGCAGAAGTCACATTTGCACTCTCGTGCTCCGATACCACGTGGCCATGCTGAATCGTCTGGTCTCTGTTCTCGTCGGACAGCCAAGCACGCCGACCAAGGCTACATCTATTGGACGAGAAAGTGGCGGTCTGCTCAACCGATGTTCCTACGGCTCGCCCGTGCCACACGGAACGAGAAGTTGAGTGAGGTTTCTGAGTCTGGGCGGGCCTCTGAGTCTATAACGGAGATTGACACGCATGGAAATTACTCCGAGAGGTGCGTTAGCGCCTTCCATTCACGAGCTGCTTCACGGGTGTTTATCTTTGAAAGATCCGCACTACCACCCTGTCTTGGGCTGCTGTTATCGATCAACTCGCTTGGAGACACATGTATGGTGATGTACAGATGAGATTGGTGGGAACATTCATGCCTGGACACGGGTAGGTAACACGACCAAAACCACTGACTCTTATGACCGGCTCCCAGTATTCATTACTCTCCTCCCAGCTGGCGGGGGGAAGTCACCATGTAAATGGATCCTCCAGTCTTTACAGATGCATCGAGTTTGGTCCAATAGTCGGAGTCAGAGTCTCCATGATTCTGGGCAGCAGCCTCAAGATATAATAGCAAGTTCTGCTTGTTGCTCAGTTCCTATGCATGTAGCCGCAGAGCCTGCTACACGCCTGCTTAGTGCTACCATGCGTTATCTCAAGGCCAATGGCTTGACCTGGATCGCTTTGCCTTGTAGGGACAAGCTGTCATACCGATTTCTGAGGACATGCTCAACCCCACATACGCTAGCGAGCGCCCTCCTTGACCTCAGCTCTACAATCTACAACGTCAACCTTTTCTCCACATACGCTAGACAACTCATAATGCAGCATCACCTGGACAATCGGACTTGGCCCACTAGATTTGTCAGTATGTGTCAGGACAAAGTCAGGAGACGTCGCACCCGACGAACCGTCCACGAATCGCCTTCGAATGTACACATGCAGCAGCCGATACTGCCCCAGAGCACATCAAGCTCGTCCTTCGATAGCTCTGCACAGATATGATCTGCATATTCTCATGCGACGACCCGACAGTAAGCGCGAGGATCCGGTAGTCTCGTCCTTGGTCTGAGTCGAGGTCTTGTGAATAGTCGCCACCGACTTCCCCACATACGCTAGATGGGATTCCGTGTACGTTGGTGTGTCCGATAGACTAGCGAACATGATTGTTGCATCAAAAGCCACGTCCTCCGCCGAGCACGATAATACCGGTTCGAGCAGGCCGCGTGATGCATTGAGCCATGCAGATCGAGAAGAAGCCGATGTACTTCCGCTCGACGTTACCCACCATCACACCAAAAGCCAGAAGGAGCATTGCAGGGTATGAGAAGTCGTAAGATATGAGGAGAGGTCGAATGCTACTCCAACTAGAGAAACACGCTGTGCAGCTATATTATAAGGATGGGACCTGGCTGGTTTGATGCAAAGACCTGCTATCAATCCGGAACAGGGTTGCTCACAGTATGCTGACAACTTTAGCACAGATGATGAGATACACAAACGTGACACCGCGAGCAAGATACAGGCCCGGAGGACTTCCACGGTCATGTTTACACAGGAGTATTGAGGGTGAGTGCTTTGTTTTCCTTGTTTTCATAGATATCATACGTGCGTCTTCTTCCCCCGGATTTCATGAGATGATAAGCCCAGGACCAGCGCTGAGCTCGCTCAAACCCGAACAATCAAATAGATTGCTTAAACAACGCCACCTCGTGGCTATAAAGGAGAGAAAATGAGTAGCTATCAGTAGAATTGTGACGACAAAGCTTAGTGCTTGGCAATCATCGTAGCGTATTCGATGACAATAGACGTTATGAGCTTCGTGCGAGTCTCCATACCAACATGACTCGATGCAGGCGTCTCAATGACAGCAGGCGCAGCGGTAGTCGAAGGCTGAACATGAGGCGCAGGCGTGGCATCAGCGCCAACGGTGATGTACTGAGTGACGATCTCAGTCTCAATCTGGGTAACGTTATTCCACACCCATCCTCCAGCCGAAGCGTCGAAGTGTCCAGCAGACTCATCTGTAGGAGTGGTAGAGTTGGTTCCACCAAGACCAGAGCCGTTGTAGGCAGGCGGATTGCCCTCGATGTCGTGGTTATATTCGACCTCACCATCCCAGGCGGGCACCTCATCATCTGACGTGGGGATCGAGACGGGGACGTTGAAGACTGTAACATTCAATCCGGCAGGTGGGTTGTTACGAGGGATCTCGCTGTAGTCAAGGGCCTGAATGCGCCAGCTGAAGTTGGCCTTGAGATAAGCCGCGACGTCTTCCTTGTCCAAGCTCTTCAACTCGCCTGACTGGTGCTTTTGTGCGAGCCTGTCCGTAAGCACGATGTTACCCGTGACTATCACGTCCGAGGTCATGCGAGGCGAAGACATAGAGGCAAGCTGTCCAACATAGTTGGGATCTGTAGGCCAATTCTTCGGATCGGCATCTGGCTCGCCCAAGAAAGCGCGAACGGAGTACGAGATCTGGATGTCACTTGGCATCTTGACTTCGCACAGCCAGTCGGTTGCCTTCGAAGTGATGTTGGTAGCGTTACCGCCACCGTTATGGTCAGGAACTGGAGTGGTGGTGTTTGTGCTGTTGCCGATGCCCTGGGTGAATGGCTTATAGAGCCTGTTGAGTGTCGCAGTGAAGGTTTGGTTGGAAGGACTCGACATCAGCTCAGGATAGGTATAGCCGAATGATGTCCAGTTGCGGGAGGTAGTCGCAGTCCACATGTCACCGAGAGCGTTCATGTGAAAGGGTGTCAATGGCGACTTGGGACCTTCGATAGAACCTTTCGCGACCGCGAAAGTACCCTTTGCTTGTGCTGAGTCTTCGACCCAAGTGTCAGGGTATCTGTACTGGTACAACGCAAAGATGCGATCCATATTGGCGTGGTGGAACCAGAAGATAGGATCGAAGGCTGAAACTTCGACAATGCCCATGTGACCAAGCCCGAATACGTTATGCAGACCATCGTGAAGTGTTTCAAAGTTTCCAATGGTCCCGCCATTGGCCTTGTTGCTGACTTGGTTGTATGGTTGGTACATCGTGAGGAGCTTGTAGAGCATGTCACGGTTGTTCGGCTGCTGCTTACCAATGCGCTCATTTGCCGCTTCGTTGCGGCTTGTGGCATTGAGTGCAAATCCATCCTCAGGAAGGCGAATGGTATAGTTCCAGTTCTTGAACTGGAATTCACTCTGTGGGGCTGTCAGCTCGAGATATTTCACGAAGATTGGGAACTCATGCATACCAGAGGCGCGAAATCGTCGTATACCAGTGGATGAAAGTCGTAACGGTACAGTGGATTGGAAATATTGCCTGTGGTCCCGTTCGGGAAAGTCACCATAGCCGTAGGGCGTCGAAGACTGGCAGGCATACATCCCTCCTTGCCATTGGGTGGATCGACTGCCCAGTCCCAGTAGGGCAGCCGCACCTTGTCAGCGATCGTCATCGCTTTGTCTCGAGCTTGGCCTATCGGGTATTCCTTCGCAATATCAACAGCGCGATCGTGCAGGATCTGCTCAAAGAGAGCAAGATAAGGCCTGTGCCAGGGACCGAACATGTTGCTACCGTGAGGGCAGTAACCCATCATTTCCTGGCCTTTCACTCCGGCTTCCCCGTCCCACTGTCCAAATGGAACTCCGTGTATCCCTAGCTTGGTCAATTCAGATCCTTCTTTTGAGAAGTACGAATCTTACCTGCGATCTTGTAGTAAGAGATCTTTTCAGCCTGGTCCATAGCCTGGAATCGAGCGAAAGCTTGCAAGAAGAGGTTCCACGTCTCAGGGTCCTTTTCCAGCTCGCGCAACTCCTGCCTAGGGTGTACTCCGGTTCCCTGTACTCCAACAACACTGAAGTAGCTGTCGTCCGCCTTGGCGACTCCGCATGAAGGTCCATTGGTAGAATTGGTAGCAGCTTGCGCGCTCGCTAAGAAAGTAAAACAGGTGGTGAAAGTTGCAAAAGAAGAAATGATTGACTTCATCGTAGCCTGCCGGTAAAGAACGTAAGGGATTGATCAAATCCAGAAAAAGCGAATGTGCGGCCGAAGCGCGATGAAAAGACTGTACGTCACTAGGACTGAACGAAGGACTGAGCAAACCGGAGGCGTGATGAAGCAATTTGCATAGCTGAGCAAAAGAGCATATAAGTTATCCACGAGATGAGGAGGGGCCACATTGGTCCAGTGACCCGCTTCCTACGTCTGATTTGCTGGGCTGTGCCGATGTCACTTCATGCAATATCATCCGGAAGTTCGAGGTGGTGGAGTGGCTACAGATTCCGATACCAGGGTCCCTGTAGGCAAATTGTTACTCGAAACATGTTTAGTTTCTGGCGCATGAAGTCCCTCGATGGTGAGAGAAACAAAGACATGGCCAATGGAAATGTAAGCTACAGTGCGTCACCGATGGGCACCCGTCTTGTGGTGCATAACTTCCAGCAATGTGAGTGATGGTCGAAGCTAAATGCTTCTCTCTATTGGCACTTGTTGGTAGTATTGTACTGGGCCGCAGTCTCATTCTGATCAGTAGAATTTACACAACAAGGAAAATTATTCCTCGGAGCTGACGGTATGGGCCAATAATGATCTGGGACACAGCCACAATCGCGATGTTCGGTGGACTACCTACGATGTGTTGTTGCTCGTTGTGAAATGTCAGGACTGAGGCACGGACCTCTATCGCTGGTGCGACACTCTTAAGCGACCCCAGTCGTCCCAAACAGATTGACGGCCCACTGCTATTTCCGACAGACTTGAAAGTCGATGCAGCGGATACTCGGTGGAGAAAGTTTCGAGTTATCCGTTGTTGTCGGGCACCACTTTATGCTTGATCATCGCAGACGTTCACGTGCGAGTTGGTGTAGGTCTGCGCAGGATCGAGGGATGAAACACTCTGCGGTTGTTCATGCATTACTTGACAAGCCGCCATGACATCACTCGACAAACACCTGCGGTCCACGGTGCTGTGATTCTTTGCAAACGTTTCAAGTCTCTTCCATCGTGTCCGGCGGCAAACCGTCATGTCGTGTAGAACTCAGGAACGGTCGCTTTGCCGCATGTCCAGGCCCCGAAGATCCGCCTTTTCTTTTGCCCGTATGCTCTGCTTCTCCAGCGACGTGCGACCTTGCCCACCTCTTCACTCTCATATACGTCTCAAGTACTGATGTTGATACTCCACCTAGTTGTGCCACCGACATTCCACCGCTTTTCGTCAGCAGGTCGACTGACGTTCTAGCTCTGGTGATTGCAGTGTTTAGCGATTGGCCATAGACGATGTCGCGGAAAGATGTCAGCGCTATATTGCGCAGAAGAAGGATGTTGCCGACTTGAAGCTGCTCTAGAGTCTGCAGCAACAGAACTTGTGCATGGTCCTGTTCCTTGTGTGACTCCCGAGGCGGACGTATCCAGAATGTGATTTTGAAGTTGGAGCGTGTATCGTCGCCAACAATGATCTCCCATAAGTCCATTTTGTAGCCTCCTTTGCGCACAAATACTTCGCGTCGCTCGGGAGTAGTCATAAGCACACAGAGTAAGTTCGGTGTGGGCGTCTGGGGATAGATAGAGCGCAAATGCTTTGTACTGGGTAGTGAACCGAGGGGCATGACCGCCATTGCAGATGGGACTTGCAAAACAAGGATGCGGCTGTCCATCGGAGAGTGGCTGCTCGTTGCTGAAGACGTGGTTCCAAAACTTGTTGTCAAGAACGAAGATGAATTCGCCGTGCTGTCTTCTACTGCATCCTGAAAGACTTGCGACGACACGAGCGTGTCGTAGAAAACAAGTGAGTGCTGCAGGTACTCGTCTGCCGCAGAAAGGTCCTCGTCGAATGTAAGGGTTGTATCGAGGTTCGTCGTGTCGTCGTTAGGCAGTGCAGGAAAATCCTCGATGCCTGGTATCGCAAAAGAGTGGTGATCATGAGCGCCTTGCATGCCGGATCCTGGAAGGTACAGCTGCGACCATCCAGTGTGTAGGCGGGTGTTCTCTAGACCGATGGCTCGCCATTTTAAAGCGACTTCTTCCTCTGGCGACTGGCCTTTCCAAGCTCTTCCAACGAAGTGCTTACATTTCGCAATGTCTAGAAGGCTTTCTTCGTCGAACTTGAGATGCTCGCGGAGAGGCGCACCGTTCAGCAGCCTCAGTCTCATTGGCCGGCCGTGACGCGTTACGCGTCGATGGGTAAGCAACGCGTGTCTACGCTGCTGAAACAAACTGACACCAAAGCTTGACAGACCTCACCGACCTCCGTTCGGCCAGTCAGCTGCTCGAGACGGCGAATGAATTGGTTGTCTGTTGAGTGAAGAGGCTCGGTGCTCGGCTCGGAGATGCTCAAGTTATCCGAAGTCCGGCCTCTCCTTCTCCATCGGCTGCTTACAATTGACCGGAGGCATTTATGTGAGGGTACATAAGAGCGGGAGGTTCGGCAGTTGTTATGCTTTTGATCCCGATGCTGCCTTTGGAGAGTGAAGTTCTCAGTATTAGTGTCGTCCGGACAGAACGTCGTCATTGCGGCCACTTTCCGCGTCAAGTCTTGGCATCTAATCTGATCGATCTAAATACCAACGATGGGGCCGCCAAAACCAACCCACAAGCCGATCAACGCGTACAGGATGACTGCGACGTTCAAAAACTTCGCCTACAAGCTTTCTTCGACCTTGTCGTCGTCGGCGGTACCAACTCTGAAAAAGAATGGAGAGTTCTCCAAAGCTCAGAAGACGGAGGATCTTTTCCCCACTACGGACCCCACGATAGATGGTGACGACTGCTTACACGACTGTGCAACCTGCACGATCAAGTACCCACGCAAGTTCGACATTGACGAGACAGAAGAATTGTACGGTCATGTGAAAGGATGGCAGACACATCTGATTGTCGCAACTGGAAAAACGGACTGGGTACGAGATGTAGCTGATGAGAAGGGGAGCATCATGGAGGCGGTTGACCGAGGGAATGTGAAGCCCAGCAACGGGGTCAGTAGCCAACACAACACGACTGAATCTGATGCTGATGACTAGCAGAAACTCATGCTGTCAGCCTCCGATATGCCTATACCGGATCATTCGGACTCTAGCTCCAGAGTATTGCTGCTGCCTTCGTGGCAGTTCATCGATAACGTCACGCCTGTCAACGTGCCTGACCTCATCACCGGTTACGTGAATCGAAGCTCAACAAACGATTCGCCGCTGCACCGCAAGCCCGCCGAATCCTCACAGCCTTCCACAGCACCATCTGAAGGCTCGTCCTCGCCAGATCCTGCTTCTACACCCGCGAATGCCAGTATACCGCCAATCATATCGACGAACTCAAATTTGAAGGCGCGTCCGTGTCCACACAAGTATTTGATCTTGTTGTGTAGCCAGAAGACTCGTGATGCGCGTTGCGGTCAATCTGCGCCTCTTCTGCGTCGCGAGTTCGAGAGGCATCTTCGACCGCTCGGTCTGTACCGAGATCTGCACGACGAGAGGCCCGGCGGAGTGGGCATATACTTTATAAGCCACGTCGGTGGCCACAAGTTCTCGGCAAATGTGATGGTCTACCGTCACTCTTCGACTGTAGAGCACCCGAATGAAGCCAATGGCCATGCCAATGGCGTACAAGAGGCGCTGCAAGAGCTCAAGGTTGAGGCTGATAAAGACCACGAAGTCGTCCTAGATGCGAACGAGCAACAAGCCGAGAGTGACGGCGAAGCTGCGCAGTGCATATGGTTGGCACGTGTCCGTCCAGAGGATTGTGAAAACATCATCAGGTACACAGTCCTGCAGGGCAAAGTTGTCAAGCCTGAGAGGCAGTTGAGAGGTGGTTTCGATCGCTCGAAGCAGCTAGCGAGTTGGTAGACGACCAAGAAAATAATTTCATGGTCAAACACATCCTACGACAATTTCTCGAGTCCTACTTTTTATGTTCTCGGTTTTAGCAAAGGATGGCACGACTCATCGGGAAAAATCTGCCTCCATGACTGGCAGCTGAAGAAGCTCATCGGTCCAGCTGTACGCGCCGTACAGAGTACGCACCGTACAGAGTACGCACCACATGTAGGATTTACGCGCCTGCCGAACATGCGGTGAGCACTTGGCAGCTTCTATCTGGTGAATTGTGCCGCTTCTTCCAACACGTCTAATAGCCATGACTGGTACTAATACGGACTTCATTGCTCAGCCTTGCTGATGAGACTGAAGCTGATACTGTTGTGCTGCCTTGCCGAGATCTCTATGCGGGATGTATCACACTCCAGCCTCCTCTAACTTCCAATCTCAAACCTCGCATTTTGTCCGCATCGCTACGAGAAAGCTGGTCGTAGCAAATCCTTGAGATGGGTGCTTACCAGAGCCGCTTCCGACTAACAAGCACGAACGGGCGTGTCGACCAGCGAAAATGGCGCAGTCTCTCGAGAGTGGTGCGCAGACGTTGGCTGGACGAATGGCTCGGACATTGGAGGTTCAAGGTTACCAACGACGCGGCAATCGATGAGAGGCATTGCGAGCGATATCCCAGAAGACCCGGAGTCGGGCGAGAAGCTCTTCTGCCAAAGAAACGTCAAGTTGTGTCAGTACGGATCGAGATGGGGAGGCTGTCGGACTGACTGAGGTCCTGGAGGTTGTCGAACAAGCGGACAAAGCCCGTACTCCCGGAAGAGTTCACGCAGGGGTAGTTCAGAATCAGATGGAAGGATATCAAGGATATTATACCGTTTATTATCGTGGCCAGGTTTCTGAAATTTTTACAAGAGCTCCACGATCGAGTTACATCTGGTAAAACCAGTTCAGTCATCTAGCAGATCCATGACTATCTGTGGAATCGCTTCGACGCCATGTGCATGTATGGCACTGATCGGTATCGACGAAACGTCCCTCTTCCAGGCGTTCTCGCGCCCACTGGGGTGGGGCTGCGCGCCGCTCTTCACATCCTCCAAATACTTCTGTAGCTTTTCGTAATTCTCCTGTGTACCCTCCAGATCGGCCTTGGTAGCGACAACGAGCCATGGCTTCGCAGAGATGGGCTCTGATGTGAGGAACGGCAGAGGATCCAGCGAAGGGTTCAGGTCGGGTTCGTCAAGTATGTCTGTCTCGCTCTTCGGCTCCATGCTGCCGGCAGGGCGGTACATGACCATCCTGCGCTCTGTCTCGGCGTTGAGCTCCTTCCCACGAAGTGTTTCGTACTCAGCGACTTCGCGCCAGAGCAGCTTCAGGGCTTGGACAGCATCGCCGGCGTTCAGGTCGATGACAAAAGCTAGGACAGCGGCGCGTTCGACATGGCGAAGGAAGCCAAGACCAAGACCTTTGTCGAGATGCGCGTCCTCGATCAGACCAGGGACGTCGGCAATGGTGAAGCTTTCACGTAGCTCACCGTGCTTGTTGCGCTTCGTGACGAGAGGGCGACCCTTGTGATTGTCGAGGACAACGGTGCCAACATTTGGTTGAAGTGTAGTGAAAGCCCAATTACCGATTCGAGCTCGACTGTTGCTCAGAGCTCGAAGTAAGGTACTCTTGCCAGCGTTGGGAAGACCGACTAAGCCAAGGTCTGCAAGGATCTTTAGCTCTAGCTGGACCGAGATCTTGAGGCCTTCCTCTCCCTTTGTCGCCATCTTTGGCCTGTTGTTGAATGGTGTCATGAAGTTGGGGTTACCAAGACCACCCATGGCACCAGCTGCGAGCAGCATTGGTGTCTCCATGTGCTTGTCGAGGTCGAGCCATATCGGCGATTGAGGCTCGAGAGCAGCAAGGTGTGATCGTCGAGGCTTTGGCATCTGAGGGAACTTCATCCTGTTCAGCTCTGTAGGCACTGTTCCAGGATAGACCAGCCATCTGTCCTTCTTGTAGCCACCCTGTTCCTCAGCAACGTCACCATTGGCTTCTGCCCGTTCGCGCTGCATCTCAGCCTCTTCTGCCTCTTTAAGAAGAATTTCAACAGGGTCATGTCGTTGGATCTCGCGCACGATAGTTCCCACAGGCACTTTGATGAGGACGTCTGCGCCCCGTTCGCCACCCTTCACCTTGCCCTGTCCATTGCGGCCTCTTCCAGCCTTGATGAGACGCCTTCGAGCAAGCTTGTGCAGCGATGTTTCACCACGTACTGCCTGAATGTAGATATTGCCTCCACTCCCTCCATCTCCACCATTGGCAGGCCCTTCTGGCGTGAACATCTCGCGCAGAAACGAGACGCAGCCATGACCACCAGCACCAGCTTCCAGCGTGAGAATGGCTCGATCGGCGAAAGGCGTAAGCGAGTAGTCGTCTGGCGTAGGGTCGATTCGCGAATAATCTGACTGCTCGATGGCTGTAGAGCTACATCGTGCCGGTGGGTATCGCCTGTGCAGCGGACATCTGCGCGAAACGGCGAGGAGCGTTGATTCGGTGAAAGCCGGGTACAGGAACGGTGCGAGCGTTCCGTTGAGGAAGCTCGGTCGAACAGAAGGCATGCGTCACTGTTCTTTGTTTGGTGTTGCAAGTCGAGGTAGGAACATCTGAGCCGCGGTTGTGATATGATGGCTTCTGATTTGCCCAGCCAATCAACGCGTAGGAACCCCGAGATCAGCCTTGCGCTACTCGGGCGCCGCATCTCCTTCCCCAAACTTGCGTCGTTCTCACGAGCCTCGGTCTCTTCAACTATCTTCGTTGACTTAAATTGCGGCTATGCCTCAGCTCCGAAACTCATAATCAAGGTCGCTGCAGGGTGCTTGATTTCGACCCACCTAGCCCCCAATACGTCATCTATCACGCAGGTACCACGAGTTGCTAACGTCTCAAGCCTGAAACTCGAGCCATCATGTTTCGATGCCTAACTCTAGCCGCCACATGCATCGGTCTGCAATTTATCGATCCTGCAGCAGTTGGTATTTCAGACAGCCGGTCTCTTGGTCTTCACCAAGCGACCGCTGTCCGTCTCATCAAATGGTGCCTGGCTGCCTGGACTGCTGTCGAAGCAAATGATGTGCTTAATAAGTTGGCTGAGAATAGATGGAGCTGGAAGAATGACAGGAGTAACTGGGATTGGTCTAATGAAATTGCAGTCGTCACTGGTGGCTCAGCGGGTATAGGTGCTTGTGTTGTCAAGAAGCTCGTGTCTCGCGGTATTAAGGTCGCAGTCCTCGACATTGGGCCACTCTCGAACCAGTTCACTGACGGTAAGCGATATTGATCCTACCGGGCCAATCACATGTGCTGACGATCATATAGCTGAGCGGAAACTCATAAGCTACTATCGTTGTGATGTGACTTCCAGAGATGACGTTCACAAGGCGGCAGATAATGTTCGCTCTAATCTCGGTTCTCCCTCGATCCTGATCAACAATGCGGGCATCGGTAATGCTTACACCGTTCTTGACATTCCCATCGAAGCGCTGAGGAAGCTCTTCGATATAAATTTGATTAGCCATTGGAGCACCGTGCAAGAATTTTTGCCAGACATGATCACCAACAAGAAGGGTCACATCATGAGCGTTGCCAGCCTGGCTTCGTTTGTGGCTCTTGCAGGTGCGGTCGACTACAGCGCCACCAAGGTGGCTTTGCTCGCTTTCCACGAGGGTCTCACTCAGGAGATAAAACACCGATACAAATGTCCGCAGATCAAGACGACAATTGTCCATCCAGGCTGGACAAAATCTGCGATCACGTCTCATGAGGCCATCCAAGCTGGTTTGAAACAAGCTGGAGCAACCCTTCTAGAGCCCGAGGACGTTGCTGACGCGATGGTCGAGCAGATCATTGCTGCGAAGAGTGGCCAAATCGTTCTGGGTCCAGCTATCACACCAAAGATCCGCGCATTGCCCGTGTGGATACAGGAGATCATCAGAGACAGCCAAGCCAATGTGGTCACTGGAAACGGTTCGACTGCAGACGCGACGACATGAGGACGCTGGTATTACCGCGACCAAGATATTGCAGGATGCCAACATTGCTATTTGGGGGCCACGATTCTGATGGTATGGGGGGTGGGTGATGGCGACAGAATCGATGTGCGTGAGCAACACCGCGATGCGAGATCGAGACGCGAACACCGACTGAGCCGTCGCGACAAGCGGAATCGCGACTTTAAAGCGCTTAGCCAGAGGGGTCAGCAGCCATGTATATTGCAATGCCTCGGCTAGCGCACTACAAACAGCAACAAATATCCATTTCACATACGATTCCCATACGTTTGAAGACCGGCATGTCACTAGTCCAATGAGTCCTACGCATTTTCTGCACCGATGCAATCGCATGCTAAACTTAGCCGACTAGCAGGTATTCTCGGACTGCTACAGGGCTGAGCCTCATAAATGGACAGGGAGTTTGCAGGTTCACTAAGCCAAAATTGGCCCGATGCGGCCCACCATCAGCAGAACACCGTCGGTGTTCGCACTTGAGATGCAAAGTCCATAAGTATGCAATACCGTGCTACCTGCTGTATGCTTCTTGGGATTGCAAGGTCGTTCCACTGCTAATACATTCACTTAGTCGTTTCCGATTTGCGACCATGCGATGTGGTTCAAGAGAGTCTTGCTCGCTTACTACGCCACGTCAGTGGCAGTGGCTGTGGCTGTGGTCACAGCAGCAAACAGCAAGGGTAGGTCGACACTTGGGATTGCTCCAGGGCAATATGAGGGGTCCTGCATGCTGAGTTGGATACAGGTACCGCTGTGCTCAAGAGACATCACCAAGTCGAAAGTCTTGTCTTTCTGTCCCTAGACCGTCGCCAGCAACCTGCTGGGAACCAGACAATCACTACCAAGCCTTTCACACCAAGTTCGAAGGATGTGCCACCGTCCACCTTTTTGGTGCCCTCAGAATCGTCTCAAACCCTAACAAGCATTGCTGTGTCAACGGCAGAATCACTGCCTAAATCGACTTTATCATCCTCTCCTTTACCGACGCGGTCAAGCTCTGGACCGGACCTAACCTCCATCACGACGAGTGGTAGCAATGCTGAGACTTCAACGACAAGTCGTCGTGATTTTGAAGGCGCGACGCCCTCTAGCTTTACACTTGAACAACGACCAGCTGAAAGCTTATCAACCGTACTATCAAGTCTCTTGCAAGTTACGAGCTCAGAGGTCGCGATATCATCCACGCTCGTCGGCATCACGACCCTCACGAGCTCTTCCACAGCAGAGGTGCAGACTTCAAGTAGCATCGTAGCAGTAACGAGCTCGAAGGCTGAATCAGCTACGGTATCAGCATTCATGTCGGAACCGGCTCCCACAACAGCAAGCCTTTCGCTATCTGTCAGTTCAGCCTCGACTCCAGTCGAAGGAGTCTCAAGCACAGAGTCGGACACAGCCCCAACTTCGACCGGTGGCAGCGTGAGTAAGGTCACTTCAGTCGAGGTTGAATCATCTATCGTACCAACACTTCGAACTTCGACATTCGTGTCGGGAACGAGTAGCGAGGTAGTCAGCACAACTATACTCAGGCCTCAGCCAAGCACTACAGTCCTGACGCCTATCGAGCAGCAATCCAGCCGTAGTATCAGCCCTTCATCTGAAGTTCTTGACATACCGATCTCGAGCTTTGCGGTCTCCACATTCCCTTCCAGAGCTCCAAGTCCGATACTGTCTTCCATCGCGACTTTCTCTTCAATCTCCGGTTCGATGGAAGCGTTACCGAGTGCTGCACCAGATTCTACCACAGTTATTGTCACAAGTGTGTACGAGCTAACCACTGGTGTTCAGACGCCTACATCATCCGACGCGTCCTCATCGGTGCCGGTCCTTTCGACATTTTCGCCTCCGGCAACTTCTTCCCAAGGCCTTGCAGCAAGCACGACCGAGGGTCCGCTACCGGTGGCGCCGCCATCAACCCTTCTGCCGACCTCAGTCGCATCTAGTAGCCTCTTATCACAGCGCTCAAGTAACACAATCATCGACTCATCGACCACCACTCACGAAATCTCAAGTAGACTCTCCAACCAGCCCATTAGTACCATGGCTTCCGTCTCAACCGCCTTCTCTGCAAGCAGCGGCCAAATTCAGCAGGTAACAATGGTCAGCGAGGGGTCCAGTCTACCTGGCTCGACTATTGTCTCGCAGTCTGAACTATCTTTGCCCACTCTCACCACCGGTACACTGTCCAGCATTGCTCTCATACCTGCTTCCATGAGTCAATCAGTCATAATCCAAACGCCTCATTCACCAAGCGAGGCTGGCACATTTGTCACTTCCTCGTTCGAAACCACATCGACAGTGTCCGTTGCGCCTTCTCCGCCGCCCCAGGCATTTTCATCGTCACCCACAGTTATTCAACCAGGCTCGTCCGTATCTTCAGTCTTTGAAGTTGCGTCTTCTGGCTCAAGTGTCATCGCCGAATCATCTTCAGCCTCATATGAGACTGGTATGTTGTCGAGCATCGCTACTGCTAGCGAAGTGACTTCGTCATTACTGCCCTCTGAGACGATCTCCAGTACTACAGCTTCCTCCGTGGTGTCTTCTCCGGAGTCATCAACCGACGTACCACGTAGCTCAGCATCTGTAGCTACGCCATCTGTCACACTTTCTCCTACACAGCCTGCCTCCTCTGGGCTGGCATTTACTACCACTGTCCCAGAGCACTCACGGCTCACTTCGATTACTGCTTCCGAGTCGCACAATGCCAATAGCAGAAGCTCTTCTGCACCGGTTTCTGATCCGAGCTCTTCGCTTCCGTCTGTACCAAGTGGTAGCGCACCAACTTCCGGCTCGCTTTCGAACGTGGGTCAACCCACCTCGTCGCAATACCATTCATCATTCGCTTCTTCACCGACGCCTCATTCTGCCAATGCTACTATACCAACTTCGGAGAAGGCCGGTTACAGCTTCATGTCCGACACCTCAACTTCGACACATGCTTTGCTTCTTACCACATCTTCCAGCAGGGTCTCTTCATTAATCCCATCTGAAACCTCAACAAGAACAAGCAAAGACAACACAACTCTGCCATCATCGATCAAAACGAGCAGTGCGCAAGTCATTCCGACTCTGCCTCCCACCCCAGGTATAGTTACGGCTACCTTTTCTACAATCTACATTTCCAGTGCTAGATCATCTGTAGTGGAATTAAGTACGGTAGCTTTCTCCCTGTTCAGCTCTGTGACTGGAGCTGTAGCGGATGTCACACAGACTCGCAATTATAGCGCCGTGATCACTACGAGGACTTTGCAAAGCTCTGGGACACATATACCTGCAAGCGAGAGTCTTCTTTCTTCGAGCAGGCTCGAATTTGGAGCGAACTTTACTTCAATAACACAAGTGCAGTCCTTGGCTGCTACAGTTGGTATATCTAACAGTATCAATAGTACGAGGACAAGTACGGTAGAGTTGGGCTATACCTTCAGTCGACCATCAGTTCCAACGGGGACCGTTGGGGTCACAACCACATCCAATGCCACGCATGTCGAGACTTTGGAAACGTCGCTCACACCTGTTGCTGTCAACTCAACTACTGTCAGTCTCCTTACATCCACCAGAACGAACAGTATCTCCGAAGATCAATCCAACATGGCCAGCGCAACGTCGACATACACTTCAGACGAAGCATCGAGCGCGAGCGGTGCCGGTGGAGAAACGCAGACTTCCGCAGCACACCATACTCCTACCAGCACGCCTAGCCAAACTGCTTCTGCTGGTAGCCCACCTCCGCTCACGACCTCTCAAACCGCAGGTGTCGCAGTCGGTGCCACTACTGGTCTACTCATTGCAGTCGTCGCAGCGGTCTTCATTGCACGGCGCTACCATGCTGCCAGAACTGGTAGACGCGTGAGCACGGGATCTGTGTATCCCAAGGTTGCATATCTCTACGACCCGAAGACGGGTGGGGATAAGGGCGACGCAGAAGCCTTAATGTCAAACTCTACGGGTGGCCCAAATGGTCCTGTGTCAGGCGCAGCGCGAGATGTGTCACTTCACACACAGCGTCATAGTACAGGCACAATGCCGATGGCCCGTTTCACCAGTCCAGGCAATCCATTCAGGGAGACAATTCGTGATCCAGCAGTTCATCGATACTCCGAATACGCACGTGTAGATACCGCACGAGCACTGAGTTCAGCAGTTGCAGGTTATGGTGGCACCCCAGACCATACGTCTTGCTACACCAAATATCCCTCCGAAGTCACGAATCCCTTCAGTGACCATGTCATCCCATCACCAACCTTCGCTCCCTTCTCGCCTGACGACATTCGAAGGCCAGAACTCAAAACACCCCGCAATGTCGATGACGGAAGGGGTGAGTACTCGCGAATGGCTGTGAACTCATATGCGTATCTCAATACCCCGGCTTCGATGTACCCACCCGTCTCGCCTTATGGACAAACGTCGACCCCGGGGCCCTCTTTAGTCAATACCACGAGACGTCAGACGGTCGACAGCGATCCCTTTGCCGACCCGTTTGAGCACGACTTGCTTCTCCACGTCGACGAGCAGAATCGCACATCTGATAGTGTGACAATATTTGCCCCGTCGCCCAACTTGAATACTCCACGCACTCCACGAACCCCGGTAGGACCGAAGCTACCGGTCAACCAACCGAATGGCATGATGTCGGCCAGGTCACTACTGAGTCCAATGGCAGCAAAGTATCTGCACAAAGCACATGAGGTCAAAATACCACAAAAGAGCGTCGCTTCACCTGTACTCGTGCAAGTAGGCCGCTCACCAGTGATCACGCCCTTCTCTCCTCCGCGAGCTGCGCCAGAGCCTTTGGGGTGGGAGGACATCAAGCGGAATTCGGAGAAGCATTTCTCTGATGAGCAAAGCGTGCCTGCGCCGCTGAAATTCGCGTCACCTGTCATTGCTAACGAGCCTGTTGCTGCATCACACACGCACACGAAACCGTCTTTGACTGGGGCAGGGCACACTCTCCTTGAAGGCAATGGACTGCCGTTAACGGTCAAGATACCGCACAGGTACGGCAAGAGCGTCGGACTCGACGTACCGAAGATGCACAGAAGACCGAACCCTGTGCACGAAGAACTGTCTAGCGACCCGGTAGTAAGGGAGAAGAGAAGCAGAGAATTGAGGTTTGCAAACCCGGCACTGATTGGGAAGGACTTTTGAAGGACTCGGCTGCATCAGAGGAGTACCCTCGCGCTTTGCGGGTGCCGAAACGCTCAGTTACATTGATTCTCTCATTTATTGCATTCTTTTCGCACAATACCCAGCGCTATAGCCGCTTGTACCAACAACATAGATCAAATCAATCATATTGTAATCCTCAGCCATCCTTCCTCATCAACACCGGGCTGCACATCGTTGTTGGCGCGTGCTTACAAGTCTCGCAACGCTTCGGACACCGAGCGCCGCCACACCAATATCTTCACCGGCCAAAGCAACACCGAGGAAGCAGCGATCTCCATCTGCGCCATCATGATCTCCAGGAAGAACGTCCCGACTTTCCCAGCCCCATGGTCGCCCACAAACGCCCGGCGTCCAGCCAGCTCCCCTGGCAACCCACATCATCTGACGTCTCCCATGTGCTTCGCTCCTTGATCCCAGCGACAGTAGCCTCAACGCTCGCAAACCATAAAAAGGATCAGGAACAGGCAATTTCATCTCGCGGCCATCACGCCACTTCAGTAGTACTCCCACGAACCACACGTTCGCTCGCTAGGCGTGCAGCAGAATAAAGCCTCATCGCGAGCGCAGCGACGCCATCGGCATTCCGCATCCGGGCCTAATGGCGTGGGCACCATCTTCCGAGGCAGACGAGCTGTCCAAGGTTTACTGTGGTAGGACTGGCCGCAGCCTCTCCGTGGTCCCAATTGGCCCGCTCCCCGGCCCCGAAACAAGAGCGTGACCTCACACTTTCTGCCGCGTCTCTCAAGCTCCCCCGGTAGGGCGGGCTAGCTCCAACCTGCCATGCGGTGGCGTGTGCGCGGGGATGAGGCATGACTCTTGCCGTCACTTTCTTGTTGTAGTTAGCTGCAATGGTACTTTCCTCGTTCGTCGTAGTAAAACTTCGGTTCTAATTCGGTGTCGAAGTCTGCGAGGCTATGGCGCGCGGCAGCACGAAGTGCCGGGCTAGAGATTAAGGTTTGGGCACTGATGATGCTCGCTACGCTCTGCAGTTTTGCGCTGCGGGGAGAGCTCCGAGGATTGGCAGGGTAATTTAGCCGTACGAAGGCTTGCGAGGAAAAGCAAAATGCGCGAGGTTATACTTTTTACATAAAGGTACAACGTAGCTTTTGCTAAAGATGAACGAACATGTATTCGCCGAAGTATGCGACACCACCTTTACATGTCATATTGTCGTGCTTGACGAGTCGACGTGTAACCCTGCGTGTCTCATCCAGATTCTAGTATGGATACCTCATCATTCGGTTTGTACCGGACCGCAACGCCATGAACCTCAAAAACACGTTCCAGAACATGGTAGCTCAACGGCCATAAGATCTCCACTCAAACATGTAAAGTTCAGCCGATGCCGAAGTTTCGACAGCTGTCATTTCAGCCCAGCCGCTCCAGACCGTACAGGCCGTCGATGAGACCACTAATTTCCTGCTCCTTGACCACAGCAACACCCTGGCGCTTGGCCTTCTTCCTGCTCCAGACATCGGCGAGCCATTCGTGGGGTGACGCCTCGATGGCGATCGGGCCCGGACACAGCGGCAGTCTGCGGCGGTGTTCTTGCTCGTACTCGAGCACCTGCTGGTAGTGCTCGGCCTCCTTCAAGATGCGCTCAAAAAATCTCTCCAGAGATTCTTGGTCGCCGGTCAGAGTGGCAAGGATAGCACCGGCCTCATTTGTCGCTGCGTCCATGTGCAGCTGAACAAATTCGCGGAATAGTCTACGCTTGTGTACCTCTACAGCTGTGTTGAACGGAGGAGCGAGGCCACCTAACTTGCGAACGACGAAAAAGGGTGTCTCGGTATAGTTCCAACAGTCGCTTCCGTGCAGCGAGTTCTGGTGGTAAATTTGGACATCTAAGAGATGCACCTTGACGGCAGCCACGGTTGCGGCGTTCTGCAGCTGCTGTCGGACGTCTTTGACGTCCAAAGAAGAATTGAAGATCGGGTTCTGTGAGGACAGATCCACTTGCTTGGTGGCTGACCGTGTGACACGAATTTTGGCAAACACCGTGTGAATCTGACCAAGACGCAGATTCGTAATATCCTTGTTGCCCGAGAAGTCAACAATCTCGCACCCATCCCGGGCTCGCAGGTCGATGCACACCTGGCTGATCTCACCCACTGGCTTCAATGATCGAGCGTACTTGACAATACGTTTGATGCGTCCCTGGAGAGACTGGTACTGACTCCAATTGCTTATGAAGATGTTCTCACAGCATTTTTTCATGCAATTCATTTCACTAGCGTCAGGCGATCGCTGAAATGGAATGGTTGCAGGGTTGATCTGATGGACGTACAAGTCCGGACAAGACTGCGATACATCGTGCAAGATGTGCGCGGCCGGAGAGAGCAATACGACGTGAGTGCGTCGGTGTCTCAGATCCTTGTCCACAAGGGACTTTGCAATACCCATGATGACCTCAGCCATTGAGGGATTAGGTCGTACTGGTTCCCACACCTGTGTGCCGCATTTGGCGACGAGGGCTGTAAGATCACGAAGTATCTCTTCAGTGCCCGCGTTGAGATGACTGAGAGGAACTAACAGGTCTGGCCGGTTTCCTGTGATAGACTGGTGGGTGCAATGCGTGGTGTAAAGCGCCACACGGTCATTGCGGTCAAGATGGTAGAGAGCGCTATTCACCGCGTCTAGGGCTCTACCCAAACATTCCTTACTGACGTAGTACCTATAGCAGGTTTAGCTGCGCGCGTCTGGCCAGTATCCTTCGCACTCACGCGTTGTCGACGACAAAAATGAGATCGATGGTACTTTCTGGAAGCACTCCGCGATTGTTAAGAGCGCCTTCGATCTCTACGGCTATCCAGAAATCTTGCTGTGCCTCTTTAGTGAGCTGAGATATCTCAGAGAAGATTTTGATTGCGGCTCGCAAAGTTGTCGGTGCCTTTCCGCAAGTGGCTACGTCTCGTACTTCAGGGTCTTCGTCGCGGTGCTCCATAGGTGAGGGCAGCCGTTTGGCAATACGGCTCATCATAGACGCTAGCCTTGCTCCACTGTGTGGATCAGCGACTGCCTTCCACGTCAGAGACTTTGAAGACCAACTTACTTGCGCGCATGTTTCCTGATGTATGTCTCGACAACTTCCTCACTTGGCTCTGGTGACGAGTCTTCGCCGGCGTCGTCCTCATTATGAGCTTCCAGTCTATTGGGTGAGGCCAAGTTTGACGCATCGCCAGTGTCTGATCGCCGCAAACGAGACAGGCCGGTGAACAGTCGGAGGACAGAAGGACGGCGCTTGGTAGGCACAGCGCGACCATCAGCATTCTGAACTAGGTCCTCGTTGGCTTCGATCTGATTTGTATGCCCAGCGTTGTCTGATGCGTCAGACGTGTGCGCCGCTTCGTACAACACGGCCGCTTCAAACAAAGGCCATGGAGTAGTCCCCGTAGACGCAGGCGCGCCTACTGGTCCGCCACTGAACGCGTTGTCACGACTGCAGGTACGCGAGAAGTTCATCTGGTCACCCATACTGGAGCCAGATGTCGAAGAACGACTTTCCCTATTCTTGCGTATTGTCAGAGGCTGACTGCTAGGAAGTCGGCTTACAGGCAAGGGCGTTACGGTCCAGGTCGAAGGCACCTCGAGCGGGGCTGCCCAACCGAGATGAGAGGTTTCAGTACTATAGTCGTGTGGTGACTCCCAGATGTCACTCCGTATCTCGTTGATGATGTCGTCTAGCGGACCATACACGTACTTGTTGTCGACTTGATGATGGGTCGGCTTACGGAAAACGTGTTTGCGGAACGTCGTCCTGCGCGGCTTTTTGTGTATGTGCAGCGGCGGAGGACAGAAGGCGGGCTGTTGTGAGGGACCGAATGACTCCAGAGCTGCTAGCGCCATGCCGACGCGTTGAAGCGCAAACGGGCAGTGTGTAGCGCTGTGTCCTACTATCACTGTGAGTAATGGCCACAAGGTGAAGGAGGGTGAACAGACCTGCACTAACAGAGCCTCGAGGTCAGCAAGCGTGATCACCGTACGGAGCGTAAGAAACAATAAGATGGGACTGTTGGAAAACAGGCGGACGTGAGGCACGCTGCTAGTTATTATTGATGCTGGTTGTGTATGTAGTCGATGCAACAGAGCTTCCATACAGTCCATGCTGCGCTAGCCCAGAGGGAAGTCGCTGTTCCCCTGCTCGTTGACGACCTCAGATCGTTCTTGCCTTCACCGGACGTGAACCCTGCCCTCATGAAGATTTCATAGAAACATGCTCGTCCAGACCAGCCTCGACAAATCAGGCTTCTGCTGTCCCAGCAGTGCTCACATTCAAGTACTTCTTCATCTTTGTTGTGGTCTCGGTGTCTACTTGCTGAAATCGAATCTGATCTTCTTAGCAATCGAACAAGCACCAAAGCTTGTAGAATATAGCAACTTACAATGTCATCGCCAGTCGCTGGTCCGTAGAGAACGGACTCAGAGAGGCTGGCGTTCACTGCTCTTTTCACACGTTCCTCCCAGACACCATCCCAATTCCACTCGCCAGGTCTTCTATTCCTTCCTAGAGTCGAGCCTTCACCTGAATGTATTGAAACTGGACTGAGGGGTTGCTGCGCTGATAATGCCGAACCACGGTAAGCCCGCCATGCGTGGTATGCACCCGGGTTCGCGGCAGCTTCGAGCGAGATTGAGTCCAGAACCGCCTCTTCGCTGAACGTCGACCGAATGTAATCGAGAATGGTCACGATGGAAACAACAGTCGCCGGGGGTGAAGATCCGGAACCACCTGAGGTTGGATTCTCTATTGCTGAGCGTACAGGCGTAACGCTTTGAGCAGGACTATCAATTGCGGACCCACTCACGTCTCGTGAACTCACTATCGATCGTCGTGCACGACCAAACCAGTGTGGAAATCCATGGCGTAGGCTGAAACCACCTGGTGGTAATCGTTCATCGTCGGTTGCACTGACAGTGTCCGTGTCCGAGGATGCAGTTGTGTGAGTGTATGTTGTGAGTGGCGTGAGCAGAGAGTGAAAAACATCGGTAGAAATGGTCACAAGGGGTGGCAGAGCCGGATAGTTTGACGGGAATGAGATCTGGAATCGTAGGACTGCAGGGGCATATGGACCTGTCAGGCGTGAATACAGCAAGAATCTGGTGTAGGAGATGGGCACGGCGTCAGTAGGCTTTGCTTAGCTCTACGACATCTGACTACCTTTTCGCACGAATATGACGGCCACCCAGAGTGACGGATCGCCTGGTGTGATGCTCACGAAAACACCGTCAAGCTGTGCATGTTGCAAGGTGGAGCTAAATCTTGTTAAGACCGACCGCCAAGCCGCTGACCGCAACCTACAACTCGATAAGCAGATGCTGCTTTCGGAAAGACGACAGCCTTGGAGATGAGGTGAGCAGAGGCATGCCGCGTACAGGACTGGTGCTGTGTACGGCTGTTCCTGTGCGGTGAGGTTGCAGGAGCGTTGAGGGACGATCTGCCCGCCCGCGCGTAAAGACAAGTGGGGCCGTTAGCCGCTGCACTCCAAGTGTCAACCGCGAAGGAGATGAGCGCGCATCACGGGAACGCTGCATACGACCACCAGTTGCCGACGTGGCAGTGCAGCTGAACAGGTGTGGGAACGCGCATTGGCCGGATGAGCACTCCGGGTGCTGCAATTGCTCGATTCGCAGCAGGAAAAGCACGACTTGAAGGGATTTTCCAGTGACACCACGATAATCGATACTATACACACTCCTGTCCGACCCTCGCGAGAGAGTCCCTTGTGCATATACGTTAGCGTCCGCAGCGGCAAGGCGTCCTGCAGACATTGCTGCAAGCGGAGGGGACGCGTTTGGTGTGGGCGGTACGGTCTCGAGTTTACACACTGTCGTGAGCGGAAAGTTCCTGTTTGGGCTCGAACAATCTCTATCCAACGCAAAAACCCTATACACACAGCGGGGACGGGGACCGGTGAGTGACACTATGCATGCAGCGCACCCATGCGCCCGTCACGGTTGGTATTGGTGCATACGCGAGGTCACCGTTCGACAGTGACTGATGCTCACAGCAGCAAGTCGACCCAGGTCTGCGGATGCTGAGGATCTTGCACGGCAACCAAGCAGCAACCTTGATTACGATCGGCCGGCGAAATCCATGCGGCTTGGACACAGGTTTTGGTCCCACATCTGACCGCCTGCCGTGCGACCTCACGGCTTTGAAATGCGCTGGCTCCAGTCAAGACGAAACAAGTAGAGCAGGCTGCGACTGCATCACACGTTGCTGCCGCAGCCCACGTGCCCCGTGGACGCATTGGTCGACGGCAAAGGTGAGCAGTGACTCCTACGAGGAGATCGGAGAAAATCGACCCATGCTGTCGGGTCCGTCAACTGTCTCGTTTCAGCCTGCACTCAGCGCTGGCGACAGGGCACGCCCTCGACGACCCGCCCGCCCTCGAGATCCCCACGAATCCAAGGGCTAGTCAAGGCATGTCAGGCCACACTGCTGTTTTGGGCATGCATGCCTTGCGGATGCGGATACGAAGTGTGCTTAATGTGTATACGAAAGCTACAGCCAGCGCTGCCCCTCATCGGAGGATTCGCGTGGAGCAATCATACCGCAAGGACCACAAGCCTGGTGCGACCAGAAGACACTAAGAACGACTGGTCGTCTCAGAGTCTTCTCAGGCCCCTGTTCATCGTGTTCATCTCGCGTGGAATCTGCAAGCCACCCTGGCCAATGGCTGCATCAGCGCCAGCCTTACGTCCACCGTCGGCGTCCACACCGCCACAAACGCATCCTGCCTGACCGTGACTCGGCGTCGAAACAGCCGTTGTGCTTTTGCCGTTTTTTTTTGTGTCGTCCAGGGCTGGCCGTAACTGTGCCCACTGCAGCTGCGACAGCTCAGCTTGCGACATGGGACGGATACGCTCGCGGCTCCACCAGCAAGACGGGCAAAACCAGTAATACCGGTAAGACCGGCAGACCAGCAGACCAGCAAGACCAGCGAGTGGTACTGCAATGGCTCTGGGCAGCGACACAGCAGCATCCTACCGAGCGCAGATGCGCGCAAGGGCGCCGTCAGCTGATGTGACTTTGGGCATCGAGGTTCACCACGTCTAATAACTGATGACGGCACGATGGGATCGGTAATGACAACTGCACGGCACTAAGCCGCATCCTTGAGCCGGCTGGCCCAGGGCGCGAGTGGGAACTTTCAGATCACGTTGGCAGCAGGGTTGCGTGGAGATGATACCTGGGGCAGCAAATGGAACCGCCGCATGCGGCGTGCCAGGGAGCGGTCTGGGAGACACGAAACGTGCTGTGTCGTTCTTACAGCCATTTGGAGGCCGCGAGTCGTGTCCTCGAAGCGCTGGTGACGATGAGCTGTATCGTCACAGACCGCAGCAAGGCGACGCTGAGGCTACTGCTGCGGTCTGCCCGCGTGACGCCCTCGACGGGCATTACTTGCACGTCGTCGCGGCTGTTATCTGGTGCAGATACACCGCCATTTTTGGGTTTGTCGGAGCAATCGCGGTTTGACGCAACGATGCCAACGCCCATCACGCATCGCAGCAGAGTAAGCTGCATGCGTGATTGGCCAAAGCTTGCTTCTGGAAAGCGCACGGCAAAAGCTCTCGAGGCTGACTCGCAAGCTGTCAAGAGTCGATTGCGTCGCAAGGTTTTTGCTGCCCCTGAGCAGGCTTCTGGGCGAAGGGTTTATCTGGTACTGAATAGTGTCCACGCCGGAACAAAGTCCTATTTGCCCCCGGGGAAGCTGGCAGCAATCCCGTTTCCTATTGCGGCCTCTCAGCGGCCAGCGACAGCCGGCACGACGTTCGCGCACTTCCAGGCAGCGGCAGGGGATCCCGGTGGTGGATGATGCACCTCTTAAAGTTACAGTGCGCTAGTGCCTGTGGACCGTATCCGCGGTTTTGGGCTAACCATAACCCGCATGTTTTTTTGCCGGGTCGCATCCGTGCGCGTTGATCGTCTTCGCGAGTTCCAAGTCATCGCACGACGTCTCAACGCTCTTGCAACTCTCCCTGGCTGACCACACTGGATCGACGCTAGTCTGCCCAATGTCGTGGATTCCGCCCAAGCCGGTCCCAGTCTTGTGTGAGGCACACAGGACCAAAGCGCCGCCAACCCTGGCCCTCGCTCAGGGGTTACAACTCCGCTGATGTTTTCGGGCACAAAGTTACCCATCTCGTCCGGTGACCTGGTGTCACCTTTGATGTGAGGCTAGTAGCAAAATGGCTACCAGCACAGCGTTTCTCTGGGCTGCTCATCGGCAAACTGTATGCTGTGGCCATGGAGCCATGGCATCACAGCTCCGCTTTCATTTCACGTTCGCTGGTCCTTCCGCTGTCCCTATCCGCCCAGACTACGTATCCATATCCACAACAATCACCGCTTGTTTCTCCGTTTCCTCCCCGCTGCCCTAATCCCTGCACATCCCAGCGGTCCATCCGCTTCACAGACGCCACTTAAATCTGCTCTGCCCTATATACTCTGAGACGCTCGCACCCATCTTGACTTGATCTCTCCCTCTCTACCCTGGAGGTACCAACGCACACCAATTCGCACATGTCTCATCTGCCACAACAACTTGCAACATCAATCAACGCTTTCTACCTTGGACCATAACATCGACACACCTTGTTTCACGCACATCACCACACACCACCACAGCAATGGCTCGATCCGGCGGACTTTCTGCCACGAGCAGAGGCAAGACGCCTTTCCCGGTTCAACAGATGGCCATCCTGGGTGAGTTTGGACCGCGGTGAATTGCCTGAAGCAGATGGTCTGACAAAACCAAGCACTCTGCCGGATATGCGAACCGATCGCATTCATGTCTATTTTCCCATACGCCTTCCAGATGGTCAAGTCGTTTGGTTACAGCGAGGGCGAAGCTGCAATGTACACGGGCATGGTCACATCAGCATTCGCGTTCATGGAGTGCGTGAGCGGCATCTTCTGGGGCCGATTGAGCGACAGAATCGGGCGCAAGAAGGTGCTTCTTGGAGGCATGTTTGGCACTGGATTGAGCATGCTTCTCTTTGGATTCGCCGGGAGCCTGCCAATGGCGTTGTTCGCCCGGGCGCTCGGTGGACTGCTCAACGGGTGAGGTCATTGTTTACGCTAGTGCCTGACCTTGGGCTAACAAATATGCAGGAACATCGGCGTCCTTCAGACAACCGTTGCTGAGCTGATCATGGATGAGCGGCACCAGCGTAAGTTTGGTCTACTGTGAAATTAGACGCTGATCGCCGACTGACTTTGATAGCGCGCGCTTATTCCATCATGCCTTTTGTGTGGTGTCTTGGGTAAGGATTCCCCTGAGTACGACCGTGTGCAGCTCGCTGACCGCCTTTTACAGCACCATCATCGGCGGATCCCTTGGCGGAGTCCTCGCGCAACCCGCGCAGACGTCTGATGTTTTCAAGGGCACCGTCTTCGAAGCACACCCGTTTCTTCTGCCCAACGTCGTCTGCGCGCTGATTGTTGTGTTTGGACTTGCCGTCGGCGTGCTGTTCCTGCAGGAGACTCACGAGGACAAGAAGTACGACGAGGACCGCGGACTGGACGCGGGCAGGTGGCTGGTGCGCCGGGTGTGGAGGTCGGAGCAAGACGCATCGTTCAACGAGAAGGATGCGTCGCTTGACGAGATGACCTCCATGCTAGAGGACCACGACATGAACACGCGTGCGTATCGAAGCACCGACAGCTCGCCGACATTATGCAGTACCCGCACATCCATGTCGGAGCCGCCCTCATTCTCTTTGGACCAGGAAAAGGCGCCGGCGCCCCCTGTGCGACAAGCGTTCACCAAGCAGGTCTGCCTGAACATTTTGTGCTACGGCATTCTCGCGTTGTAAGTTGGTAGATGATGGTATGACGCAGTGCGACGGCTAATTTTGAACTAGCCACACAATCTCCCTGGAGCAGCTTCTGCCGATTCTCATGTCCAAGGCAGCGTACATTCCCGGCACGGCAACGCTCCCGTTTGAGTTTGAGGGCGGGTTCGGATGGCAGACGCAGAACATTGGCGCTTTCCTGGCGATGCAGGGGGCGATGCAGATGGTCGCGCAGCTCTTCCTCTTCCCCTGGCTCAGCAAGAAACTCGGCAGTCTGCGCACCTTCTGGATCACAATGTGCCTGTACCCGGTTCTCTACATGCTGGCTCCTTACCTCGCGCTCCTCCCTGAGAAGCTCCGCATCCCTGGCCTCGTTTTCCTGCTCATCGGCAAGGTGACGTTCCAGTCGCTCTCGTACCCCTCCCTGGCTATCATCCTCGCCAACTCTTCTCCCTCGAAGCGCGTCCTTGGCACCCTCAACGGCGCGGCGGCGTCGTCTGCGAGCGTGATGCGCGGCTTCGGACCCACCATCTCGGGCGCGGTGGACAGCTTCGGCGGACACCACCACATGTCCGGGCTGGCGTGGTGGGCAATCGCATGCGTTGCGCTGATGGGGTGGCTCCCTGGGCTCATGCTGAAGGAGTCGGATAAGCCTGTTCTTTGCGAGGACGACGAGGAGGCACTGGTCGACTGTGCGTCTGACGGCGAGTCGATCCTCACGCTTCTCCCGGACGAGGAGGCCGAGATGGTTCTGTGCAAGTAAGCAGACCGGCGACGATTTCACTTTTCTTTTTTCTTTTTCCTTTTCACAGCACACACGCGCTGGCAGCATCCTTTCCACGGCGTTCCCCGGTTAGGAAACATAGATTACGGCTCTCCACGGACCAGGGGTGCATTCACACGGCGTATTCATCAGCATCAGTACTTCAGCGACACATGGTAATAGGCGGACTTTTGGGCGATTTTCATCATTATTAGAAGGACTACAGCAGCAACAGCAACAGCAGCAACAACAACAGCTCAGGGCATTCGGGAGCCAGCAATGGCAGTGTCGATGGAGCAAGGCGTTATTTTTTCATTTTTTTCAAGAGGAAGAACAAATACCCCCGTAGTTCTTTTTTATAGTTAGATTAGGTTGCTCGCGCAATATGATATCCCAAGTTTTTCATCATGTATCATGTATTGAATGTATGGTGTATGGGTATGCGTATGCAAGTCGGTGCCTTTTCCCCAGATTGGGGACAGGATTGTCCGAGCCCCAGCCCTGCGAAGTGCCGAGCAGAGCAGGCATGCTGATGGAGCGGACCATGCGCGGTGGGTGAGCCGAGGTACGTAGGTACGAAGCACAGCGTGGTGGGCGCAAGGCTGATATGTCTGCAGCGGCGGATAAGAAGAGAAGCTGTGCTGTGGTGCACTTAATCATGGCGGTATCATCAAAAGGGCATTTTCTGTAGTCAGCGCGGCATACCATTCGTCGTGTTATCAGCTGGGGGTGAGGTTGTAGCGCAGCCACAGCCCACTTGGAGGCGCTGGAGCTCGCCCACGGCGCTCGAGAGCTATCTCGCCCGCTGATAAGAGACTTGGGCCCGCTGCATGGCGTCGCGGATTATGGCGTCGGCGCACCGAAGGCTACTCTACACCAGACGACATTTTCTCCCGGGGCGTCCAGCTCACAGCACCGCACACGACGGATATTGGCAGGCATTGCGCGTCTGCAGTGCGGGGAGAGCAGAGCAGAGCTATCGTGGCCCGCGCCGCCGGTTGGAGACGCATCGCAGCGCAGCCTCGTCGACGCACACGCACTCGCACTCGCCCGGACTGGCACTCGGACCCGCGGCGTCGTCCTACTATGCGCCCTGATGAGCGGCCACAAACGCTCTCTGGACGAGGCGCTTGACGGCGGCGAGCTCCCGTCGCCGTCGGACTCGGCGGCCTCGCAGAAGCCCGCGGTGGCAGCCAACAACCCGTCCACGTCGTCGTTGTCGTCGTCGTCGTCGTTCCGCAACGTCAGCGCGTGCAACCGCTGCCGGCTGCGCAAGAACCGCTGCGACCAGCGGCTGCCGTCGTGCGCGTCGTGCGACAAGGCGAGCGTCAAGTGCGTCGGCTACGACCCCATCACCAAGCGCGAGATCCCGCGCAGCTACGTCTGGTACCTCGAGACCCGCGTCGCCTACCTCGAGTCGCTGCTGGCGGCCGAGGGCGTGAGCTTCGCGCCCGCCGAGGACTTTAACCCGGCGTTTGTCGCGAGCGGCACTGCGCCTGCACACGAGCCTGCGCATCCGACGGCCCGCCAGACGGCACACAACAACACCAGCAGCAGCAGCAGCAGCAATGGCACTGGCACTGGCAATGCCAATGGCAGCAGCAGCAACAACAACTCGGCCGCCGACCCCGACCGCTACGACCGCGAGAAGCTCACCAAGCTCGTCTCCAACATCGGCATGGTCTCGGTCCAGGGCGCCAGCGACCCGCGCTACCTAGGCTCTACGTCCGGCATCTCCTTCGCCCGCGTCGTCTTCGCCGCCGTCAAGAGCTCCGTCTCGGGCTCGTCCTCGGAGCGCGGCAGCAACCGCGGCGGGAAGCCCCCACCCCACGTCGTCGACGGCGGCACCTCGATGCGCGACTCCTTCTTCGGCCTGCAAACAAAACCCACATTCCGCCAGGCGCCCTTCCCGGACCGCGAGCTGGGCTCGCGCCTCGTCGAGCTGTACTTTGAGCACGCGAATCCGCAGATACCGATCCTGCACCGGGGCGAGTTCATGGATATGTTCGACCGCGTGTACGCGAACGGCGAGCGCCACCGCACCTCGCGCGAGTCGTACATGCTGAACATTGTGTTTGCGATTGGCGCGGGGATTATACTGGGGAGTTCGGATGTAGACGATTCACCGACGGAAGATGGCTCTGCGTCACCAAACAAATCCCGCGCTTCGCCCCCGCAGAGCAAACGCCGCAGACTGGCCGGCCAGCAGCACCAGCCTGAAGAGTACCACGCCTCCGCCATTGTGCATCTCGAGAACTTCCTCGGCTCTACGCCCGCCGCAGACCGCCCCGATGGGTTTGGCGGCGGCCTGGAGGAGCTGCAGGCTGTCCTGCTGCTCGCGGGCTTTGCGCTGCTGCGCCCCGTTGCGCCGGGCCTGTGGTATATTGTCGGTGTTGCGGTGCGGCTTGGCGTTGATCTGGGGCTGCACTACGAGGACGGGGTGGGTATTGATGGGTCTGGGTCTGAGGACTTGGAGCCTGGGCTCAAGAGCGAGGGTTCTGCTGGTGAGGATAAGCCGGCTCCGAGTAAGGCCAAGATCGATGCAAAGGAGAGGGGGCGCAGGCAGTGGGTCAGGGACCTGAGGAGGAGGCTGTGGTGGTGTGTGTATTCGGTCGATAGGCTGGTTAGCACCTGTGTCGGGCGGCCGTTTGTGCGTATACTCCAGTTCAAGACTCGTCACTCCATGGCTAACCCCCCCAGGGCATCACCGACCAAATCGTCACCACCGAATTCCCCTCCCTCCTCGACGACCGCTTCATCACAAAAGAAGGCTTCCTCGACCCCCCGCCCCACCTCCAACGCCCCACCTACAAAGTCGTCGCATACCACTACTTCCGCCTGCGCCTCCTCCAGTCCGAAATCCTCCAGGTCCTGCAGCACCGCCAGGCCCAGCAGGCTCGCGCCACCGGCGCAAACCAGCGCAACGAGTTCATGCACACCAAGCTCCCCTCCCCCTTCCTCGCCAAATTCGACTCCTTCCGCGCCTGGCGCGCCGACATTGACCGCCGCCTGCAGGAGTGGAAGGACTCGGCTCCGACCCAGATGGACGCCGGCGTGCAGTTCTCCCCCTTGTTCCTCGAGCTGAACTACTGGCAGGCAGTCATCATGCTGTACCGGCAGAGTCTAGTAGTGCCAACCGGCCTGCAGGGCGTGCTTGGTGCGACTGAGGATGTGGGGAGTCCGTCTGTGGTTGGGCTGGATGAGCGCGAGGATGAGGATTTGGTGTTCCTCAAGGTTGCAGAGGCCGGGCAGAAGGTGTTGAAGCTGTATCGGCAGCTGCATCGGGTGCATCTTGTTAATTACACGTTTTTGGCGACGCATCATCTTTTCATGGCTGGTGAGTATTTTCGACAAGTACAGCGGTGGGTTGAGGTGCTGACTTTGCTAGGGATATCGTTCTTGTACGCGGTGTGGCATAGCGTTCACGTCCGCAGCTTACTCGTGAGTCTACCATTTCCTTCACCGAACGGCACTAACTACCCTGCAGTCTCTGGACGACGTCGACTTCACCGTCCTAGCCGCAACCTCAGTCCTAGGCGACCTCATCGACAAATGTCCCCCCGCAGAAGCCTGCCGCGACGCCTTCGACCGCATGAGCAAAGCCACAATCCAAATGTGCATGTCCACCACCGGCTTCGGCACCCAGGCCCTCCGCGCCCTCCCCCAAACCACCCACTCACCCACCCCAACATACCCATCCACCTCCGACGACACGCAACCCGCAGGCACCCACCCCTACCGCAACACCACATCCTACTTCCCCCAACCCCCCCGCAAACCCATACCCCGCTTCGACATGAACCTCAAAGACCTCTTCTCCCCCGACGAAACAGACAAACGCTCATTCAGCCGCGTCTCGAACCAAATCCAAGCCCAAGCCCAAACAACCACCACCATGCGCCCGCCACCTCTAAAACAAGACCCAGGCCTCCAATTCCCCCCCGACCTCAAAATCTCCCCTAGTCTCCGCACACAGCCGTTTACCTACCCCCCACAACCCCAACAACAACAATCTTTCTCCCCACCTATTTCGCAACCTTACATCTCCCCCACCCTGCCCTTCTCCTCTTATCCCCCCCAGGGGATGCCCTCGTCCTCGTATCAAGAAATTGGTTTCCACTCCGATCTCGATTTCCTGGATTCCTTCCCTGCGCAGGGTAATGCGGGGGGAGCCGAGGCGACGCAGGATGTGGGGATTGGGTTTGGGATGGGGTTTGGGGACGGCACGCACGATTGGAGTGATGGGAATGGGCTGGATTTGTTTGATGGGTTTTTTTTCGGGCCGGGCGGGACGGGGATGTGAGAAGAGGGGGGGGGGGATGATAGATGGCTGCCGTGTAGGAGTGGAGATAGGCGATGATGTGAATCCGCCATTCTCCTCGTAACTCTCAAGGCGAATCAACATTGGTCCTTTCCATGGCTCGTGATGATCACACCCGTTGCCCTTTTACGGCTCCTTTGGATCATCTTATCCGTGACACCTGCTTTCTTACCATGGCTGCTCCAAAAACTGCTTCTTCCAGCCCCCCGGGTTCCCATGGACAGAACGCACTGATCTCCTGGTCGATTGCACAGATCGCGGTCGGCGCCCTGTCAAGCACTCGTCAAGGCACGAGATGATTCCTTTCGCGCTCGTGCAGCACAGTCATCTTCCTCTTTGGCAAACGTGCAGAGTTTAGTTAACACGATCTACACTCCCTTCGCGTTGATGGAGGGAACAGTCCCAGCCAAAACTTGGCAAATGCATTAGAAATGCCATGCTAATATGATGGATACGCGCATTAAAAGCTCGTACCCATTCCCTCGACTGTGAGGATCTGACTTTTACAGTTGTGCGCTACTCCAAAGAACAGGAAGTAGACAAGGTCAAGAGTCGGAGAAGTTGCAACATGTAGTGTGCCAGGCAGGTGTTGTGATGATGTTGCGGACTAGGCTGCTTACTCAGCGTTGGCTCAAGGCATGCAACGTCCAGCCGTGAACGAATGACGCAACGCGTTCCCGAACACGCCGCTGAACATGGGCTTCCAGCAAGAATCTCTAGCTTCTCTCGCGATCGCAAGCGCGACTTCGCCATCATTCTTCGATTCTCTCACTGGTCTAAAATAATGTAACACATTGCGCGATAATTGACCACGGCAACCGCTGGAATAACATGCAAAACGACCCGAGTCCATCGATGGACAGCACAAAGCGGTCCGAGGCCTTTCATCCCGCGCACGAACCTCTACGTCAGGATTCAGCCCTCAATCTCGAGAGAGACCGCATCTCTGGCCCGGTTCCCTTTCTTAATCCCACAAGAGCGCACTTCCGCCACGAGGCGCGACCGGATGTACGCTTCAAATGGTCTTCGCGAAACAACCGCAAGGGACGGCATGCGATAGTTGTGGGCAAAGATCAGGCCAGCGGCAGCCCGACAACACCACGCGCAACCTCATCGCGCAACAGCATCGCTCGCGGTATCGGCCGCATGCTCACATATTACCCAGTATGGGACATATCCTTCGATGTTGCATACGTCTTCACGATTGGAAGTGTGATATGGGTCATAAACGCATTTTTTGTGTGGCTGCCACTCGTGCGACCGGACACAGAGTTTGGGACTGAAGAGTTATATGGTGGAGGCATAACTGCGTTCATTGGAGCCACAGTGTTTGAATTTGGTTCGTTCTTGCTCATGGCTGAAGCCGTGAATGACAACAAGTCGGGATGTTTTGGATGGGCGCTCGAGCAGGCTATGTCGCACAAGGGCGATAGAAGCGAGACCGGAGACGGGAAACTGGCCCCCTCGAAATCGCATTGCACACACCACCATTTCAACAAACGGAACCTGGTTGGCGAAGGCACTCAGCATCTCTCGAAGGAGGGACCAGCGCCAGAAACTCGCGCCTGGGTATGGTGGCCCTCGACGGCAGATCTACGCACGCATTATATCTACAACCTCGGCTTCCTCGCTTCATTCGCGCAACTTTGCGGCGCCTCAACCTTCTGGATCGCAGGTCTCACAGCGCTTCCAGGGATCTACGACAGAATGTCTAGGCCCGTGACCATCATCTTCTACTGGACACCGCAGGTCATTGGCGGCCTAGGTTTCATCATCTCGGGCACGCTTTTCATGCTGGAAACACAATCGAAGTGGTGGAAGCCAGCACTCGGAACATTGGGCTGGTGGATTGGGGCGTGGAATCTGATCGGTGGCGTTGGCTTTACGATTTGTCCGGCGTTTGGGTATGACACAAGTAGCTGGGCCCAGTACCAGGCCTGTCTCTCCACGTTCTGGGGAAGTTGGGCATTTCTTATCGGAAGTGTTCTGCAGTGGTACGAGTCTTTGGAAAAGTTTCCTGTGGAGACCCAAAAGAGTGACTAAATTTGAGCAAGTGAGATGCATTTGCAAAAACATACAGCATTGAGCAAGTACGTTGCTCAAACATCAATCCTGAATGAACACAGCTTACATGTGATTACTGTTTTGGTCTCATTCCATCCTCGCTGTGCGGGTGCGACTGGAAAAGCTCGGAGCCTCCCAGTCACCGATGCAATTTAGGTACCGCTGCGCCAGAAGATCCATGCACTCAGAAATGCAGTATAGCATGCAATAATCAGATCTCCAATACCGGGCCTGCCCTGAACGTCTCTTGTCTCTGCTGAGCAGACAGTTGGCGCTGGGCGGTTCCGACAGGAAGTTGTCTGCGTGACTGGGATGGACAAGGGGCTGTAGCCAAGTGGACATTGCGAAACCGATAGTTCCAAGTCGAAGTTGAGCTGCACTCGTTACTCAGGTTCCAGTTGTAGCAGTCTCTAAAAGGACGGAAGACGATTGGAAGTGCGACGTCACAAAAGGTGATGGAGAGTGTTCGGCCAATTCAAACGAGCTTCTTCGTATTCTTCGGTATTGCCATCCGTCATCCCAACAGGCATCATATTCGCCACTACTGGCAGGGAAGATATAAGAAATAACTCATAGTAACTTTCTGGCTTAGGACGTAGGAGTATGTGAAACCACTGACACGGGAAACTGATTGTTCCCAGATATTTACAAGTCCGATGGTTCGTCGGGAATCAAAATCAAGTTTAGCGTCCTTAATGAAGGTTAGACCAGGCTGCGCTGACAAGGTCTCGTTTATCAACAACTTCTTATAACTTCTTGTCCTCCTACTCTTCAACACGACTACCACAGTCTCACTCGGCACGACCCCCAAAAGTATGTACCTGGGCCAACAACGACCATACAGCACTTGCTCTCATTGACGAAGCTTCGTCGCAAGTATACCGTCAAGCTAAAAATCGAAGCACACGGACGATACCAAGGTATCTTTGCCCCTTCGAGGATCCTGATTATCAGTACTGCAGGTGGCGACGGCACCCTACAAACATGTCCTCCAACCCCGAGAGAAGACTATCAACAGGCGGACTCCCACCAATTAGAGTCGATGAGCAATGTATTGTTGAAAAAGCCCCAAGCTACCACGACCCCAGTATACCGTGCTATACTGCCTGGATACGCGAAGAAAATGTAGCAGTTCCAGAAGGATGGTCCGTTTCTGATTTTACTATCGCAAATAAACGCCCGCAGCGCTCTTTCCAAATCTACAATACGACACTCCAAGCTGCCAACCTGGACGACCTCCAAACCTTAGCGAGGGAGTTCCAATTAGAGTTGTGTAAACATCATGGAGTAGGTGGCCGTGACCAGACTGCTTGTATAGATGTCTGGGCTAAGCCATTCACTGCTAACGAGTCCGAGGAGGAGAAGATCAGCACATGCAAGGCGCATGTTCTAGCTGAGATTGCTGCGAGAGAGGCTTTAGGAGATGACAGCTTTCATATTTCTACATTCTCTAGCCATAACCAATGGGAGAGATTCCTTCTTATTATGGATCAGCAAGAGGAATCTTGGGATCAAGATAACGCGGGTTTCCTTGCTGTGTATTGGGATCATCACTCAAGCCCAGAAACGCGCACAAGACGCTGTACCCGCGAGGAGTTAGGCGTACTGTTGGAGGATTTGACCAATTTCTTCTAGCTGTTTTGCCTTTATTGTTACCTAATGCTCCAGTCACAGCTGTCAGTTCTAGGCCATTTCTGGAATTACATACTAGGCGTGAAGAAAAAACACCCAGTACATATTCTGTACCCATATCTGAGCCAAACTTCTAATCTAAACTTGATTCTAGAACTGTCCTCTTCGCCCTCTTATGCCAGCACAACACGGCCTCCATTCTAGCGCCTGCTAATCCAAACTCAAAACTCCCATCAATAGTTGATGTGACCACTGTCTACGTAATCATAGTCGGAATTCCAATGGCGGGGTCTACACCACGAGTATCATTACCAACATGGCCCCAACCATAAGCACCGTATCCCTCTGACCCGGGAGGACGCCCTTGTGGTCGAGGGGACTTTATCTTTCCTGCAGTAGCATAGCTAGTCAGACCGAACGCCTCGGCCTTCCAATCCTTCTCAGCCTTAGTAAGGGCGTTTTACCTTTTCCCTCCCACTTGACCTCGAACCCTCGAACCCGGCTCTTGCTTCATTGGCGCAGTCTGCCGCGATTTTCTCAGTTTCGCGCAGCTCCTTGCGGACGATGAAGAATGCACAGATAGATCGTAGCGACACTGTGCTTGTTTTCCCAGGGAAATGTTTACGCTCACCAGGGTCGCTTCCCCATTTATATTGCCTGTCGAATGTGTCGCAGACGAGGTCAATCCAGTTGGAAACACGCGCCCGTTTCTTCCGAATGGTGCCCACTGTAAGCTTGCGGACTGACAGGTATTTGAATGCTTTCACGGCCTGTGTCGTTGCTCAGTTAGAAACGGATTGACGAGAAGCAGGGGACAGGTTTTGAGCTTACACTGCACGATTCCAACCGGGCGTCTTCTTGGGATGCGTGACTTTTCTCTAGTCGCTGGTGAGCTTGTTCTTCTTGAACTGAATACCCTTTGGCCTGTTGATATTCGTGTCCAATAGGACCAGGCAATGCACTCCTTGGAAGGGGACGTTGATAGATGGTGGTTCGGGCTGGAGAACTGGTGTTCAACGTGCTATGGTGGTATGTATCAGTGTCGGTGTTTCTAGGTTAAGTGAACAAAGACGTCGTTGCTCCAAGTGTAGTCTTCGTACCATGTTGTTGGGTATATGCGTCGTAGAACAACAATTTGAGATATTGGGTTTGCCAAGGTTCTGTACAAGAGCATGTCGAGTTTCTCAGAATAGCCATATCCTGCGGACTTCTTCTGGTGACTTGTTGTACTCGCTGCTTCTTCGTATGACCTCCTCCAACAAATCCTTGTTTTGTTGTGCTTTTAACGTGAAGTCAAGCTGAGGGGAGATCCAGCCTTCAGAATCAGTGTCAAGGAACTTCCTAGCAATTTCTTGAATCCCGTGGAAGTCGCGGTATTCTTGGAATTGCTGCTCGTGCTTTTAGATGTCTCTCCCGTCGAAATGGAATGGACATTGGTCCTTAAAGCCGATATCATGCCATGTCTCCCGCAATCTGTATGAGACATGCGCAAAGTGGTACAATGCCCTCCTCTGACGCTTCCCCACATCTAGTGAAGAGATCCTGGAGAAATGCGGGCATGAAGAAGGCTTTGTATCCTTGCGGATTGTGAACGGAAGAAGCTACTTCGTATGCTTTGGCCATCTTGGCTTGTCTCGTTTTGAACTCGGCAATCTGCTTATCAACAGCGTCTAAGTTTTCATAATCCTCCGGTAGCTCAGGCATTGCTGAATCCAAGACAAAGTCGGGGTCAACAGATAGAAATTCTGGGAACCGAGCTTGTAGAAGCAATGGCGAGACTGATATTGACTGCCAGTCGATGAGCGAGACAACCTCTGTTGGATCTTCAGAGGATACGAAGATGTTACCCTTGTGCAGATCTGTGTGCCACAGCACTGGTTGGGAAAACTCGTCAATGATCGTGCCTATGTCTAGTCTAGTCATGACCTCTTTGGCCATGCCTAGAACGGCAAGTTGTTCCTCTGTAGAGGTGATAGGCTGGTCCGACATCAAGCTTGAGTTACGCTCTTTGACGCGCGCGATCTCGCGTTTCACAAGAGCTTCACCAAGAGATGAAATGCTTCGCCCTTTCATAGATGTCAATGAAGAAAATCGTAGGTTCCCATTCAACTTACATGGACCTCGATTAGATACTGGAGACATAGATGCTGTATCTTCGCCCGAACGGCTGATCCACTGCCGCTCACAAGATGGTCCTATGCAGAATTCCTACGAGGGATCCGCCTCATGGCTCATTGTGACCCGAGCCTCATACTTGGCCAACGATACACGGAGGTACAAGCTTCCATTTGCGGGAAAGCGTGTAGATGCGAGCTCACCTTCTAGTTCAGTGATCCGCTGGACAAGTTCAAAGCGATCGGAGTTGCTCATAGAACCCCAAGCACTAAACAGCTGTACCCCAGGGGCTTTCTCCATCATGATGTACTCAGCACCAATCGGATTTGACGAGTCCGAGCTCCATGCCAAGACGGCAGGTACAGGAATACTGGTGTTTTTTCTCACTGTTAACAACGGTATAATAAGTCTCAATGTAAGCGCGTGGTAATGGTACGCTTACAGTAGTGAAGAGCGGCTACCTCTGAGGCAGTTGTGTATTTTGGTGGACCGGCGATAGGGAAGGGAATCTTGACGATAAGTTCCCGCCCGTCCTCTTTTCGCATGAGAAGTGCCTTGCTGGATCCTCCCTCGAGCTTCTCAATCACTTGAATGGATGAGGTGGTTCCACCAACTGATGCTGCTAGAGCAAGGCTGGTCGACATCAAATCGAACATATCTCGGATTGCAAGCTTTGGCCTCATTGAAGAGAAAACGGCCATTTGTGTAAGCAAACAGCTCGTCGCGGCTGATGGATTTGCCCCGACATGTAATGGAGAGGGCGCGAGAGGAACGGGCCGACGCGGACTGGTCGCTCCCTCTCCAACCCCGCTTGCTAGCGCTCATCAGCATTTATGATAAGGTCATGGCTGTCGTCCTTGAGGTTGAACGCTGGACCATTGGGTGGTGTAATTCTGAATGTTAAGTCAAAACGGAGGCTCAAGGGTGTAGACAGGATCATGATGAGCGACACAGCTCGACTCAGTCATGTGCCTGCTCTTGCAAGGTATGACGAGGCATATTTGGCGAACCTGATAAGTGAACTTGTTTTCAACGTGACCTAGAAGCGGGGTCTACCATGGCAAGGATTGTAGCACTCGGATCGAAAGCATGGCCTGAAGGAGTCAGAGCATCGTCACCGCAGGGGCATCTCGGTTCTTCTAATTCGCTGCATTCATGAGACTCCTACTTCTTCTCAGCTTGCCCTTTTTTCTTGCTTCTGCCGTCTTCAACGGCCGTGTCCAATCCACTCCACCTTCTGGCAATATGTTGTATCCCGTAGGGTAAACATCCAAGAACTTGAATGTACCTCGAGTACAACGGAAGCGCGACCTCTCCACTGTCTCCCTTCTCGACTATCTTGATGATGCCTTGCGCCATTTCTGCGGGTGTGACTAGCGGCCCAAAGAACTTGCTTGGTGCATGTACATGCTCAAACATCTTCGTGCTCATCTGCCCAGGCTGCACCAGTATTGTCTTGATCTCCTCTGCACCAGGTGTGTTCGCGAGCTCGGCGCGCAGCGAGTGGTGCAGGGCAAGTAGTGCAGCTTTTGAAGCGCAGTACGCGGAAAGATTTGCGGCGCCCAGATGACCGAGGACAGACGATACGGTGACGACAGTGCCGCGGCCCTCCGCAATCATGTGTGGAAGGAAAGTACGAAGGGTCGTAAAGTGGGAGAGCGTGTTGACGCGAAAGGTCTGCTCTACTTCAGCGGCGGTGGACTCGAGGATAGACTTCGTGTGGACAATGCCCGCGTTATTGATCAGAATTGTTGGAGGGCCGAGCTGTTCTTATTAGCAACTTGACGTTCACGCAATCAGCGTAGGTTTTGACTCACATCCGTGACAATCTTTGCAGCCGCAGCTTCGACCTGCTGCTCATCTCCAACATCGCACTGGTAGTAGGCCACACCCTTCGCATCAGCTTCCGCCTTGTCCACAGTCTTCAAGTCCAAGACGGCAATGTTGGCGTTCCTCATCCCATATGTCTCTGCCAACAGCCCACCAAGTCCATCGACACCACCCGTGATGACAATGACCTCCTCACTCAGATCAACTTCCCGGTGGGGGCCGAATGCTATCCTGTCGCTGACGATGCCAAAGATGCCAATTGCGCTCATCAACATAGACCAGCCAATCGCGATACGCATCTCGGGCGCTTCATATCTTGTATACTGTGCGCGCAGACACAGGACTACAATCCACGAAACGAATGGGTGGAAGACTGTGTAACCAAGCACATACCATATGAGGTCGATGGTCAGGTAATGGTGCCATGGCGCGTCTTCCTTGGGTCGCTGAGTCTTCTTGGGTGGCTGGAAAGGCACTGTCTTAATGGCAGACGACATTGTGGGTGCTTCGATGCAGGAGGGACGGTGCTCGAGCATAATGTAACTCGTGATGAACCGGTGGGGCCAGGCGGGCGCGTAGTGGACGCTCGTGATATTGGTCTGTCAGGTCGATATGGCAGCTAAGGAGGATACTGGAGGAGCCTTAGGACGTGTAGAGTCGTCAATGACATGATTTCGGCCATCCTGTTCTTATTGTATATTTGCCGTGCGTGATGCTGAAGGTTGCAGCGTTTCATTGCTGTCGCGCCTCAGGTGTCAACCTAATCTTAGCGTGCTTTCCTAATCGCAGATCTCGAAGCAAGAGCTGTCAACCCGAGCGGCTGGCGCTTGTTCCTGGCTAGGGAGCAGACACAGTGCTCTGAGGTGGTCTGGAGTCACAATAGCTCCATGGCTGAAGCTGTCACGAGCTGAAAAGTCGTACAGCGCGGCTGAGACCGAGCTGCGGCTTACTCAGGGCTGCTGTGCCTCGAAAGTTGGCTTGCAGCACGCTGATCTCACCCGGTGCATGCATGCCCATTATGGCGTCGGCTGCGGGCACAGCCAGCGGGAATCTACGTGTCGAGTGACACTGCATTGCATGACTGCGTATTGATCTGATGGGCAGATGAGTTTTCTTTCCCTCATTTCCATGTGCAAGCAGCGCGACAAGGATACCTTGAGCTTGGTGGTGAAAGCCATAGGGCTGGCTCGTTTCTACAGCAGCCCAACTCCACCATCGACCAAAACAAACTCCACGTCCAATCCCCTGCTGAGGCACACACACCTGCAACGAAGGCGTGACGACATGCCATTGCTGACCTGACATTCCCCAGAAACTTCAGCTGCCGTTACTGGCTTTTACATAGCAATGTTCATATGTGCACGCGCGCAAGGGTCTATCATCTGAACCGCTTCGCCTCACGACACAGGACAGTGAGACACTGCATGCAGCGCAGTTGATCGACCGCTTCTGCCTGGTGTTCGAGACTACAACCACCCGCCCTGATCCTCTCGCCAGCGCGCACGGCGCAGACCTGATCGCCCGCCATGGTCAAAGCTGATGCTTCGCGAAATTACTACGCGGATCTAAAGGTCGCTCCCAACGCCAACGAGAACGAGATCCGCAAGGCCTTCCGTTCGCTTGCTCTGCAATACCACCCCGACCGCAATCCTGGGCGAGAGCAAGAGTTTGTCGTCAAATTTCAAGAGATCCAGGCCGCCCACGAGGTCTTGTGTGATCCAACGCAGCGCCTCAAGTACGATAAAGAGCGAACCAAGTACCGCAGCTTGAACATACCTACGAACACGCCGAACACACCGCGAGCTCGACCGCCGCCTCCACCGCGCAACAACTACGCAACCACCACACCCAGCGGTTCTTACTACCGCCCTCAGGCCCCGAAACCCCAACCACAGCCGCAACGACCGCCTCCACCGCAGCACCATCAGACGTACAACAGCGGGCAAGACAGATTCACCAACAAAAACTTCCGACCACCGACTGCGCAACGGCCACATTCTAGCCACAAGGACACGCAGGACCGTGCGAACGTCTTCACAGCATGGCAGAAGATGAAGTCTGGCGCTCGGCCAGAAGAGCCTCGACCACACAATCCCACAAACCCCAACAACCCCAACGGTACACCTTTTGGGCGCAGCCAGAGTACCAGGGTGCCGTCCAATAAGACTGGCTTCAACCCAGGGACACCAGGCGCAGATGAAGGTCCGGCGAAAGCAGGAGGCTATCGATCTAGCTATGCTCGACCAGCTGCGACACCACCTACACCAGCGGAATTCAGCTCGCCCAACATCGATGCACCTTTCTCAGAAGGCAACCGTGTACGAACGCCATACTACTCGAAAGCTACAGGTATTCGTGAGGAGGGTATTGGTCGGTCTGCGAGTATGCGCAACTCTCCATCACATTCGCATCAGCCAAGTCCATCCAATGAAGGGGGGTCATACTCGGACTCTGGACATAGACAGCAGCGGAACTCTTATGGCAGTCACTCAACCAAGGATCCATTTCCTCAAATGTACCCCGACTCCAGCGACGACTCTGAGGCTGAAGTCTTTCAAAAGGGTACCACGCAGAGGCCGCGAGCACAGCCGAGAGCTTCGAGAGCCCAACCATCTACTGCATGGAACCAGCACGCCTTTGCAACCCCCCCGCCCAAGCAAGGCGCGCATCCACCAGGCAATGTACCTAACAGCTTCAAGAGCCGGAGCGAGGAGAGTATCAACATGAAGTTCTCGCCCTCAGACTGGCATGGCAAGTTTGGAGGCGGTAGCGCAGACTACTTTGCGCCCGATACGCAACCAACTGCAAACAATAAGGGCAGACAGTCTCCAACACGAGGGAGAGCCGGATCCCAGCGAGCAGCCCCATATCCGCCCCCAGGAAATACCTTTAAGACACAATTCGGGTACATGCCTCCGCCGCCTCCAGGGCCTCCACCCCAGCCCAGGTTTGCGCCACCTGCTGAGGCTTTACCTCATACTGCAAAGTTTAGCCCAGAGATATGGTCTGAGACCTTCAAGGAGCCAAGTTGGGCCTTGCCAACGGAAGGCTTGGACCGAAAGAGCTCAGAGACAGTTAAGCGCTCAAAGCAGCCTACTCGCAAACAGTCTGTACCGAGACCGCAGGATCAGAGTGAGAAGGCTCGACCAAAATATCAGGCAACTGCAGAGGAAACGACGGGCGAAGCTGACGAGATGGATATTGATTCAGATACCCCTGCAACCACGAGCCCCAACATCTCTGCTGCGAGACCCAAGACAGCGCCTTCATCTCCTAGAAAAGACAAGGCACGACGGACAGGCTCCATGCCTCCCAAGACTGCCCCCTCCCCTGCGCCTGTGGGTGATCCTTCAGCACCAGGCTTGAACGGTCTGTCTGGAATTGCCACCGTCGAGCCATTCATGCCAACCCAGAATGGAGGTCTCTCGCTTGATGCACTCAAGGACACGTTGCCATTTCAATCGCAGGCCTCCAGCGCTCATCCTACGAAACCCAACTCAGCGCGATCCCTAAAGCTTCCTCCAGTGCCCGCAGCTCCTCATCCACCCTTGAAACTTGACATGGCAACCACGGATGCCTATTTCAGCCACATGGAAGGCTATGTCAGATCATTCAACGCATTCAGCAAGGGTGTGACCGATCACTTCGCCTCCAGGAGCGCAGAGTTGGAGGACCTCGACGACCGTTTCATCCACAACCGCGGCGAGACTACCAAGAAGCTCGGGTTCGCCAGCTACCTCAACCGAATGCGGGAAGACGAGGCTGTCATGGTCATGTGGAAGGTTGCGCAGGAGAGGCACATCCAGGCGTTGGAACAGTGCGAGGAAGTTCGAAATAAGACGATCAAGCTGTATCAGTGAGCAGCTGAAAATCTCACGCACAACATATCTACTGTTGTACTGACATCTGTCTAGCATCCAAGTGCCTGAAGAGGATACAAGTCCAACGAAGATGATGCGGGATCGATTCATTGACATCGTCGCTGCGCTTTCGATTCGACGGGCTGCTTCGCTGTCTGCTCAGAAGCCAAGACCGGTGACTATACCTGCGAAGGCACCGTCTCCACACCCTCGCCCAAGAAGAAACGTCAGCACGTCAGCCTAGTGCGCAGATGAGGCGGACGATGAGTTGGGCCTAACGCGGCCTGAGCCGTTCAAGCTGAGGAAGAAGCCCAAAAGGCGTGCCTTTGGATAGCATGATCTTTGGGCAAAAGATGCCTTTATTACTGTACGTGCATATCCATATAGATAATGCAATCCCAATATAACGTTGATATCATGAGGCGTTTGGAGTCACCGAGGTGAAGGGGTATACTTGTCGACTCGAAGATTTAGACGAGCGTGAATCACTCTTACCATAGCATCAGTAATCACAGTCCGATGCTCACCTGGTCCTCCTCGCAGCCACATCTCCGTCAGTTCGTGAGTTGTATAGACTGCAGAAGAGCAGGCACAACGGCCATCTACCATCTCAACATTACACAGTATTTCTTTATGAGCCCTGACCACTTATCATAACCATTGACGACTGTTATCGCATAGCAAGGGCCAGCTTCGTGGTTCTGCCGCTTACCCGGGCCCCACACAAGCCTTATCAATGCTCCTCCAGGTTCACCATCGTGCTTACCATCCATACTACGAGTTTGAGGAAAATCACTCCCATGCGAGGAGATTTCTCTAGCGCTTGCTTATACTGTGCGCTCCGATAGTCGGCTCGCTTGTCTGCTTCCGAAATAGGCTCCTTTGATGCGGGGCTTGCATCGCGTGGCCGCTGATCGGATGGGCCAGACTTACTGCTCGTTGGGCGATGGCTGGCAGGATTTGTGTTGTAGTAACCAGGAGCTGAGGTGTGGGAGCGTGGAATGTACCCCGGAAAGAGCGATGAAGCATGAGCAACGATGTAGGTGTGTTGGACTGCGCAGACGACTGAGAACGGGCATTCTGTGTTCAAGAGAAGCAGACGCGCCCGCTGCGAATTCGCGGATTGTTAATGAGGAGTGACTGAGCTCGATTGCAGATTCTAGGCAGCATCGTTAGTATAGAGCTGTGTGCTAACGTAGACGAGATACGCCTTCTGAGATATCGGTGGATTCTGGCCTCTCGTTGATGATGCTTCGGGGTTGCTGAATCCAATATACCCATAGCAAGCACAACGGGAATAGCGGGAGCAGGCGCAGAACCAATGCAGTCGCATTCAGGTATAAGCCGCCAAGGGGCTTGTCCGCCCTTTTTCTATACTGACAGTGCACTCTTGATATGCTTAGCCCAGAATATCATACCTAATAGGAGTTCTTGATCGATAGAGTGCAGCTTTAGGCTTCACTGGTATCTCGAACAAGGGCGAATTTCAGTAAATGGAATGAAGCTGGTGGTATCTTCCACGTTCAAATGACACAGCGAAGTTTGTTCCACAGGGATCTAGCATAGGCTTTTCCCCATGGAAGCTGAGCCGTCGAAGCATCCGTTTTTAAGATTTGCTAGATGGGTTGCTAATTGAAAACGCTTCTAGTGCAGCCTTGTTTCCGCCAGATTTACTTCAAGGCCCTTATCACCGTGCATTGTCCTCCGTATTGTCCAAGCGCGTAGCTACAGGTTTGTTCACACGGCTGGATTCTCATTTTGCTTTGAGTTTGGCTGAAATGCACTACTTTTGCTTAGAGCATTTTCATCCCAGACAAGAAACGAGCAAGGTTCTGGTTGGAGACGCCAATCTGTGAGGGATAAGGCAGGCATTGCATTTCTATTGCCGCGTCAGAACTGTTGAGTGGCTTTACCTTTATCGATTGCTCCTCTTGTTCTTGCCCCCGAGTGGGTGGATCTGCACGGAGTTCAGCTCTTCAACGTCGTATGGCGAGCCGCGTAGTGGACCCCTGCGTCTGGTAGTGGATACTCAGGTAGCAACTGCACAGCTGTGAGCAGCCGCCGTGCTCTATGCTTTTGAGGATTGCGGTTTCGATGATGCAGAAACCTCGGCAGAGCACTGGTGAAACTGTTCACCATCGTCATGTGTCAAGGTGGCATGTTGACAGCCGGCTTCGACGACTTGCTTATTGCATCGGCCAATCACGAGCACAAGAGACAGCCCGATCTTGCACAGGCCACAACAAAAGCTCTTCTACGTCCGTAACACCATTTGCAGCTTCGTTGCTGTCGACGTCCGATCATAGCAACTTATCTACCATTCCTTGAATCACCTTTCTGAGGTGAAATCATGAAAAAGCTGCCCTCGGAGCCGATGCTGGCGGCTCGGATAGCATACCCTGATCCCTCTCATAGCCAGCACCGAGGTGAGTCTACTCGCGCTACCAGGGCTGTAACGGTACGGGCGTAGTTGCTATAAAGAAACAAGGCATCGGACGATCACAGAGCCCGCCGGCACGCATTGGTGGATCTTGATCGACGGCTATTCCCCTTCATTTGGTCCTGCCGACAGTCTCGAACGCAAATCACACCAGCACCCAGTACCAAATGCGACATACAACGTTTGACTGGAGGGCGCAGATTGCGCTGTGGGAACCCAGTGGAATAAGTCAGCTTCAGCAGAACCTACGAAGGATTGCGGTAATGTCAAGAGCCTCTTTGCTTGCCACTCCTATCGCTCCGACATACGAAGCTCTTTATACTGGCCAATAGACGTGCCTCATTGAGGGAGGAGACGTCAATGCCAAAACACTAGCGGTAGTTGCAGAGCTCAAACTGTCAAGTACGGGTTCGCGGTAGTCGCGGGAGTGTCATAACGACTCGCCTGACAGCCTGGCTCAAGACGTGACGCATGTCGCCCAGTTTGGGCTCCAATTTCACCGGTGCGGCCACATCTGTGCGTGTAACGCTCGCTGAATCGCGGGTGTTTCTCGTAGGCGTTCCTTCCGGGCGGGGCGACGGGATCGGGTCAAGGATGCAGGCAGGCCGCTCAGGGAGGTTGCCGTCGCGCTGGCCCTGGGGTTTGCGGACTATGTTGGCTTTGTGAAGGTGTGTTCGTAAGCAACGGCATTAATGCGGGTATTATACGGTCGTCTTGCGGAGTGCCAAGCTTTGCGAAATCGAAACTCAGTTGAAGAAGCTTGGACGCAGCCTCATCCAGACACAGGTTCAAGGTTTCAACGGCGCGCACCCCACGCATCGTCGCTTTCGACCTCTAAATCAACGTGGGCCGTTGTGCAGATCAAGCGACTGGCAAAGTCTGGTACACTTGTGTTAGTGCGGTTTAGCCGGAGAACAGCGAGATGACACCATGCCGTTTCCCAGCTGTTCTTTACTCTAACCACTCACAGCATCAGCATCAGCTTTCTGTCTGTTGCACGCTAAGGCGTTTTTCTTTACACTCAAACTGTGTAATCACCACTCCCTGCAAGTCAAGTCCGCGGAACACGCCATTGCACCCGCACGTCTTCTTCGGAAACTGGGTTTACTCCAGCTAGCCAAACTCTGCAAGCAAGTGCTCGACCACACTCGGACTCCCGGCTAAGCAAATCATCGCGTCTTCGATGCATGTCACCTGGACTACGGTGAATTTATGCGGTTTGACTATGGATCAGGCTCGGGTACCTGGTTCGCACTGACCTAATCCATCTGTGGCTTTGCATACATAGTAGACGGACCGGCGCGCAGCTATGAATACCTCGGATCGCCATCTCAGGCTCTCAGCTCCTGACTGCTACGCTACCAATATCAATCAGTGACATTCGACGCCACATCAACGCCATCATCTCGATCTGAATATTCTTATCTCCATCCAGCTTCCCCAATACCACATCAACCACATCATCTCGATGTGTGACTACACCCAGGTGCAATACAAATGCAGCCACCTACGGTATGTGGTTCGAGCCTGGTGCACAAAGTACCAAGAAACGCACAAGAGATGCCCTGCAAATGTAGTCGCAATGTAAGGATTTTCAGAGAACATGGTTTAGACGGAGCTGATAGCAGATCAGAGAGTACCGATTGGACGAGGACTGCGGTATGCTCACCGGGACCGCTGATATCTTGAGATCTTTCTGACATCGTCACCAGGTGACTGCAGGACCTCTACTACCAGATCACGACTCCGTTAGTCAACAAGCTTGTCGATTTCCTTTCACGATTTGGCTGTGTTACCGTTACCACGTAAGGCGCATACGGCACAGCGGGAGGCTCCAGAATACCCATTTTTGAGATTGTTTTCACTCTAAGATTTCTTCGGTCCACGTACTACCAAGGTTATACTTGCTCATTTCACAAGATATGCTTCCAGCCTTGCGAGCATGCGGGGCCAACTCCAATCCTTACGCACGCACGTCGCTGCCACTGACGTGTTGCCAACGTTCAACGGTGTGAACCGTGCAGACTGACTTCTGAGGGCGCCTTACATCATTTCCGGTTTTCATCGAAGTAACGTCGGCACATGCGCTGGAAGCCTGGTCTGTACAACCGCGGCCACCAGTCTTCCAGGTCTACGGCCCGGTCCGTAAAATCACCTCCGCGTATATTGGAACGCGCTCGATGTTGAGTTTTCGGCCTTGGAATTCGAGCTACTTCACAAAAGACTCATTGGTGGAGAATAGCTCACATCGTATGAAAAAGGGCGTATGCTGCCTGAAGCACAGCTCAAACATAGCTTCCTGACATGTCAGCATAAAACGCGCTACTCTAGATGCCAATCCCTACTCAGGTGGCACAGTTCCTGCACTCCGCAGATGTGCTGTGTAACCACCATAACAAGCATAAACCCAGATCCTGGGACCACTTTGTCATACAAGGAGCTCATATTACGGGATTTTATGGCCAATGAAGCTAGTTTAGAGAGCGATGCGTGTCCTGCCTGGTTCTGGCCGTTACAATAGCACAACGCTGGACTACTGTTTCCCCTTACGAGCATCCACCTTCCTGTTGGAAACAAAGTCTGCGATATCAGCTCACTTCTCAGCACAATATACCCAGCAAATCATTCCTGTGGTCAAAGGACAATCTTCCATTGGCTGTACAGTTTACTTGGCATGTAGTGATGATGTTGCGACAATTGCATACAAATCCTGTGGGCTTTCCCGTAGCTCGGCCTTGGAAACCCCATCAATCAGAGCTGCTGCAATGGGCTCTGATCGTTGGGGCGGACGATCAAGGTAAAGTGCATCGGAACGGCAGTCGAGCGAGTATGTGGCTTGAATTTGCCGCTCGTCGGCTTCATTGTCATCCAACCACAGATTGAGTCAGAAAGCCTTGCAGTCGCCAAACGCGAGTCATGTACCAATCGGTGCTCGAGGAGGATGATCATTCCACTACTGTGGTATGTCCCAAAAGGTTTATAGATGGGGAACAGCGTCCAGGGGTGCGGGCCGAAATCTCAAGCTAACCAGAGCTGTTTCAGCAGCTGACTATAATCATTACACTGCATTTAATCAAATCACAAGCTGCATACTTTTTAATACATTAGCCTCGCACTTATACCCACTTACAAAACTCATGGGACATACCACAGTAGTCCTCCACTCGACGCGCGATTAGAGGCTCCGAGGGAGCATGACCCTTCCCATCATGTAGATAGTGGACTGACTCAATTGCAATCCCGCACCCGACGGCCCAACACCAAAGTCTCAACCAATCTATTCGTCGTAACGGAAACGCTTCCGCACGAATAGCGGCTCGAAATAGAGGAGAGCCCAGCGGCAGCTGTGCTAAGTGATATTCGGTTGAACGGCGCCGTTGCCGAAGCTTCGTTTTACACGCTCAGCCACAAGCTCAGATTTCGTGCGGCTCCAAAACTTATGACATATGAGCGCAGGTGCGGTAAACGTTCATCTGCTGTTATGGAGCAATCTGAAATCTATGACGAACCCAAGGAGCAAGGACAAATGCTGATATGCGCTCCCTCACGTCCAATAATCCTAGCAGTACATGGCATGGTACGGACGGAAGATATTCCAGCCTCGCGTCGGCCTGGGTCTCCGCGTCTGCAGGGCTCGGCCTCCTCCTGACCCACCTGAGCTCCTTCGGCATCTGCGATTGTGCAACGAATGTGCGAAGCTCCAGCAATTACCGCATGTCTGCTACAGTCCTACCAAGAATTTGGTCATCGACCCTCGTGATCTAGACGGCACATACTCACAATTTGGCTGGCGGCCTTATCCAGGATCGCTGTTCATTCCGCTCAGGACTCGCTCTCGGTCAGCAGGCGGACCAATCGTCGGCTGAGATAGGACTTGCCCTCGTCCAGCCTCACCTTGCTTTCCAAAATTCCTGCCATCTGGGGCGACACAACGTGTCGGGATTCGTGTCCGAGTCCACACCAGCGAATATGCGTAACGATTGTCGACAGCATACACCTGCATTGGTAATGAGTGATTACCATCAGTGACACCTGCAGGCGTGCGAGCACCCTATCTGGCATAAGGAAGTTCTGAAACGAGCAAGGCTGTCACCTAAAGCAACCTGATTCATGCCTCAGGAACCGAGGTTTTGGCTCGCGGGAGCGGGCCGAGCTCTGACAGAAAGTCCCGTCTCGCTCGCAGACGCAGGCAGTCGGTCCTTCTGGATCAAGCATTCGACATCCGTGCTCGACAAACCTGCTGCGTCGAAATACACCAGATGACTTATCTGATCCCCCATGAATGTTGAGCATGGAGTTCAGATAAGGTTTCCAACACAGCGGACTGCTAGTTATAGCCAAGCCAGCGAGAATGGATCTGCCGCGCTGTTCGAGGGCCGATCAAGTAACGGTGCAGTTTGGGCCCGCCCCTATCACGAACCTTCATCGATACAGCCAACACCAAGAATGAAGAGGGTGCACGCCGACTTTGCAGAGTGGGACTGCTCTTAGACCGCGATTTCGATAGGCATCTAGACAAAACTACCCAGCCTCGGCCCATGTAACTCCTAGCAACAAAGTTGCATGGTTGCTCGTCTCGTGCGCGTCTCAACCGCTGCCAAAAGACGGAGTGCACTCCGTCCTTTCGACATGCATGCCCGTTTATGATCATCACTCCGACACGAGGTGGGCTGTTGGGCTGAAACGCGCGCGAACCTAGCCACGCGTGACGTGCATGCAAACCCTCTGCGCAATATCGGAAGCTTATCAGGTGGGCTTGATTTGGCGCATACAGTACAAGGGGGTGCATGAATGGACGAGAAAAGAAGGGCCGGTGTCGATCGCAGAACAACCAGTAAGGGCCGTTCAATATAGGTACTGGCCATTCAGAACCCTCGAGAAACGTCTGTGGGCCACCTCGTATTCTTATTCATTCAGGGAACCTATGTTGTAGAAGGAGCCGTTTACCGGTATGTCAACGATCTCGCATCGCTCATCGGTGAAGACTCTGCGCTTACAAGGTTCAGGTACCCCTACGACACTACGGGAATCTTCATTCACATCATTCCGCGCTGCTCACGCAAGAGCCACCACTATTCGTGTCCGTGACATTCGCTCTCATCGAACCGACGCCTATGCCGTGGCGGTCCTACTGCGGTCTTCGTTCGACCACTACCCGTCTTCCCCGCGAAGCGCAACGTCTCACCCTTAGTTTTCGGGGCGCCGACAAGATTTGTCCGCCTGGCGACTCACGAGTCCTTTCTTCATGAGACGGAACCTTCGGGGTCGGGGAGACGACGAGGAGACTACGGAGAGTCAGTGCGCAGTGATCAGCCGTTCGAAGTGCTCCGCCTGATTGCGCGTTACGGGCCGAGTAGACAGTTATAGCGGTTCTGGAAAGATTACTGCGCCGGTGAAACATCGCCCCGGGGGAGCTCGTCGCTGTTCTTCCTCAAGGCAGGTAGTCCCTGGGACGGACCCTATTATGCTCGAGCAGCCTTCGGCGTGTTTCCTTGGTCTGGAGGAAGGCGAAGCGCCCGCCGAGCAAGGCTGTGGTCTTCGGGGATGACGGAAATGCTCCACAGCGGATGCATGAATGCGTGGTCAAGTTCAAGCGGGATACAAAGTAGAGCTCTCGTTGGATCGTGGTCAGGCGGAAAAAACACAGAGCGAGATGAGTGAGTGACCCCAGCACGACATTCGGCCGAACACCTTTGTCCAAGGGACTCGCGATCAGTCAGGGCGCTTTCTAACGGCTTAAGACTTAGAGATGGTTTTTTCGAAAGCCCTCGTTGCAGAGCTGTGCTACATAGCAGACTTGGAGCATATGATGGCACAGGCTACCGTCAGCAAATTGATGGCGTAGAGACCAAGAGCCCTCAGCACGCATTCGCTGTAGCTCAGCTTCATACTTCAAAACCTTGACAAGTATCGAACTATCTCTGTGCCTGCAGCTCTGGTCTAGAGTGTGAGTTAGCTATTATCGCGCACTACTGCACCGCACATCAAGCTGCATTTCGTGATTCCAATCTGGCCAACATGGAGCCAATCGTATAATTGCTGGCGTCTCCAGTTTTTTTCATTGGTGGAACGCGTCCGAAGTGCAAAGTATTTAAGCTCGGCTATATACTTCCCGCGCACATATAGTTTCCGCGCACCCGCCACATCACTAGTACTCGGATTGAAGTCGTGATTTTTCAACGTCAACGTTTACAATTGCCACTCTGTACACATAGACTGAAGCATGAGTGCTGCTGCTGCTGCTGCTGCTTTTTCAGCTTCTTCCTCAGGTGTAATTAATGCCTGCTTGGCTTGTGATGCTGCTGCTCGCTCAATAGCAGCCTTGATCGCCTCAACGTTGCTGAAGCGCTCATTTAAATCCTGTTGAACTCGCTTTCTCTTCCGTGTGACTCTAGTATTCTCTAGTTGATATTTGAGTCGTTGATTCTCAGCTTGGAGTTGAGCTGCTTGAGTATTTGCTTTTGCAATAGCCTTGCCTGCCTTGCCGAGCACTGCCCGAGTGCTCCGTGAGAGAGATTCTGACTGTAGAAGCTGCTGCTGAGCTCTATATAGAGCCTGTGCGCTCTGAGGCGTGCTAAGGAGTATATCTGAGACCTCTGAGGCCTGGGTATCACGTGGTGGTGTTGCTGGACGCCCAGAGACTTGGGATGAGAGCAAGACAAGGTCTGGGTTGTATGGGCAGAGGCCTGACGCCCTCCACCCAGCTCGTATTACTTGCTCAGTTAGGCCTTCCTCTCTTGCCTTGTTATATGATACCACGAAGCGCTCTTTCTTGATAGGTGCTGCGTCACCCAGGGCAGAGAGAGCTCGGATCTCAGATCTATACTTGGTCTTGACAACAGAGAAAGGAGCGAGATCCAGGGGCTGAAGCACGTGTGAGGCGTGAGGGGGGAGGTAGAGGAGCCATATATTGTTCTCCCGACAGGTCCACATGAAGTCAATTGGTATATGAGAGCCGTGACCATCCAGGATAAGAAGCCTCCATGTGCCTTGGCGTGGAGTAGTATTTGGTATGAATATACGCTGTAACCACTCGTATCCAATCTGGTTTGACGTCCATCCATTCTCTGACGTTGTATATAGCCAATTAGGTGCTCCTTGGGCTGGAAACCACGTGGATTGTAGATGCTTGCCCTTGAAGATGACGAGGCATTGAAGCTTAGCGCCTGTGGCAGAGACCACCTCAACTATCGATACCCACTCACGATCCTCTGGGGATTTGATATAAGCCTTCTTCTTTGACGAGCTAGCAAGGACTCTAGTGTTTGTACATACCCCAAGGGCGACGCCAGTCTCATCCATATTCCATATATCCTCATACTGTATACCCAGCTCAATTCTAGTACGCTCAAATAGCTCAAGAAAGGCACGAACAGTCTCATATTGAGCTCCTGTAGTCCTTGCCGTCTCAATCGTACGCCCAATGACAGAGGCGACCTGTGGGTTGCGTGCGATGAAATGGGGTACCCATAGTTGACCGAGCGGCGCGTAGTCTCCATTCATCTGAAGTATTCGGGTGGCCATTTCTCGTACACGTGGGTGGGAGGGGGGCTGAGCACGTGTATCCTCTTCAAGAATCCACTTTACTAAGAAGCGCTCTTGCTCCGGAGTCAATCGTTGTTGATTTGAATGAGCTATCGCGTGTGGTTGTTGACCGCGTAGCCGGCCTCGTAGGGTTGATTCAGCTACGCCATACGCAGCAGCAGCCTTCCGTTGGCTTGTAAAAACACCAGAATTAAGATCACGGATAGCTGATTGTATAGCAGCTTCATGGGGGTCCATTTTGAGTAGGTGGAGTTGATAATAGAGCACGTTGAGCGATAGGTGACGCGTTGTGGTGGGGTGCGCGGGAACTATATGTGCGCGGAAAGTATATGGCTTAGCTTAAGCGAAATAGGAACAGGAAATCGCCCGTGGCGCAGGCGCGTTCAAGGACCCGCATCCCCATTGCAGCCGCCAGACATGGCATACCTCCACGAAGACATACCAACACCTGAGAATGGCTACTACGTTCTCGTTACCGGCGCCAACAGGTGAGCGCAACCTGCCAATTCACCGAAACAGTCAATTGATCAAATCGCAGTGGCCTGGGACTTGGCATTTGCACACGAATGATCGACGAGTTCCTGCAGACACGCCCCCAAACCGAATCCCTGGTCCTTATAATCACCACGCGAGACAAAAAGAAGGGCGATGCCACGATCGAAGTTCTCGAAGCACACCTACGAAAGGTCTGCCGCCAGCATGAGCGCTCATTGCTAGGCGTCACACAGCTGCTACAGGGGCGGATACACTTCAGGCAGGAACGATTGGACTTGCTGAGTCTGGTGTCGGTACAGAAGCTGAGCAAGAAATTGCTCGAGACAACGCCAAAATTCGATGCGGTCATCTGCAATGCGGGCATTGGTGGGTGGACAGGCATCAACTGGCCTCTAGCAATCTGGAGCATCCTCACAAAGTTCAAGACAGCTGTTACCTTTCCGACATACAAGCTGTCTGGAAAAGGATGGATGGCCAAACCGCAAGTACCGGCTAAAGACGGGCAGGCACAGGAGGAGCCACCGCTGGGTGAGGTCTTCTGCGCCAACTTCTTTGGACACTACCTGCTGGGCCACTACCTTGCGCCTCTTCTTGCACGACATCCCAAGAGCGAAGGTACAAGGGGAAGGATAATATGGACAAGCAGCCTGGAGGCATACGCACACACACTGAACACGGACGACCTCCAGGGCATTCTCTCTGAAGACGCCGCATACGAATCGTCGAAGCGACTTACGGATGTCATGGGTATCACATCCAGACTTCCAGCCACGTCGACTGCCGTGGCCCAGTACCTCGACCTGCCGAACGAGCCTAACATCACGAACCCCCTGATCTACGTCGCACATCCCGGTATTACCGCGACCGCTATCTTTACCCTCCCGCTCGTTCTCGAATACGCCATGATCGCCGCATTCTACATTGCTCGGTGGATTGGCAGCCAGTGGCATCCTCTTACTCTTGAGAAAGGCGCTGTCGCCATGGTCTGGCTCGCACTCGCCAAGCAGAGCACACTCGATACAATGGAGGAGAAAGAAGGTGTAGGCAAGTGGGGCAGCGCAACAGACGCCCGGGGTCAGGAGCGCGTGGAGCGAACGGAAGTCGCTGGCTGGGGCTGGGGGGGTAGACTTGCAGAATACAAGAGAAAAGGCAGAGACCCATATGCGAAGGATCTCACCAAGGAGGACAGAGAGAAGTTCGAAGCCCTGGGCAGGCAGTGCTGGGAGGAGATGGAGCTGCTCAGGTGCGAGTGGGAGGATAGGCTCAGGCGTGCCGGCGTTGCGGTTGATATGGATTGACCGCCCATTTGCCCATGTTGCGGCACTGTACGACCACACGAGACAGGCATGTTCGCGCCGCAGTAGCACAGTAGCATATTGTAATTACCAGACCTTCTTCTCCAACATCGACCGAGGTAATCAAACTCTACGCTGTTGAGTACACGGAGAGTTCACGGCCGTTTCGCAGTACGATGTCCAGGTCTGGCCTTCTGCGCTTGGCCTCGTTTTTGGCCTATGGGCCTGTGGCACTCGAAGTCTGGTTCCGTGGCCCGCTGTCGTGGGGAGTATGTTCGGGGCCCGCTCCGTCGGCAGCCCTCGAGGACAACTGGCGTCTGTTTGTCACGGGCTATGATGTAATTCTATATAAGCTCAAGAGGTCGAGGCGAAAACTGGGTGCTTCCATGCTAAGGTTTCGCGAACGCTGGACAATGGAGGCAAACAATACAGAGTGACGAGAGCGTAAAATAGGGTTTTGGTAGCTCAAGCGGTGCAATCTCATATTCACACCCATACATGGCAGATCCCAGTCTCTTGCGTGCCGACAAAACAACGGATTGGGCATCTCTGCGCGGGGCCCCTCTGTCGAGCAAACCCCAAGGGTTCAACCATCGCCACAGCTAGATTTCTCCTGCAGATGGCACGGCGCTACGGCGGTAGCTTGTGGTTCGCGCCAGAACGCGCATCGTCCCGTTCTCACCGTTCTCGTGCCGTTACCTCAATGAATGTGCTTTTTGCCGCAGTCGCGAACGAATGGTTGTGGAAGACGAGCGTGGCTTCAGCACTGTTGCTTCTCCTGTGATGGTCGATTCTCGCCAATGCAGGGCACTCCTGCACAGATCCCAGGCCAGCACATTGGGGTCCACGAGCTACTGCACTGATCCGCAGCTAAATGGCCCAGCAGCCAGTCAGCACAGCTGGGGAACACAGGCCGTGGGTGCGCAACAGCGCCTCAAGCCTAGGATGCATGGCCCTGAGCACATTGGTTTGCAGGCACGCTCCACAAACATCATGCAGCTGCTGCCCGACGCACATTGCGCTTTTTGTCCCACTTTCCTCTTGCCATCTCGCCATCGCGCCCATATTTGGGCCTTCTGCTTCCCCGCGCCAGCTTGCCCGCAGCGCTCGTGGTTCTGTCTGCCGTGGCTGGATTCTGCCTCCCATTGCTTCCCCAGACCGCGCGAGTTCACCGCCTATTTGAGCTCCGCCAGCCCTCAGCGAACCGATTCCTGCTCTGGCGCACTTTCGAGACTGCGACATTGAGACATGGCACCGAAGACAGACCCTCTATCGAGCGACTTCCCTCCCGTGTTTGCGCGCATCGCCATCTGAATCACTCACCATCACCGTGAAGCCGTGACCAGACCCCGCGGCGGACCGCGCCGACCCACGTTACACAGCGTACCCTCCAGGTTCAATGACGTTGTGCTGGACCCTCGCGCACCACAACGCTCTTCAGCACTCGCGCGACTCGACTACACACATCTAAACAGTGGGGGTACCACATTGTGGAGTTGAAGCCTGGGACCAGGGTTGTTTGTTGCAGTCTTTGACGCTGTGCGAAACAAAAGAGTGGCTCGCAAATCACCATATAGTCATTCCCTGCGTTGGGCCCACACCTACCGAACCAGCCACTGTTGGATCCAGAATATCACGACCATCATTACGAGCACACGACCAATATGACAACCCCACCTCCTTCGGGAGCGTCTCCCATAGATTACACCTTTCCCCCCGAAACACCTGATTCCAGACCTTCTCTCACCCAGACACCGATCTCGATGAGCGTGCCCAGGAACGAGTTGCTGCGCAAGACGCTGGAGGCTAGGCGAGCTCAGGATTCTCCCATTCAGAGCTCGTCGAGGCCAGCGTCTCTCGACACCCTTCCTCCTCGGCCTGTAGCGCCGACACCATCGGCACGGCCGCAACAGCAGGCCACACCAGATACGTCACCAGATCCCTTCGATGAGTTTGACCTCCCAGCAGATCTGATTGCGCCGGAATCGCCTATTCAGAGGAGACATCCGCGGGGGAAGGATGACACACCGCCGCGCGGGAAGACTAACCAAGAGCTCAGCGCAGAGATACAAAGGCTAAGGCAGGATCTGATCACAGAGAAAATGCGATGTGAGTTGACGAAGAAAGACCAGCAGGACGAGCATGAGAAGCTGGTGAAGGCAAAACAGGAAGTGGAACGGCTTGAGTCGCTTGATTTGGAGATGCGTGAAGTGGAAGCGGAGAACAGGCAGCTCAGAGATTTGCTGGAAAAGCATCAGCAAGATATGGACGCCATTGATGACATGAAAGACTGCATTGATCAGCTGCAGGCTGAAAGAGATGCCGTCGAAGAACAGAAAAGGGACCTCCAAGCGGATTTCGATGACATGAAAAAGGCGACTGACGCAGAACTCGCAAATATGCAAGATGCCCTTAGAGAAGCGGTGGATCTGGTTCACAGCTTCGAAAATGAAAAGGCGCATTTGGTGAAAGAGAATGGCGATCTACAGGGCGAGAAAGAGCGTCTCAGAAAGGAGCTCCACGAGTGTGCTGCGAGAATTGCTGCAATCGAGTCACAGAGCGTTGACGGCAGTCCAGAGTGTCGCCAGCAGCTTTACGTTGACACCAGCCTCGACGAACACCGCCCTGCCACTAGTTATGACGATTCGGACTATTACAGCCAGCCAGCCACTCCTCGCGCAGACGTCGACAAAGATGTGCAGTCTCTACGATCAGTCACATCAAGTCGTTCGAAACAATTCATGGAGTTGGCCCGAGAGCGTACACGGTCAGCGCGTAGACTGTCGCTGCGCATGTCAGATGCTTCGATCAGGGCGGCAAGCGTCGTTTCTACTGTGCATGTCCCTGAGGTCCCGTGTATTCCTGAAGAGCACGTGGTAGTAACGCCGCGAGCGGTCGACGAGAGGTTCAGGGAGCGCCGATATCATCAGTCAGCTGCGGAGCCAGGCATCACCAGATCAGAAGCCGACCTGCATTGGCCAGCAACAGTCGTGCCAGTGCAGACTCACCAGCCCTCCGGTCTACGAAACGCGTATCGACCCGAGCAGATGCAACGTCCAAGCTCATCACGGCCTTCATCGAGTCAGACGGCGAGCTCGAGCGAAATCTCACGGCCGCACACTCGTGGATACTCTGCTGTTGAACCTGCCCCATTGCCACCGCCGCGTATGAGCAGCCGGCACGCCCACACCCTCAGCGATAATCGTCTCCGTCCGCAGCCCTCAGACTCGACCTTTGAGTCTAACACGACGTACGGTACTCTGATTGGAACCGAGGAGCAAAAGCAAGAGCAAGTACTAACCGCATGGAATTTAGCAAACCCTCGTACTTCCAGTGTATCATTACTGACATCATCACCCCGTATAGATCTAGTAGACAGAGAGCGCTGGTGGAAGGACACGGAGCGTGTGAAGCCGCTGCTGCGGACGCGAGCGACGACGAAGACGCTCCGAGCAGACATCAGCTCAGACGACGGCGATATGGGGTCAGAGACCTTCGCCGTTAGGGCAGGCGGCGTCAGAACGACTCCTACCACGCCCGCGGTAGAGACTGCGCAGGATAAGGATTTCTTGTTCAATCCGAAGGAGAATGAAGAGGATTTCACGCGCAAGGCGATAGGGAAGCTCCGGGGGACTATCAGGAGACGGCATAACGAGTCGCTCTAGTTGGGCTTAATGATTGTACGCTTCATGACCTCGTTTGTTTTTTTGGGTAGCATGGCGTTGTTCTGGGTGGTGGGCGAGGATACTGGGGCTGGGATTGAAGGACGCTTTTTGGACTCTCACGCGCCGGCGAGCGCTTTGGGGTATTTTGGACTGCTGGCATGCAGATGTATTCATAGACTACTTTGCACACATTTCATCGCACATACTTCAGACTGAACATGTGAAAGTGTAACAGCGCCGCACGTGCTTCTCGGAGGTGCCACGTTTACTCCGCAACCCCGATCACAGTTCCGTCATCGCTCTTTCCCCGACATCCACCACAGCCTTCCTCGCTATTGTCCCACACTCCAGACATGCAAGCCCAATAACCACCACTGCCGTTCTAAATACTCGCTGCGCACAACATAATGATTTCCTCGGGCTTCACCAATGCGCCTGTCAGCCAGGTCCTCGTCTTCGGCACCGTCATCGGGTCCCTCGTCGCCTCGCTCACCGACACGCGATACTACCTTCCGATCGCAGTCGTACCGCACATCTGGGGCTACGGACAGCTGTGGCGCATGCTGACATGGGCATGGATATGGACCAACAGCACCGAGGTCCTCTTCGGCGTCCTATCCTTCTACCAACTGCGCGTCATGGAACGCATCTGGGGAAGCCGAAAGTTCCTAGTCAGTCACACCCCCCTCCCACCCCATCGCATCCCACTAACCCCCCGCAGAGCTTCCTCCTCGCCACCCTCCCCTACACAACCCTCCTCCCCCCCCTCCTCACCCTCATCCTCCGCCCTCTCTCGTTTAATACTATAAACTACCTCCCCTCAGGCCCCACCACCCTCCTCTTCGCCCTCCTCGCAAACTACTACGCCGCAATCCCATATACATACAAATACCGCATCGCCCCCTCCTCCACCCAAAGCGCAACCCTCTGGTCCCGCTCCCTCCTAGTAACATCAAAAGCGACGTCCTACCTCGCACCCTTGCAGCTCGCGCTCTCCCAGCTGCCTGGCAGTGCGATCGCGGCCGCGGTTGGCTGGGCGGTCGGGACGGCGTATCGGAGGGATTTGTTGCCGGGGGTGGGGTGGCGGGTCCCTGGGTGGGTTGTGGGGGAGGAGGAGGGGAAGGAGGGGTTTGAGGTGTTGAGGGGGAGGTTGGAGAGTGAGCGTGAGGGGGTGAGTGAGGGGATTCTTGCGGGGGAGGGGGTGGTGAGGAGGAGGAGGACGTTGGGGGAGATGATTGGGGGGCAGTTTGGGGGTGGGCGGTGATGACGATGGGGTTTTTTTGATGGGTGGGCAGATCGAGAATGCATTCTTGGAGATTCTGGGCATGGAGAGTGTTATGCCTTGGTACTAAATATACCCTAATCTAACACCCCCCCTCCTCTCAACCTCTCGCAACAACTCACCACTCACGGCGCTTAATATCAGGGATACCTCAGCATTATAACCAGGGAACGCGTGTAACGCGTAGTGAACGGACATGTAGGGTGCAAGATCGGGGTGTGCGCTGCGGCGGGGAGGAGGAGACTGGGAGGAGATGTGGGAATCTGTGTGGTGGTAATGGGCTATCACGGGCAGCATGAGGGCGAGTGGATCATCCAGTAGGCAGGGTAGTGCGGTTTAGTTCAGCAGGAGCGAAGAAATACCACGCCTTCGATCGCGTATGAGATACTACGACAGCATCACGGGGAATCCGCGATTCGAACATGCAGGGCGTTGATCATGTCTGCGCGTCTCGCCTGACGAACAGACACATCTCCGCACCCTCGGCGCCGGTACCCACTGACAAAACGTCTGCGGCTACAACCTGCATCCCCCACATCACCAGCCTCACACCCAGATTCTCCACCGGCCCCTGGATGAAAGCATCCTCTTCGCTTTTCACAAACGCCTCCCCAAGGCCATCCAGCACACCCCCCGGCCCCGCTTCTCCCTGTCCATCCAGCTTCACGAAATCCCCAAAATGCTCGTCGATGAAGGAGTACGTGTCTGCGTCTTCGATACCGTCTTCGACGCGCGGCAGCGCATGTGCGCGCGTGATGCGGGTTAGGAGGGAGGAGTTTAGTCCGGATGCGTGGGAGGCGTTTGTTAGGATGAGGGAGGCGTAGGTTATGAGGAGGAGGGTCCAGCGGAGGGGCTCGTGTTGCGGGGTGGTGAGGGAGTGTTTTTGGAGGCCGGTGGTGAAGGTTTGGGCCGCGGAGGGGTATTCGGTGGTTAGTGCGGTGAGGGCGTTGGAGAGGGTGAGGAGGGCTGAGTGGGTGGGTAGGGATGTGGTGGAGGGGACGAGGAGAGGGGTTATGGCTGAGGATAGTTCGGAGCGTATGGTGTGGATTATGGCGGCTTGGCCGTTGCGGTAGGCTTTTGCGAAGCGTTGTTTTGTGTTTTTGGGTGAGAGGGCGAGGGTGAGCGGGAGCGAGGCGCTGCGCTGGGTGAGTGCTTGGTGCAGCAGGGTGAGGATGTGGATGGTTATTCTTTCTCCGGGGTTGGCGGGATCGATGGCGTGTGGGTCGAGCTCGAGCGTGAGGACGGTCTGGATGAAGAAGAAGTGCACGATGAACGGTGGGATGCCTTGGAAGAAGGGGATATTATTCGAGTAGCGGCCGAATGGATGGCCGGCGGGGCGGAGGAAGTGCTGTTCTTTGTTTGGGTCTGTCGAGAGGAAGGACGTGTCCATGCAGAAAGGAACGCTCGACGCCTGCATCAATCCCAACTGTGTGGCATACTGCATAAGCTCGGGCTGGAAGGCGAGCTTCAGCGCAAACTGCTCGATGGGGTTGTTTTCGAGGCAGAAGCCGTAGCCGAGGAGTAGCTCATCGTTTTGCTTCGGAGCGTAGTTGTTGAAGAGCTCTTCATTGACTGTGAAGCCGGAGCTTTCAAGGCACCGAAGGGTAAAGGACTTGTGTGGCTCAAAGTCCCACTCTACCTTTGCTGTGACAGAGTGGTTGAGAATGTCCACGACTGGGAACAGAATCGGGACCGTCTCGATCTCAGGCAAAATATGTGTCGAAATGAAAGCCCGGGACGTGAATATGGTTGCCGCCCAGAGGAGTGATTCGCTGTTGCATGTTAGGACGATACTTACCAGTCAATTGTTGTGTGGTGGGAGTAGTGTGAAGCTTGGGAGAGGCATTCTATCAGCCAGTAACATTCACATCTGGCTGCTGGGAGACATTCCCGTCCAATTGGCTGCGATAAGGAACTTCTCCGGCCGATCATAGGTTGTAGTGGTGCTGTCACTATTGTAGGCACTTACAAATCGACTTCATCAGCCCAGGAAACGCCAACTTCCCTCAGCACACTAACAGCATGCTCCCACTGCTTCCGATAGTCTGCTCTCCGTTCTTTGAGAGCAGGAGCTAGGCTGGTGCCAGCAAGGAAGGCTACGTCTTCATCATCAAACCAAAGAGGGGTGGTCATACTCTCCGCCCCAGGCAAGCATGCGATGTAGTTGTACCATGGCGATTCCTTGCCGTTGTTGCGCTGTTCGATCAGGAACAGATAGGTTAATATGTGATCAGGGATCTTGCCACGACATTGCTGAAGGGGGCTCGTAATCGGTAGCACCTCTTTCTGATCAGGGTCTAGGTTGAGGTTTGACAGCGTCAGCTTCAGTGGACAAGTCACCACCTCTGGTGTGGTGGGCCTCAGTGCTCGCATGTGATGGCCTTGAGACTGGTTGTAAACAACTTGGACATCTGGACTCAGCCAGCCTCCATTTTGGGTAAACCAAGCTACCAGCTCTTCGGCCAGCGGATGTTTATGGAACTTTTGATTCGAATCTGATGAGACATGGTTGCCATGCTCGGATTGGCGCTCGTCTGATGACATGGCTTGCGGCTCTGAGGCAGTTGACGCACGAGCTGCGATGGCCAATTCGGTCGCAGCGCACTTCCGAACCGAATCGCGATTTGTTGCGATCGGAGGTGCAATCGCTTGGGCGAATGTTCGATTCGCAGAACCAGCTCACGAGATGGACGGCCTCGGCGCAAAATTTGATGCAGTGCTCGGAGAGCGGATGATAGCGGATACCGATCGGACAAACACGCAGGGCGAGAACGGAAGATTGGGACGATTTGCAGAGGTTTGACGAGAGCGGGGATGCAAAAAGAATGCAGCACATCGGCTGATCATGTGTGTGGTGGGCGGCTCGGCGAGCGGTGAGGCTCTTGAAAAGTTGAGTTTTCTGGGCGGCACTCTCTGTTGTTGTCTAGTCTGACTGTCTGAGCAAGTCTATACAACACAAGTCTCGGTTCAAGCTTCCCAAGCATCGCCGACTGCTGTGTTGGTGCCGTTTAGTGCTCTACCAAGCTGAGGTCCTTTGTGCAGCTCGTCTATCGATATCGCTTGAGCATCGCAGCCCGCTTACGCTTACCGTGACACGGCTGGCGGCCAATGAGGTTGGCGAGGTTACGTATACGATGAATACGTGCGTACTTCAGCTGCCATGTCGAGTCCTCAGTGGTGTACTACCGCAGCCGATCAGTCGTTGCCAGGCCGTACCAGCCGGATGGTTGCGGAAATGGCGATTGCGAGAGAGGCTGCAAAGGCGAGTGTCTGGCTGCTCTTAGGACGTCGTGGTGGCCGTCAGCAAAATGACCGAAGGCCGTAAGCAGCCAGGGCTTCGCTGTAGTGACGACGTCGGCGGGGCCCGCGTACTGAGGTCCCTAGCGCCAAGCGACCAGGAGACGCTGGATCGGGGCACGTTGGCGACGGACTAGCCACAGTTGCATGAAACGAACGAGATGAACGAATCAAGGATCCGTCTGCATGGTGGGTGGCGTGGTTTAGTGGCGTGTAAGGGCCGGGGACATGACGGCGTTGGAGGGTGCCTCGTGCGTGCAAGTCACGGACGATGGCCAGGCCGTTAGAATGAGAAATGGAGTGATGAGGGGACTTGCAGGCAGAGCCGACCATCCGCGTGCATGGTCCAGCGGTGCATGGCGTGGTTGAAGAACGAGTGGAATCGCTGTTCTTCTGAGGCTCCTGCAACAAATCACTTCCTGCGACACTCGGTACCTCTGCTACGCATACTGTGTAGAGGGTGCGATTGGCTGTGTGTTCTCTGCCTAGACCAGCGCGGTGCTAGCTGTGGCTTGTAAGTAGTGGCCGGTGGAGGGTGAGCATTGCGCACTGGCGCGACAGCAGATTGCGTCTGCGCGCGGAGAGGGGCCCTTCAAACACAGGGACGGCGGACCTGAAATAATGGCCATGGCCGCCTGGTGCTTATGCTCTTTCTACGGGCCCCCTGTGTCTGTGTGCGGGACATTATAGAACAGAGGCTGATTGCGCTGCCAGCATGCCGTGTCGATCGCCATAGCGGATGCCATGTTGCTGGACATGTTGACGACCGACTCTCCTGCCAGACACGGGCACGACTCCTCGCCGCCGAGCCCTCGCCATAATGGCACCTACTCGCTGGCGCAGATGCCGCTCTCTCTGCTGGGCTCGGTGCTGCGCTACCAGACGCCGTCGCCGGCGACAGTAACAAATCCCACCACGGTCGCTCCCAACACGCCCGACTCCTCCAACCCAACCAAACCCCCGAGCCCCCCCAGCGCCCTCGACTCGCCCGCCCCCTCCTCGCCCGCCCCCTCCCGGCCTGGCTCCTCTGGCAGCAGCGCAGCCGCCGCCGCCGGCGGCGAGAGGCCCAGGAAGAAGGCGGCGCGCTCCAAGACGTCGTACCTCCTCGCGCACCCCCCGCCGACGGTGCACCCGCGCTCCAAGCTGCACATCCGCCCCAAGGTCCAGCTGCAGCTGCACCAGCTCCAGCCCGCCCAGCGCCCCAAGCCCGTCTACGAGGTCATCCCCTTAACGCTCCTCGCGCCCCGCTCGACGCGCCGCCTGGCCCGCGCCTTCAACACCCGCGAGCGCCTCGGCCACAACGACCTGCTCATTGTCAAGGCCGCCGCCTACGGCCACACCGACGACGAGCACACGTCCGACGACGAGAGATGGGGCTCGCGCGAAGTCATCGCCGTCATCTGCCCGGGCAAGACGGAGCGCGGCCAGGTCGTCAGCCACACGGACATCTGCATGGACGACGGCACCACGCGCTGGGAGGTGGCGCCCATGCCCAACGGCGGCTTCGAGTTCAACTCGCTCGACGCCCACGGCCTGCCCATGAAGGCCCGCTGGGTCAGCAAGCCGCCCAACTCGCGCCGCGTCTCCAGCCAGTCCGTCGCCTCGCAGCTCTCGCCCGCCCTGCCGCCCGCCAAGGACGATGCAAAGTGGAATTTCAGCACCATCAGCCCCAACTCCAGACGCCACCCTGTCATTGCCAGCATGACCAAGACCCGCATAGACGTCAACGACTCGTATGTCATGCCGGCCGCCACGCAGCCCTCGTCACCCAGCGCCCACGTCCTTCCCTCGCCCGCACTCACCCCAGCGAGCATTGATGCTACCTCCTTCCTCGACGCCATCGACCGCTTTCCTATCAAAACCGAAGACGCCCTCCGACGCTTCATCGTTGTGAGCGGCATCTGGGTCTCTTCTCTCCACGAAAATTACGACCACGTCAGCTCACCGCTCCGTCCCTCGTTCAACAACTCCGGCACCATTCGTCCTGCAGTGTGCCGCACAGTATCCATGTCTTTCCTCGATTCGCCGCGCTCGGCCTCTCCATGCTCCATGGACGACTCCGAAAAGTCTATTCCTAAACTACTTCGAAATACTTCGCAACGACTGCACCGTCACGCAAGTTTCACCACCGACGCTCCTGCTTCGCCAATGTCAGCGAAAATCACTCCTTCCTCCCCAGCTGTCAAGACTCGTTCGCGTCGCGCCAACTCCACAGGGGCGCACCACTACAGCATGACCGGCAGCCTGAAGAAGCGCTACGGCATACCATCAAAGGTTGAGACGCTCTCAGAGACCGACGAAGACAAGGAGAACAAGCGCAGCGACGAGATATTACGGCTGAAGCAGATGGCACTTCCAATCGTATCGCCGGTCGAACCTCCCGCAGTGCAAGCTCCACCACGCCCTGCCGTCCTCGTCATTCCCACCCCCACCGTCATCCGCCCTTCGACAGATGGCCCGTCCTCTCCCATGCTCCTCCCGTCACCGCAGCTTCCGGATTCGGACCGAACGCGCAAAACCCAGTCTGCCTTCAACCCCATCACGACCGCCGGTCTGTGGGACTCTGGCGTCACCGACGGGTCGGGCCTGAAACGGCGTCCGACCAGCATGTTCGTCATGAACGAGCGCAAGAGAAAGGAAGAGAAGAAGCGCGGGCGCAGCCAAGGGCGCACCAAGAAGCCCGACCGCGACGCGATAGACCGCAGCACGAGCAAGGAGGACCTGAAGAAAAGCTACAAGCATAACGATTGTACCGGTATACGGGCGAAGCTGAAAAACAGCCTCAAAGGCATCTTCAGCCGCAAAGAAAAGGCGTAAAAAGAGGTCGTCGTTTTAAGCACTACTGCATCGCGGACTAGATAGCGAGTCCCACCGGCGTTTTCCCTTCATTTTCCTTCCTCCCACTTCTCTGCTCTCTTTTAGATCAATCATCTCCTAGGTCCGCTCTTATGATACCCTCCATATCCATCCGCTTCAATTCCATCTGATTCTCAATCTATGACCTCACATGTTCATCTCCCATTTCTCCTGATTACTCATGAACATACCGTACCCTCCGACGCAGAAATCCCAAATCACCATGTGGATCGCATCGGTCCCACGCCCCCCGACCACCGACCTCCGTCGTCTGCGTACAACACTAACCCCCCTCCGCCGCCGACGCCGACGCTGAGGTCCGAGGGAAAGTACACCTACCTATCGGGCCGGCTGTCTTGGGCCCGGAGAGCCGCGGATTAAGTCTTGGGGGTTTGTTTGTACGATGGGATGGGTTAGGGTCGCGTCGGCGGTTACCGGTACTATGGTAGGAGACTGCGCGGTGGGTGTTGCGTGCTGGGATCAGCCGTGCTGGAATATTTTTGAAGGGAGTGACGTATAACGCATGCAGTGCAAGTCTTGGCAGCAATCGTGGTTGTTCTCCTGTGATGGAAAGGTTTTGATGGCGTGCTGAGATGCGAAGGGAAGGGTTTGTGCTCAATACATAATTACCTCCTATAGGTTCTGTACAGGACGGCGGAATATTAGGTCTAAGCATGTATATCTCGCTATACTACCCGCTCTAACTACCATCTTATCATCTCCCTCTTTCTTTTTTGGTTACCGTGAGTTGACTGCTCGATGCCGTGCAAACTCGGCACCGAACGATAACGATACGTAGAAAGGGGGAGTGGCTGGTTGGGTTCGGTGAGAATGGTGGCTAAGCGGGGGGATGCTGTGATGGCTTAGGTTGGATTTAGCGATGCATGGGAATGCGCGTTGTTTTTAGGTGGTTAGCTGGGTTAGTTGGGTACCGATGGAGAGGATGAAGTGGATAAGGGCTGATTCGTGACGGACAAGTTGGTTGAATCTCGCGCGGTGGTGGGGCTTGAGTGTAACGGAGTTAATGTAGACTAAATGAGTTTCCCGTAGTCAACATGCAGTGTTGAGCGAAGAGAGCGAATCAGGGGTGGTGCCGCGGAGGTTGAACCTATCTGAGAGTTGTAGTCTAATCGTGACTATGTAAAAGTGTCTCAGATGTGACTTTCGAGTTCGGCAAAGTTCTCAGGTCTTGTTCACGACGCATCGATGTCGCCTACAAAAGTCATGTGCCATGCGCCCCATGTGCCAGCATAATAGGTACAGCAATGTGCTGTCTTCTCAGCGTGCTGGAAGAACTCTAGCATTACGCTGTTCACCCTGGGAAATCTCACTCACTTCAAAGCGCTTAAGCCCGGATCCTAAACCAAAGTCGTGACTCTTCGGATCGTTTCATATATTTCCAAGGCCTGCCGTTTTGCGGGCTGCTGGTGGGAAGCTGGGATACCTGCGGGGCTATTCTGGTCGAATGGTCCGTTTAGAAGACTGGTATTGCGCAGGACCCCAACGTCTTTGCCGAAGCAGTGGTGTTGAGGCAGACTGCGAGACAAGGTACACGCATTGGTACATGAAAGAAAATAGTCGCCCTTTGTTCTTTGTGTGTACGCGTAACTTCTACGCACAGGAATTGACACCATCACTAAGCGTGCGTTCGAGCTTGGTCGAGTGTAGACCGATCGATACCTTCGGTTTCCGGATGATGCTGGAGGTGTCAATCTCATAAGCGGATCGAATGATCCAGAAAGCTCGAGGACTACATTGTCAAACCCGCAGACTATGATTAGAGGAGGATGGCTGTTGGCTACGGTTCTCGAGGCGTTGGACGAGGGCGACGAGGAGATAGCCGCAGTGATGAAAGTGCTGAGTGGGGAGGTTCAAACCAACGGCCACGCCGAGAAGTAGAACGCCGAGAGACACTGACACCGATGATGCTGTCACTCCTGCCGTGTGTTCTGGCCCAGGCGGAACAAGCGTAGGATAATTCTAAGGCATGTTTCGATTGCGCGAGAAGGCGCGCCTGAGTACATGGAAACTTGTATTGAATTGCAATCAGGCAATTGGCGGGCCACGACGCAGTTGCCTATGATGCACGTGAGCAAACCTTGAGTGTATTCCAAGGTTGAGGTTTGCGTTGATCGAAAAACAAATCAGCTTTGGGCAATGGACCAGAAATGGTGCATCTGCGTTTGTGATCGTTCCAACTTCGATGATCCGAATAAACGTCCCAGCATCCAGGCCCAGTCGCGCTGTTGTGTCACGACGTACAACTGCCGTTTGACATGCAGCTTGCAGACATAGTCGCGCTGCCGTGTCGCATCGCAAATAGTTGATATGTCCAGGCATCCCTGATAATGTTACTGCAGACCATCGTAGCCAGCGCCAAATTTGCTGAATAGCCAGCCCTCTGTAACATGAAGATGGAAAGCGTCAGGAGGCGTATTGGGGGTTGGCGGTCGATAACAATGGATCTCGCCCAGTTCATCGCCTTAAGACAGTCTTTGGACCTGATGGGAAAGTGCTGACATTTGACTATCGATGGGGTCATCAGGGCGGCCGCAGCGACCGTCAGGTACGAGACTCAGAGCCACTGGCTGAGCTTCCTTCAACATGTTTGGCTCGGTTGATGGTCGATGTCTGAGAGTCTCCCTCACCAGGTCCCACTCTCCTGCGATACAGCGCCGAGCTTGCATTGGGATATGCATGATGCGGTCGATGCAGAAAGGAAGTACACGATTGCCGCGCCTGCCCTCTGACCCTTGCTCAATATTTGTCCCTTCTCTTCTTCGCCATTTCTGCGCAGCCCTACAGAGTCAGCACCAGCAACCCCAGCCGCGCGACGGTTCGAGATGGCTTTGAGACGGTGGAGATGCAGAAGTGAGAGAATGCGGAAGTTGGCCGCCAGAACCAGACCCCTGCTAGTCTTGGTGTTTGGCGCCACCGTGAGCACGTCGACTGGAAGGTGCTCACGACCTCGGATGCTTGCTTCTTCTCATATTTTTATGCCCACGCTGTTCCAAACTCTCTATAAGCTGCACACATTCGGTCGCCGCCGCCTCGATCTGCTGAAGAACTGCCATCTTCTCATCTGCACCCCTGCCGAGCGTCCACCATTGCCAGGACAGCCCCGCCATCACCGCGGTCGACTTGACGTACCCACCGCAACACGCCTCGCCAGCCAGAACTCTACATTCGCTGCCGCTACATCTATAAAACCTCACGTGCCCCGGCGACCAGATTCTTCACCACAAAGAACTCTGTGATTACCTCTCGACAAACCTGCCCCACCCTGCGTTTGCCTTTGAACGACCCCGCCTTATCACCGACCGAGCTCCACACAAGCTTCGCTCGCCACAAGCACACGACCACACCACAACAGAATGAGTTCCAGTGCAGCAGGGCTGCTGGCTCGCCAGCTCAAGCAGATGCAAAACGATAAAAGCATCTCAGGCATAAGTTGTGGTCTGGTAGAGAACAACGTCTTCGAGTGGGAAGTCATGCTTATGATCGACGACGATACAAAGTTCTATGGAGGTATGGGTTTACAATTGCATACGTTGAATGGTGCTGACATATTCAGGGGGCTTCTTTCGCGCACGCCTAAATTTCCCCCAAGAGTACCCAATGCTGCCGCCTAAGATGCGTTTTGAGACACCCATCTTCCACCCGAACAGTATGACCCACCAATTACAGATTAGCAGGAGACATGTATTGACACGCAAGCAGTTTACCAAAACGGCGAAGTCTGCATCTCGATATTGCACCCACCAGAGGAAGACAAGTACGGCTACGAGTCTGCTGCAGAGCGCTGGTCACCCGTCCAGACCCCCGAGACGATCCTCCTCTCCGTCATCTCTATGCTGTCCAGCCCGAACGACGAGTCGCCCGCAAATGTCGAAGCCGCAGCGCTGTGGCGCGAGAACACACCCGAGTTCAAGAAGCGAGTACGGAAATGTGTGCGAGACAGTCTGGAGTATGAGTAGATGACGTCTGAGACGCGGGTCACGAGGGTCAGGAGTACAGATTTGGAAGGCGAATACATATGGCATTTTCCATTGCTCGATCGTTTAGGCGTGCATGGTGGGACTTTCGGCATTACCTGCTTGGCGTACAATGCATTCACGATACTTCTTTGGCTAACGGAACTGTAGTAGCAGGCGAATTTACTTCTTAAGACTTTTGAAGCAGCTGCACTGTGTTGTAGCTATCTCCTTATCCATGTCGTCGTCTTTTCGTCACCTCAACCCACACCATCCATATACCCACTTGAGCATCCCTGAGCTTTCGCAAGATGATCACTGACAGGCGGAAAAACATCAAGTACACGGATCTGATTGAGACGCAAACGTATAAGCACGCACCAACCTATTTCCGAATGCTGTCCAAACTAGTTCTGGAGAGGCTACCAATGCCCCAAATCAGCATGTGGTCCAACCACCTACTACTAGGAACGGTTATGAGAGGATTTGTGAAGCTCTTTCGTCCCTGGCACTAGCACTCTACTTTGATAATGATGAGGTAAGCAAGGCAGAAGTGCACAGCCATCTGCTGACGCCGTGTCTATGGCGTTGCATAGAGGTTGTCGAGCATCCAGATGGCGGGTAGAAACCTAAAGAAAGCCAACAGGAGAATAGAACCCATGAAGAGCTCTTGCCTCTATGGGTATCACAGCAGAATCTTCTCGAGGAAGTTTATGATGATCACGTGGTAGGTCAGTAAGTGTGCGTAATGGAAAGTCATTCGCTCGTCTGAGGAGTTGTCGATCTAGGGTCACAGGAGAAGGAGGTGAAGCCGGAGCAGCACCAGAGCTGTTGCCGGATGGAAATGATGTGGCTGCTTCGAGCCTCGTGCGAAGTTATGGGCTGGCCATGCTGATGCGGGAACGTCATGGAGGTATTCAAAGTAGCAGTTGCTTCGAACGACGTGCGATGAGGCGCAGAGGCAGCTGGATGCCCGTCTATGCTGTAGCCATCGCTGATCGCAGCTGCTGGAATGCTTGCATCATCCCCCGTAGCAGGACGCATAATCTCTTGCTCAGCGATTGCGAAGCCAAAACACTATCCGATTGCGCAATTGTTGTAGTGATTGTTGTTTCCTCTCATTGTTCAAGATTCTGGTAAGAGGAGGGACTGAGCGTTGAGCAGGGCTGTTGAGGAGGTACGATCCTGTCGGCTGAACAGAGACGTCCTTAGTAATCTCTGAAGGACCTCGAAGCGTTATATAGTCTCTCCAGAGGGCACAGGTATGTCATCTGTTTTAACCTTTTCAATATTTTTGTCAGACTCGAACACATAGAAAAGCGCTAAAGGTTCACACGATGTTGAGCATCGAAGGTTGGGAAACGCATTGTGGGACAAAGTACTTCCTTTCACAGTGGCTGACATCTCACAAACTTTCACTCATTCTTCATTCGCTCAAATATCGCCAGCAGGCCGCCCAACTACAACCAGAGCATCAACCCTGGCACAACTCCACCAGATCCGCAACGACAACCTCACAAATCGAGTGGAACGCGCTGATATTGGTGAGATCCTGCTGTATAAGCTATCATTCTAACTCGTGGGCTGACTGCATCATTGCTGGTGATAGACCTTGTTGAAGTAACTTTCCACCTTTTCGATCCTCTAAATGACGACCTTCGCGCCAGTTGGGCAGCAGATACCCTGTATGGCCGCGGATATGACGAAGATCTTGAGAGCCATCCTCGCGGTCGTTGACAAGCTGGACGATGGCGAACCTCTCAAGATCCTCCTGACCAAGGATGAGGACATGCCGTCCAAGCTAGCCCATGCCTTGTCGTGCTCAACCCTGGTGAAGAGATCGAAGAGATTTACTCGAAGCTGCACAACTATCTGGCAGCAGACCAATCTGATCTCGTTGTAGGGGTCGCGTGGCTTCTCAAGCCTGTCATCGGACCGTCACAGTCGGAACGCGATCATGCGCACAAGCGGATCCGTAGACGCATTGAAGACTGCCTGAGGCGCATCTCCACCACTGTTCCCCCCGAGACCTTCGAGTATTGGGAACACGCTGCGTTCGTACTCGAGACTAACGCATACAATGAGACTTTCGATAACAGCGAGTATATAGAAGTCACGAACAAGATTGGAATGGTCCTAAAGCATTGCAAGGGGACAAATCCTCGGGATGACGACGATATGAAGAGTCGGTTGCTTGAAGAAAAATGTGTGGACGACGACTTCTGGGAAAAGATGGACGGCGAAAGCACTGATGATGCTTCTGAAGAGGAAGATGACGACGACGACGCCATGGATCTCTCAAGTCAGCCTGAATATGGATCCTCTCCGAACTCAACTGGTGTGATACCCGTCGAGCTTCAGCAGAAGTCTTGGTCTCGTATCGAGAAGGCATTGCGCTCGTGTATGGGACGTTTTCCCTACCCAGAGCACAATGATGTCCGACACAAGTACTACATCCTGAATGCCCGAGAGCTCGAGAATGCTAGATTTTTTGCCGAGGAAGACATCCGAGTGGGCCACGCAGACTCTGTTCGTGAGTACCAAGCCGGTATAGAGGGCCTCATCACCCAAATCAATGACTGGGGCGAGTTGGAGCTGTGGGAGCATTGGCACGACTATGTCAATCAACTTCTCGACCGAGCAGACGAACCAGCTGAGTACTACTCTGTCAACAACGAAGAGCGCAATCGTGAAGAAGAAAAGCTCGAGAAGCATGAGAAGCTTCGTGACCAGCGTAAGTCCAACAAAGAGGGTCACTTGGAAGCCATCAGCGGAGGCAATGCGTACAGCAGCCCCGAAAGTGGAGCCACAGTCGTGGAACAAGAAGAGAGCGCGCCCTTTGCGACCTTTTCTCCTACGACTAAACATGAGTCGGCGCGGGCTAGCTCTTCCAAAGCTCGAACTGGAGATGGGAAGACAGACGATTCCCGTACTCTTTCAGATCCTCAAACGCGCGTGGAACATTCATTCCAGACACAGGGTCCGCCGACAGTGATGTCTTCGCACGCACGACTCCTTTCAGCTTCACCGCAGCTTGGAGAGCGACCAGCACCTGGAAACGCCATGAAGATCGCAACAAAGGAGCAAGCCTCTCTGCTCCTCATAGGTCTTTTCCAAAACTTCGTCAGCGTTCTTCAGGAGGGATCTTCCGGACACGACTTGCTGGAAAGAATCACACCAGGTATACTTGCCCGAAGGATCTCTGAGACGGCCTTCATGACACCCGAAACGGCAAATAAGATTATCCAAGGTCTTGTTGACCGCTTGAAAATCATATTGCGGGACTCAGGCGCTTCCGGCGATGACGAACTGATTGCTGTACTTCAGACGGATGCAAAGTGGCTCCGTCCCTCGGTCGAAGAACGCAGACAAGCATCACGGGAGATGCGTATGAACATCAAGAAATGCAATGCTAAGTTGCCCGCAGCCGAAGCATTAACAATTCCACACATTAAGCAAGTTAACAAGGATGTGGAGTTTCTTCTCTTCGAGAGAGCGATCGACTTCATCGAGTACAAAAACATGTGCGATGCCATCGCACACGATGCAACTCAATGCTGCCACCAGCTTCCCGACAACATCGGCCTTAGGCGCCATCTCTTGCTTACCTACCTACCGGAAGATCATGATCTGAGGCCCATCACAACCCCGCTGGCTTCCTGTGAGCAACCGTCAGTAGACGTCTCGAAAGAACACAGCAACCTTGCTCAACCAGCGACCTGTCCTGTTCCATCCATCAGGTCGACAGATCTTACCTCTGGCCCATCAAAACCACTGGATCAAGACATGGAAGTTGATTCCGCTGTTGTTCCAAACGCTTCCTCCACTCAGGGCGTTGGGGCGTCCAAGTACACTGCAACCAGCGGAGTGTCTGTGACTCAACCTGTGGTAGCCCCATCTGCTCACGACGGTATGGATGTCGATGACCTCATTGACGAAACCCAGAAGCCCAGCCAGGTCAGTACCGCTCGTGGCACAACAATGAACGGGTCCCACTTGGCGGTATCTCTGCCCCAACCAGCAGCCTCACAGTTCGACCCGAGCTATGGCGCTGGCTCGACGAATGAGCCAACAACCAACACTCTTAGCTTCTCACCAATCCCGAACGTCACTGCGAGCGGTTCACATCCATCAGCTCAGTTAGAGCCTGTACCTACCGTTGCAAAGCCCTGGGACCCCGCTTTGAGGCCAAATCGATTTCCTGTTAGAGACAGAGGCGCTGTACACAGTGGTAGGCGTCGGGAGCAGACGCAGAGAGCCATCCAAGAGCGAATACTCGAGAATAGATGGTTGAATTTGGCTTGGAGACATCGGATTCGAGCAGAGCGAGAGAACAATTCGACCAGGAACAAGGCGACTGGGAGAAACGCCATCGAGAGCGACTCAGACCAGAGCGACTCAAATCAGGGCGGCCCCATCCAGAGCGGTACGCCTGAGATGAACGCACCTAAGGTCGATACACCTGAGAGCGATACACCTCAGCGCAATGTTTCCGAGGTCGATACACCCCCAAACGATGCAACTGAAGGGGATCCGCAAGTATCACCAGCTTTGTCAGGTCTCCCGGCTGCACCTATCATTGTGGCCGGCAACGTGGATACAGCGAAGCTTGCGGCTGATGTGCAGGCTCTGAACTCCAAGTTGGAATACCTAGAGAAGATGATGAGTCAACGACAGCGTCGAGATCTCAAGCGGCTACGCGATGCGAAGAAGCAATCCTGGAGAAGTCATACAAGGCTCTGCGAGGCAGCAAACTTGGCTAGGAATCGGCTAGATAGGCTTGAGCGCTCTCAAGAGGAGGCCTATGCTTACAATGAGGACCTTAAGAGGCGTGACTTGGAGATGATTGCTCGCAAAAAGGAGGTCACTACTCGAGAGGACAAGATCATCGCTCAGCAGAAAGAGGTGGTCGCTCTACAAAAAGAAATGGCCACCCAGCAAAAAGAGATGATCGCTCGGGAGAAGGAAATGGTCACCCTGCAGAAGGATATGGTCGCTAGGCAAAAGGACATGGCCGCTCGGCAAAAGAAGCTTGATGAGCGCGAGCAGCTTGTGAGCACACGATTACAAGCTATTGAAGAGCAAGCAATGGCGTTTGCGCACACCCCAGATTCTGTGTCTCAGCAAGAGACAACGACGGCCTCCGCAAAGAACCCCAGTCAGTCCAAGGTCCAAGAGCACGTGATGACCACCTCGGACACGTTGAAAGCCTCACACAGCAGCGCCCGCTCCGCACCATCTGCAGCACAAGCTGCCACGGTACCTGCGATCTTGCAACATCCTCAGGCACCTCGCGGATTTCTGCCGCCGAAGACGGAACTGCAACAGGGCAACAGCGATGGGCTACTCTCAACCTTACTGCGTATATTGGCAAAGATCTGTGCGTGTATACCAAGTAGCCTTACGAAAGGAATTCTTGCATGGGCAGCGCAAGAGCTCCACAAGTTAGCGGATAGACTCGCAGAAGTTGCTGGGAAGTACGATGTACAGGATGGAGTAAGTCAAGGCAACTACCGTCCTGAGATGACCGACGTACTAATCGGCGCTACAGTGAAACACACAGCAGCCAATATGGGTTGGAGAACACCACGCTCGGCTAGAGAAGACGCATGAGCTCAAGAGGAGCCAGTCAAGCCACCGACGAGCAAACGATCAGATCGTACCCACAGTTGATGATCAGGTTAAGTGAAGGACCGCGAGAGAGGTTCGCCTGGTCGAGGATAAGAGCAGAGTTTAAAGATCGGGCAGTGGTTGAGGACTAGCAGGCTGACTAGCAGAATTTAGATTTGTGTTTTGGAAGGCATCGACGTTGTCGTTGAGCCGGGGTGTTACGTTTGGGAATGTTGGTAGATCTAAGCAAGCCCTCGTGTCATCTTCTAATGCTCAGTCAGCCACGTTACTGATCGCCATGACCCTATTCTCTTTATCTGCTTAGCGCATCTAGCGTTCTAGCACGATCACTGCGACTACCTGCTTTCAGTGAACACAAGAAGCCACATGTCACGATGGGTTGCACCCGTAAGCTATAGTCACATATCCTGTAAGACACTGCCTTCGTGCAGCATCGCCATCTTGTTGGGCTTTTCAGTTAAAAACGTATTCAGTGATGGAGATTTTAATGCGGACCTGCAGTAGCATAGAATTCCCCTTTTCGATGCGTTGATATCAGCCGCAGCTGCTCTCAGCGGGCGCGCCGGCGTGGGGCTTGATCGCCGTGTCACCCTTTCAAGGCTAGCGTACCCGGATGGGAACCAGTCGTGCACGCGCATTGAAAGCCTCCAAAACCTGTCAAACGTTTGGCAACATACACCACACATTGCAGGAAATAGGGCGCAACGGCTGCCATGCATTGCTACCCACACTCGAAGTAAGCACCCCGCACGGCCAAGAAGCAAGTTCGGACGGCTTGACGAGCACACCATCTTGGTGATCTATTTGCAGATCTTCACTAACAAAATGCGGGAAGCCCATCCTTTGTATCGCCTAGCTCGCAACTAGGGTTCCTGCATGGCGGGCCAGACCTCCGCTGGCTGGCTGCATGCGACGCCTCGTTGCGCACGCTGGGAAGCCCCCAAGGACCCAACAGTAATGGGCGCAATGTCTTACTTCTGCTCGAAATGGCGTCCCTTACACCTGCCATCGTTCAGCGCAGCGAACAGCCTCGTTCTGCAAGATTACAGTGTCCTGGAATTGTGGGGTTGACGCGTAAGAAACGGCGGATCGGCGGCGTCATCGAGGGCACCATATCGGTCACTTAGGAGAACGTTGGACGCACGAGGTTGGCCGGGAGTCGCTGTGTGGTCGCATTGGAGACAACACATGCTGGGTTCGCCCATCCCTCCGCTGGTCGGTCGCTCGTCCCTGTTTCCAACGAAGTTCAAGCTGCAACATTAAGCCTGTCGAGGCCTCAACGACTTACCCACCATGGCAGGCGACGCAATGTCGCTCATGCCCATCTCTCCGCGCCAAACAACCACAGAGATGGGAGGAGCAGCTGTACAGTGGTTCTGCTCCCGGCGAGGGCGGACGCTGCTGTTCTCCATTGTCTCGCTCAGCCTCATGCTAGCACTCACAGGCATACGGCACTCCGAATCGATCACCGCGCGATACCATGCTCTATCTGAGTACCAGTGGCAGCCCTACCTGCCAAGTACACTGGACCCTACGAAACTACCTTTCAAAGCACCTTCGAACACAACGCTCCAGCTCGAGAACGGCGAGATCGAACACCTGCCACCGAAGCTCAAAAAGTCGACGCCGAATTTCCATCTCCTCATGACGTCGGAGGAGGACTCGGACGACTTCTGCAAGTCCACGCTCTCGGCTATGCTGCTCAACTACCCTCCACCGACCGGTGTTAACCTCCACAAAACCTCTGTGAAGCCAGGACATAAGGAATGGCAGACATTGTCTGGAATTAAGGAATACCTACACAACGAGAAGCTGGTGCACAACGAGGATCTGCTGTTGATAGTGGATGGCGAAGATACTTGGTTTCAGTTGCCTAGCGATGTCATGATCAAGCAGTACGAAGCAGTGGTCGAGTATGCCAATGCGAGGCTACTGAAGAAATACGGCGTGGGTGAGAACAGACGTCAGAGGTTCAATCAGACGATCGTTTTCGGTGCCGAAAAGAGCTGCGAGGGAGATGTCGAGTCCTGCAAGTATGCGCCTGATTCAATAGTGCCCTCCGATCTCTACAACGCAAGCAAAGAGGCCACTGACGAGAAGGACATGCCTGCGAAATATCTCAACTCAAGAGTGCTTATGGGTCCTGCTCAGGACCTGAGAGTGGTGTTCGATGCTGCCTTGAAAAAGTTCCAGACCGATAACAGCGAGAAGCAAACAATGCAGTCGGTGCTAGCCTCGATGTTTGGAGAGCAGCAGCTCAGACGCGATGCAGTTTTGACAAAGGGAAAGTCTGCTTCGACCAAGCTGCAAGAGTGGGTTGGCAAGACGTCGAGGGAACATGCCGCAGCGGAGCGACGACTCGAAATTGCTAACGCCACTATTCGCCCAGAGAAGACGCACGAGTATTCAATGGGCCTCGACTACACCCATACGCTGTTCCAGCCACTCGCGCTCGCTCACTCCAGCGAGCTACTACCTCTGAAGCACGACAATTCCACCAACCTATCATTGTACCGCCACCCAGGGACTATCACACCACATCTCTCTCTACCACCCAGTCTTCTGTCCAGCAAGCTTCCCTTCTGGAGTCCAGATCTATACCTGCACAACCCATCTCCGGAGACCAACAAACCTGCCTACATCGACCGGCTCGACTATGACTTCGACCTCGACCGACTTCCTGATCGTCACACCCCATGGGCTAACATCCCGCTGATCCAGAATACCTACACCGGCGCGATACCTGCCCTTATCCTTCGCCCTTTCCAGCACTCGAAAGTCTCTGGTCTCTCCAGCGACCAAATGTCCTTCAACAACCTGTGGTATGCTAAGCACAAGCGCGCCCTCCTCCGTCAATACTTCCGCACACCTCAAAGTCCAAATGGTTATCACAACTACCTTGTCGGCGGTGATCGCTTCTGGGACCAACGCGGCGGGCGTGGAGGTATCTGGACGTCGAAAGAGCAGATTTGGTTGCCGTGGGGCGAGGTCGATGGCGTATGCGGCACACTAGCACATATGAAGCAGATATTTGATGATGGCAAGGGTGTATGGATGCATGAACTCGAGGACGACAATGAAGGGCGGAGAGTTCAGGATGAGGAAGAGTATAAAAAGAAGCTTGAGGAAAAGAAACAGAAAGCGAAGGAGAAAGAGCAAGAACAGGTGCAAAAGGCTGCAGAGAAGATGAAGATGGAGCTTGAGCAAGCTAAGAGCGAAAAACACGATAAAGAGAGGATTGAAGAGGAGGAGAGACAGAGGAATGCAGACGAAGAGCACAAGCAGAGGGAAAATGAGAGGTTGGCGGCTATTGATGAGGCGAACAAGCTGGCGTTCGAGGCGGAACAGAGGAAGAAGGAGTTGGACGATTTTGAAGCAGAGGTTGGTCAGTTGCCACCAATACAGAGACGGTCGAAGAGGTGGAATGCTTGAAGCGGCTTCACTTGTGTGTTTGAGTCGCACGTCTTGATTATTTCCATTTCTGTCATTAGACGTTAGGTCGAAGAGGTGGAATACATGAAGCGGCTTCACTTGTGTGTTCGAGTCGCACATCTTGATTTTTTTCATACCTTTCATTAGGCGTTGGTGCTTGGCGAAGCACAGATCTTTTCCATACCATCTAGATAGGCCCAGACAGTGGCTAGATGGCGTTGGGCGAACACTCTATACTTGGAGATTGTCTTTTCTTTTGTTTTCTCCCTCAATCGAAGACTTTGCGACAAGCGGCCCTCTCTTCCATCATTCGGCTTGTCCATCGAGCCATAAATCATTGCTTACAAGGGTCTGTCGAAGTCCCTCGGCATCAGATCGCGACATCAGAAGGCCGTCTTTCTCCAAATTCTTGATACAACGATTGATTAAAAGTCGCTCGGAATCGATATTGGGCCCGACTTCATTCAACGTCTCCAGGGTCCACTGCAGACCTCTGATCTTGTGCTTGTTTGCGAGGCTGTGCGCCTGTACCGTCCGATGATCGAGGTTGTCTCTCAGTGCGTATGCGGCAATTTGGCGGGTTTCCTCCGAGCTGTCTAGCCGCTCGGCCAATTGTTCGAAGCATCTGATTAAGGAGGCAACAATCGCGGGCGACACTCGCCCTTCTTCAGCTGGCTCATTCGCTCTGACGGCGCTCGCAGCAGGGGACTTTGCGCATGGGTCCTTGTTTGACGGGTTCGTCATCGTATTGTTGTCAGTTTGGTTGACTTCTGATGATGCTGTTGGAGCGCGGGAGCCGTGAGGAGCAGCCGTGAGAGAAGCGGGGGTAGTTTTAGCGCAGTAAGAATAGGAGCCCAGGTGAGAGGAGCAGGTGAGAGGAGCAGGTAAGTCAGAATGAATAAGAAGTAACCTTAGACTCCTATTCTTCTAGCAAAGAGATATTAGCTATTATAGGTTGATATTATTTAATTTAAAAGGAATAATTAGTACATGTTTCCTCTTGCCTCTGCCTCCTAGAGCCACACCTCTCTATTACCTTCTACAAACTCTTAGCCTTAATCTAAGTTTACTGCAGTAGGGATTTCTCAACAGCCTCGATAATCTAAGTTATCTAAAGCTGAGCCTATTTCCCCTTTAGACAAGCTGTCTTAGCCAAAATGGGTACTAACGTTAGAGCTCTGAGCCTGTGTCGAGTCTTCGGGTCCGATGTCTCAGAGGACTGGTGCGCTGTGTGCGCTTTCGTTAGGACAAGGTGATTATACAACCCATGCATTGTAATCTCGATCAATTGGAGGATGTCCTTGCTGTGGTCGACCTGTGTGGCGATTAAGGTCGCGAGACTGGCCTACCAGCGGACTCGGCAGCTGGTTGCGTGGCACTCTCAGTCATTGACAATGCAGTGGCATCAAACTGTTTGAACTGCGTTGTAGCTGCCTTGTAATCTCTATTAGAGTCTCAGTTGGGCGACGCGATGATTGATGAGTAGTAGCTATGGAAATTCTGAAAGGTGAGGATGTGCACAAGAGGTGTTGACGTCCCTTATAGTAGGTTAGGAAGGTACGACTTTCTAAAGTAAAGCAGAAGTTCAAATCACTTTGGATCGAAGATCTTATCAAAGTCGACAACTACACGTCGACATAGATATAATGCCAGCGAAAGAAAGCTTTCGTTAGATGTCATGGCCTGTGGTCATTCGGTACTATCACCACAAACACACTTTACGCCCTAGTCATTTCATTACTACGCCTCAAACAATCTTCGTACTGAACTTCACAAGCAATTGCGACCTCCCTTTATCCTGAAATCCAATATGTCCTCCGGCCATTCTGGTCAAGGTACATTCCTCAGTGTCAGCGGTCGCCATCAAGCTGGCTCCCAATCCTGGATCCTTTTGTTCCACTCTTCTATATCTGCGCGTTTAGAGGCCATATTCTCCTCCAAAGATAAGACCTCCCACGCCGCGTCCCTTAGCCAGTGTTGCGTAGAGTAGTCCACGAGTGGCAAGGAACGTCGAATGAATTCCTCCTGCATCTCACCGACGACCATCTCAAGTTCATCGACGGCATCTATCATCCCCTCTATAGCGACCCTTGCGCGTTGGATGAGATCTGCATGCTTATGTGACTGTCTGCCAGGTGTTCGCGAATTATGAGAATGGGTGTCTTGTGCGTTCTCATCGTCTCCTGCTGGATAATTGGATTGTGTCGACATTGTTGAGGCAGTGAGTCCTCACACAAGACAATCAGTCGAGCTGTCAATATGGTCCGGTAGAGATTTCTTCACAATGGGTTTTCCTGCAAGAAGTATGAGTAAGGTCATCTTTCCTGGTGAAAATCTTGCCCTCGATAGCCGCTAGACGGGTATGTTGCTCTAAGATTCCTTCACAGTGTCATTCTTGGCACACCGCTCAAATAGTGTCCCTGATGTCCGTGTCGACAATCATCTCATACATCGCCTTTGTTTAGATTACCTTAGCGACAAGATCTTGTGTCTTGGTAAGCGTAATCGCCTTGCCAACTTGCATCAAGTTGATCTGCTTTTGCATGATGGAGGTGATGCGGGCAAACAAAGTTACATCAACACCGTTTGCCCTTTCAAATTCCTTAATTAGAGACGGAAACGGTAGCGAGTATAGGCATAAGTAAGAACGTGATGAGAATTTGTGTCAAAGAACTGAGGATGCCTGTGGCGGTAATGTTGTATGGGAGTCGATCGAGCGTAACGAGTGTCTGCATGATTTGACAGGGATGTAGTTCCACTAACAGGTCACTGTGTATGGCCGGCACATGATGCAGGGCAAGAGTGATAGCAGACCGGGATGGAAGATGCTAGAGGTTTTTCCTTCAGAGATAAGTTTTAATGGGTATCACTGCAACATGCTAAGGATCTACGGAGGAATCGAAGGAGGCAACTGTGTAAAGGCATTGCAGGAGTTGTAGATGTCCGCTCATTTGTGAGCTCGACAATTTTTGACCTAGTGCGTGTTGTTGCACTATCTGCGCACTACATTTGAGTCGATCTGTTCGTAAAACATAGCTGCTATTTTGAGTTTATTTCTATTGCCCAAAATTTTGGATGAATGTTGACGGTAGAGTTTGTGAGTCTAATACTGAGCCCCGAACGGCAGAACCGTCCTACAACTATGATCCCGTTCGGAGACCAACGCACATCCTCTTCATATTCCTAAAACGGAGTCTATCGACTCGCGAACGTTTCCAGCTCTGCAGTCTTGATTCGAGACGAATAGCAAGGCTGATGATGAGTCACCGCGGCGTACCACTCACTGAGCAGTTTCAGGCAGCTGCCGCCCTTTTCTTCTGAGTCAACTCTTTCGTGCGCACAACACATCCAGGGTTTGCAGCATGGCTGCTTTCGTATCAAATTCGTAGAGATTCTTCTACTGCTGCACCGATTCCGAGTTCGAGTTCTACAGCCCACGACGCTCCGTGAGCTTACCTTGACCATCCTAAGACCGCCAATTTCCGAAAGTACCTAGCGCAAGCTTACGAGACATCACATCAACCTCTCAAGGCCTACCTCCAATCACGAGATTGGATACCCCAGCGTCCATGTCTACTACGTCTTCCATCGATACCAACACTACCAAGACCAGCGCTACTACAACCGTTCCCACCAAGGTCAACCCCGAGCAGGCCGTCGCCTTCGCAGCTCTGATTCTCGTGGACGAAAACATCGCCGTCACACCGGAGAAGCTTCAAGATCTACTCAAAGCCGCTGGAATCTCCAAGGTCGAGCCCGTCTGGACCGAGCTCTTCGCCAACGCACTTGAGGGTAAGGACGTCAAGGACATCCTTACCGCGGTCGCCACTTCCGGACCGGCTGGAGGTGACGGCTCTACTCACGGCTGCGACCCTGATGACCACGACAACGGCGGCTCTGAGCCTGTTGGCGTGGACATCGGGGCTGGCTCAGACAGCGACGACGACGTGGTGTGCGTATTCGCATTCTTCGATTAGGCGAGATGCGAAGGAGAGGGTGTGGGAAAGGGACATTGGCGGGTACGAGAAGGGAGGAGGATTGAAAGTCCTAAGACCTTGGGTAGATTGCGTTTCAATGAGAGCCTTGCAAGGTCTTTCTCCCAAATCACGTGCCTTTCAATGGCTTGTCGATGAGGCCAAATATGTTGATCTCGGTGATGTCATGCTATCTTGAGTTCTTCCCTTCCACAGAGGAAGAAGTTGGGCGATGCTAGTGAGATCGATAAATTGTGAGATGTCAGGACGGTCCTGTTGACTACCGGTAGGCGTGTTGTTTGTGTGTGTACGCCTCGCATTCGGGTGGAGCTCTATCCGGAGAACATCCCAGGGCTGATGGGTTAGCGCTGACATTTGATCCTGATGGAGTCACGAGCAAGGCTGTCTCATCTCATGCAAGCCACAGGAGCGCTGGCCATGAATCGCTCTCCTCGAGTTGCTGACAGGCTGTGCGCAGGTGTTGTGGGTCCCGGGACAAGCTCGTCGCTGTCTCTTTTGTGGCTAGCGTGTCTCCCACCCCATTCCACCATCGCCTCCACCCTTCACCTCATCAAATCTGCCGGCCCATACGTGGCTAGCATCTCCGATACCCTGACGCGTCCGTCTGCAGTGCCGTCATACACAGTACAGTACCCCTGGGTGTTTGCTCACAAACGTTCGTCGAGCTGTCGAGCATTGGAGACTCCGGGTTTTTGACGAAATCGTCAGGTGAGGCTACAAATTTCAGCAATATCGGATTATTCCACACCTAGGCTACCGTCAAGCAGCAACGAGGAGCGAGCGATACATCTCTATGGCGCGTCGAAGATCTGGTGGTGTACGGTAGGACTCTCGATTGCAAGGCTGAGCGAAATGCTATACATCTGAACGCTCGGATACCCTTGCCTACCCCTGCGCAGCAATCAATGAACGCAACCGCTGAAGATGCACCGCGAACATCGGCCCGCTGCCTGCGTCGCATGCCCGACGCCATCGGTGGACCATACACGAGGCGCGTGCTTTCAGAAGCTGGTCGTTGCCCTTCTGGACCGCACGTCTGATTGCATGCTTTTGCCTGCTCAACATAGCTTTAGTCCACGCCCCAACATTACTGATCGTGCAATCAGGCAGCCAATCGTGACACGATATCTTCTTCCAGAACGCCTGAAACTACGCTATCTTCTCCAAACTTCGGCACAGTACCCTTTCCAGAACAACGGGAGGCTTTTGTGTGGGGGCCAAAGTCACAACTGGCCAATGGCTGCGGAGGGCAACCTTGGAATGATACGAACATAGAATACTAACTTTTCTCCTAATGGGCGTATGCTATGTGGTCGGTGCGCGTAGGGATCGAGACGAGATGTTGGAAGGAGCACCTGCTCATGATTCCTACCATGATCTCTTAACAGAGCCCACGTACGCTTCATGCGGACGCAGCGTGGCCTGTATGTGACTCGCTTGGTTCGTTTTCCAGTGTGGACGCGAGCAGTAAACGATACTGGCGTGGCTGCTACAGCGCACAGGAGGTAAAGGGAAGGATGGATTAAAGAGAGTTAGTTCAGCCATCTGAACTGGGGGCCATTACGGACTTCGTCCCTTAGATGAATCTTGCTATAGATCTGAAGAAATATAATATAGTCGAGTGCGCTTATGCACTGAATCAGTCCTCTAAAACATCATGGAAAGTCTCTCAGTCGTAGCAAACGGTCCGTAGTCTTGACACTAGAGCCCCCCCCCCCCCCCCCCCCCCCCCGCGGAATTACCCCGTCGCTAATTCAAAGCAGGCCTTGCCATTGTATCCGTCGCCATTCAATTAAGCGAAGCTTGTATCAAGCTTTACATGTTCTGGGAATCCATGGAAGATGCACCTCAGGAGATCGCTACAGTCAAGGAAGATTTGCAATACCTCATCTCCGTCTTCAAGAGAATTGAGAGCGCGAAGAACCCTCCAGGTCATTGCATTGCCGAAGGAATTCGTCATTGTCGTATCAAAGTGGCGGTAAGTCAACCTAGCCAGCCCTAAGAGATCAGTATCGCTAACGATCTAAGGATCTGATGTCCATTATTGATAAGTTCGACGAGGGTTTTCACTCTAGCTCACGAAGACGACGTTTGCGTACCGCGTTTAGAGCCGCTACGCATGGCAAGCATTTGCATAGATTCCGTGACGCTCTGGATGCGACTAAGTCTACGTTGACACTAGCTATGGTACATGAGTGGTATGTACCCGCAAGGTTTAAGCATTGAAACGTACGCTGACATATAGTAGTGTCGTGCAGTCGCCCACATATGACTTGTCGGCGGACATCAGAATCTCTCAAAGTCTGCCAATAGTCAGTCGAGCACGACAGCATGGCATCGCAGGTTCCGTCAGTACCCTATCTTCTGAGCTAAAGCAATTGCGAAAATCGCCTTCTTCGCTTACTAGCCAACGCTTCGTTCATCCGTTACCTGCAGCCTCACAAGATGTCGCTAAGAACGCTTTGATGCATTTCGAGCAAGCGGTGTCTCAGCAGGTATCCGCCGACTCCACGCTTCATGAACTGATGCTGCATGCTATTAGCTCGACTGCAATCGCTAGCTTCCAGTCAACTTCACTCGAGATCCTTGCTCAGGATGGCTACATGATGGATGAATGCGGTCAGGTTCGGGCAAAGACCTTTGTATATTCAGAAAGCTTGAAGTACCGAGTACGACACGACGCAACTACGTTCTGAACAGCACTAGGTTGCTTGTGGATTCGCCGAACTTCCATTAGCCGTGCGAACGAGCTCATAGGAAAGCTTCCAAAAGTGCAGACTGTGACCTCTGTTGTCTTCTATCCTAAACGTTGGCTTCAGCTTTTGGGGCTCAAAAACGGATTCGAGGCTGTTATGGCATTCTCGGGAAGGAGTTGGCTATATAACTGCAGACTGACAGTCACTCGCGCGGTCCCAGAAGATGCAGTGATTTTTGAGCTCTGTCTGGCAGGCGAGACCAGAGCCGTACAACTACTCCTGGAGAACGGGCAAGGTAGCGTGGTCGACACGAGTCCAAAGGGCTGGAAGCCTCTACACGTGAGTCGATCAACCATCCCGACCGCTCGAGTACAGTACACTGATACCGTCAGTTTGCTGCAATTGCTGGCCACACCGAACTGTGTGCTTTGTTGATCCGAGCCGGCGCAGACAAATCTGCACTAGTGTATGAAGGTCCCACAGAATCTGTCTTGTAGGTTTTCCATCAGGCCATCATGTGCGCACCTGACTCATACATGTCCCCAATCTCCCTGTATGTCTCGCATTCCACCAAACGGAATGCTGAGGAGAAAATCGAGATGCTCAGACTATTCTGCGACTGTATTGATCTGTCAGAAGCAGACAGCGACGGCTGGCTTGTTCACGAGTGGCTAAAGAAGGCTTATGCGACCGAGCGGAAACCCATTTCACACAACAGTATTACTTGGCTTCTTCATCTGACTGCGAACGAAGAATATGTTGAATTCAGTGCTCGCAACGTCTGGTCTGCTCTTCAACACGGCATTCGATCTATCCTCAATCACGGACGATTTGGCAATGTCCTAGAGCGCATCTTAGATCTGTCATCAGAAGAGCGTGCCAACACTAGCCCGCAACACATCGACGCTTTGGGAGCTTGGCTAGCTTTGCGAGCTAGTGGGATGGTCATACTACCCATGGTTACAAACGCAGGATCGTTCCTACAGATGAAGGGGTTTGACTGGATCGACGACGATCTCCCGCATCGACAATTTCTCCAAGCGCTACCCAATATCTATGCAGCATGGTGTCATGCTGTGCTCGATGCAGTAGAAAAAGTGGAGAATTACATGCGACAGAGTCTCGACCAATGCCTTGGACAACTCAACATGACACGGGAGATGTTTTTGGACACTGTTTCTTGGAAGAGTACACACTGTGCGATTGCACAGAGACGAAGATGTACGGACTGTCAGGTTGACTATGGTAGTCTCGACCATGGACTTGTGCAACCGGCACTGATTGTCGTCTCTGAGTGTGTTTTGACTGGTCATTCTTTCGATTGCAACTGCCAAAGCATGGACGACTTCACTGCTTTCACGTCGCACTCCAATCTACCAGGCTATTCCGGCACATACGACGAGGAAGGTGCTAGTTTCGATGCAGAATTTGATGATGAGTTCTTCGACGCAGAGCCTCACTTATTTCAAGGTAGCAATTGTGACAGACCAGATGCGTTCTCAGACATTGCCACAACACTCTTTCGCGCTCATGGCAGAGTCTGGATTGGTAACTACGCCATCGGCGAGGAGCTGTGCGCATCCTGCTTCCTCTTCAGAGAGCATTACATCGATGAAGACGGGCTGGCGGCTGACTTCCCGCCCATGCCAAAGAGCTTCGAGGGCCTCCGAGTGAAATGGTGAGATTACAAACGCTACTTTCTTCGAAAACGATCGGATTTTCAGTATGCTCATCAGTGCGCACGGCAACAACGATAAACTATCTTATCTACAAGAAGCGACAGGGACAACAGAGACGTTCCACCGCCGCTTATTCGCCGCTATCTACTACGATCGATCTGTGACTGCCGAGCGTGTCACACCTGCGACCGAAGCAGTACTCCCGCGCGGATTGATCGATCGAATAATCACCAGTTCCTTCGATCTCAACTCCACCGGCTCAATTTATTTGACCGAACGGACCACGATATCAGCTTGTTGTAGACAGGGCAGATCCGGTACGCCATCACGCCATGTCACGTGCTTGAGACAAAGAACTATGATCGAAGTATGAGTTGCGAACAATGCTTGGCGTAGAATTCAAAGGCAAACATGTGGCACTGATCAGTCCCACATGACACTTTTCAAAAGATGTCACCGCGTAAGTTGCCGTCTGCCCCGAAACTGCAGGTGCTGTACAACCGGCAAGCAGCAGGAAGATGCTACTATGTAGGTGATTCAAAGCAGTATCGAAAATGCGAGAGAGAACCACATGTCACGATATTGCAGATGATGAACAGTATGAGATATGCAGAAACGTCCACCAGCGAAATAATTTGTAAGATGCACCGTGATAAGGCCATGGGGTTCGTAAGACCTGAGAACTCAACTCTGCAGCACCTTAACACATACCACTGGACAGAACTCTAATCCACACGTAAAGAGAGGGTCAACTTTGTAGAAGCCGCTGAAGAAGTCATAACTTCCACGAGGTTTGTGACAGGATGTGACGCAGGGAAGTATGAGGACAAACAGTATTTGGATGCTTGTGTGCGGTACTTCGAAAATTCCAGCCGGTATGTATGGTAAACTCCGCTTAGCGTCATATAGACACGTCCATATACAAGAGTCGTACTTTTCCCCCGTCCCTCCCCTTTTTAATTGAACTCATATTGTAACAAACTAGTAATGCATCATCTTCGGGACGAGCATAACTCAAAAGCCAAGAACGTCTACCTAACCACCATTTAAGTCTCCGCCCAACGGGCGATGGTGATGCTGGTAGTGTAGACCATGGCAACGAGGCCAACAACCATCATCGCAATATCGCCAGCCTTAGCCCAAGGGCGTTCCGCAACACCTTTGTAGTGCAGGTAGGCGGGGTAGATATACACCAGCGGCACACAAGCAAAGCTGCCAATGAGAGCGACAAATTTGTCGAGATCGCTTGCACCGAATGCAGCAACCACACCGGCAAAGATGACTAGCGCAGTCCTGAATGCGTTCTTTTTCCACTTAGTGAGACTGTCCTTCTTGCCAGAGGCGCGACCGAAGATCTTGAGCTCGATGGTACGCATGGCAGGGAAGAGCTGCACAGGTGTGCCCACCAAGACGGCCATGGCATACAGGAATTGAACAGCGTTGACGAGCTTGCTGGACTGAGGAAAATTGGTGATGACCTCGACAGAGACATTCTCGCCAAAAGTGCCGTAGCACAGAACACCGACGGAAGTAAATATAACTGTGATGATGGCCATGACAATTAATAGGAGCTTGCTGAAGTGCTCAGGCTGCTTCATGCTGGATTGAATGGGCAGAATCAGGCCGATACCCTCGAAGGTGAAGATTGCGGAGCCAATGGTCATTGTCCAGTCACGAGGGTTGAAGAGTTCGACGCTTGGATGGAAGCCGCCCATTTTGCTGATCCAGGAGATGTCGTACCAGTAGATGTAGGTCAGGCCGATGAGAATGAAGACATCGGCAAGGAGCGCAGCTGGGCCGAGCTTGGAGATGTTGCGAATGAAAGCCAGGGGGATCAGGAGTATGAGCTGTATACCGATGAGCGCATTTGTACCGAGCGGCTTAGCGTCAGGTGTGACAGCGTCGAAGAATGATGCAAGATTCTCAGCGGTGAAGATGAGACCGGCGCAAACGAAGCCAAATTGCGAGAGCGTGATCGAAATAAGAATGAGCTGACGCAGCCTCTTGCCAACAATCAGCTGACCGAGGTCTCCGTATCCACCCCCACCGTACTGCTTCCTGCAAGAGAGAAGCAACTCGAAACAAATCATGGTGACCGCAGAGACAACGACCAGAGTGATTGCAGAAAAGAGCATACCACCATTCTTGAATGCCTTGGGTAAGAACATGATACCAGTACCGACGAAAGCCTTGAGCAGGGTGAAGAACGACTTCATATTGGAAGCGTCACCTTGCTGCCTAAGCCTCTTCGAGCTTTGCCTTCTTCCAAGCAGCGGTCGACGTTCGCCCTGCTCTTCCTCGTCATCCTCGATAGCTGTCTCGTCGTCTGACTCTTCAAGATCTTCACCGGCGAAGTTGCCGTACAGCTCAAGGAAGGAGACAAAGTTCCTCGTGACTGGCTCCGCAATATAACTGACACTCCTGGCCTGCTTGTGCAGGAATTGTCGTCTCAGGCCTCCAGGAGCCATCTGTTCCTGGACAGGGAGTTCGTCGTGGTCGATATCAGAGATAATTGAAGGTGCATATTCGTGCGTGTTAGAAAAGGTCGCAGCGCGCTTATGTAGTTGCTGACGCTTGCTCTTGGCGGCAATCTTGTAGAGATCACGGTGAATATCACCACCCTGTAACCTCAGCGATGACTCCGGTGCTTCCCGGAATGAGTTGGAAGAACTGTTTGCGCCATCTGCTCCCCGAGTCGCGGGATCAAATGTGTACTCGTACCCGGGATCCAGATGTTGCTTGAGGACCTCGGCTCCTTTGGGGTCCTCGCCGGCAGTCGTTTGTGGCGTGTCAGTCATGACTGCGGCTTCCTGACAGAACTGCAGGATCTCTGTCGATGATGAAGAGGATCGAAAGTCTTTAAGAGATGCAGGATGCACGTTGAGGCCTGGCGGTGTGTTGTCGAACAGTTGGCCAATGACAGGGGCGAGTGAAAAGTTCGGAGGTGCGCACGGGGACCCCTGACATCACCGCCGCTTGTTTCACCGCGAGATCGAACGTCAGTCTAGGCCTCAATCTAGCAACTAAATGCGAAAGTGCGTGCTACTCAGTAGCGAAGACGCACCAGTGCAAGCAGATTTTATTGCAATTGAGAGGACACTGAGTTCAGAGGCGATATCGTTGAAATGTGATGTTCTTGAATCTCACGATGCTTGGCGCAGGAACACGTGTGTGGGGACAGAGGCGCCGAGAGCTGGCAACAACAACACCGGAGCCGCACCAGTGCGTTCCGAGGAAAACGGCCCAACGCGCGAATATCCAACGCAGCCACGCATCGTTGCTCGCCGCCTTGTGAGACTTGAAGTGGCGCTTTGATTGCTGCAGTTCAAAGCCGCTGTACGACAGACAATCACACAGTACACACAGATCTCCATCTCCAACCTCGTCAAACACCAATCGTCGCCACGCATCAATGATGGACAAGAACGACATCGTACAGAGGAATGCAAGCAATGCTAGACCATATGGTATCTTTATCTCCTACATGAGCACCTGCTTGGCTCTATCGGTCTTCATCATCGTCAAGCTGTTCGACAAGAACGGAAAGCTACGAGCCAAGAGTCCCTCAAGGCTGCCACAGCGAAGGCACGTATTGCTCTTTGCAGTCTTGGCTGCAGCCAGCCTTGTCAGTACATGGAGCTTCATGTTTCGATACTTCCAATGGTCGTATGATAATTGGCTTAATGTTCGATCACAGCGTCACCTTGATTTGTCTGGCAAGCATTGGGGGTTGTGGTTGAAAGAGACGTCGTTGTTCAGAGAAGCGTGGGAGAGCGTCATCATCGGCCACAACAGATATTGGTGGTCGCACCAGATTTTCTACTTTGCAAGCGCGCTCGGTCTTCATTCGGAATGGAGAGGTACGTCATATACGAAGGTGGACAAATCAATGGCTGAACGAAGCAGGTGTCAGACGCGGCGTCAACTACACTTGGGCATTCATGCTCCTCGGGCAGATTGTGGCTATCAGCTTTGCTACGAACTTGTATTTCTTGACAGTACTCCTGAGCCCACAACTGCAGCAGTCTGTTACGACAGAATCGAAAGAATCCAAGCCAGGCGATCGGGAAGTTGCTAGTAGACCATGGTATCGAAGATGGTTTGGCCCGTGGATCGTCGATTCCTTGACAGTTGCCAACACTCATACTGCTGCAAGTCTGCTTGGAAAGGACAAGTACCAGAACGGAGCTCCCGGATTTATGCAACTTCTGCTGCTGCCACACATTATCCTGATGGTACTTCCCACTCTAAGAGCTATCCTACCAGCAAAGTGCTTCTCTTTGGGTGACACAAAAACGATAGACAAGATCTACGGCTTCTTGTGGCTTACAAATTCCTACTTCTTGGGTGATCTTCTCTGGAGCACCTACAGGGCTTACCAAGCTGGAGCTCTCGCGGACATTGGTGGTGCACTACTTGAACATCCGGCAGTCAGCAGTGTCGGCTTCGATGTGATTTTCTGCTGGATTAGCTGGATTTGCTGGTGGCAGACACAGGCTGAGCCAACGCCAAACCTTTGGAAATGAGCACAATTTGCAGGCATTATGTCCCGGCACTGAGCATACATCTGAAAGCCAAAGCTGCCTGCGCATACGGGAAGAGTTTAATAGTTAGACCCAGATGAACACGAATGGAAACAACTGTACGTTCAGGTCTTGCTTAATCGAACATCAGCACTATCAACCCGTACTGGAGTGATGATCTCTGGAATATGCCCTTGGTGTTAGAAGATGAGCTATTGACCCGTATAAGATCCGTGCCTCACTTGGTTTTATCGGATTTCGGTTGCGCGGTGTAACGCACACTTTAGAGCTTGCTATGCTTGTTTGGTACAACTAGCGAATCATCACATCATATACTCGCCACCACATTGAAGCCAACTATCTCAAGCCGTTTCTGGCATTTTCGGGTCTCCACCTGTCTTTTCTGGGCAGTCAGCGAGAGGAGTGGTAGGACAAATACGAGGCGTTGTCAGCTTTTGGGACGCTTTAGCCTCGCGCAACGTCATGGCGCTGCGATCGGCGGAGCTTGTACACCTGACCATCTGCAGGAAGACATCACATCACCTCGAACTTCAACGCCGAGTATCCGACCATAGCAGCTACATAAGACATTAGTTGTGGACATCAAGATATCACTCTCGCCTAACACATTCACAATCATCAATCCACACTCATCAGCATTCTAATATTCCTCGCTATGAAGCTCATCAACCCTACCACTGCTCTTCTCCTCGCCGCGTCGGTCAACGCTCAATGCGAGTCTGGCCCTCCATTTTACAACGAGACCTCAAAGCCCTTCAGCCTGGTTCTTACTTCTGACAATTCGACAATCAACGGGTCCACCCTTTCAGCATGCCACTCGGGTGCAGCGATTGAATCCCTCTGCCTCTCAAGAGGAGGTGGTATTTCCAACCCAAATCCAATCCCAGCAACCACGTTCAACTTCAACATCTCGAGCGATCCTTTCACACCTAATGCCACACTCGGAACCCCGGGTATCTTGACATGGACCTTGAAAACTGCCACCATTGATGTCCCGTCAAGTGCGCGCTTCAGCTACGACCCTACAACCAACATTGCTATTCCGATCTTATTTCCTGGGTCTGAAAACCCGCAGCTGCTCGCTTTCGATGATCAGGATCGATTGAATGTACAAGGCTCCGTCGACTGGGCCGCGTACCCACCCAATTCGACTCGCTCGACGCAGGCTTATTACAGATGGTATGCGTGCCAGACGTACTTTTCTGGATACAGCTATGAGAACTTGGTTTGGGGCCTTGGTCCTGAGCAGCCGCAGAATCCGACTTGTGTCAGTGTCGGTGTAAAGAGGGTATTCGCCTAAGAACATCACGATATTCAGCTGGCAGACATAGTTTTGACTCCTGTAGTGTTCATGGTGTATTCTCATAATTACAATCGAGCGTGTCAATTTGCTTATTCCATCCCTTGACCATACTTCTTTCGACTAGAGTGCTCGGGCTTTCGTCGCCAGCTATCAGCTTAGTCGACTAATCTCAATATCAAACCCAGAACTCCTGGATGCTTTCGTGAATGGTTCTTGAAATTTTCGTGGTGATGCTGGAAACGAGGAGCATTGCTTCAAAGTTCTTCGCGAGCTTCTCCAGCTTCGTGATATAGGCCTTCCTTGTATCGGCAGTGTCGAAAGGGTGATTCTTAATAACTGTAGAAGCCCTCGGTTGGCATACGCAGGAAGAAGTTAAGCGCATGCAAAAGCGCAGTCTTCTGATTGTAAACAATCTCTGGGAGATTGTAAGCTTCACCGCGTTGATATTTTGTCCATGTTCGCTTGCAATCTTGAAGATGGGGAAAAAGAGAGTCTTGGCTCGTTGTTCGATAGAAGGATGACTCCATGAGTACACATTCTGCCCGTCTTTGTTCTGAGTGTATGTACTTCGAGGCTTGACGACGAGCATATCTCTGAGTAGTGACGTAGCCAGCTCTGGACGGCGATGGCCGCTCACTTGAGCCGCGAGTATACATGCATTTTCCCGTCTGCGAGCTTCGATTGCATCGTCCATGAGCTCAGGCAATGCATCATCGCGCATGAGTATGACCAAGCGAGGATCCACGACACAAATTGTATGCATCTCGGTTGTGCAAAGATCGTCGCTTGGGCCTTCATGAATGGAGTAGGCGTCGCGGGTGAGAACGAACTCCTCATCTTGACTGATAGGTGTGCACACCACAGGATACTTCAGTCTCATGCTCAACTTGAGCCATAGTCCATCTTGAGGATATATGCGCCGCTCGATGGCATCGCACCATTCGACTTCTCCTTCTATGTCGACGGTCATGATTTGCATGAGATTGTCAAACCAGACATCGATAGGGCGCTCGAACCTGTCTCGCATGTATTTTAGCATTGCGGCTTTGTCGTTGTCGTTGTAGTTGTCTTTGCTCTCGTGGTTGTACCTGTTATAGATAACCAGGCTTCGGTACTTCGTGACGAAGATGAACTTCTTGAGTAGGAACTGCTCGCTCTGTGACAGGGTCGTGTAATTATCGCTAGCCATCTTACTGCATTCGATCTGCGCTTGGAGAAGCTTCTTGACGATGGGGTCAATGCTATTCTCGAGCTTTCGAAGTTCGGTTTCAACACGGCGCTTCTGTTTGTGACTGAGAGCGGATTCATCAGAGTATGTGTCGTATGAAACAAAGGTGCGATCGACACGTTGTCCCGCGAAACGTGCGTCACCGTCGCTGAGCTTTACAACGCTGACCATCTTAGCGTTTAGATAGAGCTTCTTCTTTTGATTGCGCTTCCCATTTGGATGAGAGTAGTTGCGAAGCAAGAGTTTCAGAACACAGTGCTAGTACTCTAATACTTCAGCTTGGCCATCGTGTACCAATCTGAGATTACTGTTAGTGACGCTTTAAAGCAGAGAAAGACGATGCAAAGCTGTCAACGTACCGTATAGCGGCCATGGCTTGCTTCAGTCGAGTTCCAAACACGATCTGGCTGTCAATTAAGGAGGGAGATGATCAAGAGGATTTTGCGAAGGTTAATGGAAAGTGCTTGCGCACGCTAAGCTCTCTTTATGAGTTGCTTTCACCTTGGTTCGCCCCTTGAGCCTGCTCGACAGCCCACTCGGTCACTTGCATTGGCCCCCTCCCAACGATCGACCCCAACACCTTGGCTTTCGAGTAGTCCTTGAGTAGTTCGGTACATTGCCATGATTCCGACAGTATCCATAGCGAGCGACCTATAGTCAGATGCTCTCTTCTTCTGAAGCTTTGTTGCTTCATCTCGCTTGGGTTCCCTGATGTCGATCTTCTCATTGATTTTGTTGTCGATGACAAAGAGCACTTCACGCATCAGTAATGGCTTGTTCGATCGAATCGATAGAGTAATGCGCCGGGAAATGCTCTCCACCCTCCATCAGCACCTGGTCAAATGCTTCAGTGTTGTCTTTGATTGAGGTGAACGGAAACACTGTGTCGAGACTCCAAAATCTCAGGGTACACTGGCGTCTCGGCTAAATATTCAACTGAAGTGCGGTTCAAGAAAGCTGATTGATGTAAGGTTGCGAATAGCAGTCCTGACTTGATCAAGTGCCCTTTGATGCATCTCTTTGCGGTATGATGCACCATTGAGCTGTGTTGACTGCCACAGACACTGGTAAACATGAATCGTTTGAATGTTACAGAGCCAGGTTTCTATGATTCCCGTGCCAAGTTGACCATCTGCAGCCGGTGTTTACTTCCTTGGAGTGGCATGGTAACCTGATGTAAACCACGATGCTCACATCCATCACACCCGGGCGGATACTATTGGAAGAATTGAGATTATTCTGTACTACATCTGTAGCGTATTACTGTGCTAAGCTCTTCGTTGTGGAAACTGCTGATTATGGTACAAGTCGTAGTCAATTCCATTCTTATAGTAGTGGAAGGAGGGTCCGAATGTGCTTGCCGCTTGGCGTTGTGAGCAGGAGTAATTTATTCTTCGTATCAGCCGGCATCGTGTATGAATTAAATCTATATGACTCTGAAGTAGAACGTATTGTACAGAAAATTGTTAATTGCCTTATGCGAGACCGAAGCGCTACTGTGGGAAGGGTATAGTTTAAATAACAACATTGCCTTATAGGCACCTCACGAACTATTTAAGGGAACTATGTTCGTCATACATTAAGAGCCTATGTGTAGGCAACGGCCTGCTCAAATGCTGTAGACAGCTTGGAGACCTGCATGCCTCTCGAAGCAGCCTGATTGGGTCCGTTCTGCGCCTGCAAGATGATCTTGTCACTGCCAAGGGACCAATCCTGGACATCCCTAAAGCCAGCAGCCTGCGATTCAGCCTTGCCATTGCCGAAATCCTTCGCGCTCCACTCCTCTGTACCCTGGACGCCCTTCCACTTCGTCTCAGCGCCGAAGGTGCGGAAGACTTGGGCGTTCAAGCGCTCGTACTCATCGTACGACTTTGGCCAACCACCAAAGCGCTGGTACGCAAGCTTCAAGAGTTGCAGGTGACGCAGCGCAATCACAGAGTTGTCGATGTTCTGTGTAGCAAGTGCTGCGGTAGGCTGACCCTCCTGTTCCTTGACATTAACACCCTCTTTGGCGAGCAAGTAAGCAATCGTGTCGAGCTCATCGTCCGAGTCGTCGCCAGAGCCATGCTCGTGTACAACGAGGTGGAGGATATCCTCGTGCACGCCGAGAGCCTTCTTGAAGTACTCCTGCGCCAGCGGACTCGTCTTCTCAGATGCCCCCTTTGATTGGTATGTCTGTCCCATACTTGTGTATAGTTGTGCGAGCAGCTCATAGGTCTCGATCGTGATCGGTGCCCGTGGGCCGTGTGCACGGCGCATATTGTATGCAATATCTTCGGCAAGGCGGATGGCCTTGATTGGTGAACCGGCGAGATAGCGAGCGCAGATGAGGCGACGGCCGAGGTTGAGGAGGACCTCTGGAGGCCAGGAGCGCTGAGCGTCTCTGGTGTTCCACAAGGTAGTCAAAAGCCGCTGTGAAGCTCTTCAGCATTTGCATCAGTCAAGGAGAGGGCCTCACTTACCTCCAGTGTCTCATAGTCGTGCTGCTCGCCCAGGAGTATGGACAAGTGCCTGAGCTCGAAGAGCTGAATCTGGGCGAAGTTGATCTCGAGGTTCTTGCAGATGTCCAGGATTTTCCTGACGATCTTGTTCGAGAGGTCAAGCATTTTCTTGCGCAATGCGCTGTCAGCGGCCTTCTCGCTGACACATCCAACAAGTAGCGATGCGAGCTTGAAGCCCATGCCAATCGATCTAGGGCCGTTGTAGCCGTCGTGCTTGCTAGCGTATAGGAAACCAAGATTTGCGATGTCGTATGCTTCCGGAAACTTCTTCGCCTTTGCCAATTTGGCAACACTATCGTTGCTGGCCAGAATGACAGAGCGATTGAAGTCCTTGTTGCGGCCAGAGCCGAGATGATCCAAAATGCCAACAATGAAAATGCGAGGCGTATCCCGGCTGAGGCAATGCAGATTCTGCGCATCTCGCTTCTCGAACAGACCAACTGCTTGGTTCTCCACGACATTGATCATCTCGTCTTGACCATTACGGCGCAGAAAGAAGCGGAGAGGCACAGCTGTAAGCAAAATATTGGTCAACGACTCGTTGTTCTGGAGGGTATGCCGGAACTGCTCAAAGTATATGTACTCCATGGTCAACGAAGCCATTATCTCAGCAAACGTGACGTTGAGGTCCTTGCGTAGATTGTATTGGAGAGACGCAAGGAAGGCCAATAAAGCACGGCTAGTCTTAGTAAGGTCAAAAGACCACTTCGAAGCGTAGCTTGTGTCTTTCGCACAAATTAGGCGGTGCAGCTTTTGTACCAGACTATGCGCAACAGTAGTCTGCTGGCAAGCGTAAAAGCTAGCAGCAATCGAAGCAGCTGACTCGATCTGCTTCTGAGACGAAGTCTCCCTCTGAACTATCTGAGATACAGCATTGGTCAAGGTCTTGACAGCTAGATCAGTCTTTTGCTGGCGATAGTACAGAGTTGCTAACTCCCTCACGTGAGTGAGCGAGGACTCGTGCGAGTAGCCGTGCTTGCTTGTAGACTCGTTAAGCTGCTCTTGAGTCATCATCAGAGCGCGCTCGACATGTTCGGCCTTGAAGCTAGAGGACTGAGACTTCATCTGGCGCACATATATTGAGGAAAGAACTTGCTTCAGATCGTTCGATCTAGTGGTCGTGGTAGTGCCCTTAGCAGATCTGGAGGCCTCCTCATAGAGCGAGATAGCCTGGGAGATGTGCTCTTCACTCCGTTGTGACACCTGCACAAGAGCCAGGGTTGCTTCCACCGCAATGGTGGACTGGGCACCGAATATAGCAAGAGCTGTTTCGCGGTACTCCTTGGTGACCTGGTACAATGACTCGAAACTAGCCTTAGTCTCTTCCAGACATTGGGAGTAGCGCTCATATAGAGTCTGCACAAATTCCTCCTCGGCGAAGATCTTATACTGCTTCGTCTGACGTACAAATGTATTCCACAAGGTACGGTAGATGGTAACTGCCTCGGCATAGCGGCGAGCCTGCCAATATGTGGTTGTCATCACGATAATAGCATCCAGCGCGTTCATGTGGCAGATATCTGAATCTTTGTTGAGGCTCGCAATGATCTGGAGGTAGTACTCGATCCAGTATGGGTGGTTCCTTGGATTCTGCTGGCAGCGGCGAGCCAGAATGTACAGGGTGTGGATGGTGAGATCGTGGGAAGGACCATACTTCGTGCGGTATGTGACCAATATGTCTTGGTATGCGCTGATGGCATTGTCTTGGTAGCCATGCTTGTCGTAGAAGTTGATCAGCATGGTTCGTGCCTTCTCGAAGGTCGCCTTGTCAACTTCTTTGACAACCAGAGCGGCACGGAAGAGGCGGCTGTACGTATCTTCCACCCGTTCCATCTGCTTCAATTGCATGTAGCACTTAGCAAGGCGTTCGTCAAGTTCGATTGACTCCTGGGTGAAGGTGGACGTCAAAGCCACGTCGTGGATTGAGCTTGCCAGAAAGGAGTACCATGTGCGTTGTAGTGTGACCTGAATCACGCTGACGGCCTGTGCAAGATCACGCTCTTCCATATACTTGACGGAAAGCTTCTTCGCTAAGGCGACCGTACTGGAATCAATGGTCTTCGAGGACTAGATGACAGAGAAGAAGACGTCCTTGTATACAGACTCTGACACAGTAGTTGTTGTCTCACTCGATCAGCTTGACGCTGCCAAGCTCTGTCGGACAAGTTCCGTAGAAGTCTCGGACACTTGGTTGCTGACCTCTTTCGAAGCGCTGGACTCCTCTTGGCGAACACTTTTGTAGTATGAGCTTGAATGCTTGAAGACAGACAAAGCTATGGTGTAGGACCCCACGGATTTCATCTCCTTCGCGACGGTGGTCAGGCGGGCCACAATACTTTCCGAGTACGAAAGCTGATGGTGCTGGTACTGCTCCCAGATCACAGTCAAGACGGCAGAAGACTCAGTTGTGCGCTTTTGTGTCTTCAGAATTTGGCTGTAGCGGTGGCAACCTCAATGTTCTTCTCGTGCCACTCGACTGACTGCGTGGTGCGACATTTGGATGAGATCTGCTGCCAGAGTTCGACGTAGGTCCGCTCCGCAAGGGCGAGCTCTTTGTGGGATGCGTATGACTCAGCCTTTTGAAGGTAGGCGATGATGGTGCTAAAATCAAAGACTTCGGCATGATCCCCTTCATCTTGACCATCAAAGAACGACTCGTCGTAGCTGTGAATGTGGCGCTGGCTTCGACCCTTGCCAAGCACTACATTGAGATGACCCTCAATGTCTTGTGCTTGATGGCTGTTACGTCCGTAGTGCTGAATAGTAGCTTCTTGATGAGATGAACTATGTTGATTGAGTCTACCTGGGGGAGCGATATCTATAGTGCGCGAGAGAGCGGGAGAGCTATCCCAAAACGGGAGTGAGAAACGAGCTGGCTGCAGTGAAAGAGCGTCCTGCGCGGACACTTCTTGAATAAGACGGAAGACCTCTAGCACCTTGTCCTCTTCCTTGAGCGAAGCGTACAGCTCGATAAGAAGCTTGCGAGTCTGAATAACAAGCTCAGAAGTATTTCCATACTGACGCTCGTAGGCCGTAATGAGTACAACCAAGACCTCTTCCCGTCGCGTCATGATCTCAGTGCGTTTCGTAGTCACCATAGACTCGGAGACCTTCAGAAAGTGATTTGCACACTCTAATGTCCAGGGATGGATGTCGCTCAACACAGTACGCGAAATCTTCGTGCACGTGAAAAAAATATTTTGAAGCGTGTGTCGTATCTGACAGGAGCAGATATGAGGTCGCAATCGAAAGGTAAATTTGAAGTACCGCAGGATGGTTTTCGGTGAACACTGAGCGACGTACGTTTCCGGCTAGGAAATGCAGATCAATGGCTTGCGGTAGCGGTAGCTGCGTCCCCAAACCAGCTGCTCTAGGACTGGTAGGGTTGTGGAATCTGGCAGAGCCTTCTGCAGGTCATGGGAGGGTTTGAAGTCTGCAGGTGTTTTGGACATGAGCGGCGATTGTTGGAGATGGAGAACCCAGTATCTGACAGTGTGTTCGAGGAAACGGTGCTGGCGGAACAGGCGATCAGCGATGGATGGATCATCGTTGTCAATAGTGGGCTCACCCCTGTCACGGAGAGTAAAGTTTGCATACGTGAGCACACGGAGCAACAGATCAGTCTCGCTGTCCTTCAAAGGAATGGCGATCTGATTCTTCTGCGCCAACTCATACAAAGCTGAGTGCACGATTGGGTGCCTGAATCTCACGATGTGCTCGTTAAGAGACAAGAAAGGCTTGAGCGCCTTTAGCGTCTCGTGAACATTGATTCCTCGGTCGGATAAGGTACCACTCTTGACATCGACAGTGAAGAGAATGTGGAGTTCCTCAGTGGTCAGAGGCCGCTCCGCGGCAAGGACCCACGATAGTAGGGTTTTCGCGTTATGCGTAGGCTCAAAGGAGGTGAAGAGGCGATGTACAAGGTTCTCTGTTGTTGGCTTCTTCGATTCCAGATCCTGCAGCATAGACATGACACCGTCACCAGACTTTTGGATGTTCAAAAGCTCGCAAGCGAGGATTGTCCACAGGAACGATCCATTTGCAGCTTGAATAAGGCGATCAAGCATGGTCTCTTGCTCATTGCCGGGCTTGCTGTGGAAGTTGTGATTGTGAACAAGTGCTCCCAAAGCAACCGCGTGGAGATCATCTCGGATATCGTCGCGAGTGACTTCGTGAAGCATGCCATTGGCTTGCGGTGGCATTCTTGCTGTAGATGAAAGTGTGATCAGACGGACTCTTTGGCCTCTATTGGTTACACTGAGCAACTTCTCTAGTAGAGAAGCCGAGCTGATTCCACCAGCTGCTTGGATTGAAGCAGACTGCGAAGACTCGATTCCATCGAGACCATCCACGACCATGACAAGCTCGTTCCCACCATCCAGAGGATGTCTGAGAGAATCACCAAGTGCTAGCCAAAGATGCTCCTCGTACGTCTTGAGGTCTTCTGCGCTCCTGCAGTTCTGATACGCACGGAACAGAGCATGGTACATGCTTATGTTGCCTACTCGCTGAACCAAGAGTTGCGACAGGAGCGATTTGACAACTGCAAGGGATGTAGCGGTCGTGGGAACATCGGGTGATAAAGAGCAGAAGAGTGTATCTACCTGCTTGCAGTTCACAGACCGCTGGAGGCGCTCGACGATTGATCCCGCGAGGGTAGTTTTGCCGGCACCAGGCTGACCGGTCACCAGTAAGAAACTCTTCTCACTTTGCAGAAACCGATTGAGATGCTTCTGGAACCAGATGCACGTCATTTCAACTTGTTGGTTCACGAAGAAAGAGTGATCACGATTCAAAGTCGCCAACACACGATCTTGGGGAGACAACCATCTGCTCAAAACTTTCACGTCCAGAGCTTCGCCAGCCTCATAATCTTCGTTCTCGATCTGAGAGTCCCAGATAAGCTCGACGACCGAGTCCTGGCGCGAGCGAAAGCTTTCGATGGTCTCACTGAAAAGCTCGAAGACGTCAAGGCTTGCAGAGCCGGAAGTCATGCCTGTATCTCGTATCAGCGAAGATCTCAAATAGTACTCAGGAAGTTGCATACCGTTTGCTGTCTTGTAAAATCGAATAGAGACATCGACCACTAAAGAAATGAGATCTGTGTAGAGAAGACACAATTGCTCTCGAATCTCGGCGGTAGCAGCAAGCAACTCCGAGTGACGGAGGATTGTAGAAAACGACAGGGAGAACTTGTACAGCACGGAAAATGCCTTTTCTAACGCTGCAGAGTTCTCGTGACCAAGCTACTAATTGTCAGACACGCAACGAATAATGAGGAGAGAGTGACATACCTCGAGCAGTAGGCGAGCATGACCATATCCGACAGCAGCTGCGGCTTGACTGTCAATTGCAAACCCTTGGATGGCCTGGTCAAAGTTGTGAAGTTGCTCAGCAAAGTACAGAGCACGGATCAGAACTTTGTCCCACCGACTTCCTTTATGGGGGAGAGTGGTGAGACGTTCGGCTCGGGTCCACCCCAGAAAGTTCACATACGAGACATCTGAGATATTGTTTGACACTCGAGCACCAAGCTCATTGAAGCTTCTTTTTCTCAGTGAGATGGCTGAGTCTTGGACAAAGCCAATTTTGTAGCCACCACTGGATGCACCACGCTTACTGAGGGACTTCATGGCGAAGTTACCGCTTGTAGCGCGTGACGACGTGAAAGACCCAAGACGGCCTTTGGAACCAAGAGTCCCTTTCGGCGACATGGGTGGGCTCAACACACCACTGGTGCCGTTGAAGCTACCGAACCCGTTCGGCGATGACAGCTTTGGGGACATCATGGCGGAGGATTCGACAGAGAGCTGAGTTGGCTGCGGGAATGTATGAGAAACAACGGATATTTGGGGCAGCAAATTCGATGAAACAGAGTACCTACGTGAGGACGTAGCAGCTTTGGGACCTTGTATTCGTGCCGGAGCGGTTTCTTTGGATGATTTGTCTGCGTGATCAGTGTCTGACGCTGCGACAGGCGTCTTAGCTCTAGGCAGAGGAACCTGTGGTACAAGAGGCTGAGCTGCTATGATTTTTGGCACAGCAGATGATTGGCTCGGAGCCTTGGGGGCGGACAGCCCAATTGAAGACGTCGGAATTGTCTCTGTTGCTGATACCGTTACTACGGGGGAGCCGTGTATGCTCGACACTGGAGATGACGTGGAACTTGGGGAAATAGGTGCGAGTGTAGCGATATCAATAGGAGATGATCGTCTGAAGCGCGAGACGAAGCTTGGCCGTTTTGACTTTGAGCTTTCGGCGCGAATCGGTGGCTGTCTGGCAAGAGAGGCACTGGATGTGACTTGATGTTCCGAAGATGTAGCTGATGAAGAGCGGGATGATTCCTCCCGTGGTTCTTCTGAAGATTGGGTTGCTTTGTTCTTATGCTTTTCTGCGAAGGGGTCTCAGCAAAATGTACGATAGATCTTAGGGAGCCAACACACTGAAATATCGAAGACCAAGCATGTGGAGATTTCGTTGAGGTCTTGGACGTACTTGCGCTGCGGGCACTCGCAATATATCATGTCTTCCTGCAGAACTAGAGCTGGTCGAGGACCAAGCATGAGCATCAAAAGCGGGGCTTCGTAGCCTAAAGTATCGATCACTGTTGCACTATCATAAGCTCTGTTCGCCAACGACATCAACGTCTGGAAAGATACCAGTGGCAGGCTGGGATGAGCCCTTGGGGTAGCTCTATAGAGCTCTGCGCATGCTGGGATGAGCTCTTTTCAAGCTCTATTCCAATTACGCAAATGGCTTGGCGATCATGCAAGTAGACGGTCCGTTGTTCGAGCGGTGCAGTCGGAGCTCGCGGCCGATGAGCGAAAGGTGTCGTTGAACGTGTTCGCCCATCCCAATGGCGGAAAGGCAGCTGGTGGGTACTCTCCCGTGTGGGTTCGTCCGAGGTGAGACTGCTTCACGACGTCAGGCCAGAAGTGCAGAGCGCAAGGCACATGGGAAAATCCACACATGGAGCATCAAATCGATTCGATCATTGAGATGCCGAGGATGCACTCGTGGGGATATTGGAGGCGCAGCCGGTGTGCTGTTGTCGACAGATAATCAGAGTGGCTTGCTGAGCTTGCACCCAGAAAATCAGCATGCATGACGCTTGACGCTTTCAGATCGAGCAATGCCTTGGTCGAGCAACACATACGAGAAACGATGTAGACACAGCTCCAAATCGTACTCTTTTCGTCGCTCGACTCGTAAGGTTTGTGCAACATTTCCCTTAATGAGCCCCAGATCGAACAAAGAGATAATTACAGCAGATGATGCGCAACGACATGATGATTTTGTCGACCAGCTACCCATGGTAGCGGTGGGGAAAGTCGATCGTGCAGCAAGCTTGCTGCTAGCCGAGAAGCGCATCTGAAGATATGCATGAGCTAATGGGGCTTGGTATAGGAAGCTCGACACAAGTCATAATCAGCGACAGGTTGCTGACGGGTGGGTCGTTCCAAACCGGGTTGGCTGGGAGAAGATGGCTATGTGAGCGACAGACGATTCCTCTGGAAATGGTTTGCGCCATGCCATTGGCATCTTTTGCAGCCGATATGCAGAAACCCTGGGCCTCAAGACCTCGGTCGTGGTTGGCATCCGCTGGGGTAGTTCAGCTCATCAGGATTGTAAGGCGCGCATACCCCACTGATCGCCAGGCAAGGCATGACCGACACAAAGCTCTGATCGTTAAGTGGCTGCCGTGTGCAGCTACTGAGATGAACCTGGCCGGAACGGCCGATGAACGTCGATGTTAGTGATCAGTCTGTAGAGGTGGAGGTGTGTTTAAAGTTGGTTCGCTTGTCACGGAAGGCAAGGTCCGCCAGAGCTTGGCAAGAACGCGAGGTTTCGCAGTCATCATCTTGTCCTGCGCTCTTTCTTACATCAACACCCCAAGCAACTCACCCGCAGAGATACGGAGAGTGCTCAGTAAGAGCAAGTCCGAGGATACGCATTGCTGAAGCATCATTGAGAACGAGATGCACTCCACGTCATCAAAGCGCTTGGAGGCGTCTGAATTGAGCTACTACACAACTTTATGCAGTCTCATGCAGCGCAAGACTGGATCCCGAATATCCCGTGTGCCCAACCTAGACGAAGCAACACAACGCGGCGACCCTTTAAGACTGGTCTACTGCATGGCAGGTCCCCTTCAGGTTAGATGACAAGATCGCTGCAGCATCCACCCTAAAGTAGGCTACATCATCTAGCACTGCGGGCGTAAACCGATCGCACACCAGCCCTAGGCGAGATATCATCCCGCAATGATCTCTGCCGGCCCGCAATGCCCTCGGTCATCCCTGTAGCTGATCAGGGTGATGCTGTTGCTTCACGGTGTTGGTCCTGTGCATGTCGCGCCCATTGGGCACCTTTCCCGCCATTGGCAACAACATCGAAACAGAGCATTGCTGCTGCCACTCATCTCTCACTCTGCAGATGTCGCGACCCATCTTGGAGGAGGAACAGGCAGGGACTCGCGTCGCACTCTTAGCCTACAGGCAAGAGGGGAGCCAAGCCACACGGGCTGGCGGAACGGGTTCCGCATTTCGGGACCAAACTTCGATCTCCACCCATGAACGACGCCATCTGTCAAGTCCGATTGGAACCCCCACGAGGCCTGATACCACATCATAGCACTGCTCGGATGCTCGAGATGCTCGACAGCTTGAGCGACGAGCCACTGTGCCTGTCTCCACACGTACAAAGCGAGATGCCCAAGAACGCGAATCCTTCTTTCTCTGCACGTTACCAAACAATACTGTTGGTCGAATCTTCTGATATAAACAATGAGGGCAGTAAAGGGCCGGCTAGCATCCTGTGGCCATCGATCGAGCCTACAGACCAGACCAGTGTCAAATGCTCGGGTCGACACATTTGCTGTCCACACGGCCAGTCGCAGCCCTGCAGCGCCTTCACCGAGTACACGTCGACTCTTTTGATAGATGGAAGTCTTCACGTTCAGCCTTGGGAGCTGCGCAGCGCTCGGGTCCCGGAGCATGGACCCCTAGCCGCTGATCTGCTACTGTTAGCGATAACTGCCACAAGATCTGGATCTAGTCATCGGACGTCGCCGACCATGGCAACAGATGCCCGGCCAATGACGAAAGGTTAGCAGATGTCGCACAGAGAGCGCTCTGATCGACTGCAGTGCAGTCCTCAACCCGGCAGATGGTGTCGAAGTAGCAGGTGGCATACCGTACTGCACGCTGTGCTGATCGCTGAATCTATTGCGCAATCCGCGTCGGCCAGCCGTCACCGTTCCACCTGTGCAGGAACATTCACGTCGAGCATAGTCACCACGCTCATTTGTGCCTGCCGTCCTGGCAGATGTTGTTCCCATCACAGCTCGACCTGCATGGCATATGTCACAGGCAGCTCACTGCTAAACTACATGGGTACTATATGCCGTCGGGTACAGTCGTCACTTATGGAGAAGGTCCGCTGCATCAGAGCGCTTGACGGCGCCCGATGCTGACTTCCAGGTCAACGGTCGGTAGGTTTTAGTCTCGCTCGATGCTCATCGAAGACTTCATGCATGCGACTACTCGTCACAATATCTGAAGCGTTCTTATGGCCGCTCATGGAATAGTAACATGCAAATGCGTCGACTTATCACAGCAGTCGAGTAGCTATGAGGGTCATGCATGACCAAGCCGTCATCATCTTGATCAGCACAGATCGTGCAGGTTGACAACGCAGGATCGTCCACACCGATCAAGAATGTAGTAAAATTCGATCTGCGACGTGACAGCGAAACTACAGCGCTTTCTTGGCGATGTGTAATTACGATTCAGGAAGTGTTTCTCTTGCCAGGTGTTCGATGAGGTTGTAGATGATCTGCTCATAAAGTGTGATTCACTCCGCGTCGATCAAACCATGTAGTCGTCCTCGACAATTTATTAATTTAAGCGAGAAAAATGCCAGAAAGATCAGACTCATACAGAACTCGTTGTACTCAGAGACATTTTCAGTACTCTCAAGATAGCAGTTCATTCAGTTGTGCTGTCGTCTTTTAACTACCCGGAGAGCAGAAACATAGACCTGCACTCTCCGCATGTTCGGGCTTTTGGAAGGCAGAGAAAGGCCGAAGCAGCACATTTGTTGGAACGAAATGCAGTTTGGAGATGACTCGGGAAAAACAATGTATAGGTAGAGATGACAGAGTGTAGACTGGAGGTCCTTTATACGCACCAGAACCCCTTAGTCGCGTTGCATGCTCGATGCACCGTAACTGCTTGGCCGCATTTCCGTGTTATGTGTAAGTGTCACAGCAGCAAAACCACATGGCGGTTCAACATGTTCTCTTGGCAGGTCAGAGCAACGCAGGCGAGCATACGCAAGTGTCATTCACGTTTGACGAATTTCAAAGCAGACAGAAACCAACATGGCAGTGTCCAGAAGCTGTTTAATTCCGGCGGCAGCATGCGAACACTGTCAAAGCTTTTTGGTTGAACAGGAGAAAATGCAGAGAAAGAACATAAATTGCTCGGATGAGACTTTTCAGCAGAAACAAGCATCGTCGCTCATTTCGAGCATTTCGATGTCTTTGTGTTTCAGTGTGGATGCAAGTCGCAGCCCCAGCGCTGCGGCAGCTATTTATATCTGCTTATTCGCCACCACAGGAACTGACTGCCCACTGATAGAACCGAGGACAGACCGGTCATTTCAGTGTAGTTGAGGGATTTGAATGGGGGCACAACATGGTCTGGTTCTTGAAGGATTTGGCGCATGGAGTATGGACTCACCCATCCTTCGATGATTCTCATTTTGAGTTCCGAGAACAACAGAAAGGGGAACAGACATGCCGACACAGATTCTTCTTTTGAGATAGCTGGCGCGTAACATCACTCCCATCGGGATTGGTCAGTCGAGTTTTGAAGTGGGGGCTGGGCGCAGAAAAGAACGTCTTTTAAAGAGGCCGCATATGAAGGAACATAGGTTGAAAAAGTGGCCTTTTATGAAGGAACACAGGACGTGGTTGTTTGTGTTTGATAAACGGCCAGGGAGGTTGGAGCAGACATGCAGTCTGATTTGATGAGTTTTGAGTATTTGGTGGAAGCGGTATTGTATTGAGGCGACGGCTGGTACGCCGCGCATTGCTTTTATACCTACTGGAAACTGCAAACGGTACCGATTGCTCACAGGAGGGCCACTGGATGTATGATCACGTGATCCATTCGTCTATTCTCCACGTCCGACTTCACATCAACGTCCAAGCTCAATGTTGGAATACGTCAACAACACCGTCCCACTTCGCCGCCTCTCTGCTCTCCCAGTACCCGTCCTTCCCACTCTTCAGTCTCCAGACCTCCTCATCACCCAGCGCCGCAGCGTCCTCAGGGTTCGCTTTAGTGAACCACTTCGGCTTCCACTCCTCCCCGTGCTCCTCCATGACGCGTCTCCTAGCGCGCTGTCTCTCTTCGAGCCGAGCCTTCAGTGCCTCAGCCTTATCCAGGTCGCCCTCCTCCCATGCTCTCTGGTCAGGTCGCAGACGCGAGTCAGAGACAGGGATATGACCATCCTCGATAGGCGTGACCTGATTCAGCGCCGCAGCGAAAGACGTAAACCCGTAGTGTTTCTCTGGCTTCTCGACCAGCGGGCCGGCCTTCCACACACTCTTTCCGCTCGGCTGGCCATTCGATGTAAACTGTAGATCTGTCGTCCACTTGCCAATCGCGCCCATGGGCAAGACTGATCCTGTGCCATCGAAGACCTGCACGCTGACGTCTTCAGAGCGACCAGCAAACATACCGCCCGCTTTGAAGGTGCAGACTGCCTTAGCGCCAGTTGTTTCGCTGATGATGGTCATGGTGCCGGTGGGCTCGATATATTTCTCGCCCGCGATGACGTTGCGCAGGTAGCTGGTCGCAATGCTCCAAGAGTAGTGTTCGTTGCTGTTGTGGAGGAAGACGCGGACGCGGCCGTCGGTGTTGAGTTCTGCGCTCTTGCCCCAGAACTTCTGCACGGGGGTGGGCGACTGCATGAACGTCCACTCTTTGGCTTCGGCTTGGCAGGCCATGCGGACGGGTCGATGCACGACTTTCTCTGCAATGAAGCGATAGCCTTTATCTTCACGGACTAGCTCATAGGTCTCGCCGAGCATGGGGTTGAAGGGTTTGCGGATTGCGCGCTCCTTGACGCGGTTGTTGCTGAAGGCTGAAATAGCGAATGCGGCCATGTAGACAAGGCGTTCCCCATTTTCGAAGGGCGCGGCTGCTGCTGCATCAAGCAGCTCGCTGTACTCGAGCTGCTCGGCTAGCCGCTGCAGGGCTGATGTAGGCTCATTAGAGGATACTGGCATAGCGATGGTGGACAGATCCTTTCCGACGTTCTTTCGCAGAAAGGCGATCAAGCTGGGTGGTTGTACTTTAGGTGCTTGAATGACGTTCCTGCGCTTGACTGGATCCAGTGGTAGCGGAGAAAGTGAGGCTGGTTTGCCAGGGAAGAGAGAGGGCGCTTGGTCCAGCGAGAAGCGTGAACGGTCAATCACGCCAGCAGCTTCGTGCTCTGAAGATGATTCTGACCCATCATCTGAGCTTTCGTCGTCTTGCCTTTGCTCGATCTCCTGGCTGTCCCTTCTGATGGCCAGCAGGTTTGACTTAGATCCATCACCACCCTCTGCATCGAAGAACTCGTCGTTCGAACCCTGCGAGTCAATGCTGTGACGGGAAGGTGCTGCAGAGAGAGGCGCAGGTTTTCGTCGCTCTTTGCTTTGGTTGATGAGATGCGAGAACTCCTTTACAACAGAGTCCAAGTCCCGCAGCAAAGACATGCAGTGGTCATGGATGCTCTCTTCTTGCGAGGACAAGCTGTTGGTCGCGCGACTGTTGTGCTTGGGTACTGCGAGTGCGCCGTTGATGTTCGCCGGCAGAGGAGGCACTGGAGGAATGGCGCCAGGTGAAGCAACACCCACTTGTGCAGATACACTTCTCCTGAGCATGCCAGATGGGCTCTGGCCCGCGCTGCTGGTTTTGCGCTTCCAGAACGCCTTACGCTCTGGTTCGCCCGTGGCGGGAAAGTAGTCGTTGGAGTCTTCTGATGGTGCAGGAGACAGACTCTCATTGAGCTTGCTTGTCGAAGTTCCTGACGACACGGCTGAGGATGTCCCATACTTAGGATCTGTATCCTGTGCCAGCCGTCGCACGGCATCTCTCGAGCCAGCAACTCTACCCACCAGAGCCTCAACTCTCGCCCACTCGTTATCCTCGAGTGCACTGTGCGTGTATGCGGTGGGTTGGAACGGGCTGTCCGTGATCTGCAGGGTGGGCGAGGCTGTAGCGACAGCTGACCGTGACGCCTTGTCGAGGGCGTCTCTCCACTTCACGAAGTCTGCCGCGTTGTTCGCCTTCAAATGCCAGATCTCAGCTCCTGAGTCTACCGAGATCTCCCTCGTCTCCTCGTTAGCGCCAATGGCGGCCAGCGAAAGCGGTATGGCTCCTCGCAGAGCTGATGAATGGTTGTTGCGGTAGTACGACAGGGTCGAGGTGGTAAAGTCGAGCGAGAAGAAGCGCCTGGCGTGTCCCTGGTTCTTCTTCCTTCTCTTCTTCAGCAGATTGCCCGTCATGAAAGAAGAGCTGGAGAAGCTCGGTTGCTTCGGCTTGTCGTGCATTGAGCGGGGTCGTTCTGCCAGCTGTTGTGGCAGTGACTCGCAGGACTCGACCGGGCCCATAGACGGGCTCGACCTGGTGAGGCTGGTCGAGCTGGCGCCTGCCTTGGCTTGGGCGTAGTGCATGTGATGACCAGACTTGGGGGGTGCGTTCGTAGGATACGTCATGAGCACAAAGGTCGCCGTCTTCGACACCGTCTTGGAGAAGGTATTGTCGAAGACCAGGCCGTACATGCCCCCCTCGCCCTGCGGCACATGGTAGGTGCCCATGGAAACCAGGTCGGCCTCACATTTGCCCTGCCAGTGCACCTGCTTCAGCCCAATGGCCGATAACTTCTCCAGCACAAAAGTCCTGTCATTACGCGAGGTGGATGCGCCGCGTGCGCGCGTATGGCCCACAGGGACCTCGAGTCCGGGCGTGGAGGGGCCGTTGTCGAACGTCGAGCCCGAGGGCAGGTTTGGGGTCGCGCCGGTGGCATTGCCCGGGTGCTTGAAGATGCCAAAGTTGAGCGACTTCTTGTGCGGCTGTATGCTCCAGGATATGGTGTGGCCCGCAGAGACGTTGACCCAGCGGACGAGGTACGACTAGCAGCTAGGTCAGCCTCGAACCGTGAGCTAGCCAGGTGGACAATGGCAAAGGCCTACCTTGCTGTGCACTTCGATATTCTCCATGCCCGCCATGGTGTGCTTCGACTGTGTCTGGTATGTCTGCACCTGTGTACGCAGGGCTCCTTCCCCTGTGCTATCTAGGTGTTCGCGCTGACGCTCGGTACCTGGAATGCGCCGCACCGTATCGATACCGACGATGAACGCCTAAGGCGGAATCTGAGGGCTGCACTGGCTATTGAGTTGTTCTTTACTGAACCAGCATGACAGCGAGGCAATCCCAAATTGTTATATGCGCTTGGGCTCTCGGGTTTCGGTCGTCAGCTCACGATAGCAGGCTGTCGGCAATCTGGGCGTGGTCACGGTCGGAGAGGGAGCGCGTTACGGCCGATGGACGAAGAAGAACGGTGAACCTGTCTTGAATGCTGTCACGGCTCACTAAACATGCTTTGCAATGGACCTAAGGCTCTTTCAGGTTCTTGGGCACGAGCGGGAGCTTGCAGACAGGTGTTCGCTGTCCCTGCTAAGCCCGACGGGCTTGGATTTGTTGCTGCATGCCTATACGCTGCGTATACGAAGGCTGGGAGCATAACAAACAGAACCTTGTAATTTCAGCCCTACGCCTCACGCACGTCAGCCACCTCCATTGCTGCGCCTGTTCCAGCTCCATGACGCGCAAACCCTCAGTGTCTTCAACACCCAAGCTGATGACGTTCAGCAAAGTCTTCCAGTCGCACACGCTGCTTCGGACATGGCACTGCAAATGCGGCTCTTCGTGTGCCTTCCCAACCCCACCTTGAGGATCCACAACACGCCCTCCGGGCATTTCCTTGCGTGAAAAGCTGATGACGTTCGAACCTTCCAGATAACCATGTGATACTCCAGCCTCGGTTTTCTGGCCTCCGAGCCATCCGTTCACTTCGTGAGCAAGAGTATCTTGTTAACAGAGGGAGCTACGGTAGGAAATGTTCAACGGCCGAGGTCCGGTCCAGCCTCAAATAGAACGTTACACTGCACGTGATGGCCGGCATCGCTGGAAGCAAAATTCTGGCTGACAAAATCAGGTTGGACACATGTTTCTCGTGTGAGGGCGACAAAGATAATGAACGAAATACAGACGACGCCCCAGGGACTGCGCGGCAGAGGTCGAGGACATGATTGCCCTTGCCCCTGCCACAGATTTGACAACGCACTGATTGGCTACAGCCATCAGCCTCAACACCATGGTTGACATCGTGATCCCTTGATCCGACATACGCTGCATTTCCGGACCTCATCCAGATGCGAGTTCCTCGTCGAACGCTGCGCACATCCCTCCCGTATCGTGGGAATAACATGCTCGATCTACACCAGACCATCCCCCTTCAGAAGCGGAAGGACCACGCATCCTCAACTTAGCCTAGTCTAACGCTCTACTCCGGAGTGCGCACCGCCGTACGACACCAACTTCCCATTCGAATTTCTCCGTGCATTTGTTAACTTGTTTCATAGCAATGATTCAATTTGTGGGGTAATCTATGGAGATCAAACTTAATCAATCTACCTGGTTCGCGCCGACAGGCCGTACCCCTGGATCCTACGCAGGTACCGCCACTAATCTCTCAAATATATAGCAATGCTTCTGCATTCTCTAGAGGTCACTGAAGCTTGTCTGAGTCTCCCGAAGAACGTCGACACAATGGTCAAATCAGCATCCCTCGTCCTCTCTCTGGTGGCCCCAGCCCTGGCAGCGCCAACATGCACATGGTCGTCCTGGAAGGCCGTGAAGAACCTGTTCATTTTGTACGACGATATCAGAACTATACCGGAATCACGCCACTAACAATTATCAGCGGTGACAGCTACACACAGACCGGCTTTGATGTCAATGGCACCCAACCTAATGCCGCCAACCCATTTGGCAACCCACCTTTCCCAGGTTACACCTCTTCCAACGGCCCCAACTGGGCCGACCTCCTTGCCACAACCTATAACGCCTCATTCGTCAAAGCATACAATCTTGCCTATGGCGGCGCAACCGTTGACTCCAAGCTCGTGACACCCTATGCGTCCACCGTGCTCTCGCTCGTGGATCAGGTCCAAAGCGAGTTCCTGCCGCGGTATGGGTCGCATCCTGCCGATGCGCCGTGGACCGGAAAGGACAGTCTGTTCGCCTTTTTCATCGGAATCAACGATGTGGGCAACAGCTGGTGGCTCAACAACACCACTCTCTACGACAACATCTTCACCAGGTACTCTGGGCTCTTGGATCAAGTGTACAAGACCGGCGCGCGTAACTTCCTCTTCCTCTCTGTGCCGCCAGTCAATCTGGCGCCTCTTACTCTGAGTAAGGACGACAATGGGTACAGTGTGGAGGCAGAGGGTAAGGTGATTCTGGACTGGAACAGCCGCCTGACTGCCTTAACAAAGGCGTTCAAGAAGAGCCACACCGATGCACAGCTTTTTGTGCATGATACCCATAAAGTGTTCGACGACGTTATCAAGAACCCCAAGGCGTACCCGCAGACAAGTGGGTATAAGAATGTTACAGGGTACTGTGCAGCGTACGAGAAGTAAGTATCCCACGTATGCCATGGGAAGTAGAAAACTGACGAGCGACAGCGGCACACCGACATGGTACACGAAGGACCCGAGCTGCCAGTACGCAGTCAACGAGTATTTGTGGCTGAACACGCTGCACCCGACATTCCCGATGCACAATGCCACAGCGGCGAGCGTTGCGACATTCCTAAAGGCGCAGAAGTGCTCGAAGTAAACGATTGGGTGCGAGGTCCGTTTGTAGATATGCAACTTAGTTCGGGCCGCCTGAAAGCATGTTTCGCGGCAGTGAGGATAGTATATAAACACGCTCGCGACCATAAATCGTCTCCTCATCCCCATGTCCCACTCTCTGGATACCAAAAACAACGCCAGAGCAATGTATGTTCCTGTTGTTCTTTCTATCCCGATATTCAAAAGGCTGCAAGGCCGCACGCATCTGCCGGCGTCTCTCTTCCTCGCTGCGAAGCTTCAGAGCTGAAAATGGGATCGGCTTCAAGAATGTCTCTCGAGTTTCTCTGGTCCAAAACCACCTGGCAAAGCCACATGTCTGCGCCTATTGGCTCCGAATGCATCAAAGACGCGCTCTTGTCGTCTCCATCCACAACCTTTGCACTGCGGGGTTCTGAATACCATATACCAAAAGGAGTGATGTATGCGCTCATGACCCTGTGTTTTTCTGCTCGGTGATATGTGCAAGTATGCGTCCACAACTCCACATGCGTACGCGTATATACCCTTCTTCGGCGCCGAGTCGCTTCTCTCTATAAATGCACACTACTCCTTGGGAGTTGGAAAGCTTCATATCTCTACGGATTTCTGACCTTTCGAAAGTCACTTGCCAGGCTATCATGCCCTTCTGTTGTCTGCAGTCCGCAATTTAAAGACATCCAGAAGCGGTGGCTCCCTTGCGACATACGCTCTAGTCTTCTGTATCGCAACCCCTCAAATGCTGTCCAAAGCTGGCTTCATCTCGCGTATGATCTCCGTTCTTTCTCTACCTTCATTCTTTAACCTCACGGTCAACAATATTATATTTGCAAAGAAGAAAGAGTCTTCTGTATACATACCGAAACATGCTCTCAGCAAAAGGATGTCTGGACTTCTCTGCTCCACGCCATGTCTGTGCGCCCAAGTACGAATGAAATTGCTTACATCCTGTTTGCTTATCTTTGCTGGAAAAGTGAAATGCAAGACGATAATGTTTGTGTCCGATCTTGGCTTGTATCACGGTTTTCGAATATCCACTTCTCTCATAAGCATGCTCAGATCTGTCCCGGGGCCCGAGATTTTATATTCATGACGTTGTCTGCGGGTTTACTACAAGCATCTGTCGAAAAAAACTATGTTTTCTCTCAAAAAGTCTACAGCATCATGGCATGTTGTCTCGGTTTCCCTCTTACCAGCGGCTTCAGAAGGATACAAAACTCGAGCTCAGTGATAACAAACCCTTCTATCAGACTTTTGCAATACTCAAAACTCAAAAGATTTAGGATACCTGATCATGTCCTCCCCGCCCCCGGAGATGTTCAAGATCAAAATACCATGACGACTATATTGTACCCACGCTTCTATAAATCCGCATCTTACGTCTCACTCTCACTCTCCTGGACGATTGTCTTTGCAGCAACACGTGTATTTGTGTCCTTCAAAAGAGAGCTGCCAAGGACTGATGTTTGTGTCTCTTTTGCTTGTGAAACAGCTCAAAGAACATACCAAAGATGATTATATGGCTGTTTTCTCTCCAGGGTAGTTCTTACAATAAAAACGTTCAAAATGGGCAGAAATGTGTTCCCTGTTGGTGCGTTGCAGTAGTGCAACGAGCTTCTGTTGTTCCAATCAAGACCTCGGGAGCATCCAGATCGTATGTCGCGAAACTTTTGTTTGGAAGCGATCATATTACTGCGTTTTGTTCGGAGCCTGTTGCTCTTTGCAACTTTACGCGTACTTACTAAATGATTTGCAGCTACGGCTGTAAGCCGACATGAAGTAGTCATGTGTCAGTAACACCGTCCGCAACATCTACTACTGCTTTGTTATCTCTCAAAATCAGAAATAGTGAACTCAATTTTTGGCTCTCGCCTATTGCGCATTCCTTCCCGCGAGACGAACGCAAACATTGTATCTCAAGTTTGCTCTTCCTCCAAAGTCAACATACAGAAGCGTCTTCTCGTTTTCTTTGCTTATAAACAGAAACCAAAGTGATCACGATGGATGGTCATGTCCGTCGCAAGGATCCGTTGGATTGATGGAGATCAGGAGCTTAGATGTACCCATCGTCAAGAAAGATGACAAATGGTTACTCTGTGATGCAAAACAGGGGGTGCTACGCTACGGAGGGAATACAGCAAAAGAGATACGCTACGCCTTTCTGATCTTTCCGTGAACCTAAGTACCTGCAGACAGCTCCTACTGACACATTTCACATGATCCGTCCAACAGCCATCTTCCCGTTCATCGTCTCACTGTACGCCTTTAATCTGCACTTTGATCTCCATCCCATCGACCGGCTTCGCAGTAACCTGATGTGTACTGAACATGACGCCCTTCGTCTTCGCCTTGCCCTTCTCGTCGACCTGCACCTCGCCCTTTTCACCCAAGTCTAGCTCTCCTAGTCCCCGCTTCACAAATTCAAAGTGTCGAGCAACACACGCAATGATGATCTTGGTCTCCAGGTTCGCAAGTTCAGACCCAGTGCATCGCCGCGGTCCTCGCTCGTACGGTCTGAATGCGCTTTCAGGGATATTCTTGCCCTCTTCGCCGAGCCAGCGCTCGGGCTTGAAGTCATTCCTACTCTCGCCGAAGATCTTTGGGTGGCGTTGAATAGTGTATGCGCGCGGTGTCACGCACAGACCATCGATGCAGAGTGTGTCGCCATCAGGTAAGGTAAGAGTGGTGTTTGATCCGGATGGCGCGACGCGGGCAGTTGTACCAGGAGGGTGAAGACGCAATGTTTCCTTGATCAGAGCATCTGTGTAGTGAAGCTTACTAAGGCGAATACCAGCATCTGGCTCTCGTAGTGCGTTGACAACAGCAGAAGGGTGGGTCTCTGAGCCGAAGACAGAATCAAGCTCTTGCTTGAGAGTCTGTGCGACAGAGGGGTGGATGTGCAGCTCGTAAAACGCCCACTGCAGTAGAATAGAGGTTGTGTCGTGGCCGGCGAAGAGAAAACCACGTAGAGTGTCGCTGGTCTGTTGAAGGATCTGAGGAGTCAATCTGTCGATGCCTTGAAGACTAAGAGTTGCTACACTTCGGTTCTTCTTGCTTGTGTCAGCGTCGGCAGAACTCAGAGCCCTATGTTGTCGCTTGATCTCAGCCTTGAGGATGCTATCAAGCTTTTTGTCCTTGGATCGGATCACACGCTCGTTTTCGGAAAAGAAGTCTCGCCATCCGACACCACCAAATGGGCGTTTGTTAAAGGCTTGGGACAGGGCACGGTACGTCAAGAGTACTTCAGACTGCTTCCCTTCGATCTGAGCATTTAGGTCCATGTCGAAAGTAACAATCCCAATTACATCAAAGACAAGGTTCGTAGTGTATGAGTCGAGGGTGAAGCTCTCGCCAGATACAGCCTTTTGTTCCATAAGATCGATGAACATCTCAGTCTTGTCTACAATGACGTTGACCAAGCCAAGGAGATGATTGGGTTGAAAACCAGGGCGAATACGCTTGTAGAGACCATTCCACTCGTCTCCCTGTATAACTGTATCAGCTGTGGTGCCTTTGAACCAGGTTGCGGAGTAGCCTACATCTGTGGTGACCAGAGATCTTGCGCCAACCAGAGGAGCTAATTGTTGGATGGCCGGATGCTTCGGCATACTGGTTCTGAACGCCTTATTTGGTTTGGTGACTTGCTCTGCAACATCGTTGTCTAAGATGAACAGGATAGGGAACTTTTCAATGGGACGCCAATCAACGAGGAGGACAGGTGGGAAACCTAGTTTCTCTGCTTGCTCGTAAAGCATCTCGTCGAATTGACGCCGAGGATCACCTTCACCAGCGGCTTTCTCGATCCATGGCCAGTGACCTCGTATAGGATCTGCTGGTTCAGGCTGTGGGAAGTGGGAGTACTGCTTGAGATCGAGGGGTTTGGCTTTGACCTTTGGGAGAAAGTACGCTATTGCGAGTAGCGTAGCTGCAGAGAGCAGTAATTCCCACCTGAAAAAGGCGCCCAGCTTTTCCGATGCCTGCAACGGGAGCAAGTCATGCAGTGCCATATCTTCTGTGAGAAGAGCGTGCCAGCTCGAAATGGTGGCCAGGAATGTGCGGAATTGCCCCTCATGAAGACTGCGCCAAGCTTTGTGGACGAGTCGCCAATTCTGTCGATGTGCGCCATCGTATCGTCGGCCCTTATGACCTCCTGCGTGTGCCGTGACGTCGATGAGTACTTTCGGAGTGATGTCGGAGTTAGTCGCAGCATCGATGTGGTAGATGATCAGCGATAAGATGCATCAGATTAGATTAGACAAGATTGATTCGCTGGAGGTTCGTGCTCCCTGCAAGTCAAGCAAAACTCTGCAGCTTGGCATTCCGGGCTCCAAGATGTTTCCAGCTAGCTCCAGAGAGGTCATGATATTTTGTACGAGATCATGAGATGACGCGGAGTTGTAAGGGGGTGGAGGGTAGAGTGTGCCGGCAGCTCTGGCTTTAGCTCGCGCGAGACCCTGCAACGCCGAATTTCTACCTCTCCCATTTGCATATCCAGACATGGAAGAGTGTACCTGCCACAGATGAAAGCTCAGTCAGCCAAGGTGATGAGGCTCTCGAATACCAATGAACAATTGATCTTCTTTACCAGGGTGCATTACAGGTGACAGGCCCATCCGTTGTGCTCCAATATCGTGAAGTCTGACAATCCAGGGTGACATCAGAGATCACAATATTCAAGATTGCATTGCACTCCTCATTTGAGAATACTATTCAGTTGTTTCGCCTATCCTACGGTCGTCCCAACGCTTACTGGAAGCGCTTCTCAGCCGCCTTCCAGTTGATGACGTTCCAGATGGCCTTGAAGTACTCGGCCTTGCGGTTCTGGTAGTCGAGGTAGTAAGCGTGCTCCCATGCATCAACACCGAGGATGGGCTTGAACTGGCCAACGACGGGGTCCTGGTTTGCGTATGTCCTGATCTGGATGGCACCAGTCTGTGTGTCCTGAACCAACCACGCCCAGCCGGAACCCTGGATGCCAGCGAGTGCGGTGTTGAACTTCTCCTTGAATTGATCGAGGCTGCCGTACGAGTCGTTGATGGCCCCAGCAAGGGCGCCAGATGGCGGCTCGCCGCCGCCCTGCGAGGTTGGTGCCAAGTTCTCCCAAAAGAGAGTGTGGTTGATGTGACCTCCACCGTGGAAGTTGATCAAGGGCTGCAGAGCAATCTGCGCCTTGATGTCGTTCTTGGCCTTAGCCTCGGCGATCTGCTCGCTGAAGTTGTTGTACGACGTGACGTAGGTGTTGTGGTGGTTCTTGTGGTGGAGTTCCATGATCTTGCCGGAGATGTTGGGCTCGAGGGCGCCGTAGTCATCTATATATGTCAGTCGATCATGAGTACACAGCTCAGCGTAGAGTCAACGAACAGGCGAGATCGGGAAGAGTGGCCTTTCCACGGACGAATGTGGTTGAGACACCAGCGCGAGCAGAGCTCTTGGTGGCAGCGCGAAGCGCAGAGCGTGCGGCGGTAGTGCGGAGGATGGTCGAGTTCATAGTTGCGGCAATTGACTTGTTGACGGTCAGTTGAACGTGATGAAACTGGTTATCTGCGAAGTTGGAGTGTCCAGATCGATTGCTCAGTTAATCACGGGCTCTTTCGTCATTGCCGAAGCGCGAGGAAGCTCTGACCTCGCGCTTCGGTAGGAGCGACCTGCCAGCCAATGACAGGTCCAGCAAATGGGTTACCCCAGAATAATAGTTGCGATGATGCATTGTCACACAAGAAGTGTTCAAGACGCTATCGCATGTGCAGTGAGGCATATAGACATCTGACTAGCTCCAGCCTCGAGTGTCAGGAGAGCGTTCGTGATGAGTGAGACTGGGCGCTCCGAGATTTCAGCCGTCACAGCCGTTCTCGGACAATTTCCCTGCCATCGATATCTGGGCAGCAGATTCCGACAGCTCGCGTGGTGATCCAGAAATGTTGACGTACCTATCTAGGTACCTGTGGACCTACTCCTCACGCGATGGGCTGATGAGTGCAGCTATAGTCTGCGTCGTGTAAGGTACACATCTTTAATTGTTCGCGTCTGCTGAGCTGCACTTCTTCAACCTGCGAGTGCAAGCTACCCCACCAACGTCACCACTATGCCTCCAACAAATGTTGTCCACCTGCCTAATGGCCAGAACCTGACTGTCTCACCAGTCTTTGGTGGGTTGTTCTTCAAGGCCAATGACTTGCTCAATTCGCACTCACCATTTCCTCCCGGCTGGACTGTTGTGCTGAACTCAGAGGACGATATCGACCCCGCAAAGGCAGAACAAGACGAGAACACCGAGCAGACTGGCCTGCCTCGCCATGTACATCGGTACAAGCGACCAACGCTGACTGGCGATCACCTCTACATCTCTTCTGTGTCGAATCCTAGCAGCAATGACTTCAAAGCTGCTGCGTCGCCGACGCGCCATATCGCCATGATGCTGTGGGCGACTCTTTACTGGTACTTCCACCAGCCAGAACCTATCCTACAGGTCACCAATGCAGTCTCGAAGAACACCGCAGATGCGGGGAAGCCAAAGGGTGAGTGGAGAATCACCATCAATCGCGAGGGCATCTTCAAGGGGAAAGTCGTTCTCCCTAAACTTGAACGCATGGGGCTTATCGCCAGCGAGGACTCATCGGTAGGCTGCGCACAAGAAGAGTGCGCGCATGAAGGCTGGACGAAGATGTTCGTCAGCCGCAGGAGCTTTTGGCAACTTGACCCCAGAATCTACCTGTTCACGCTCTCGCCCATGGCTAACTCACCCTTCCCGTCTGGCTCGCCTTATCCTTCAAGGCCGTCTTCGCCTGCAGGAAAGAGTGAAGAGAAGAAGGAACACCAGATCGAACAGACTTCGCCAGGTCTGTGGTCGCCTACCGCACCTGGGCCGTTCCACTCTAGCTCACACCTGCCGACCTACTACCCTCCGCCGCCGACTCAGTATGTCATCTCAAACCACGTTCGGCACCCTATACGCCCGAAGCCTCCACGACAAGGCGAGGTGCTCTACACGCGCTACGTCCCGAGTGTTGGCCAGTACCTCTCCTTCCGAGTAGCGTCCATCTCGTCCAAGCCGCTGCGACACCGCGGGCCCATCTCATCCGCCGAAAATGCCGCTCATCGTATGAGCGGCCAAATACAAACTGAATCGATCAGTGCGACAATGGAATCGCTCAAGGTGGACATGTGCGACTCCGAGTACCTTCACAAGTGGATGAATGACTCTCGAGTCGCACATTTCTGGGGCGAGGCAGGGCCACAGGAACACCAGGAGGAGTTCTTAAGAAATGGTCTGAAATCAAAGAACTCGTTCCCCGTGATAGGGTGCTGGGACGGCAAGCCATTTGGGTACTTCGAGATTTATTGGGTTAAGGAGGATAACCTGGGCAAATATGTACCCAACGTGGGTGACTACGATCGAGGATTCCACTGTCTGATTGGCGAGCATGAATTCAGAGGCCCGCACAGAGTCAAGCTCTGGATCAGCGCACTTGTGCACTACTGCTGGTTGGCGGACAACCGAACGGAGAGAGTAATGCTCGAGCCAAGAGTGGACAACGAGAAGTGAGTTACAGACTCTATCACGGTAACACTGTATTGACCATAGCAGACTGGCGCACTACCTTCAAGAGTCCGGCTTCTACAAGGAGCGCGAAGTCAGCCTCCCGCACAAGCAGAGCAACCTTTTCAAGATCAACAGGGATGTCTGGAAAGGTCCGTCGTTATAGGCAGACCCATGGGCCTCCGCGCTGGGGTCTTGGAGGCGAGATGTGGAGGTGGGCGGCTGAACGCGGCCGCGGGATGTTGGGCGTTCACGCAGATTTTGTGGAGGAAAAGCGGGTCTCAGGATACCACAAGTTCTGGCCTTGTCGATTATGCCGCATTTTCGCAGGCTGATACCGTAGCGATTGCTTTGTTCAGCGGCGGATTAGTTGTTGGCCTTACGCGTTGTGTTACGATCCACGAAATATCCCACGGAACTGTACCGAAGTTCGGCGCAAATTGGTTAACTGAATGAATGCGCATCGTGGAATATGGCCGGTTAGGCAGCCCGAACGGTCGCATTAAGGCGCGTTCTCGAATTGCAGGCGAATAAGATCACGCGTACGGAAAATTATTGGCCGGACATCGATTGACAGTACGCGTATCGCGTTGTATGCTGGGCTTCAAAAGTTCAATATACAGATATGGCGGGGTGACCCCGCCTAACCAAAGACCGTCTGTATCACAGCCAAGAGGTCACCGCGGAGAAATTTCTGAGGTTTAACATTGAGGCTCAATGATCGGCAGGCAATTGGCAACCAAAATCAGTTGTCGATACGCTCTTTGGCGCGCCGGATTGTGGCGTAGACAAAAATGTGGGGTCTTGGCCACAAATTTATCAGAGTCCTGTGACGCAAGATGTTTAGTTCGGGTAGAAAAGGAACTGGACGACCCAGTCAACAACACGCGAAGCTCGTGATAGCCCTTCTCTTTACATCACTTGGACTCCATTGCTAGAGAGGACACGTAGCAACTGTACGCTCCACATCTGATCATCGCCATCGCAGAGTGATCGCAATGTCTGTTCCCTCAATCCCCTCCACAGAGCCTAAGCTCGCATCCGACCAAGATGCAGCCCTGGACCTTCAGCGCCAGATCAGCAGCATGAAGCAGCAGAATGGCAACTCGATTTTCGACACCTACCAGACATCTCTGACGGGCCGTTACTGCTCCAAAGAGATGTCGCAACTCTTTAGTCAACGCAGCCGCCACAGCACCTGGAGGAAGCTTTGGCTGTGGCTCGCCGAGTCAGAGAACGAGCTCGGGATCGAGAACATCTCGGAGGAAGCTCTCCAGCAGATGCGCGACCACCTGGTCGTTTCTGACAGCGACTTCGAGGTTGCGCGAATTGAGGAGAAGAGGAGGAGACACGATGTCATGGCTCACGTACATGCTTTCGGTGAGGTTGCGCCGAAGGCAGCGGGCATCATTCACTACGGTGTAGGAACTTCAAAGGTATTCTAGAGCTTGTATGCTGACATGCAATTTAGGCAACAAGCTGTTATGTGACTGACAACGCTGAGCTTGTCCTCATGCGCGATGCCATGAGCCTACTTCTTCCAAAGCTCGCCAAGGTCATCGACAACCTTTCCAAGTTTGCCCTGCAGTGGAAGTCTGAGCCAACTCTTGCCTACACTCACTTGCAGCCCGCTCAGCTGATCACCGTGGGTAAGCGAGCTGCTCAGTGGGCGCAGGATCTCCTCATGGATCTTGAGGCCATCGAGCACGTTAAGGAGGGCCTTCAATTCCGCGGTGCTCAGGGTACAACCGGCACTCAAGCTTCTTTCCTTGAGATCTTCAATAACGACTCGCAAAAGTGCGACCAGCTGAACGAGAAGCTTTGCCAGAAGGCCGGCTTCAAGAGCTGCTACTCCGTCTCCACACAAACCTACACCCGTAAGGTCGACCAGCTGATCGCCAACGCCATATCTGGACTTGGTTCCTCTGCTCAGAAGATTACTGGCGATATCCGCCATCTTGCTGCATGGAAGGAGCTTGAAGAGCCTTTCGAGAAGGACCAGATTGGTTCCTCTGCCATGGCCTACAAGCGTAACCCCATGCGCTCCGAGCGTGTGTATGCGCTGTCTCGCGAATTGATGTCCAAGCCCGCGTCTTTTGCCAACACTCTGGCGGACCAGTGGATGGAGCGCACACTCGATGACAGCGCCATCCGCCGTATCGACATCCCCGAAATGTTCTTGCTGGCCGACGCCATCCTGCTTTCTCTCGACAACGTCACCTCCGGACTTGTCGTCTATCCGAAGCGCGTAAATGCACGCGTCCAAGAGGAACTTCCCTTCATGATCACCGAGAGCATCATCATGAAGCTCGTAGCCAAGGGCGAGTCGAGGCAAGAGGCGCACGAGCAGATCCGCGTTCTGTCGCACCAGGCGGGTTACAACGTCAAGAACGAAGGAGGCCAGAACGATCTCGTTGATAGGATCCGCAAGACCGAGTTCTTCAAGCCCATCTGGGGTGATCTGGACAACATGCTGGATGCCAGCTTGTACACTGGTCGCAGCGCTGAGATCGTTGACAAGTTCTGTGGTCAGGGTGGTGTACTCGAGAAGGCACTGCAGCCATACAAGGAGTACATCGATAAGGCCGGTGTTGCTGAACTGAGCGTATAGTCGAGACCAACTCAAGTGGCAATTAAATATTAAGATGCGACTGTAGACATAGACTGCCGACTACAGTGCGCGATGGGAGATAGGGCGAAAAGCTACATCATTTCTTGTTTGCAATACATATCTCGCTGATCATACCCTAGTGATGAGTATGTCAGCGTGCGTGGTGCCTGAGAACATGTTGGAGCTCGAGGACTTCAGCCCCTCGACATCTCATATATCCCGAGAGCGCATGATGGAGCACGGCCGGAAATTATAACGCATTACGGAGGCCTTCATCAGACTCACGGCTCTCTGCAATGTGCGAGGACCTTCTCAATAGGAGGGGCTGTTGAGATGCCGTTTCGAATATAGGCTGACTACAACAGACTCGGGAGGCCCTCGACCCCTTCGCTGGGCCCGATACGCTAGAGCTGCTGTACCAGGGTGAGTAACGTTGGTTCAACGACTTCTACCATACTTGTATTCATGGATTATTGTAACATCAGTATAAGGTCGTCGCTCTGCATCATGGGTTTTCTACAGAATCTGTTTTCGAAAACTCAAACAAGCGGAACACCTCCAAGACTACCAGATTCTTTACTTGAACACACAATATGGAAGCCACCAGGAAAAGCACCCGCGTTCGCAGGCCCGTCGGCACAAGAATCGAGAAGCCAAAACCTCTGAGTGTCCAACCTTGCTTCGAGGAGCCCTGCAAATGGAACTCACCCATCCTTGGATGCCACCAGCGAGCCGTTCACGGCCGTGTCTCTTCAAGTACTCCCGACACAAAGCGTCAGACTGAGCGAGGGGCCTTTGCTCCAAGCAGAAATAAGGAACGATGGGCGACTACCCAGCTCGCAAGCACTGCGACTGCCTCCAAGCCCAGAAAGAAGACACCAGAGAAGGTGCAGTCCACATCGCCGACCTCCAGGCGGGATAGTGCAGAGCTGCTAGAGCACAAATGCCCATTAGGCGAGTATTGCGAGTTCAGCACGAAACATGAGCGTGAGACGAACGGTGTGGATTCCTCCAATTCTACGCTTTCCTTTCCACATGCCGCGACTGAAGACCTCGAAGCCGCCATAGGTCTTCTTATGCTCCGCCACAAGGCCTGCCAGCCCATGACTAGGGACAAGATGCGCACTGATTTCGTCGAGCAACGTCGCCTTACATTGGAGGTACACGAGGGGACTCCCAGCCACTGGGAGACGGGTGGGAGGCGGGTGGAGGAAAGCCAGCTCAAGAGTAGCTTGGAGTGGGAGGCGGAGTATAGCAGAGGATTGGAGGAAGAGGGAAAGAAGAGAAAGAAGATGGCAGCTATGCTTTCAGCTTATGATCAGGTCGAGGACTGAAGAACCTGGATGGAGGGGTTCGGTGGTGAAAGTGCGAATAGGATTGAAACATCGCGCAGTGATAACAAAGTCTTTTATATGATAGTAGCATTACGAATACATTGTTCTTGCTCTGTCCTGTCTTGAAACGACACCGAGAGCCGAAGTCTGGATGGAGGCTGTCCCATGATATTTTACATTGCCATTATCAACTGCTTCGAACTTCCTTAGTTCACATACGATAACCTCTGAATAGACTGCGATCATCCGTAACCTCAAGCAGAGAGTCTTCTGGGTGGTCATCGGAGTCTTTGGGTGGATGATCAGAGATCTCAATTCCATCGTCAGAGATCACCGTCTCACGAGTAGAAGCATCGGCGTCGTTGTTCTCATGAGTCAGAAGCCGACACTTGGTCTTCTTCCATGCTCCTAGGCCATGCGGTGGCTCAATGTACCTCAAAGACATCAAGGTCTGTGCAGCATCCACTGCCCTATTGTGCGCCTCGTACTGCCTGATTTCGTTTCCGAGAATATCTTCCCTGTTCCCTGATGACATATCAGCGTTGGGGTCAACTGTGGGGGTATTCAACGTACTCTGTAGCTGGATTTGTGGCCTAACGGTCTTCATGTTGAACAGAATAAGGGCCGCCTCTTGAATAGCCTCGTTATCACTACTTCCGGAGGCCTTCAGGGTATGGCCAGTAGTTGGTGCACTAGACCCAGCAGCTTCTTTCTCGGTAGTCGGTTCGCGTAGAAGCCTGAGCTTCAGACGGAGTCCACTGGGTCTGGAGGCATTCGGAATAGTCTGCCCATCGGCCGTATCCTCCAGCAAAAGATTCAGTACTGCTACTGTGCCGGCTGGAGTCAGCTCGGATTGGAGCACTTGGTTCCTGAGCTTGCTAGGTCCATGTGTACTGGGGCGTTTGGTAACCTTCGAGGGCCTCGGAATAGGTAGGCTTGGGCTGCGAGCTGGCATGTCGCCGCGATTGGTACTCTCTCCCGGTTTCGTTTTTCTGACGTAGTATTGTAGTGGTCGAGGTTGGTTTGCGCCAATTGAACTGTAAGCAGTTGACGGTGGTGGTGTTGTGGTAGTCGGCCGAGTTTGATGATTGAGAGGAAATCCGCATGATTAAATGAGGCAGGGCTCAGATCATCCACAGTTCGAGACAACTGTACTTTCACAGTGTCTGATTGGTGAAAGTGTGTTCTCGTAGCGTTGCTTCGTTGCCTGAGCGAGTCCAGCGGCACATGACATTGTTTGGTGTCACTGTTGGTTGATAGCTGTGTGTGGTTTCCTCCCGCAGACTATCAGACTAGCCGCGAACGAACCCAAGAATTCCAGTGAGGTGACATAGTCTTAAGCCATTAAGACATTATTCGGAGAAAGTTGAGTAAGGTCCGAACCAGGAAGGGTCCGCGTCAACTCCGGTTCGTGAGTGCAAGTTCACCAGTTGTGTAGGCTCCTCTTGACCAAGTATATTATTCATATGCGCAAGCTGCACGTACTGTTATTTTAGAGATTCGCCGATTTAGTTTCTTTTAGTTTCTTCTAAATCATCCTTAGTATGTCCGTACTCAACGACACCGCAATTAACACAGTGGCTCGCATGGACGCCGAGTACCCCCCTGACCCTCGAGGCACAACCCTTCGCAGGCCCGGCTGGCGACTTACACAAAGAAGGCGCAACCCTGAAGAAGTTTTTGATTTCAGCGAATCACAAATCTCGCCCATTTATTTGAGCGTTCTGTACAATACCTTTCTGCGCAAGAAAGTACATTCATGGCACCGACGAGGACCATGGCATGAAATGTACGGATCAGGTCAACGATATAATCTTTGGATCCGAAAGAGACGCAGAAAGCCTTCCAGAGAAGAGACGAAGGGATCTGACAGCAATGGCGCATCGCGCAGTGGACTCTTCTCAGATGTCGACTGCTCGCCGAGGGGATACAGGGTCGGCAATTGGGCTGTGCATCAAGTGCACTATGAATCTCGCAATACTGGCCCACGTCAAGGCAGCTTAAAGAGACGCTCTGTCCCAGCTCCGGAAAACAGGAGGTTCTTTCCCACACTCATAAGGGAAGACAAGCATGAGGAGGGGTGGCTGTTGAGAAGGACCCTGAAGAGGAAAGTCGAGATCCTGCAAGATGCTCAGCGGAAGTACTATAGGGACAAGCTGGATAAAGAACATGAAGAGACGGTGGAAAGCATCAAGCGAATGAGATTGGTGATCGTCCAAATAGACGACACGATCAAAATAATGAAGCAACTGGCGATTGAGAACGAGTCGGTCAACACCGCTCACAGTACAGTGATGGCAAGGAAATCTGGGGTATGAAATCTTAGTCAGCAATGCGGTCAAGGCAAGCACGTGCTGGCGCGTTGAGAAAAAGGGCAGCGTCGACATGGCAACATCTTCATTTCCTCTCCACGCGTAGTTTCTGCTGTTGTCGCCGATGATTTCGCTCTTCGCCGCGATATTTCTCCGCCGCCCCGGATGGCTCCAACCCGACTTGTGGAGCGGAAGAATTGCCGGCTAAAGAGGCCCGCAACCACCTCCAAGAGTTCAGCCTCCACCGAGCCCTCGATTGATTCCGATTCAGCAGCAACACGATTGTTGTAAGCCCCACAGATGCTCTTGGCTTCTGGACCACGGTGCCGGCGGTTAAACAAGGTACTGTGCCGTCATGCGGGCAGAGCCACGGCAGTACTTACCCCTCCACATAAGTATGCGCAATGCCTACGCGTAAGAAGATAGACGCGACTGCTTTGATACCAATACACACGTTCAATACTTGACCCGCCGCTACCATGGCCGATAAAGAACCTATCGTGACGCACGTTTACACTGCTGACCCCTCAGCGCACGTCTTCAACGGCAAGCTTTACATCTACCCCTCCCACGACCGCGAGACAGACATCAAGGACAACGACAATGGCGACCAATACGATATGGCCGACTACCATGTCTTCAGCATGGAGGAAGTCGGCGGTCCTGTCACAGACCACGGCGTAGTCCTCAAGCAAGAAGACGTGCCCTGGGTCTCTAAGCAGCTCTGGGCCCCTGACGCAGCAACCAAGAATGGAAAATACTATCTCTACTTCCCCGCGCGCGACAAGGAGGGCATTTTCCGCGTCGGCGTCGCAGTCGGCGACAAGCCCGAAGGTCCGTTCAAGCCAGAGCCCGACTACATCAAGGGCAGCTTCAGCATCGACCCCGCGACTTTCGTCGACGACGACGGCTCCGCGTACCTGTTCTTTGGCGGCATCTGGGGCGGCCAGCTGCAGAATTGGGCAACAGGCAGATACGACGCGGCGGGCAAGGAGCCCACAAGCGGCGACGCGCTGAGCGCGAAAGTCGGCAAGCTCACAGAGGACATGACACAGTTCGCATCGGAAGTCACTGACGTTCTGATTCTCGACCCTGAGACACAGAAGCCCATCCAGGCTGCGGACCACGACAGGCGGTTCTTCGAGGCTGCCTGGCTGCACAAGTACAACGGCAAGTACTACTTTAGCTACAGCACGGGCGACTCGCATTTCTTGTGCTATGCGATTGGCGACAGCCCCGTCGGGCCATTTATATATGGTGGCAGGATCTTGGAGCCGGTGGTCGGCTGGACTACACATCACAGCATTGCGGAGTTCAAGGGGAAGTGGTATCTATTCTACCACGACAGCACGCTCAGTGGTGGCAGGAATCACCTGAGGTGTGTCAAGATCAGGGAGATTGTGTATGATGAGCAAGGCAAGATTGGGTTGGCGGAGCCCCAGCCCAAGTTATCTGAAGCGGATGCACCGCCCGCAAAGCTCGAGGGATAAGCCAGATAAAAGCAAATGAAACATTCTTCGATAGAGTCATGGCATGTTCAAACACTTGCATTGCTCTGACGGACTTGCTGCTCCACGGGCCTATCCACCCACACAATCTCCGTCCTTCTTCACAGATCCACGACTAGAACCCAGCGATATACCGATGCTCAGTCGTGACCTCCCTCACCTCCAAAACATCACCCACTCTAACCTCTCCCGTCTCGCGCGGCACACACAGCATCCCATAACAAGGCTTAAACGTAATCCCCTCATCGATCCTACGATACTTCATCAGAGTATCCCACGGCTGCCGCTTATTTTCCTCCGCCGTCTCAGGATCCACATTCGGCACACGGCATCGCGCACACCTCTGCGTGACATCTAGATTCGTCACGCTCCTCCCAGCGCGACTAATACGCAACGTCTTCCACCGGTCCTCATCCCATGGTGTGTCCGCCTGCCCGCGCACAAGGATGTTCGGCCGGAAGCGCGAAACATCGAGAGGTGCGATGGGGCCCTCGGTTGCCGTGATGCGCGCGTTCAGCTCGTCGATGCTGGATTGGTTGCCGACGAGCAGCGGCATCAGGTCTGGGAAACACGTCGATGCCGTGCGGCCGAGCACGTCGGGAGCCCCGTTTGAGCGCAGTTCGCGCGGTTCTGTGGATGTGGGGGGTTTGTAGACGAAGCGCACTTCTTTGCCGAAGAAAGCGTTGAAGGGCGCTGTTAGAGAGGGTGAGTAGACGCATGCTGGTGTCCATTGGTTCCAGATCTTGGCTGAGTGGTTCGTGGTGTTGGACTTGAGCCAGTCGGCGGTTGGGTGCGCGGGGATGCTGAATTCGAGCTTCTCGTCAATGGAGTTAGGCGCTGGTGCTGTGATGGTTAGGGTGTCTGTTGCGGCGTCGTAGGATGGCCGGATCAGAGTCATTTTGGAATTTTGTCGGATCGTAAGGAATTCGTAGTTGTCTGCCGTCACCCACATCCATTGGCGGTCTATCCAAAGTCAGAGGATGCAACTCCGCAACGTGCACGTGTCGACATACCTAGATCCAGTCCGGTGGAGAGCAGTTTTGCTGACTGCACTTTGATGCCATGACATGACTTGATGGGGTGGATGTATAGAGCGGTGATCTCGGTAGGTGGAGGAAGCGGTCCAGCATTGTTCTTCTTGGGTGCAGCTTTCGTGAAGTAGCCGGTGAAGAACAGGTATGTCAGGATCGGCAGGAAGAACGCAGAAAGGACAATTGCCAATTGCGAGGCTTGTGACTGCGCCATATTGCCGGTGTCCTCCGGAAGGGGGTCTGTTGTGCGGGTGGTAACGTGATATCCTCGATTCACGCTTCTAGAGCCCAGAGGAATGTAAGCAGTGGTGGCGCTGCAATTTGCTTAGGATGAGGTCCAGAGCCTCGATCAATATTCAATATTGCAGAGTAGTATCTGTAACCCCAATGAATATTGCCTTGCTGACGGGAGGTATGCGTGATTCCTGATCACGAATGTCGAGAGCACGCTGTTCAGGCTGCAGGTGGGATTTGTGACTCTGTGGTCTAGGTGATCGCTGAAAAGATGACGCATGGCCCGGGCGCGGGGCAGCATACGCTTGTCTTCTGTCGCGCGCCCTTTGGACCGAACAAGCAGCTCGGGGCGGCAACTCCTCCGCAGCAACGTAGAAACTATCAGATTGGCAAGATCCCTGTTCTCGACGAAAAGACATGTAGATAGAAGGTGAGCATGATGATGTGTCAATAATGTTACATTATCTAGGAGACATCCAGAATACTGTTGACCATCTATAGGCTTCGCCTTCGAACTCCAAGCCATCCTGCCTCATTAAGTCAATTGCCCCAGACGCTGCGTGAAATGAGATGCTGAACGGTACAATGCTAGGGGATATGTGATGCAGACACTACGGTAACATAAAGAGAATCTCTTTTGGGCAAACCGAGACATGATGATATAAAAACCGTAATCAACGCTACATTATGGGTATACCTTGCTTCCAAACTCAGGGACGATAGGAAAAATTCAAAGAGTACAGCTCCGTTGTGGTGACGTGTAGCTCGCTGAGCTCGGCACGGCGTAGCGGTTAGCAAGCCGGCGCTGGCGCGAGGTTCGGGCTCACTTTCTCAGTGAGGTGTGGTCTTGGTGTGGGAAACACAGCGTGGCACCTATGAGCTCAACCCCAGCTCATCTCGTTGTTCCAGCTCATAGTATCCCTGTTCGCACTGTGTTGCGATATGTTGCTTGGCTTCCTTCGCATGATCATTCTCGAGAAACGGTTGCCCTGTGACTCATCCTTAGGAGGAGGGGCAGGTGGCTGCTGAGGTTGTTGCGGCTGCTGCTGTTGCTGCTGCGGGTGCATGGCACGGTGGCTCGAATTCGAAATGTTGACCAGCTTTGGGATGTACTTTCGAGAAGACGATTGAGGTTCGGGGTGTTGCATAAAGTTCGGAGGCACGCTCTGCCTTTGTTGGGATTGTTGCTGTTGCTGCTGCTGCTGCTGCGGGTAGTGCGCAAAATTGGCATACTGAGAAGTTGGAACGGAAACAACTTCCTTCGGCTGCGTATAGGTCATGTACGATGTCGGCTGTTGGAAGTTGATGAGGTCAGGCGTCGAGACGAAATCGGTGCTCGGCCACGTTTGTTGGTGATGGAAGCTCTGTTGCGGTATTGGTTGCGTGAAAGATGCCGACATGGTCGCCATGTTTGGATTGAACCCTCCATACGCCCCCATGCTGGCGTCGGTGCTCAAGTGAGCCTGTGACATGTCTGTACTGACAGGCCACTGGCTCTGCTGGAAGGATTGTTGGTGATGCAGGACCTGCTGAGGCTCCACAGGATCTAGGTCCATCATCTGCTGATCCTGTGGGACGCCATGAGAGCTCGGCAATCTTGCATCGTTTCCGAAATCTGACGTCTCCAACTTGAACTCGACAATCTCGCTATGTGCAGAATTGTCAGCCTCAGACACGTCAGGGGTCATCTCGGGCGCTGAGTCGACGACATCCTTTGGTTCAATCTCAGCCAGGTCGTACGTGTCTTGTACCAGCTTCTCCATATCGAAGGCACTGGTGTGCCACTTCGTTTCCAGTTTGTAGCGTAGACGATTGCACTTCTTCGATTCCCACGACAGCTTTGGCCAATTTTGCTCGTCTCCGTGACGTTGTGTCAAGAGGTTGTTCCATGCAGTGGCAGCGTCAGACTGCTTCAATAGACCAAGGATGACATTAGTAAAATTCCACTTCGCTCCTCCCTTTTCTTCGAAGTGCAACGCGATGTGCTCGCATCGTTCTTCCCAGGTCGTCAGTAGAGTTGCACAGAAGCCGCAACCCCAAGCATCTTTATCATGCATAACAATCTCGTACTTCTTGACGCAGGGCGATGCTTTTCTGCTGGTGGGCTGACCACTCTCCCTTGGTTGTTTGCAATGCTCACAGCCCTAGTCATGATTAGTACAACAAACCTAGAGACGAGAGAACACTACATACGTGTAATTTGGTGTGATGCTCACGGAAGCGCTTGCCAGCGTGGAAGATTTGCTCGCAATCCGGGCAGCGCCATGTCAACCTCTGCTCGTGGAACTCCTCCTCGTGTGACTTCCAGTACGGTTTCGACTTGAGTGCCTTGTCGCAAAAGGTGCAAGCAAAGTTCTTCGGTGCCGGTGTTGACGCGGTAGAGATAGTCGAGAGACGGGAGGATGCTGTGGACATGCGTGAGGAGGCGGCACTGTAGTGGGTGAAGGATGAGTCGGTCGAAGCGATCGAGGAGCGAGGGTCCGACATCATGCTCGGGACTCTGCTAGATGGGACACTCAAGTACGATGATGCGCGACTGGCTAGAGTTGACGTCGATATCATCGATGATCGGTCGGATACGCGCATGCCATCTGTGAAGGTGTGAGCTGGGCGAGCTGACGCGAAGGCAGGGGCGTGACACGAACCTCCGCTACGTGCCGCTTGCAACAACAGCAAGATTTGTTGATCGTCCAAGTGTTTGAGGCCATGGATGTGATCGATGACGGTAGGGTTGAGCGAGCCGTGGGTCGAGACTCGTGGTGACGAGGTCGCGCTCTCGGACACGCTACTCAGCGGCATCGAGCTTTGAATACTACGGCGCGGACGCTTGAAGGAATTGCTGGACTGAGGTGTGCCATATTGGTAGAGTTGAGGGTCGTCGTTCTCCATTTTGTCCAGATTCGCGCGTAGAGACCTATATCATGCCCGAGCCTGGTGCTGGCGAGCCGTCGCGGGTCGTCGTGTTGGTGTCGCAGCGAAAGGGGGACGGTCGGCGCGAAATGGAAGCGTTCGAGAAGGTGCGGCGCTTTTGTCAAAGCGGTTGGACAGGGACGAGCTCGGAACCAAGGCCGTCAGGAACACATTGATCGTCTAATCTCCCGGGCGGAGGAGGCGGATGGCTCTTGTTTAGAGGAGAGATCGTTTCAACAAGCCCTAGAGGGTCCGGATGAAACCACTTGGCGCTGCAGGCATGCAGGCAGTCATCAATTCCGCGCAGGGTTTTGTAAATATAGTACCTAGAATTTGACAGTACACCTGTGTCGCTCTTACGGACCATCCAGCTGCTCGAGAAGCTCGAATCTCCTCCTGCAAACCCTCCAGACCCATCACGCGCGACGGTGAACGCGAGCAATGTACCTGAGCGATCGCCAGGACGGCCGCGGTAGCGCCGCTGCGCTCCGGTTCTTCAAATCCTACCCCTGAGCGAGCATTGTGAAACGACACTAAACTCGGAAGAGACGTTCTGTTCTTGTCGCCCATCGTGTTGGGCGACTAGAATCATCGTACCACGCTCTTACAGCCTTGTGAAGTGCGGATCAACTTGCATGCGATTGCGATGAATTCTGGAGCCTTGCATCGTTGTCGTGAACCAGGGGCGCCGTTCCTACCCCACCATTGTGGCGCAAGAACGACGCGCAAGATGGTAATTGGTCGAAAACACGTCTCATAACGCATGCCTGTGGTTGGAGATGCACCTCGGATGAGGCTCAGACCCTCATGGCAGGGTATGCTGGAACCTGGAGTTGTAGCAGCGACTGCTAACAGTACAACGAGCAGCATGGCCCTCGGTTGCGCAAGTCAGCAAGTCGATCTTCATCAAACGCCGTCTCTGATTGTGAAGAGATCTCACGATGTGTTGTCAAGTCAGCAAGCCGCCCCCTGCTCGCGGTCATCACTTGTCGTCATACTGGAGGTGCCGCCGGACTGAAGTGCCTGCACTACACAACAAATGGACGAAACACGTCGTTGAGGATCTGCCTCCGGTCCCACTCCCTTGCGCTATCGATAGAACCCTAGGAGGGCCTTCTCGGCAACAGCCTTTGAGCCTGGGGTTCAGCAAGTTCTGAGCTTGAATGTTGAACGTGTGCTATTTCTAGAACAGCCTGCTGTATCAGTCAAGCAGGACGGCGTCTTTTGGGCCCAGAAACAGTCGCTTGAGCGTGAATAGAGGCTGAAAACATGAAACAGCATCAACGAAGCGAGAACGAGTAAATAGCTATGTCAGCGTTCAGGACCGAGGTGCCCGGAGATTCCATGCCGCGGAGGACGACCGTTCGTACGAATGAGAATTCACGGCCGTTCGTACGAATGAGTAGGTATTCACGAACGTCGTAAAGACTGTCTTCAGACACGCTGTAAATAAAGTTCCGAATACGAGCGCTGGCCACGTGGGATGAAGAAGATTTGACGTAGTTCAATAGATCAAACCTGAACCACCACGGGGTTGAAAAGACGCCGAACTCAAAAAGCTGACGTTCTCAAAGGTGTTAGGTCGGCACTGCCTCATCGTGTGGGTATGGCAGTCTCCGTCGTCATGCGACTGGCTCTGGGAAGGCTGTCAAGCACAATGAGAGAGTCGTCCGTCCGCGGAGGGCAGAGTGGCTGAAGATATGCTTTGACACTGTTGGCGGGTGCATACTTCCAGGAGCGCTCACGCTCGCACTCGCAGTCCGTGAGAGATGCGCAACAACGGCATTTGAGAGAGACAAGCGTAAGAAAGTGAAGCTGGTGACAAAAAGCATGTGCATGAGACTCAGTAATGCTCGGCGAGATGCTGCTTAATACTCAGCTTGTGTATACGAGGACATAATAGAAAAGGAACGCCTGATGGCAGCACTCGGCCACTCGACATAAACGGACTTCAAGAGGTAGAGACGCTGATTGAGATTCCATGGATCGGTGTGCGAGTGCGCTCAGCTGCACCTGCGTGCAAGTCTCTGGATCGCACTCTAGGTGGTCTCGTATCGATGGATCTGCTGAGTGTGGTCGAGCTCGATGATGTTGTGAACATCGAGCACTGAAGAGGGTGTTCAATGAGGCAGGCGCGCTTGTCGAGGAAGGGCTTAGCGTGATCGCGTCCTGCGCGAACGCGAACGCGCTCGTGTACCACCCAAGCTCTCCCCGCCACGAACAATTCCACCTCAAATATTTTCCAATTGCTGTCGAGCGCTCTCCTTATTGCTATTCAGCGTGTAAAGCACAGTCATATACCCTTTTATTGCTTCAGCTCTACAACTTGAAGAGATCTACCAGGCAACGCAACGCGAGAAGTCGCGTCGACTGTACCCGCGTCCTATACGCCAACGAGATCCTACACATACACAACATGGCTACAAATCTTACCGGCGCAGCCAATGTGCACACAAAACCTCGAACCAAGCTACTGGCAGCTCTACGAAAGCCGACGTCCAGCGATTCTTCAGACAGTAGTGCGGATTCGGCCAGCGATGCTTCAGACGCTGAGAGCAATACGCCAACACCTGCCAAGAGGCTGCGAACGCCTCGAGGCAGAACTCAGACGCCTGAAGAGGAAGAGGAAATCGATGCAGAGAGCGCGTACATGCGCATGAAGCAAAGGCTGGCCGCCGAGAAGAAAACACAGGAACAGCAAGCGCAAAAGCCAGAATCAATCGAAGCCATAGTCCTGAGCAGCGATGAGGAGGAGTCAATGCCGGTACGAAAGCCGTTTCGCAAGTCCACCTCAGCACAGCAGCAGCGGTCGAGTCCACGAGCATCGCCATCACCGAGCGTCCGATCACGCCAGTCCTCTCCCGGGCTTTTCGTGTCACCGGGCCCTTCGCCTGCAAAGAAACGATCTCCCGCGCGACGAGTAAACGAGCTCGGATCAGACGAATCGTCGCAACGCGCGTCTGTCACCGACCTACAAGAGCGCGTCAAGCGCATCAGGGCCGAACGGCTTGCGAAGCAGCAGCAGGAAGCAGCTCAATTGGCACAGCAAAATGCGTCCAAACGCTCGATCGAGCCAAATGCAGCCAGTGACGACGATGCCGAGGTGGATAGACGGTTGACACAACAGTCCAAGCCGACTCGAAGGGCAGGAAAGAAGGCCATAGAAGCCATGGCTCGCGACCAGCAGCGGATAAGCCGTAACATGCAGCTCACGCATCAGTCCAAGACGAAGAAGAGATATACAACGAAGGATCTGTTCGCCAAGCTCGGTTTTAATGCCCCAGACGAGGAAGAAACAACGGCACCCCCTACGCCTGAGAAAGGCACAGGGCTGGTATCATCGGACGTCGAAGTGCAGGCAATGCACGATACGCCGCCCACAAGTCCACCACGCCAGGACGATGTCATGGAGAAGGATACAGCCGAAGACAGCAACACATATTTCAATGCGGCAGTCGCTGAAGAACTCGACGAAGTCACCCCGGTTCCCTCAAGAGCGGACAAGGGTAAAGGTCGCGCACCAGAGTTTGCTCATCTGCCACCACGGACCTGGCCTGCACAGGCACAGGCGGTGACAGTACAGCAAGCACAAGTACCGGCAGTCCCTGCTGACGACATCATGGTCGAGCTGTCTGACTCTGATGACGATTTGAAGCAGGCGCCCAAAAGCCGTTTCGCAGTCTTCGACAAGATTTGTACGAAGGAGCAAGACGAGTCGAAATCTTTCGTGACTCTACGTCACTTGGCCCACCTCACATCCCCCAAGCAAAGCCGCAAAGGACCCAGGACGATCAGTCGCAGTGAGATGCATTTCTCCCTCGCCCAAAGAGCTCGCCAACAAGCACAACAGGCACGAGAGGAGAAGATCGAGGAGCTGAAGCGTCGCGGTATCCACGTCGAGACTGCAGAAGAGCGCGAGAAGCACCAGATGGAGGTTGAGGATCTGGTGGCTCAATTTGAGAAGCAGCGACAGAAAGACCTGAAGCTTGCCAAGATGGAGAAGAAGGAGGCGAAGGCTAATGGAGAAATTGATGAGCTGCTGTCTAGCGATGAGGAGGACGAGGACTATGTTGGCAGCGGCGAAGAGAACGCGGCTGACGACGACCACGAAGATGAGGAAAAGGCTGAGCTTGAGCTCTCCGGGTCAGAAGACGAACAGATGGATGATGGAGATGTCGAAGACGCTGTCACTGCCGACGACTTGATTGACGGCGCCGCTGAAGAAGACGCGGGCTCAGAGGGAGAAGACGCGCAGATGGCTGAAGCTGATGAGCTCGCGGACGATGATGAGGACTCGGCTTTACCAGTGCGCAAGTCGGCTTCCAAGCGGACCCGCAGAGTAGTTGAGGACGATGATGATAGCGACGAGGCAGAAATGGCCGGATCACCCACTCAGCAAGCAAGCCAGGACGATGCAATGGCCGCATTTGGGTTTGGCCGCTCGAGCCCTGGACCCGGCTTGACACAAATGTTCGCCGGCACGATGGCGAATCTGGACGACTCGCAAGCTACCCAGGAGGCTCAGCAAGATTCACTTGACTTCCTGCGCAGCCTGCCAGAAACCCAGCCAGGGGTTACTTTCAGTCAGACGAATGACACGCTTGTGCCCAACAGCCAGCTCTTTGCAACGCCGCGCAAGGAGTCTCAGGCTGGGCACGAGACTCAGTTCAGTTTGGGTATTGGTGATGTCGTCGCGCCTAGCCCTTCGAAGACGCAGTTTTCCGAGGCTCCTGAGCCCACGCAAGATGCAGGCTTCTCCTTCTCTCGATCGCCAGCTGGCTTCATGGCGCCAATCTCGACTGTCGAGACGGTGATGATGTCAGTCACTGAGTCGCCGGTCAAGAAACGAAACGGCAAGCTGCAGCGCGGTCGACGAGAAGCCACCGTCGAGCTCTCTGACGGCGGTGAGGATCTCTACAATGGGGAAGCTGAGCTGAGCGATGTCGACGACATTCAGCGGCCGCCGAAGCGCAGGGATGCCTTCCGCGCCATGCAGAAGGGCGCCAAGAAGCAGAAGGCTCTTGAGGCGTACAACAAGAAGACCAGCGCGGCCAAGGATGTTGTCGAAGAGCAGGCCGACGAGTCTGAGGACGAATACGCAGGTATCGGTGGCGCCAGCGACGACGACAGCGGCGAAGAAGACGAGGAGCTGAAGAAGATGATTGACGGGTCGGATGTCAAGGTGGATGAGCGCCAGCTCGCGGCTTTTTATGCGTGAGTCGATTTTAATTTTGAAGTGATACGAAGGCTGACACTGTGCAGTGACAAGTCGAAGAAAGACGACGAGAAAAACATCAACCAGCTCTACAAGGACATCATGACTGGCGGCCTCCGCAAGCGCGCAGGACGCGACGCGTTCGACCTGTCCGGCTCAGAAGACGAAGCCGAGACAAGAGCACGCTGGAAGAGGGCAGAATTCGCACGGATGCAGAAGGCGCTCATGAGCGACGAGAAGATTGGCAAGATCGCCGAGAACCCCAAGCAACAAGCGTTCTTCAAGACGCTGGCCGACTTTGCCGACGACGTGGACTACGATTTCCTCGAGATGCCGGAGCCGAAGAGCATCTTTGCAGAGGAGAGCCAGTCGCAGAGCCAGGATAGCGAGCAAAACGGCGAGCAAAACGGCGAAGCCATCGTCGTCCCAGACTCGCAGGCCGATGCCATGCAAACACCTCCCACCAACCCACTAAAACGCAAATCCTCCGACCCCATGCAGAAGGAAAAAGAAAACCGCCCGCCGCCCAACCAGCGGCGCTCAGACAAGACCCTCACACGCCGCCCCCTCACCCTCGCAGACGTGCAGCACAGCGTCTCGGCACTCCTCGAAGACCCCCGCGTCGTGGTGCCAGACAGCCAGTTCTCGGACTCGGAGTCGGACTCGGATCTCGAAATCACGCACAAACCAGCGATCCGCAAGCCCGTCGTCGACCGTCTGAGTCTCTCGCGGCAGGCTACGCTCGATGAAAGCGTGGACAGCGCAGGGCAGGCGTTTTATAGGGCTTCGCGCGTCGGCGGGTTCAGGGTGCCGGGGTTGATTCGGCAGGGTACGAGTAATTTGTCGAGTTTGAGCGAGGGGGGTGGGAAAACGGGGATGGGGGAGGGGGTGAGGAGGGGCGGGACGGGGAGGAGTAATATCCATGCGCAGGCGCGTGAGGCGGAGAGGAGGGCGGTGATGGAGAAGAGGGAGGGGAGGAGGAGGGAAGTGGAGAGGAGAAAGGCGGGGAAGAGGATGGGGATGGGGAGTGTGCTGGGGGATTTGGGGGGTGGGTTTGAGTAGTTTACATGCATATCATACAGCATCCATACATGTCAGAGATTACACCCTCTCACTCACCCAAATCGCCCCCCTGCACCCCGCCCTAATCCCCTCGGTCAAAACCTCATACGGCCTCGCCTCTTTCGCATCGTTCTCCACCGCAGTATCCAAATGCTCCAGCTCCTCATCCCTAATCCTCCGCAACTCCCCAAGCAACCCCTCCAGCTCCCCCCCCAACCTCTCCCCCCTCGCCCTACACTTCTCCTCCCAGTCAAGCAGCACCCTAACCTGCTCATTGTAATGCGTCCCGATCTCCGTCTCCACCGCCTCGGTACACGCCATCGCGGCCTCTCTCCCGAGAAACGCAGTGCTCCAGCCGAGAAAGGAGGCGGCGGCCGTCCAGACGGGTGTCATGGCTGTGGGGCGGATGCGGTGCTTGGCGAGGATGGCGTTGAAGAAGGAGTGGTGCCCTGCTTCTTGGGCGTACATGTGTTTTAGGAGGGGGCGGAGGTGCGGGTTTGTTTTTGAGAGGAGGGGCGTTTGCGAGGCGTAGATTAGGATGGCGGCGAGTTCGCCGGTTTGGTTGACGCGCAGGGCGGAGGAGAGGAAGGCGCGCTGGGCGGGGGTGAGGCGGTGGATGGGTGTGGCGGGGGGTGGCGGTGTCGAGGTGGTGGCTGGGGCGTCGTGGTGTGAGGCTGCGGCTTGGGTGGGTGTGGGCGGGTTGTGAGGCGGCGTGGGTGCTGTGCTGTGGTGAGGCGGCGTGGGTGCTGTGCTGTGGTGTCGCCGCCGCGGGCGGGTTGGCGATGGTGTGTGTGGCGAGAGGGCGCGGGGCGCGAGGAAGTCGAGGAGTGGCCGGGAGAGTGAGTGTGGTGAGACTCGCGGTGAGAGGATGCGTGCAGCCATTTTGGTGTTGTTTGTGAGGGAGTGAGAGTGAGGAGGTGAAAGTGACGTTCGAGTCGATGAGCTCAGGACCCACTCTGCGGCCCTGCGGCCCTGCGGCTGGCGGCTGGCGGCGACGCGCCTTGCCAAGCGGTCTTGACGTCCCCCGGGCGACTTTTGAGCGACGACGTCTCGTCCTCGCCCCTGACCCGACCGCCTTGTCTTGTGCCTCTCCGCCTGCCATTCTCGACTGCGGCTCTTTCGACTGCGCCTCTCGACTGCGGCTCCCAACTGCGGCTCCCAACTGCGGCTCCCAACTGCGGCTCTTCTCGACCATGTCAGACATTGACGACGAGCTCTTCGCCCTCGCTGGCGGCGACGAGGATGCCGACGTCGAGGAAGGCGAGGCGTGAGTCTCTCTCCCACCCACTCAACGACCCGAAGACGCTGACCGCCGCAGCTCATCACCCGCCGCCTCGGAGCACAGCGAGCTCGGCTCGGACGCCATGGAAGAATCCGACTCGGAGCGCGACGACGAGCCGCCCGCGCGCGCAGCCGACGTGCCGTACCCGCTCGAGGGCAAGTTCGTCGACGAGGCCGACAAGCGGCGCATCATGGTCATGTCGCAGCTGGACCGCGAGGAGATCCTGGGCCAGCGCGCCGAGGACATGAGCCGCGCCAACTTCACCGCCGAGCTGGCCCGCCGCGCCGCGAACCTGCAGAACGACCGCAAGCGCAAGGCCGACGACGGCGACGGCGATGATGACGACAATCGCGACGAGGCCCGCCGGCCCAAGGTCAAGGCCCGCGTCAACGACAAGCTCGAGGAGTACAAGCGCAACCGCGAGCAGCGCGGCCAGCAGCGCGGCCAGCAGCGCGACCGCGACCGCGACAACGACCGCCGCAACACCCGCCGCCGCTCCAGCTCGGCCGACCGCGACGCTGCCTCGGACCTCGATGCCGACGGCGAGAGCGACGTCGAGTGGGACGACCGCGCCCCGGCCAAGGCCCGCGAAGAGGCCCCCGCCACCCTGCGCGACTTCGACTCGGTGCGCGTCGGCCGCGGCTTCTTCTCCGACGTCTGCTTCTATCCGGGCTTCGAGGATGCCGTCACAGGCACCTTTGGCCGCGTGGGTGTCGGCCAGGACGCCCAGCGCCGCACCATGTACAAGATGGCGCAGATCAAGGGTGCGTCTACCAACTCCCAGACTGGTGTTCCTCATGCTAACTACCCAGGCATCAACACCGGCAAGCCCTACGTCTTCGAAGGCAAAAACGGCGCCAAAATCGCGACCGACCAATACGTCATCGCCCAGCACGGCGCCACCAAGAAAGACTACCAGTTCCAGTTCCTGTCCAACCAGCGCTTCGACGACCGCGACCTCGACCTCTACAAAGCCTCGCTCGCAGAAACCGGCGCAAAGCTCCCCACAAAGTCCTTCCTCGAGCGCAAATACAACGACCTCAAGAGCCTGCACAACCACCACTGGACCGAGGCCGAGATCAACGCCCGCATCGCCAAGAAAAAGCAGTACGACCACCTGCTGCACCGCAACTCCCTCGACGCCCCGCCCCGCATCCCCACCCAGTCCGAGGCCGCCGCCATCAAAACCGCAGAACTCAACCGCCTCAACCGCATCAAAGAAGCCGAGCGCGTGCGCAAAGTCCAGCTCGAGCAGCAGCGCCAGAAGAAGCTCGAGCAGAAAAAGGAAGCCGCAAGAAAGCGCGCCGCAGACGAGGCCCGCAAGGCGCAGGAAGACGCCCTGGCCAAGACCGAGACAGACGCCCTATTCGGCGACGACAACCCCAGCGGACCCAGCTCCCGAGCGAGCACGCCCCGCCCCGGCGAGAAGAAGAAGTCGGAGCGAAAAGGACTGCCGATGTTCCGGAAACCGAAGACGGATGATGATTTTATCGCGGGTATGGATCTCGACTTTGATATTGCTATTTAGAATCTCTTTCCAGGATGATTCTCTTGCTCTGCGTATCAAGTCCAGCGTCTGCTAGAAAATCGTCAAGTCGCCGCGATATACTCGCCCGCCATTTGAATAATCTTAGATACATATCGTCATCAATATACCCATCTTTCCTCTTTTGCCTCCAGTGTTTCTGTTCAAGGTGTTGGTGAGTGGAGTACTGTCTAGCCCTCTCATCAATTGCAAGAAGAAGGAGAAATCAATTGCAAGAAGAAGAAGGAGAAGGAGAAGGAGAAGGAGAAGAAGAAGAAGAAGATAAGATTATAATCTAACATCAGATAAAGGCATGTCCGAAAATGTTTTTACTACACAGTTCAAAAAGCAGTCAGTAGTCTTCAAATGAGCTTAGGCCACCCGAGAGAGAGAGAGACCGTAGGAGTGATGTTGAAGCTGAATGTCGTGGAGCCTAGGAGACATTATTTTGCTGTCTTTTGAGAGCGTTCGAGACATGAGGGCCGTCAAGCGCGCGAACCTAATGAGCCCTTTGTCGAAAATAGTAAGTGACAACAAACGACAGCGTACAACTACGGAACTTCAGCGTAACAGTTCCGGTGCGGGATATCGGTCTCTTGTTCGAGTACGTCCTTTGAACGATACACCCTATTGCTGACAGCCGCAATCCTCCTTTTTCGCCATGCTGGTCTCCTCGGCCTTACGGTGTGTACTCTGCAGCCGGGCTTTGTTGTTCTCGCCGCATTCGGCGCTCTCACCACGCACCTACCACCAACACGCCTGTGGTCTGTGGTCACCATCGCCACCTCCTCCACACCTCCTATCGGCTTACCCACTTTAAGCGGCGCCTCGATAAGTTGACAACAACCAGTTGACAACAACCTGGCCGCGGTTCTGGTCTGACGCTGACCTGACAGCCAACGGGTGACTTGGACGATGCCACACTTGGAGCACAAACACATGAGGCCTCCTCTAGCAGCAGGAAGGGAAGGAGGTTATGGTAATTATGTTGGAATGACACACAATATTCTGACCAGGACGTTGGGACTGTTTCGAAATAAGCGGCGTGCACCGGGGAGCAACGTTCAAGACGCGAGATTGCATGCGGTTGCGTGGCTCAGCCAATCGCGGCGACGGCCCCGCAGGGACCTTCCTTTTCGGTGCAGAGATCCCCCAGAACTCGTCCGCCACATCCCCATAGACTAGCCAATCAATCTGGAGTCCGCCTCGGGTTGCAGAGTAGAGGTGGGCTGTTTCCACAGCGCGACGCCTCCTCTGACATGAGCGTCGGCACACCGCGCAGCGAGGATGAACAGCTGTGGCCCAGATGTAACCTGTCTATCTACACACAAGTGATTGTGTCAGGGAAACGCCTGGATATAGGGAATGCTATCTATTGCAATCTGCCCCACTGATGCTTGCGACGAGTATGCGCCACGTGCGATCCTGGCTCCCCCGCACTAAGCTTTATCTCAAGCTTCGCCGCGATGTGCTTCGGTGCGTCGAGGAACGCCTTAGCGGGCTCTTAGCGAAGATAAGCCGCCCATTTGTCAGGTAGACCGCCTTAGCGTACGTCAGGTGTCGTCGATAACGGGTTGGGGTTTGAGCGATTTTCGGGCCCTGCACGAATCCGGGCGAGACAAGCACGGATCTGGTGATAACAACCCAACATGCTGACGCTTCCGCTGCGCGTAGAAGGTGCAATGGCGGTCCGCGGTGGTGAGCAGGTATGCGAACACCTTAACTACAGTGTCGAAGTCGGAGTGCGAGAAATATGGCAGAACCCCGGTATCTGTTGCTAGTGCGGATAAACCGCTGGCCAGACGCTCAGAGGCCTTGGAAGATGCCTTTGCTATCACTCACTGTGGCTACGGATCCCCGGGCGTCTTCAAGTTAGCCTACACGTGATGCCTGTGGTTGTGTTGCATGATGACACGGCCCATGACCCTAGACACACGGGGGTGCCGTGGTACGGGCGTCTGTAATCTTAGTGAGTGACACCATACCGGTTGTATACTGAACGCCGCGCCAGAGGGTCTGATCTGTCGGCTTGCGGGCAAAGATAGGCTGTGTCCTAAGCGCGAATGCAGCCACCGATGGCCACTACTGATTGCCTAGCCGCGTCTTCCTTCCCAATCTCGAGTCCCTTGTCGCGTGCCAAAGTGTATATTATTCTTGTGCCCACGTCTCGCGGACACGCTGCTCCGTCCACGCCTCTCCCATCTTGACCTCCTTACCATTATGGCCCTCGCGCACGACACCGGCATGGAGAAGCTCCCCCGTGACTCTCCGCCTCCCGTGCATCACGGTCTGGCAGATCACGCCAAGGGACGTCAGTTCAGCATCGATGGCGACGATGTCGCCATGGTCCATGCCGACCAGAATGAGCTCAAGAAGGATCTGAAGGGCCGTCACATGCAGATGATTGCCATGTTCGTCTCTCCGAATACGCCTGAGCCACAATACTTCTGTGCGACGTGCTGACCTGGTTTCCAGTGGAGGCGCCATTGGCTCCGGTCTGTTCATTGGTTCCGGCGGATCTTTCACCACCGGTGGACCGGCTGCTGTCATCATTGGATTTCTGATCATCGGCATTATGATTTACCTCATGATGCAAGCGTTGGCTGAACTTGCCGTCATGTACCCGATCAACGGTGCCTTCACCATGTACATTGTTCGCTTCGTCGATCCATCCTGGGGCTTTGCGTGTGGCTGGCAGTACGCCATCAGCTGGCTTACCGTCCTGCCTTTCGAGATCTCTGCTGCTTGCAACATTATCCACTACTGGCCAGGATCCGAGGGTATCAACAATGCCGCATGGATCACACCATTGCTTGCGGCTTTAATCTTCATTCAAATCTTCGGCGTGAAGGGCTATGGCGAGGTGAGTGCGCTGTTCCGGGCGCGACAAAACACAGGCTAAACCATTGAACAGGTCGAATTCGTACTTTCTATCATCAAAATCATCGCTTGCATAGGGTTCATGATTTTGGGCATCATCATCAATGTCGGAGGCGTGCCAACCGATAACAGAGGATACATTGGCAACACATACTTGTACGTTGTTTTCCATACGAATTCTTAGAGTCTATAGAGCCGCCCGCTAACTTCCTGTAGCAAGCAGCCCTACACCAATGCCGGCTTTCTTAACGGGTTCCACGGCTTCTGTGGCGTTTTCGTCAACGCGGCATTCGCCTACACCGGTACTGAGCTCACTGGCTTGGCTGCGGCTGAGACAGCCAACCCCAGGAAAGAGATCCCCAAGGCTTCGAAGCAAGTCATCTACCGAATCATGATCTTCTACGTCGTCAACCTTGCCCTGGTCGGCCTCTGTGTACCCGTCGACAACGAAGCGTTGAACAGCAGTGCTGGTTCCAGTTCGCTGCATTCACCTTTCGTCATTGCTATCCAGCTTGCCGGTATCAAGGTCCTTCCCTCGATCTTCAATGCCGTTATCCTCATCGCGGTCATGAGTGTCGCCAACGCTTGCACCTTTGGATCCACACGCACAATGCAGGCTCTCGCTGCTAACGGTATGTTCGCTCCATCATATTACCCACGTCCTCTACTGATCACATAATTTCTAGGCATGGGCCCCAAGGTTACCGCTTACGTCGACAAGAAGGGCCGTCCCCTCGTCGTCGTCGTCATTCAGCTTCTGTTCGGACTGCTGGCGTACATCAACCTCGCTCCCAACGGCGGAGAAATCTTCACATGGCTCCTGTCTCTATCTGGTATCACAGTGCTTTTCGTCTTCGGTAGTATTGGTATTGCGCACATCCGCTTCCGCATGGCTTGGTGAGTCAGATGATCTTATTTGCATACTTGTCTCGGCACTAACAATATGTTCAGGAAAGCGAATGGTCACAGCCTTGATGAGCTCCCTTACAGAGCCGCATTTGGTGTTTACGGCTCCTGGGTTACTTTCGCCATATGCGCCCTTGCGCTCATCGCCCAGTTCTACGTCGCACTCTTCCCAGTCGGTGGCGCTCCGCCGGACGCTAAGGCCTTCTTCGAGGCCTACATGGCCGCTCCGTTCCTCGTTGTATTGTACTTGGGCTGGAAGATCTACAGTTGGATCTATATCCCTGAGCACCGCCCGCTGTGGGTTGCGATCAAGGATATTGACATCTACACTGGCATGAGGCACGAGCAGAGGGAGTTGATCAGCGGTCAGGGTGTTGACCCGGATACAAGACGCGCGAGCATCCAGGAGATTCAGGATGAGAAGAAGGTCACTGGCGTCAAGGGCCGCCTCATGGCCGTCGTTCACGCCATCTTCTAGGGGTTGAGTTGTGTAAGGATTGATCATCATGTATATATTCACTGTTTTCCGGGTCCCCTGCATTGCTCAACCTGCCAAAAGGGAGAGCAGAGTAGAAAACACCTTTTGGGCCCTGAGATTCCAAGATTGGTGCCAAGTATCTGGTGCTCCATCATTCAGCCATTGAGCTCGCGATCAATAGCTTTTGTGCATAATTGATACGCTGCATTGCTCATCTGACCATACTCTTCCTCTGTGATACGTTTCTGTCAAACACTGGTCCGTATTCCCCACATTTGCCGGCTTCGAAACCTTTTGGTCCAACCGCAATGTTCGTCCTGTGATATTTGCTGCTATATATAGTAACCTACAAGGTCGCAAGCCCTATCACCCGAGCAGACGTCCTCAGGTACACCTTCCAGCTGGTTAAAATGCCTTACCATGTTTTCTGGGCCTGGCCAGTCGAGAGTCCAGTGTTGCACAGCGGTGCCCCAGACTTTGCCCGGCCTCGCTCTTCCGCCCACATAGGTTTCGATCATGCTCACCGTTCTTCAAGACAAGATCAAGCAAACACACCTACTCTTGCCTCTCAGCCCTCATCGTCTTTTGTTCCCCCAATATCGAAACTAAAGTCTCGCTTCAACATGTCTTTTGCATGTTGTGCTCAGAAGGCTTAGCGCACAACGGATATGCATTGTTGGTCTGCCGTAGTGGTCACAAGCACTGCGGGTCAGATGTGTGTCTTCTTCGCTCAGCCGGTGGTTGATGATACCTTAGACAGTATATTGGCTGCATGGGAATTACCACAATGACCAAGCCGCAGCCGGTGCAGTATTGACTTGAGGCCTAGTAGCCTGTTGTCAGCCGTGAGGAACGAGTGTGGGCTTGGGGTTCGTCGAATCGTCCGCTTAGTGTAGGCAATGCGCGAGGCTGGTAGGTGCTTGGGGATATTCGCCACTTCCACCCACGGGCCCGATCCCGTTTACTTGTGGCCTGCGTAGAGTGTGACTGTCTCTTGTATCCAGGCTCAGCGACTAACTGGTGACGATACAAGAGGCTTGCTGAAGCAAGTTTGTGCTCCGCGGTAGCAGGCGGCTATCGCCAGCGGTGGGTCTTGAACGCGGTGATTGTAAGATGTAGATATCGCTGTGGCCAAACGCTGTCAGTTTCTGAATTCTCTAGAACTGATTCTATTCATCGGGAACGTGGACCGGAGTTTTGCGGGAGAAGCTTGCTAAGGTTTCACGACCGCAACGACGAGCGAGGCTACGGTTCAATTCGCCAGCAGGAAGAAACTACATAACAGCCACTGCATCAACCAGCGAGGGCTTCAATCATATATGTATGCTGTGAACGCCCATCAGTCGTGCTAGGGAGCTTTTAGTCTCATGGCTCGCGGCTCCCTCTCCTTTTATCAACCGATACCTTGTAATTGTCCGATCTCCGCCCCAAGGAAAACATAGAGTCCTTTATGTCTTTTCACAGCCCAGAGACACTTGTTACACCAGCCCTAGGCTTATTACTATCCTTCTCGACTGCAGCTGCTGACTGGTACACCCATAACGGTAAGCGAACACTTGGGACTCCTCTTCCTCAAACTCAGACTGATCATCACTGTAGGTGGTACGATCTTGGAAGTTATGATCGCCGTGCCGAGTACGTGAGTTCTGGCAATGGCACGAAGAATCGATGTGGCGGAGATCAATGGCGGTGCAGGTCACGCAGAGTGCGGCAATAACGCGTTTGTCCTTGGCAAGGGTAAGGGAACCTGTGACTCGAGTCGCGATCAAAGTTTGTCGACCCAGACAATGTCGAGGTGGGATTGAATACCCTAGAGTCCTGGTCCAAGGCAACGATGAAGACCTAATCGCAGCTCACGCCAACAACGATTGCCACGGCGATTGTCTCCAGCGGTATAAGTATTGGATGCGCTGCTGTAGTAGGAGATCTTGTGGCTGTTACCTGACTTTGGATGTAGAAGCATAAGTAAAGGAGGAAGCTGTAGTGACAGGTGAATAATAACTCGGATCACTGCCTCAATAGCCCACCCCAATACAATGGACCGGCACCCAAGACAATACTTACCCACAAGACGAACTTAACGTTTTCGCCATAAGAAACAGAGAGTACGCTGCGGAACCAAAATGAGAATGCTGAGCGAGGAGGGGCCTATAAGCCGGGCTGCACAACTTGAGAACGCACTGATGGGGATTGGAGATGTTGTTTGTTCTTCACACTCATTGGAAGCGTCTCTCTTGGATGTTTTCTTTTGGTCATGATGGCTGCTTCTGCGGTTGCTCACGATTGCCTGCGCTTTTTGTCACTCCGGCTTGATCAGTACCTCGTTGTTTTTCAAGCATTCGAACACATGGAAAGTGAATGCGTCATAGCTTCGATTGTATCTTGATTTTTTGGTCGTGGGTATCATCTAGGTAATGGATCGTATCTGATGCTGTGGCATCACTTCGTCAAATAGGGCGTCCGTCCGCTTTTGTGGTTTGTGTCGCGGCTCTCGTGCCCGCATCTCGAATACCATCATCGATCATGTCGCTGTATCATCCTCCTCTTTCACCTCGAGATACGTCTAGAAAACCATCTCGTGAGGGTGCTGGCCGCTCCTCAGGCTGAAGCTGGCACCCAAGTACTGCTCGAGATCGGGCTGCTGCTTAATCGTGGCCATAAGCGCCTTGTCGACAGTCTTCTGGTCCACAATGCGCTGAGGATCGACGTCCTTCTTCTGAGGTGTTGTCTCGCCCTGCTCGAAGAAGGCATCCTCGCCCTTACCCTCCTTTTTCTCGCGCGCCCAGTACTCGTCCTTGCTCACACGGTCGAGGAATTCGGAGTCGAGGTTCGAGACATCGACAGATGCGCCGGTCGCGATTACATAGCGGTGGTTGACGCGGCGCAGAGGGACGCCGTTGGACTTGAAGGGTCCGGTAACCAAGAGGACACCTTGGTCAAGCTGGCGCAGCAGGACAACGCGCTTTCCGGAGAAGCGACCAGAGAGAAGGATCAGGATTGTGCCGGGCTTAAGAGATTCGCGGTACTTGGTGGGATGGGCAGTCTTGCGGGCCTAAGGTTGTTAGCATGTGATCTGGCCATATCTCGACTTCGCGGTTTCCCAGCATTTTCGGCGCAAAATCATGTCGATGGAATTTGGCGCATACCTTCTTCATGAGGGCCTCCTCCTCCGCAGGGTAGTAGCGCGAGGCCTTTTGTTCACCAGCAGCAGTAGACATTGTGAGATGTGAAATTCTGGACTTCAATTAGCTTTGTTATAGACGCGAATGCGGTCCTTTGCGCAAAATACGTACATTAGAACTTTGGATGTTGTTGATGTCGCTGTCGCGATAATGCTCGACAAGCTGTGGGAAGCTCGCTTGTACTGACCAATGGGCGTGTCGTCTGCTATCGATAAGCTGACGTCACTTCCCTCCGCCAGCCAGATCGTTGAGGGTCGCGGTGTAATACGACGATTTGATCAAAACTTTCCTGCTCACATTTATTGACTGCAGTATCTTGCATATGGATCAAGTCATGCTTTGAGCAGTGCTCTGGAGGCTCGGCGGGTGCCCGGCAATGTGTGACTGCTAAGCGGACTACTTATGCTAGCATTGCGTATCTGAGTGTAGCAATTACACACACACAAGACTAGCAAGCCTACATGAATAATATGAAGGTGAATCAGTATCTAATATGTACAATTACACTGACTCATCAGCGATAAGTGCGATCCAGCGTCTTCTTGAGCATGGAGCCGACTACGACTTCGAAGCGCCGACGCTCATGCAACCTCCGAGACCGGCGTCCGATCCGTCTCAATAGACAGCATTCTTCGAGATTAACCGATTCTCTTTGTGCTCCAGGAAGGAAGGTTTGCAGAGTATCAGAGGCAATCAAAGCGCCTCTACAATCACTCAAGACTCCACGAAAAGCAAGTTTTCCCAAGACCATCGCTTTTTGCTCGGCCGACTCTCTCAACGAAGCTTCTTGTGATGTGATGAACAACAATATTGAGTCAGTACGCAAGGTGAGCGAGAGCGTCAGTGATGGGCTTGAGGTAGACATTGTCAACGATCTGGCAAACTCCACATGGGTTGTTGCGGTGGCTCTCATGCTAGGCATACCACCAAAGGAACGGTGAATCACAAGCGCTGTTCGAGGCTGGTCCCTCCAAGACTCATTGATCGGGCTCTTTTCGACATATCTTCCAATCTCGAGGCTCAATTCGGTTCAGAAGTTAGACGTCAGACGCTCCGCTCCGCTCCGTATCTTCATGACCATTGCAAAGATAGGTGAGAAGGGCTCCTAATTGAGCGCGGCAATGATTTACTCCAACGACTATTCGACAGTGGCGGAACCGTTGTCGAGGCTGTCTCAACGATAGCACTTCTTGTAATCTGGAGCGTAGTAACAAGTGCTTTTGCCGTGAGTGTCTGGATCACCTCTAGGCTCCTCGAAGCTGACAGTGACAGATCGTTCTTTGCTTAGATCTCCCTCTGTGTGGTTGTTACGACACTCCCTGGAAGACAATCAAGCAATCTTCGCAGACGAACGCAACTTGAACGCCCGAAGCCTGCCGCATCTATATTCTCGAAGCTTTTCGTCTTCTCCCACCGCCTTGCGCCTAGTCTCCGCACATCGACTTCATAATCATCTATCAGTGACTGGCGTTCTGCCCAGGCTGTCAAGAAGGGCAATACATCATGACTGGACTTCTCCGAAGCAGGTCATAATGGCGAGAAGTTTCCAAGTCTAGGGGAGATGACGCTGAACCGACCACCTCAGGTGTACCACCGTATGATCACATGCCTTTCATTGCGGGATAGCCGGAACCTTAGGTCAAAGAGATTGTGATCGCCGGCATGGCGAAACAATTGCAAGTGTGTTTGGCAAGGCCGATGGTCTGCGACCGGCGACGGGTACCAGCAGTTGCGGACTGAGAACAGCTCGTGAGAATAGCTCGTGAGAATGGAGTCGTGCATTCAAGACGAATGCGTACTGCTACCCCAGAGCTTGGAGATGCGCTTCGGCACCTTGCTATAGAAGCAGACAACGACCCATAGTAATGTTGGAAATCCGGTTTGCACGTGGTCGACTATTCCGACGGCCACTTGGACGTTGCTCGTTCTTCAGTGCCGCACGGTCAGGATCCTTCCCGCGGAGCATCGCTGTGTGTACACGGCAGGGCGACATGCATCCCAAGAATTCGAAGGCCAGGAATCATCCGTGCGCCAAGCCTCAGAATTAGTCCGCAATCCACGGAATAGCAGAGACATGCCGCATTGGGTAATTCTAGAGATGGTGGCTTCGAGCGCTGCGCGGCGCGGCAGGGGAGGGCCTGGTGGTTGGCGCTGGGCGGATCGCTGCATCATCGTGATCCGTAGATGTGCATTCATAACTTCGGCAATCATCAAATTTTGACTTTAGGCTGAGATTGCAGTTGCGCAAAAGCAGTGAAGAGGCGCCACATTTGTTACACGCCGTGGCTGCGCCTCAAGTCAACACTGGTGGTTGTTGATCTCCATGCAATGCAGCACCAACAGCCAGCGCGTGCAATCGGAAATCCAAGACCCAAGAAACGATTGCTGTTGGGTGATGAGGTTCCACAAGTAACCGCAGTGTAGAGGCTAGAAAGCATAATCGGAGGCCTTTCATGCCAATCACCACGGGTAACAGGAGAACTCCAATATATTCTAGGAACCTTGACCTGCGCGCCAAAGATGAAGGACTCGCTGGGCGGGCGAAGTTGCTCGAAACACTGAAGTCCGACATCTGAAACACCCGTGCAGCCAATCAGGACGGAAGTTTCGAAACGGGCCTTGCCCCGAACTAGCTCGAGTCCCTGCAGGGGTCGCGCGGCTCCTTCCCCAGGTGAACATCAATCTCCAATTGCAATGCCGACCCAGCGATGCAAACACCCGGCCACGAGGACTTATAGATAGCAAGGCCCACTCCACCATGGCTCCTTCATTCACATTCGGTCTTTTGCGTCATTCACGCACCTTCACTCGCTTTCGTGTTTTACCTTTTCTTCGTTTCTTAACTTTTAGCATTGCAATATGAAGTTCTCTACCATCGGAGCTGTGCTCCTTCCTTTTATTGTGTCGACCGTGCGTGCTGTCGAGCTGGACCCGAAGGATGAGGCGTCTATCAAGGCGGCTGCCAGGACTTATGCCTACGGGCTGATGGAGCTCTACAAGAACAATGCTACGGGCACTGCAGAGCAGGACATAGGCATCTGGCCGCAGCCGCATTACTGGTGGGAGGGTAAATTGCCTGAGTGGAGAAGCATATATAACCAATCGCTGAACTTGTACAGGTGGCGCCGCTTGGGGAGGCATGATCGAGTACTCAATGTTCAGTGGAGACGACTCGCACGTCAAGACGCTCCAGCAGGCTTTGACCGCCAACTATGGACCTAACAACGACTTCATCCTTTCGTACCGCAAGGGCCAGACCGGAAATGATGACCAACTCTTTTGGGCACTCGCAGTCATGTCAGCACTCGAATACCAATTCCCGGACCCCGACTCGGCCCCCGCCGACTACCTTGAGGTCGCCGTGAACGCTTTTAACAATGTTGTGGGACGCTGGGACACCACCACCTGCGGCGGAGGACTGAAGTGGCAGATATACCCCGAGAACGCGTACGGATACAACTACAAGAACTCGATCTCCAATGGATGCGCGTTTGCCCTCGGCGCTCGTCTCGCCCGCTACACTGGCAATACGACCTACTCGGACTGGTCCGAGAAGATCTATGATTGGACTAAATCGGTTGGCCTCATCACTGACAAGTTCGAAGTATTCGACGGTGTCGACGACAAGACCAACTGTGCCGCAGTTGCTGACAAGACCCAATGGACTTACAACAACGCCATGTTCCTGCACGGATCCGCTTTCATGTACGACATCACAAACGGCGCGAGCGTTTGGAAGGATCGTGTATCTGGATTTCTTTCTCACGCTGAACTTCTCTTCTTCAGCCCCGAGACCCAGGACAACATCATGTACGAGTGGGCCTGCGAGACTGGCGAGTCGGGCCGTAAGTGCAACCTCGATCAGCAGTCCTTCAAGGCCTATCTCTCTCGCTTCATGGCGCAGACCGCCGCTGTCGCTCCCTTCACGAAGGACACGGTCACAAAGTACCTCACAGCATCCGCCGTTGGGGCTGCCAAGTCCTGCTCGGGTGGAGACGACAAGGCGACCTGCGGTTCGAAGTGGTACACTGGTAGCTGGGATGGAACGTCTGGTGTTGGTCAGCAGCTTTCAGCCCTGGACGTCACCAAGTCGCTCTTGTCGTTGATTCAGAACATTGTGCCGGTCAAACAGGGCATTTCTGAGCCAAAGCCTGCTTCGACCGTAACACCCAAGCCCAGTTCGACACCTGCTCCCAAGCCTACTTCAGCCCCTGTCAGCAAGCCAGCTGAATCTAGCAAGGCAGTTGAGGCACCCTCTTCAAGCGAGGCAGCCCCCGTTGCCTCGAGCGCATACGTACCAGCACCAGCCCAGTCCTCTGAGGCTGCACCGGTGGTCAGCGCGGCTCCTTCGACCAAGCTGGCCCACGTTCCCACCCCTCTTGACACTACATACTCGACCAAGTCGACTCCGGCGGCAGTCGTCTCTACGCAGAAGCCCGTCATTTCGTCTGCTGTCGCTGCTTCGTCTTGCTTGTCAAGCACAACCATCACAGTCACCATCTCGAAGCCGACTGCCGGTGTTAACACTACCTGCACACCCAGCACCACCGTGACAGTCTACGTTCCTCCTGTCACAGCGACGCCGGAAGTCCCATCTGTTGTCACCAGCGCGCCTGCGGCACCCCCAGTTCTGACTACACTGGCACCTGTCGCACCGCCTGCTAACGTCAGCGTGCCTGCTAATGGCAGTGTGCCCAGCTCGACAGCACCAGTTGAGTTCCAGGGCGCGGCCTCTGGCGTCAAGGTCATGGGTAGCTCCATCTTGGGCGCTGTTGCAATTGCCATGTTTGCTGGTTTGTTGTAGAGCGTAGTTCCACTTCTTCGTAGTCTTCGGACATTTATTCGTTGTACATATACCCTTCATACTAGGCTTGGCCAAGATCCAGCCATATCATGGTTCATAGATAGCTCGTAGACCATATTAGAGCCAAAAGTTCGCCCACTGCCAGATCTGCGCCTCACATGACGGCTGCAGCATGCTAAATGCAAAATGCAAGGTCCCTTGCTCGATCCTTATCTTGTCGAAATTGTGTGCATTCGCAGAGCACGTTGGAATTCGCAGAGCGTGACGTTGCAGGCGTGATGACGATCAGCCGGGTTGATGTACTCCATGCCTCGCAGCTGCCCCGCGCCTAAACATTGCGCACCATGACTAAATAGTCGTCCGCAGCAACTTAATGCTTCCAAGGGCTCAACAGCAGCTATAGCGCATCCTATACGCGCGCATAACCGCACAATCCCCTCAGCAAAGACGAGCTCTTCCGGGATCCGGCTACGTGGGCACTTGTCGCGCGGCAAATCGCTAATATGACTGCCTGATGCGCACCTGCTTCTGTCCGCACACGACTGCCTCCAACCTAAGCTCATGACAACGTGGTAGATAAGGAATAGTGAAGGTGCGTCGCAACTGGGGAAGGACAGAGAGATGTCACTGACATGTGAGAGCAGGAGTCGACCGAGTCCCCACTGTTACTCTGCACGTCCGCGTCGGAACTGAGCGCATCCCGCACCCTCTCGTCACGTCACCCCACAGTCGCTAGAGACGCACTCCACGCCGTATTCTTACACAACACGAGGCGCCATACAGCCTCAGAGGCTGAACGCCAGCCATGCCAGACCAGGTCAAGGGCAAGAAGCCCATTGCGACTATGAACAAATACGTCTACGACGCTTTTCTCTGGACCTTCTCGATCCTCGTCGAGCTCTTCTTCCGCGAAGTCCACCCACGCAGTAGCTGGAAGGTCCCCAAGGATGGGCCCGTCATCTTTGTGTGCGCGCCGCACGCCAACCAGGTACGCCATACCAGCTGCACACTGCGACCGCAAGCTAACGAGCCAGTTCGTCGACCCTCTGATGTTGATGCGCGTAGTCAAGAAGGAGTCCGACCGCCGAATCCAGTTCCTGATCGCCGACAAGTCCATGAAGAGGAGGTTCATTGGCGCCATGGCCGGCTTGACGGGCGTCGTGCCCGTGGGGAGAGCCATGGACGCGACAAAGCCTGCGAAGGGCAAGATCTACCTCCCAGACCCCATCAATGACCCGTGTCTGGTTCGAGGCGTGGACACAAACTTCGAGGACCCGCAGTTCATGGTCGGCGGTTCGCTCGTTCTGCCCAAGGTCGACAACAAGGCGGCGACGGCAGAGATCCTGGAGATCAAGGGCCCCGAGGAGATCAGGCTCAAGCGCGGCTTTAAGGGTGGTGTTGCGATGCAGCAGCTCACCGGTCGCAATGATATGACCAAGGACGGCACCTTTGTTGACGGTGCTTCTGCTAAGAAGGGCGTTGCCGATGGCTTCGAGGGTATCAACTTCCTTGTTGCGCCGAAACTGGATCAGACTGAGGTCTACGATGCTGTGCACGCTGTGCTTCACCACGGCGGCAGCATTGGTATCTTTCCGGAAGGCGGTAGCCATGACCGGACCGACCTCTTGCCTCTCAAGGGTAAGTACACATTCAGTTGTCACTTGTGGCTATGTGCTAACGTCGCGTAGCTGGTGTCGCGATTATGGCTCTCGGTGCCGTTGCGAGCAAGCCAGACTGCAACCTCAAAATCATCCCAGTCGGCATGAACTACTTCCACGCTCACAAGTTCCGCTCAAGGGCCGTTATCGAATTCGGTACGCCCGTCGACATCCCTCCAGAGCTCGCCCGGAAGTTCGAAGGACCAGAGAGGCGTGACGCAATCGGCGAAATGCTCGAGTCTGTCCGACAAGGTCTTATCTCAGTCACTGTAACCACACCGGATTACGAAACCCTCCAGGTCATTCAGGCTGTCCGCCGCCTGTACAACTCCAAGGGCACAAAGCTTCCGCTACCTAGGATTGTGGAACTGAACCGACGTCTTGTCCAGGGCTACGACAGATACAAGGATGACCCGCGCGTTGTTGCGCTCAGGAAAGAAGTCATTTCATACAATGCCAAGCTAAGGGCCGTTGGACTCCGTGATCATCAAGTGCAGTATGTCAAGATGCATCCAATGCGCGCATTCTTCATATTTTGGTACCGCCTTAGCAAGCTCATCATCCTCACTGCATTCGTCCTGCCTGGCACATTGCTCTTCAGTCTGGTCTTCATCGCTACAAAGATGATCTCCATCAAGAAGGCAAAAGAAGCTCTCGCAGCCTCGAACGTTAAGATTCAGGCCCGCGACGTCATGGCCACCTGGAAGCTCCTTGTCGCAATGGCAGTCGCACCCGCATGCTATCTCTGGTACATCAGCCTTGGCCTTTTGTGGTACAGGTACAACTGCTGCAATGGTTACCTGCCCGAAGGCATCCGCAAGCGCTACCTGATCATCGTCCAAGCAATCTTCTATCCAACCGTCACATACGCAGCTCTTCGTTTCGGCGAAGTCGCAATGGACATCCTCAAGTCACTCGGCCCCCTCTGGAAGATGATGAACCCCTTCTCCACCGATGAACTCCTCAAGATCCGAAAATGCCGCGAGAATCTAGCGCACCGCGTCAATGAACTTATCAACGAGCTCGGTCCCGAAATGTTCGACGACTTTTACAGCAAGCGTATCTTGCAAGACCCCTTCATCGGCGAAGGAGAGGAAGCAGGAGCACCGCACACCCCTCCACGCAAATCCCGTGCCGAAGCCGAAGCTGAAGGTCCCACGGACGTCGAAACGTATGACTACCCTATCTCGCCCACCAGCCCCGGCACTGAGAATGAAATTCCCCGTAACGAATCCTTCCACGACCTTGCGAACCAGGATATTTTCTCCACACGCCCCCCAACGCCAAGAAAGGGACGTAGCAGGAATAGCAGTTCTGCCAATATTGATTTCCAGCTTAAGCCGTTCAGTACGATTGACAATAATCTGGACGCGGTCAAGCAGAGGCTTAAGGACGGCGTGAGAGATCGGAGACATAAGCGTAGGAGTAGTGGGATGAGCGGGAAGGGCGATGGGTTTGAAAGTGATGCTAGTAGCGGAGCGGGAGACGCGGAGGGTTTGACTATGACGAAGAGGAAGGACAGGTGAATAGCGTGAGGGAACTGCTTCGGCATATATGGGGAAGGAAAGTAGGAGTGGATGGCTTCGGCCGGATGAACGGGAGTTGATGGCATTATACCAATTGATTCAATCCTTTGCTTCTTTAAATGATCTTACGGCGATGCGTCTTTGTCAGCAGGAAGGGTGAGCTATGGAGGATGTGTGACAGCTTGATTGAACTCGTCTTCTCTTCATGTGCCCTTAGGCAATATGGAAGCCATATGAGATGAGATACCTGTTGCTTAGCACGAAACGCTAGATGCAAGCACAAGATTTCCAGGCAATATCCAACGATTTCAGCATTCTCCTACGCCTACAATACATACCATACCATACATACAAACAAGACCCACCGCTGCCCGTCCTTCCCAGCGACGCAAAACGTCACCCATGTGAGCTATCCTTCAGATACCGCCCACCATGCCACCCATTCGTCTGCGCATAGTCTTTGCTCCAGTTCAAGCTCCCCATGCACCGCGGGCACTTGTACGGCGCGACCTGCACGCGCCGCTCCACCACCTTGCCGCACGAGCGGCCCAGCGCATCGTTGAGGTGTACACGGCAGATTTTGACGGCGTCGTCGAGGATGTAGGTTGATGAGAGGGTGTGGGCTTTGGTGTGCCCGCATTCGTAGGTCTGGTGGGTGAGGAGGCACATGTGGTGAGTTTGCTGTTCAGAGTGGCTGTGATTTGGAGGCTTTGTAGGGGTGGTGCGGTGGGGTTTGTGAGACAATGCTGTGGAGGATGGGAAGGGGTGAGACAGTGCTGTGCATTGTGCGCCTGCAATGAGACATGGTGTGCAGATTTGTGTATTGTGTGAATGTGCATGTTGTGGGTGTTGTGTGGGCTGCTGAGCTTGCTGTTTTGCAAAACAGCAGCTGCGGAGTGCCAGCGGATGAGAGCTCGCAGGATGAATCCCTGGTGCTGCAATACCACAACTCCCACTTGTTCTAAGGACTCACATGTCTAGATGCGACTCGCAGCTCTTAACATCAGACTGAGAAAATGTGAGACACACATGCCTACGAATTGACGCTCAGTGAGCGTGTTGGGCGCGCAGAAAGCGCAGGTGAGAGCGCCAGGGTCCAACAAAAAGGTACCCAGGCACCCTCCACTGAGGATCGAACTGAGGTTCTTTCACTCAAAGTCCACTCAGACCGGCAAAAAGGACAGTCGGTAGATGCAACTCTGGTCTGGGGAGCGCTGAGCCATAAAGTCCGATCACTAAGTGACCAATCACTCTCAGTGTGTTGGGTTTTGGCGGATGCAAGTCACTTGCATAGCGACCAACTCCTGTGCCATAAGGCGTAGGGTGCTTGGTGATCACGATGAAATATAGACAAAATATTGCAGTATATATATCGAGAGGTATTGCAAAGGTCTCCCCAGACACAAAGGGTCCTGTAGTGGAGCAGGGTCTTGTGTGGGCCTTGTGTGCGGTGGTACGCCGTTGCTGAAGTGAAGGCCAGCGATGAGAGGGACCCTGGAACGTTCCACAACCCAACTGGAGGTCAGGGTCGACCAGAGATATTGTGTCCGCCTCATTGCAACTCCGTTTGCATAGGGGTGGCATGGAACCTCGACATGGCGACGGAATAGCTGCACCGAATGGAGGCCTCTACTAAAGCCTGCTACAGTATCAGCAAGTTTGACGAGTTCAAGTTTACCTTGGCTAATCCTATGACGAGGGAGCTTTGGCGGAGAAACATGCAGCGTTATTGGCGTCGAGAGTGTAGAGTACAGTCATCTCCACATCATATTTTTTTCAACGGAGTGCCAAACGTGTGCAATTGATGCAAACCCTCAGGACGAGATATGCCCAGTGTTGTTGCTTCACGTGTGTGTTGAAGCGCCGGATTTTGCAGAAGGCGCTTGGTAGCAGGTGCGGATCAGGCAAGCGTCCACAGAATTCGGCAGGCGTTGCCTGTTCACGGGGAACAGCCTCGGGGTCAAGTCTAAATGCATTAAACAAGGATTTGTGCTTCTTGGAATTCGTCGTTGGCTGTGGTCCCAAGCTTTTGTACTGTGAATGAAAATTTGACGCGTCGATGTCAGCCCCTGTTGACCCTGAAGCCAGATGTATCAAGGAGAGCCGGACCATAGGAGGCCATGGGGTCAGAACAGGCTGCATCCATCTCTTTCTGAATATACGCAGTGGTAGTGTTCGTAGCTGCCGATGTTATGATCACGGGGAGTAGCAGGAGGAAATGAGGCGTGAGGTGTGAAGTTGCATCAAAGTTCACGCTTCGGCAAGCGTCACGCGAGCCCCCATCAGGCATCGCTCCTTCCAAATGCCAGCCGCACATCGGACATGCACCCCATTGGCAGTTCCATGCACTCCACAATAATACCGCGATGCTGTTTAATTTCTATTCGACATAAATCGATCCATCGGACTTGCAACGAACTTCAAAGCACAACTGCATCGCGTTCTGTATCTTTCACAGCGCCCAGGAGATGATGAGGAAAACTGATTGACGAGCGACTCGGCACTTGTGTCGGCCAGGACTGGAACTAAATCCGTTGCTTCCGACATCATCTTGCGCAATCCACAGCTCCAGTGACTGAACGCCCAAGCCAACCCGGCGTTTATATACCCCAAATTTGAGCGCTCTGTACGAATATCGTAGGACCATGGCGCGACTATCCTCCAATAGCGTTCATGCCGTACCGGCTGATCAGCTAGTGACGTACGCCTGGAAGACCCCGAGAGCAAGCAGCACACATTCATGAGCATGAGGAGTCGTGATGGAATCTTGAAAGTCGATAGACTGGCAGCTCTCTACGCTAAATTAGGCCTGAGTCTATTGCAACACTCGCTTTCTTAACGTTTGATGAAGACAAATTTGCTCTTGAAATAAAATTCCTAGGATATAACGCAACGGAGACGAGCTCGCAAAATGCAGGTCCAATGGCCCAGGGACCATCGAGGACATCAGAAGCCTCGCTATCATCTCTATCTCATGACTAGGCTGGAGACCAGAACGACACAAGTCTCAGTTACACATCCCCCACCCAGCTGTTGACACAAGCACGCACTGAGCACTCGAACAACTCAACAGACCGCACATCCTGTAGTCTGACCCGCTCGCGGTTGATTATCGGTCTTCATCCAGACGCTCCCATTGATGCAGAGCATGACCAGGGGCCAGCATCTGAACTTCTTGGGTTAAGAATACGCGCCGTATTGCGTGAGGCTTCCGCCGAGTAGCTCTGTCGTTCTCGCACTCGTCACGACCAAGGGTCACAGTAATCAGGTCAACAAGGGGAACAGATCTGTCAGAATACCGTAATATGAGATTGTGGTATGTATCACGGTCTCAACCTCGACATACCAACGCGAGAAACGTGATGGAATAATATGATGACTTGTGCGCCGAGACACTTTCGTCTGTGAAGCCCACCATACCCAATGCTACATCCTATACCTGGAACCAACGATCTACAAGACTGCCACTCCATGGTACACGTTGCCATCGTTCTTACGGGCGCTAAGTCCCAGGTCAGGATCTGACTCTGTCTTTGGCTAAAAGATGCACCGCGACCCATCAGCCGCCACAGTGTCAGACCTCACTGGCCTTCACAATCGCCTCCTAACTGCCTGCCAGTCTCTTCTCCTTGCCCTCCTTAACGTTATCCCTAATAGCCGACATCTCCTCTCTCGTCGCGTTGTACGTCGCGTTGACCTGGTTGAACGGATTATCAGGATGCTTCTCAAACTCCTTGCGAATCTGCTCGATCTTCTGGTTCCGCCTCAGCCCCTTCTCGTCCTTCATCTCATCGAGCCGGCGCTCCTCGTACGCGGCATACGCGGCCTTGAAGCGGCGCTCCGGGTGGCGGTCCAGCTTGTCTTTGTTGTCGGATGTGATGTCGAGGGCATCGAGGGCGTTGTCGATTCCGGTTGCGTTAAGGGCGGAAGGCTTGTCGAAGGAGCCGAGAGCGCCGTCGATGCCGCGGCCGGAGGGCTTCTTTTCGGCTTTCTTTGCGCCGGCGCCCTTGGGCTTGGAGGGCAGGGAAGCTTCTTCTTCGGCGAGGAGGGCAGCTTTCTCGGCCTTCTTGCGCGCGGCTTCTGCGGCTTTCTCGGCGGCGGCGTCACTACGCGCGTGTCAGTAGGGAGATGGAGGAGAGACGGGTCCTTGCGTACGCCTTCGCGTTGGACTTTGCACCCTTCTCCCACGTCTGTGCCTCTACTGCGTCTTCCTTGGCTTGGGACTGTGCTTTCTTCGCGTTGGCGGCATCGGCCTTGCGCGCCTGGCCCTGGGCCTTCTTGCTGCCCAGGTTCTCGCCTCCACCACCGCCCTTTCCTTTGGCCATAGTCGCAGTCTGCTCGAGATGATGCGTTGGTAAGATTGGCGTTTGGGGGAGAGACTGCAGAAGGTAGCGCTTGAGGTTTTGTGGCGGGAGTGTTTGCGGTTGAGTCAAATTCTGGAAGCTGCCGTTGACAGCTGCCTGCGGGTCTGGCGTCGGCGGGGCAGGTGTGACGCAAGTGCAAGCCAGGGTCCAATTTTGAGCTTCGACAAGGATGCTTCCGCTTCGGTTCATGATCAACGTTGAACTCTGTCAAGTATAACATGAAACAGTATCCGTGTCGAACCACTCTCTATTACTCGTATAACGTTAGTCTATGCTCATGCATCATACATGCAGAGTCTATCTTCTTGCATGCACGGCCATCTTGTCTACAAAATGCAATGCTACGCTAGATGCAAGCGCGAAGGGGTATATGAGAATACAAATGCCGAATCAAAAAGTTTCAAGAATCTCAAGCCGAGGAACATCTCGAATCTGGTAAGATCATGATGCCTGCAATGTTGTTTGCGTTGTCTGACGTGACAGACTTGGTCGTAGAGCAGGTGACGCATCTTTTCGCAGCTGACGCACGACAGCTTCGAGCTTGCGGCGCTCCTCTTGCTCAGCCTGGAGTGTGTCAGAGGCTGGGTCATTATGTGAAGAATGGTGTAACTTACCCTCAGTGCCTTCAGCCCTTCATTCGTTCGGTCCCTCATCATCTTCCTGAATTCGTCACGCATTATACGAACGCTAGTCGCTCCCATTTCGAGTTGACCAGCTCCACCACCGGGCGTACTTGGTACACCTGGCGTGCGAACACCGAGCCACTTGACCTTCTCGTCGTTCAGGTCACGCTCCAGTATCTCCTTTTCGCTGCGAAGTTTGTCGATCTGGGCTTCGAGGACTTCGCGATCTCTCTCGTTGGTGATTGCATCACGGGTGAGCGCCTCATATTCAGCGGCCATGCCTGAAAGCTCCGCCTTAAGGTTGCGTTCTGACTGGCGCGCCTCTTGCTCGGATTGTGAGGCTACATCCTGCAACCTGCCGAGCGCGTCCAGTTCGGCGAGGAGGGACTGGTTCCTCTCAGCAAGGTCATCAAGCTCCTTCTTGATAGCTGGGTTTGCGGCCGATTCTGCGGCTCGCTGAGACCGACTGCCGTATGCGCCGTCAAGCTCGGCCTTAGCAAAGGTAAGTTCGGTGGTGAGACGGACAATCTCGCCTTCCAGGTTGCGATACTCCTCCTCTTTGGCGTTCAGTGCGTTTGTCGCCTCAAGGGAGCGTGCCGACGCAGCTTCGCTCTCCACTGTCGCAACCTTCAAGGCCGTGACAAGCTCGTCGACCCTGGCTGCAGATTGCGCAAGCTCGGCTTGCTGTGCTGCCGCCTTGACGCGGACGTCGTCTTGAGCCTCTTGAGCCTCTCGCAGCTGAGCCTCCAATGCTACCGCTCGCTCCTGAGCATCTCGGAGCTGTGCTTCGTAGCCCGCACTGCGGTCGTCGATCTCCCTGCTCTTGACATTGTACAACGAAGTGACTTCCTGGTTCTCCTTGTGCTCCCTCTCGAGCTCAGCGTAACGCTTCTCGGCTTCCTGCAGTTGCTTCTGGTATGACACGGCGCTTTCTTGCACATCCTTGAGTTGGTTCTCGTAAGCAACGGATCGCTCTCGAGAGTCCTTGAGCTCCTTGTCAAAGGCAGCCAGGCGCTCCTGCATGTTGATGACCTGACCTTCGAGTCCTGCGTTGCGTTCCTGGATATCTCGCACGGCTTGTGGATCAGCCGTGCTCTTCTGCTCATCGGTCTGACGGAGCAGGTCCATAGCGCGCTCAAGCTCATCCTCCATGCTCTTCTTCTCGGATCTTGCAGAGAAGATCTGCTCGTTAAGGCGCTGGAATTGCTCTTCTTTCTGTGCATCCGACTTATTGTTGAGCTCACGCTGCTGCTTGATCTGGCGCAGGAGTACTGAGTGCTTATCCTTCATGCCCATGGCACGGCTGAACAGCCACTGAACCTTGGAGGAGAACGCAGGAAGTGAAAATGACTCATTAGCGTTGTAGTCCTCATCAGGCGAAAGCTCGTCGCTAGCATCCGGGTCGTCAGCAAGCACGCGGCGGCGCTCCCGCTTCTTTTCACGAGCCTCTTCTTCACCAGCTTGAATGATCTGCCACAAGCCCATAAGCGTGGTCTCGTACTTTTCAACTTTCCCTGAGTCATCGTTGTCCAGAGATCGAGAACGCAGTTGGTCCAGCTGATCGTTCAAAGAGTCCTGGATTTGCTCAAGATTGTACAAAGAATCTTCCATGTAGTTGAACTGGTCAGCCTGCCCTCCACCAGTGATAGGTGGAGGAGGCTGGAGTGGCTCAGCGTTGCTATCAGTCCTGGATCTGGCCAAGACGCCATACAGCTGGTTGTTGATGCCTTCGAGGCGTCCCTCCACTTCGCTGAGGCTGTGGCGGGTCTTGCTCCGGATTGTCGAGAGCTCAGCATTGGTGTCACGAAGACCCTGATCGAGGAAATCGAGCTGACGCTCAATGCTTGAAGCATCTGGCGAGGCTCCGGACGACTGCGGTGGCAGAGCGTAGCCTTCATTGCGTTCCGGGTTGGCTTGCACAATCAGCTCTCGCAAGCGTTCATTGAGGTCCTCCAAACGTCTGCTCATGCTCGCCAGAGCCTGGTCTTGGCGATCGACAGACTGCGAGCGGTGGTGTGTGCCGTTCTGCAACGCTGTCATAAGACTGTCGAGGTTCTCCGGTGTCCTATAGAAGCTCCTATCGTCGAATGTATCCTCGCCATCCTCGATCCCATTGGCCCTGCCAACCTCGTACGTTTCCAGACTAGCTGGGCTTTCTGGTCTTCCGTTCCCGTTCTCTGCGAGCTGGCCAAACGGACTGCGCTTCTTGGGGCCACGGTGTGTCAGCTGCAGTACCGCAGCTGTGTGCATAAGAAGCTGCATGTCGATCATGCGCATCCGCGACTCGATCTCCAGCAGCTCCCTGATGAATCCTTCGACCTTCTTGTTGCTGGCCTCAAGCACCTCTTGCGACTGTCCATCGTCGAAGTCCTGAACAAAGCCTTGGCTGCCCTTGCTGCTCAGCCCTCTGCGGTGCCCCTTGTCCTTCTTTGAGGCCAGTCGAGTCAGCGAGCGTGTTGCGTCGCGGATCTTGGTCTCGGAATCCAGCTTCCTCCGTACTGTCCCTAGCTTTGCATCGAGTGCCTTCTGCTCTTGCTTCAGCGCTTCGACCTCTTCTACAGTCAGGATGTCGAAGTACTGGCTGTCTCCTATGGCCGTCTCGACCAGCAGGTGCATTGCGACTGGGTCGGTGTTCATGATATCTGAGCTCCTCTTCCGAAAGTCGCGGGGCGTGTAGCCGCCGTTTTCGCGCACCGTGTCTCTGCGGTCTCCAAAGACATCTGGGGGAGGGATAAAGGCGCTAGCGCCGAATCGTGGGGAGATCTGGTAGGCCATGGGGAAGAAGCTCGGGGACGATGCTCCCAGGCCTGACGGGTAGTTGGAGCTCGGCGATGGGAAGTCGTACGTGGGGCGAGGGCTCAGCATGCCCATGCTGCCCTCATAGGGATACTGCGTGCGCAGTCCGCCCGGCGCATTGCTGGTCATGGTCGGTTTCCGTGGTCGTCGCAGCGGGCCTGGTCCGCGCGAGCGTGGAGGCGCGGTGAAAGTGTGCAGGGTGAGCGCAGCGGCGGGCGTGTAGAAGAGCAGTGCTCGCGCAGCAGAGCGAGAGAAGCTGCTCACGGCGGGCAGAGCATAGCAAAAGTCATTCAATCAGGAGAAGCGCGCTATCCATTTGCAGGTGGAGCGGACCGTCCAATGTTTCTATGGGAGCGGCTGCGGCTGCGCGATCCCCCTGTCAACAATGTCAAGCCACGATTCCAGGGGTTCAAAAAGGCCCGACCGCCTCGCGCGGGTATTGCACCAGTTCAACTTGGCAGGTACGCGCTGCCCGCCGCCAGCCGATCTGCTTTCGTGTTGACGGATGGAGTGACGCCATCAAGTGTGAGCTTTGAATCGGTTGTAGGTCTGAATTTGCCGCTCTCTCTGTCTTGAAACTTTGATAGCTTGCATTGACGCACGAAATTATCTCCATTATCAGCAATCCACGAGTCGCAAGGGCCGAACCTGTCGATCCCCCAAACCAGTCAAAATTGGCATCCACACATCTTACTCGCATTTCGATATCTGTCCCTGCATCAGCGAATCAGTAGCATGGTCTCCGAGCAACCGAGACCGTCGTACACCAGGGAGCAGGTCGACCAGTATTTTGAACGCCTGAAGCTACCCAAGAAGGACCAGAAGTATGACATTTCAGCAATGAGCGCTGAGGCTACTTTAGAGTACCTCAGGCTCTTGCAAAAGCTTCACTTGGCCCACATTCCTTTTGAGAACTTGACGCTGCATTACTCAGCTCATCACTCAATCAATGTCCATCCTCAGGCTTTATTCACCAAGATCATCAGCGACAACAATGGCCGAGGAGGCTACTGCATGGAGAACAATACTCTGTTTGGCACCCTGTTGTTCTCGATTGGATTCAGCATCTTTTCTGCAGGAGCCCGTGTCAACAATGGGGGTGTATTTACTGGCTGGTCGCACATGGTCAACATAGTAACGATTGGTGAGACAAAGTACCACATCGACGTTGGCTTCGGTGGGAATGGGCCTATCGTTCCAATGCCTCTGGACCGATCAGACGTTCTCAGAGAACATATCAAGCCTGCCGCAAGTCGTCTGCAATGGCGAAATATACCTGGGAGTACGGACCCAAACCAGCGTCTTTGGGTGTATGAGCATCGTCAAGATCATGACAGCGAGTGGGCCATGATATACTGCTTCACTGAACTCGAGTTCCTGCCGAGCGACTATGCACTCATGAACTACTTCACAAGCACGAGTAGACACACATTCTTTACACGGACGATTGTTTTGGAGAAGAAGATTTTGGATGATGCTGGAGAGCTCGCGGGCCAGCTAATCATGAGCGACAAAGATCTGAAGTGGAGGGTACATGGGAAGAAGACGAAGCAGATCGAGTTGAAGAGTGAAGAGGACCGCTTGAATGCATTAGAGGAACATCTTGGCATTCACTTTGGTGAGGTAGAGAAAGTCGGTATCCAGGGCCTGCCATCAGAGATCAAAGCGTAGCATGGTATTTACAAATGGAACTGTCATTGCTTGGTCTGGATATGTAACATTGGCTTTCGATCGATCGTATCGCGCACTGCTTATATGAATCGCTGCTCGCACTGCACGTATGTCAGTACTGCCCCAGCCCGTTCTGACTGATACACTTACCCTCCAAGGGTTGTTGAGCTCGAAGCCGGCGGGCGCCTCGGCCTTGTCGGTCTGTCCTCGCATGAAGCCGGTCAGGCGGCGGTCGCGCTCCATCACTGCAGTGTGATCAGTATGTTGTCCGGCATGAGGTCATTGTGGGAATATGGTACTTTGCTACACAGCTGTTAGTAGAACCTCTCAAAGCCGCCAATTGCCGTAACGTACCCTGTCCCAAGCGTCAATTCCTCGCCTGGTCCTCTTTCCTCCATTTTGCATCTCCTTGAGCTTTCCAACGGACACGGCGCTGAAAGCGAAGAACTGCAGCACACTGTTAGAGCGGTCCAGCACGGCCAATTGAGGCGGTAAACGTACGCCGGTCATGATCGCATACGGCAGCAAGGCCTCGAAGGGGACACCCATGATTGCGAGAGTGTCAGCGGTCGCTGTGGTTCGAATGGGGAGGGTATCGTACGGTACGGCAGCTTGGTGAGGTCGGCAGCGAGAGAGGGCACGCTCCGCAGGAAGGCGCGCCTTGGCATCCCCGACCTCCACAAGCAGCAGCGACTTGGGTCAAGCAGATAACCATCCACGCACGCGTTGGGTACGGACTTTGATTATTTGCAGTGTCGCCTAGAGCTGCCCTTTCATACGAATCGCGAAGATCGGCCCCCTCGCGCCCCATGCCGTCAACATAATTGCGCGTCGCAGCGGCTGGCCACCTCCACCTTTACACAGCAACGAGCTGCGAGACTGCGGGGCCACCCCATCAGCTGTTGACCCTGTCTGGCCTCCAGAACCGATTCCACGACCTGTTATCACGATATCGAGACCTATTTTGGCCTCGAGGCTGCCCACAAACGCGCCGCGACATCACCACGACGCGCGACGCGCTGTATTCACTCTATATGGTAGCGCTCTTGCATTGACAACTGCTCATGTATCGAGTAATCTGAAATCACCAATATACCTGGGTTGCGACACTGGCGTATCTCGTGTCCAAACTGGCGACTGCCGTCTCCTTCGCCATGGCGGAGCCAGGCAGGCTAGTGGGCCAGACAGCCCCCAGTAACGAGCCTGAGGACATCGACGCGGACGGAGAGTATGAAATGGACGATGTGCAGTACGAGCAGGAGCCTGCGGCGGGCGAGACACCGGATGCCGACGCCGACGGCCACACCACAGATGCAGAAGGGTCAGAAGTTGATGCTGAGGGCGAGGAGGTCGACGACGATGAGGTCGAAGCAGTTGGCGCTGTCAAAGTGCGCGCAAGCGCATCTTCAGACGAAGAAGACGAAGACAACGACCCAGATGCTGCTGTGGAATCCGAATCAGACGCCAAGACCTTCAGCGACGACGACGAATCAGAAAGCTCCGAAGACGAGGAGGAGGTCCAATATCAAGACGAGAGCGAAGAAGAGGCGGAGCCTGGCGCTGCGAGAAGTGATCCTAATGCGTGCACGTAAGTCTCCCTGGACCACACCAACACCAAACTTGAAAACTAACATCTCGACAGTTACTGCAACCAGTCTGAAGATGAGGACCCAAGTCCAGATTTTGAACCATATCTTGCCTGCTCTGTATGCGGCGATCACGGTGAGTAGATCGCTGTATGGTATAAGTGATGACCCTCGTAGCTGACATGTCTTGTTCGCGCAGCACATCGGCAATGCGCCCGCGACGCTAACACGCTTAGCCCCGATGTTGGGCCTGATAATGGTATGACCTTTACTTCACAAGTATTGTTCGGGACTGACGAATTGGCAGATGCGAAAGACTGGCGCTGCAGTGCCTGCATTCAAAACAATGTCCACCAGGAAGAAGATAAAGAGGAAAAAGAGAAGCGGAAGAATTCGGAGTCGATCACTCGCCGCAGACTCTCATCAGTTCCAAGGCTTGCTAGGGACTTGCTTCCTTCAGTCCGCGGTGTAGATCCCAGCAGCCACTCTATCTTCAAGGAGCTGATTCTGCCTGACGACGCACCTGAGGGTACACGCTCGTTACGGAAGCGCAAAGCATCACACGATGAGGAAGTGACAGCACCAGCACAACCACGGACGTCTAGAAAGAAGCGAAGGCCTTCCGAAGTCTCGAAGTCCGAAGCAGCACCATCAATAGCACCGTCATCTCCCGGGCCATCTGTGAGAAATGCTGTGACCGATGGCGACACCGATGGAGATGCAGAGCACAATGAAACAGATGGCGAAGGGGCACGACTTCGCTCTTCGCGTGCACGTCGTGCTGGAAAGCCTCAAAGGAAGGACAAGCGACCTCTCGCGTGGATAGAGGAGTCACAGGGTCTCAGTCTCATCATGGCTTTCCACCTGAATAATGAGAAGGTCCAAAAGATCGTCACACAGAAGCCAAAGAAAAAGGTCCTCACACTGGAGCAAGAACGACAAGAGCGACGACGGGAGCGCGACAGAGAAAGACGGGAGCGCAATCGACGAGCACGCGAGGCAGCAAGAGAGTCGCCAGAAATTGCTCAGTACCCCTCAGTGCAACATCATTTCACTGCGCCATTTACCCTTGGCTTCACCGAGAAGGAAGATGAGAGCAAGAGCAAACCATACGGCGGAGTGCTGTCCGAAGCAGACGCAGATACCTCGAAAACGTACCCCTCCCAAGCAGACAGGAAACGCTTCGAGGATGCGCGCGTCAAGGCCGAAGAGGCTTGGAAAGAGAAGCAGGCTGCTCTCTATGCCCATTACGAGCCCGTAAAGCCATCAAAGCAGGCTGCCGCTGCTAGCAAGATCAAGTGCGTCAATTTCGGGGGATACGAGATTGAAACTTGGCATGCTGCACCATACCCGGAGGAGTACAGCAAAAACAGGGTCTTGTATATTTGCGAATTCTGCCTCAAGTACATGAACTCTGATTATGTTGCATGGCGGCACAAGGTAGGCTTCTCAGAACGACTATTGCGGATTGCACTGACATCGATGCAGCTGAAATGCCCAGCAAAGCACCCGCCAGGTGACGAGATCTACCGCGACGGCAAGTACTCCTTCTTCGAAGTCGACGGGCGGAAGAACCCTGTCTACTGTCAGAATCTCTGTCTTCTCGCCAAGCTATTCTTGGGCTCCAAGACACTCTATTACGACGTAGAACCGTTTTTGTTCTATGTCATGACGGAGAACAACGATTATGGCTGCCATTTCGTGGGGTACTTCTCCAAGGAAAAGCGACCCAGCTCGCTCAACAATGTATCTTGTATCCTTGTGCTGCCGATACACCAGCGCAAAGGCTACGGGCAATATCTGATTGAGTTCTCTTATCTGCTCACCCGAGTGGAAAAGAAGACTGGCAGCCCAGAGAAACCGCTCAGTGACATGGGTTTGGTGAGCTATCGGAAATACTGGCGGTTACTGCTTTGCCAAGAACTACTGGATCAGAAGGGGCCCATCAGTGTCGCCGCCATCTCGGAGCGCACCGGTATGACTGCGGATGACATTGTGTCCGCTCTTGAAGGTCTTCGCGCGCTCGTCCGCGACCCTGTCACGAAGAAGTATGCGTTCCGTCTGGATATCAGCTACTTCAAACAGTACATTGAGAAGTGCCTGGCGGCTGGGAACCCTACCGTCAAACCTGAGTGTCTTGTCTGGACACCTTACGTTATGGGTCGCTTCGGCCAGTACGAAGACGGGCCGGCCTTGCAAACGGTCCAGCAACGTGACGAGGTGGAGGAACAGGAGAAGCCTGAACCTGAAGAAGGTGTGCAAATGGATGCCGCACTTGCGAAGGCGAACGGCACGTCTCTGGAAGAGACGGGTCCCACGCCGAACGAAGCAGACAATGGCCCGGATATCCCTCTTGATGACGCTGTCGATGAGTGTTCTCCAGCTCCAGCAGGTACCGGCGCTGACACTCCTCTTGCCAACGGATCTATGATAGCACTCGCAGGGTCTGCCATCACGAGTGTCGGGGCCACCATACCACCCACGCGGTACGAGATCTTCCCACCGATACCAGGAGCCGCTGCTCAGAAGAGACGTCCCGGACGGCCTTTCGGTACGCGACGGCGCACGAGCACGCCCAATCGGATTCGCAGCACGCCGCTCGCCATACATACTGAGCCTGTGTCGAGAATGCAACAGCTCTCACCCATACGGTCACGTCGAGACTCGCCCTCACGGAACGGTGCAAGGACCCCTGCGACCGTCTCTGTTCGCCGTACGCGTAGCAGGCTGGGCGAAAGCGTTACCAACGGCGACGACCTGGAAGATGGCGGTGAAGTCAAGGCTATCGTCACAAATGGCAGGAGGAGTACAAGGAGCTCCCATAGCTCTGGAGAGAGTCCGCGCGTACACCCACGAGTGGTCATCAACAATAGCCATCGAGGCAAGGGCAAGGTCATGCCGGTCGAGGAAGAACAAGAGGAGCAGGAAGAGATCGAGGACGTAGACGCCGATGGCGACGCCGACGGTGACTACGACGAAGACGAAGACGCTGAGGGTGAGCCCGACGAAGAAATGGATGTCGACGCCGAGGGCGAAGAAGACGATGACATCGTAATGGGAGGGGCATAGGGTGCCGCGAACTGCGCTCACCCGAGGTGTACCATGTCAACACATTGTCACTTCAGGCAACGACGAGCAAAACTCGACACAGTCTTGGAGTAGGCGCCATTGTATCTGTAGCCAGGCGTTTTGTGCGCACCCGCCCGCGCTTTGTTCGGCTGGGTGGGGTTGCGCTGTAGCTTTAGCTTCTTCGATTGCCACACTTTAGGGAGATACCTTGGGACTCGTACAGAGTAGGAGTTCGGAGAACAAACCAATGCATCGACACCATCTTGAGTACCCTTTGTGGTAGATATCCTATCCACATGCTGTCCTAACACCGTTTGTCTGGCGCACAGCCGATACAGCAGATTACAGCATGCCGTGCCTCGTCGCCAGTAGGCAGGCAAGTGAGCCCATCACTGTCTCCTTCCATCAACTTTTGCGCTAAACCAACTCCTTTCCTTTACATCATCAGCGTCGCACCGAGGCGACGACTTGCAAGGCGGAGGACTCAGTGCCTCGGAGAACCCCAATGCACACACTGTGCTACGTTCGACGGCCCAAGAACCCCGCCACTCTTGCTCACCGAGCCGGGCTCCCCTTCGGCTTTCGACCGGGCTTCCCCTCACCCACGGGTCGTGAGGTTGGAACCTACACAACGAAGAATCGGAGTACAAAACCGAGTAGGCGGTTCCACCGCATGGGAATCCGATGCTTCTGATGGTATGCCCGAATGAGCAGTTTGTATGGCTTGTGTCAGATATGTCGCTCGTTTAATCTTTCCACACTGGCATCGTGGATTGACTTCTTTCATTCCTAAGGAAGGGGAACTGGAGAGTGGTCGTTGACAGCTGCGTTTCGAGCTGCAGGAGCACGGGGAGCCAATCAGAGCGCGCGTGTCGACTAGCTGGCTGGCTGGCTGGCTGGTGTGCTGAGATGCTTCTGACAGAGCCGCACGCATGTGAATTGTATCTTGGCTGGCTCTTGGCATTCGCATTATTATCCCAAGGTTTGTGAAGCTGCGGCATTTATCTTGTACAGTGATGATTCCTGTCTGGAGACTCGCAGTGTGCGTCCCTGCGGCAATCCGCGGTGACGCACTGATAAGCGGGCCCCGCGGGGAGCACTCACACGCCCAACGCGCCCTGTGCACGCGATCGCGCGCCGACAACGGCTATCAAGTTGCGTATTAGTCACATCTGGGGATTGAATGGGCAATGTTATCCTCAGTCTTGGCTTCGATGAGTCGTTGTTGCAACTTAATCTGTGGTGGGTGATGCTGTTGTCCTTATATCTATCTATTCCACGATTTGACCTGTCTTCGGCGGTTTCTTTCAACTCACTGCAGGTTGAAGATTGCATCTGTGATCATTTACTATGCTGGATCTTTCGACCGTTTTGCTACTGCTCCCAGTAGCACTCCTGCTACAGGTGGTTGTGAGCTACCTTCGTAACCCCGTCCACAAGATCCCCGCTGCACACCCTTTAGCACCGTTCACGAGTCTCTGGATATCCTGGATCCGCTGGCGCAAGATCGAAAATGCTACGCTCAAAGGCGCTCATGACCGCCTGGGTCCGGTTGTCTGCCTGGGACCTGAAGAGATCAGTGTCAACTGCATCAAAGGCGGGATTCGAGACGTCTACGCCGGCGGCTTCGAGAAACGCGATCCAAAGAGCGGGTACAATTGGTATGGCTTCTTTACCAACTTTGGAAACGATAACATGTTCTCTACGGGACTGAACAAGCCACATTCAGCACGGAAGCGTATGTTGAGCAATATCTACAGTAAGAGCGTTGTGACTGCGAGCCCGGTGCTGCAAGCTCAGATATCGACGATCCTGTATGAGAGGCTACTGCCACGTCTTGCGGCAATTTGCAACAGTGCTGATGGCTTGTTCGAGGCCGGAAGTTTAGTAAGTGCGAGTACGATGGATATCGTCACATCCTATATCTTCGGCCTTAGGGCGAGCTCAAATCTGCTTGGCAAGCCTAAAGAGTGTGCTTGGTTCCTGGATCTGTACAAGTCTCGCCATGGATGGACTTTCTGGCCGCAGGAATATCCGCGACTCACAAGCTTCCTCAAGAACTATCTTGGGATCAGCATGTCGCCAACATGGGTCGCCAATGCGAATGCGGAGATCGAGGCGTGGACGAAGGCGATGTGCGATGGAGCTGCTGAGGTAATGCAACAAAGCAGCGTGAAGCTTGAAGAAACACCGTCAGTGTATGTGCAGCTATCGACCGCCGTCAGGAAGGACGCGAAGAAGAATGATGTGGGCGCTGTCGACTTGAAGCCTGTAGTCGCAAGTGAGGTGCTCGACCATCTGGCGGCTGGCTTCGATACTTCAGCAATCACGCTCACCTACGCTGTTCACGAACTCTCCACACACAAAGATATCCAGACCCGCCTGCGAGAGGAGCTCAGAACACTCTCACCGCGACTTGTCGCTTCTTCGTCGCCTGCTCTGCCCGATCCGAAGGTTGTGGACTCACTGCCGGTTTTGCATGCCGTGATCTGGGAAACATTGCGCTTGCACTCCGCTATACCAGGTCCTCAACCACGATTCACACCGCCACAAGGATGCGAGCTTGGCCCACACGGCGAGTACTTTGTCCCAGGAGGTGTAAGGATCAGCGCCAGTGCTGGCATTTTGCATCAGAACGAGCAAGTATACGAACGCGCGAGCGAGTGGAGGCCAGAGCGGTGGTTGGACCTCGATAGGCTTGACGAGGAGAAGCGGAAGGACATGGAAAGTAGATGGTTTTGGGCTTTCGGCAGGTCAGTACACACATCTACAACTCGCTTACTGAGATTGAGCTTACCGTTCGTAGTGGTGGGCGAATGTGCGTGGGTTCCCACCTAGCAGTGTACCGTAAGTTCACATTTCCCTTCCCGCTCCTGATATGTCCGCAAGCCCGACCCGTTGATATTGGGCTCTGTGCCTGTGGTATCACGGACTCACGTTCTCGAAGAAGGTCGTTGGCCGGCATCACATTGTCATTGTCGTTGGCTGATAGGCTGGCAAAATTTCTTCGGCATCTCGGGATGGTTACATTTAATGAACAAGAGCGGCGAATATCGACAATCAGCAGCGCTTTGAATGTTCTTTTACTGACACCTGGTCCAGAAATGAAGTACATTATTGCTGCGCTATATTCGAGCTACAGCACGGCAGTGATCGATGATACTGGCATCGAGCAGTCAGATGCGTATACGGCCCCACCAAAGGGCGATAAGCTTATGATCCGGCTATCAGAGACGAAGATGTGAGCACAATCAATACAAATGACAGGAAAAGCAACTATCTTTCAAATGCAAGAGCGTTGTTCCCCACTATGGCCTCGAGAAGGCGGTACCCCGCGGCAGAGAAGCTCAACGAGCGATAGGTTACACGCATGCTGTAGCGTGTAATTTTCGCGTTTCGTGCGGGACTGGTCAAGCTTGATCCCCGGAGGTTGTCTCGCACTTCCGCAGTCTGTTGAGGTGCGAACCATGGTAATGCCGAGCGGGGTGCGGGCGGGAGCACAAGTGAGTCCCCGTTGATGTGGAAAGATGCAATATGAAAGCATTACCGCTGCAGCAAAAGGCTCGATCGATCTGTACGTTCTGCTGATATCTTGTTCGTCCATTTGCGTGACGATCTTGAGCATCTTGCTATCATTTGACCCCTCATAGCCGACAGCGGTGGGTCCATGGCGTGTTTTGCCAGTCGTGTGCTCGTGTCAAGCTGAATCGACTCAGTCGAGATCTATTCGGACCCTGGAGGCCTCGAGTCCATGAACCTGGCAGTGCAGATTTTCTTTGTTTCCAGCGGTCGTAGCGCATTCGTGTAACCAGTGACGGTTGACATGTGGAAAGTCCCCTCTTGGCTTAAAGCGGACCCACAATCGTGCATTCCAGGTACGTACGCAACCGACAGACGTACAGATGTTATGACGCCCCAGTTGAGCTTAGGAAGATAGCATCTGGGAAGCGTTGATTGCATCACATGCCAAGCGGATATGTCGAGAGCAGGCACTCGCTGGATGCTCCTTCCTCAAATCCCGTTGCAGCAGTGTGCGACGATGCGGGGGCTTCGCCAGTAAAAGCAGCAAGACGCCGCCAGAACGATGATATGAGCGATTTGGCCAGACTCGAGGGGGGCAGATATAGCAGGAACGCCAGTCGAGGATAGCTAGCACTGCGGTTCCAGGCTGAAGCGCGCAAGCGTGACCTGCATACGCCAGAGTGCGCTAACCATAATGATACCGATGAGAAGAATTAGAGTGTAAGGCTAAAGCACAGAGTACACGGGTTGCGTGATGAGAAGTGACGTGGCTTCGAACGTGAAAGCAGGAGGGAAAGGATGGCGACTCTGTGAGAGTTTCTCAGTGTGATATTTCTGGAGGTTGCCAGTGCATGTTTCACATTCTGCGCTGAGGTCTACGCGTAGTAAAGGCCAGCCACGAGGACTAGCAGTAGAAAACTTCGTATAGGGAGCAAGACTTCTGTTCGTCGGGTATACAGATGGAGAGGGTACTCTTCTTTCGAAATATGATCCCAAAAGGAAACACACGTACTCCCAGACTGATATGACCATAGACTGTACAGAAACTCGCAAAGGCTTGAGAAGATAATCCATGACACCCACGTAATCTGACACTGGATCTAGTGACTGTTCGATGGCCTTGAGACTCCACTTTAGGTCATATCCCAATCTGTTATGATAAAGGGAGAGACAACACTGGGAAGATTCTCATGTCATCAGATTGGCCTGCGTATACACATCAATCGTCCCTTCCGGGAACTGGTGGATCGACTTAGTTATCGTTATTGCTGGGTCGTTCAAAGACGTGACTTTCGTTATGCCCGTATCTGGATTATCGAGCTCATATCGGCCATCACCAGAGCCACTCGAGATTCATTCAACCTTTTAAAAGGGCATCAGCCCCCAATATACATACCTACAAAAAAGACTTGTAGCCATTGCAAACAATATGCACTGATAGTGATTTACGCATTGACTCGGATCATTGTCAGGATAAACGTTGCGGGCTGCAGGAAACGCCCTTGATCCGTATTAGCTGCATGCAGTCACACTGCGTCTGCAGGAGCTTCAGCCAATATCACTACGCGCGATTGAGTGACCACAACGCTGATCGCTGGCAAGCAGCTTGACATCTCATGTCCAAAGCTGGTCGACATTTCATTTTCGTCTGAGGTCGGACACAGCCGAAGGGCGCCAACAGTACAACGCTTTCGGCAGCGGCTCCCGTTCCATCGCGCTGCCATATCGCATAGTGCTGATGGTGTTGTTCTGCAGAAAGTGCCGTTGCAAAGTGGTTGCCAGCGGGGACGCGTTGGGTGAGAGGGTCGTGTAACGTCGTAGAAATCAGCCGTATGCGGACGGGGCAGCTAGTGGCTTTTTCGTGCATGGCGAGCCCAGCCACCGTGAGAGTCGCCGCCGATCCTCTCTCCGCTCAGATCTGCCATTATTGAGCGCTATCATCAGATCCGTCTCCCTTTGTCCCTGGTCACAACAGGCCGTGCGCGACAGCCGCACATTTGTCAAGACTGCAGAGCACGTTATGCCCAGCGGCCAGCCTTTGGGTCGCGCCATCGCGTCGTCTCGATAAGAGCTTGCAGTGAATAGCTGTCGCACTAACCATTACCGTCCTATGCTGTGTATCTAAAGCATACTGCAGCTGTCATAGCTACTCATGGAAGATCTCGACCGCAATGTCTGCCTCAAAGCGTACTTGAGAACAATGCCGAAGATGCGATCTAGCCGTATGGTGTGTGTTTGAATCCATGCCACATTCATCCTGGCGATGACCTGGTCGTTCGATGTAGGCGGTGTTCGATGAATGTGTCGCGGGTGTCGTGTCGTGCAGATGCGCGGTATGTGTTCGAGAGGAAAAGGACTAAGAATGACGGCCTGCAGGTCAGGTCTAGCATCGACAGTTAGCCATGTACTCAGCGACCCGCACCGGCCCTGAATTCCGGCTGGGGTAGAGCATCCAAGGGTAGCCTTGACTCCCGGAGCAGAGTCGACGCGGCACAGCTCGTGAAGCTCGCATCATCTCTCCTCTCAATCGGCCTCCGTGTTGACGACGATTTGCTTCTGGAATGTACTTTGACTGTGAGTAGAGATAGTTTCTTCCAAATAGCCAGGCCGCTTCGAGGTTGGTTAAGCTGGTGACGGCCTACAGTCGCCGCTCTCAGCATTATCGGTGCACTTGGCCTTCTGCGCAGGCCCTCCAGCCCACACGCCTTGACTGACCTTGGCAAGTTCCTCTACGATCATTGCACCATCGGGTTGATTGACGCTTATTGCGACTAAGCCATCAGAGCTGATCGTCCGAGTCAAGGCTGGCGTCGGTTCTCAGATGAGGGCTTCCAAGCAGCGATATTGACACGAATAAGAGAACAACCTCAGTAAGTCAGACTTTGATCAGGAAAAGGTGTAAGGGTGAAGGCCACGGCAGTGCAGAGAAGAGTCAATACGCACGAAACCTGACATGCACGGAGGTTCCCTGCCACACTTCACGCCGCCTTTGCGTTTCCACTAGCTCGCCGAAACTGGTAGCGAACGGGACCTGCTAGTCGGAGATCGAACAGCTAAAGATCGTCGTGGCGTTCAAGCAGCTCGGCGCCCGTTGAACTTTGACACTAGAGTCAAAGCGGCGATCCAGCTTCGCGTCTGGCAGCTCTCGCGCAAGGCCATAGGACAACAGCGGAGGGCCCCGGCTCAAACGCTACTCGGAGGTACTTCTGCAACTCAACTATCGAGTGCAATATTTCTCCTTCAAGCTGGTCTTTGCGGTAGCCGAGAGTGAGCCTCGCGTTTCTCTCTACCCCTCGTCCTTCACTCTCACCCTGCATAAGTTGCAGGTTGCACACGACTTGTGCCTACAACTACGCATCTCCTCGGTCACTGTCGTGCTTGCGTTGCGCTATCTTGCGGAAAGCTTCCAACGGCCACCACCTTTGTCCCCAGGCTTTAAGGCACCACTCTACCACGGTTCGGTCCCGCAGCCGAGCAGCTCCAACCCACATCAGACTGTACATCTCCTTCGTTCATCCACAGGCAAAGCCGCCTAAGGATCCACTGCGCTGTGCATTCAACTCTCGCGACCTCATGTATATTCTTCTGGAAGACCGCAAAACCCACTGAGCAAGTGCTACGCCGGCCGTTTGTGTAGGTGCAGTGCCATCGTCAAAAGACGTTGGGAGACGCGCTGCGGCGTGGACGACTGGGAAAGGTCTCGACCACGGTTGAATTCGACAGAGCTCTGCAGTGTGCTCAACGGTGCAGGCGCAGCGCGTTTACCTGATCGCTCATTCGCGTACGAACAGTGTTGCCCTTTATTCCATGGAAGGACCTGTACCACAAGACCGTCTATAATCTGGTTCGCCCCGAGCTACGACCTCAATCTGGAGCTGGCGATTGCGTGGAGGGGCTCATTTGGAACGGGACCATCACGCTCGATTGATCGATAAGCCAGAAAGGGACTGTCGACGAAGTCATTGGTGCATCACCACTGCCTGATCAAGAAGTCAGGGAAAGCGCTCATGGAAGTGGCTCGTCACTACGTCCCCGCTCACCCTTCGTTGTTGCTCCAGGGTTTCCAAGGCCACCCACGGATCACAGGCAGTTCAGTGGAGTAGTACCTTTTCTTCTCACACACGCAGCCGCGCCGTGTTCATTTTTCTTCTGGACAGTTTTAGAGATTACCACAGACACACGGTGCCCTGAGTCTTTTCTCTGGTCTCAGTCAGCGACTACCTCTACTCTAGACCGCTCCCACCCGCACATTCCGCGATCCTCGACGGCGTCGCGAAGTTGGACGACATCACCGACAAACCCTCGCCCAGCCTCCAGGTACGGTCGTGTCAACCAGGCACCTGATCCTCGCGCTCTCCAGCCAGACGACACGTGTCTGTGGAACATCTGCACGCCATGTCGCTCATCGGCTACGCCCGTAACAGCTACCACCTCCATGTCAGACAGCAGCCTCACGAGGCTTTGGTTGTGGCCAAGGGCAAAGAGAAAGCCCGTAAAGCGGTCGACCCACCTCCCATCGTTCAGCTTGACGTCAAGCAACAACAAGATCCCCAGAAAAACTTCCTCCAGAACCCGTACCTGTTCATGCAAGTCAGCTTGTACAAGGCTGATCGAGATGAGCCTCTACCGGGACGCGAATCATTAGCAGGGACTCTTACATCCTCGCTACATCGGCTCAAAGACACCAGTAACCTCGAGGTCGGTCTGTTTGTCTTCGGCGACATCTCTGTAAGACTGCCGGGAAACTTCAGGCTCCACTTTAGCATGTGGGAATACAACCCAGCGGATGGTCGGGCACAATATCTCTTGAGCTGCTTCAGTGATAAGTTCAGTGTGTTGCCGCCCAAAGACTTCAAAGGCATGGAGGAATCCACATCTCTTAGTCGCTGTATCGCCGACCAAGGCGTCCGCCTCCGACTGCGTAAGGAGGCCAGAACGGCAGCTGGTAGCAAACGCTCGTTCCAATACGATAGCCCAGTCAGCATTGCACAAGCTCACGCAAGCCTTCCCCACGAGTATCCTTCTTCCTACGAAGGTGGAGAGCATTCACCTATCAAGCGGGAGAACACGTACAGCTCGAACAGCCAAACCGACACCCCAAGCCACTCGACCCTGGAGCAATCATACGGTGCCCAGCCTCCTTATAAGCGCTCATACCCGTCGTATCCCGCTGTCGGGCAGTCGCCCTCCCTCACTACCCCATACAGCATGATGAGCCACTCGAATATGGTGGGCCACCCCTCTTCGTCACTCATGACCTCACCTGGAATCCTCCCTTCGAATACTGGGGCGGGGTATAGCGTCGGTGACAACGGCTTGTACGGTAGCCCAACGTACCCGAGCTCGAGCTCTTCCTACCCGAACTCGACCTCTGCATATCCCGGGTCTGCAGCTCCATACCACAGTACCGGCTACATCAATAATCCATTCTTTTACGAAAGCAACGTCTCGCGCTAGCGACGCTAGAAGTGTGCATCAATCCAGCTTCCTTCCTCCCTTGTAGACTGGACGGAAGCTATACCCTGGCTCTGATTTTATAAGTCTTTCGCGGCGTACAGGCGTACGCAACGAGGAAAGACAACGCATTGCTGGCGTTCTGGCAATTGAAGAGATTTGCATCCTGACGGCGTCGGTAGACAAAAGGCCTCATGGCGAACAGGGCATATGCAACATGTTTATTTCTTTACTCGGTCATCATCTACATCCTTATCGAAACTAGAAACGCATCATCGATTCTCGGTATGCAAAACATCACAAATGTTTGCTAGCGTTCCACGGACTCGAGGCACCTTTTGCTGGTTGGCCTTCGACGTTCCAAATGTCTTTCCCCTCTGTTTCGCGGTCATGTCTTGGTCATCCGGTCTTTTAACCGGGATCACACTTGTGAGTGCGGCCTGCCGGATGCTTCGACGGTCTAGATAGATAATTGATAATAACACCTATAGAGAATCGAGAACATGAGGCTCTCATTCAATCAAGACTCTCAATTGATAGATATCACACTGCATATACGAGACACAATGCTGACCTCGCTGCTGACCTAATAAGCTTTGGGGAGTCCAAGCGCAGTGTGGGTATAGGAACAGCAAGTGCTCACTGAGACGGTTACTGCCCGTGACTCTCACGCGTGTTTCAACAACAGGACATGTGCGTGATGTGCGACAGGCTCAATCTGTAAACGCTCCCAGCAACCCTTGTCCTGCATCTGCATCCTTCATCTCTGTAGCTTTACCCGGCATAGAGAATTATTTGCATCCCTGCTCTCCAGCCTACCAATACTTCCCACTGCGACATCTGACACGCAGGTTAATCATGATCTACAGCGTATTGCCGGGCGCCACATCATCTCAATGCTGCCCTATCAGCGGCCCTCAACACCAGATCGCCCATGAATCTTGATCCAACCCCTGACATTAGAACTCGCTGCGCCGGGCTTCTTGCGACCGAATATCTCCATCCGGTCGGCTAACGCGTGCGCTGAACGCGTTCGCCGTTCTGGCTTACAAGCTGCACACGCCTCGCAACCGCAGTCTTCTTTTTCATACGCTGTGCGTTGCCGGAGTAGCTGCCGGCCGATTCTGAAGCGCGGCAACCTCAGTCTCGCTGACCGTTTTGCGCCTCTCCGAAAAGTGGTGCGGCTGCGGGCCTCCCGATACGTCCAAAATGCTTTTCTCCAGCGCAAGCAGGCTAGGGCATTGCGTGCAGCTGCAAGCGTCGCGGCGGTGCACTGCAACGCCCGCTCGCCGTTACGCCGTGTCGTCTTGCCATTGTTAGTGGAGAATACGACGCGACACGAGACCGTCAAGAAGGTGGAGAGTGACATGTCATCTGGAGCTCGGTGCTGCATGCATGGCAAAGTCATGCCATGCCAGCAGGACAACGCAACCCAACGTGCGGCCACGGGTCATGGTGCAAATAAACTTCGCCGGAGCAGAGCCGGCGCGCGCCACACAGCGCGCTAGTCGAGTGGCACGGAACCTTACACGAAGCGTCCAGTGCGATTCAGGATTGGTGTCGCCTGCAACTGTCAGACCATGCTGGATCGACAGGGAGGAGGGCTTGCTGATCGTTGTGAGTGGCTCGGCTTGGGAGGTGGTGCCGGATGGCGCGCATGCAGCTTTGGTCATGTGATTTAACGTTGGGCAAGTGGTGCAGTGGAGGAAGCTGCTTCCGGGATGGTGGACATATCGACTTGGCGGGGCTGTGGGAGGTGATTGGCCCGGAGGAGATGAAGCTGGAGTAGAACTTTGCTGAAGGTTTTCGAAACAAGAGGTCAAGAGTCAAGAAGAGAAACGCATGTGAAAAGTTTGATTCTCTTGTTTGCTAGGGAATGCGGTTCTGTCCAACACGAACGGTCTAAGACCTGTCCGACGTGTAAGCTTCCCCTCTAGCCATTGCGGAAAACGTTGCGCGGTGCCTTGCTTTCGATGCTTTCGCAGAGCTCGCAATCAGCTTGCACATGGTCGTTTGGCAACACTGATCTCGTTGCGTGTATCGTGTACGACATGTCATGTAACACAAATGAGGGTTGCGCCTTGAAGTCTACACCTAAGTGTACTTCGCAGTGACCGACCCATACTTCTTGCCACATACCGACATGGAGAATTCCAGAGCGGACTGGATGCAGACCTCGACGTTGAACTCGAGCTCGTAGTAGTTCGAGTTCCAGCTCGCGTTGTACTTGGTTTTCAAGAGATGCTGTGGAACCTCTGACGCATCGACACAGAGTTCGGCGATCCGCCTGACGTCCTGCAAAGGTTAGCATGCATTCGAAAATCTGCTGGATTCCCGCCATACCTCGTGCTTCGTGCGGAAGGGCGCTTTGTCCGCGTCGGTGGCATAGAAGTTCAGTGTCACCGTTCGCTTCTCGTTTGGCCACCACCAAATTAGCAAACTGTGCTTCGCGTGGCATTGAGAGGAGGTCGACAGGTCTTGGTCCTTCTTCAAAAGCCACTGCATCTGGTTGCTGGCGTACCAGGAATTACTGTAAGCGCACAGCGTTTTGTCGACCTTCTTGTGCCGGCCTTTTATGAAGGGAAGCATTATGCTGGTTCCGTAAAACCTACGGCATTTGCGGTTGGTGATACGCTGTCGACCGTCGCCTTCGAGCCCCTTCGCTGTAGCACCGCGAACAATAGCGGACCATCTGTAGCATGTCATCAGTCACTGTGAATCAAATGTAAGGTGCATGCTTACGCATTAGCAGGCCGGATGACCTCGAGACCGTAGTCTTTTGCCAAAGCCGAGATCTCATCATACACGTAGTCAGACATCGAAAAGCCACCAACCATGAAGATGAACTGTCAAATGTCAGAACATTGTCGCACCATGGTCCACTCCCCGAACTTGGGCTTGCACATACCTTCAGTCGAACTGAACCTTTCTGCGCGGCTTGAGCGATTTGGTCGACCAGAAGCTCACGAATCTTGGCCAGAGGGCCTTCAAACATCTGGATCATGTGCTCACTGTGAGTGTCAGCACAAATTTCGAATTCAGTGGGATGTCTTACACCTTGATCATGAGTTCACCCTCAGAGATGCCTCGCGTCTCGTCGTCTTCACATGCGTTGAGAGGGTGAGGCAGAGGCAGGAAATTGACCTCCTTGCCTGTGAAGCCTGCCTTGGACACGAGGACGAACGTTCGAATCATTTTGGCCAGCTTTGGGGGCATGTTCGTGCGCTTCACATCTGCGCTCCTGCATCCAGCAATCTTCATGAAGTCTTCTGTTCCCAAACGGCGCTCAAGAAACTTGATGAACTCTCGGTCGACGAAACTGCCACCGCAAAGCGCACCTTTGCCGATTGTCGCCTCTTCCAGTGTCGTAGGCTGAAGACCTGAGATGCGATAAGAAATCAAGTCTCCAGTGCCTCCACCAAGGTCACAGACAATGAAGCCATCACCTACAGCGAATCGCTCGCCCTGGATGCTACCGCTGAAAGACTTCATAGTGTAGAGAGCTGCCGCTTCTGGCTCAGTGATGGTCAGAATTCTCTTCAGCTTGGGCAACTCGTTCGCATTGAAGCCTGCGTTGTTGACGGCTTGCATAGTCAGTGCTTTTGCAGCGTCTGACCACACTGCTGGCACGGTGACCACGAGCGTTATGGGGAGTGAACGCCACAATTTCTCGCCAAACTGGATGTTGAGGTTCTTGACGAGGTGTCCCTTGACGTTGCGGAGGAAGTCCGCGACGACTTCCACGGGCATCTTCGCAGCGTTTGGGCCGGTCAGCGACATCTGCTCATGCATGATCTTCCCAGCGTCGCCTATCCGTGAACATTCGTTGACTGGGTCGAGTTCCAGCTTCGTCCACATGTGACGTTGCAGACCCGCTGGGATGGTGGCACCCCAGTGCGTCTCCTCCAGCGTGTAGGCGATTTGACTGGGGACTTTCTCTTGAGTAGCAACATTTCCGCGACCAGGCCAGTCGTGGATGACCTCAATATGCTTTTCAAGCAAGTCGTTGTCTGAAGTCTCGCAGAAAGAGATACCTTTCGTTGGTCAGCGCATCAGGACCACTCGGCGAGCAGTCAGTACTTGCCTGTATACGTCGTACCGTAATCTAGTCCAATTACAAGGCGATTACCCAACATGATAGGCAAGGCGTCTGAGGGCTAGGGCGATTTCGGATGAGCGTACGGCTGTGAGAGTTTTGCTAATACAAAAAGGTCAGAGGTGAGAGAAGAGAGGCAAGACGCAGCTGCGATTACGGGGCCGGACATTTGCACGCAGGCACGTGGAACAATTTTTCTTGCGCAGCACAAGCCTGTAAAGTGAAGGTGAAGGTGAAGATGAAGGTGAGGGAAGCGTGCGCTCCCGCTACGCAAAACGCGCAGCACTTTTTCTAACTTCTGACTTCTGGCTTCCACGAACACAACTGCGACGCTCCCCATCTCTGCCATGCAGGGTATAGCTAAGAACATGCCGGTCTTTGGACAGGTAAACTTGACTGCGTTAGAGAATAGCCCATTTGCTAACGACAGCGCCAGCTACAAGCCTTCGTACTTGGCCGGAAACAATCGCCTAGATCCGTTGATATGCCTCATCACTACCACAGCCGCATTCAAAGTGTGGACATGACGAGACTACAAGGCGGTCAGACACCTAGTTGTCGCGCTACAAGCATGGGCGACCGACAGCCACATGCGCTTGAGGACCTCCAGAGCACAACCAAGAAGGACGACGCAACCGAGCTTCACCCTGGAGGCATCAGTTCCCAGGATTTCGAAGCTATCATGAAGCGCCATGCTCGCGATCTTGAAGAGCTCCAGATCGAATGCACCGCCCTTAAGAAGCATGCCGACAAATGTCGCAAAGAGTCCCATAGACTCCGAGCTCAGTGTAACGAAGCTCGTCATCAGTGCGGCAAAGAAACAGCACACCGTGCAGAAAGCGAAAAGCAGCGTAAAGAGCTTACGCACCAGCACAGGATGGCAACCCAGAACTATAAGCACATCGCCCAGAAAGTGATCTCGCCGTATGCTCACGCCAAGAGCCTAGAATGGAACGCATATTCACCTGAGACAATGGCCATGGTCCTAGAGCCTCTCGTTGCCGACGCAGTGGAAGCGAGTGATCTGCGTGGACAAGTTGCCACGCTGCAGAACGAACTCTTGGCCAGGAGGGACAAAGTGGAGGTTGTCTCAGACGAGTACTTCGCCAAGGACTTCCGCACTCTTGCAAATCTTGTCAAGAGCATTACTCGCGTGGTCCGCCCTATGCAAGACCTTGATATCACCGAGATCACTGGCTCATTCGGTCTGCTTCACGGTGTCGACAAGAAGCCTTGGGGCGCACAAACTCGCAGGAAGTTCTTGATCGAAGCGTGGATCTGGTCGGTTCTATGCGAATACGTTTACTCTTGTCCCTTTGACTGGTTTAGCAACGAAGGCAAAGACCTGGCGTTCATGTGGACAGGCCTCTACGGACGGGACCACATTGGCGGTTGGCCAAAGCCTACACCTTTGAGCGAGACTTGGCGCACCACGACCTCGGCACAAGTGGCAGGACAACTGCATCCCAAGGCCATGGCTGAAGGCCCGGATGACACCGATTCATCCTTTCGGAACCTGGATTACAGTGTGATCAATCACCGCGCCCTGGTCTTCAGCCTCATAATGAATTTCCTCTCAACGGTCTCTGGAGTCGAAGCTCTTCCCGAAGTTCACACGATCGTCCACAAGGCTTTCGATCTTGCTTTGCAGATGTCTTCTCAGCGGTTCCGCCTTCAGATTATCTACCCTCAAGTCGGCCTGCCCTTTGACGAGAAGACCATGAAGCCCATGGACGATCCTGAAGACGATAGCGAAGATGAAGACGTCAAGAAAGGTATTGTAGCCTTCGTCTTGAGTCCTGGACTTGCGAAATGGGGAAATGCACACGGTAAGGACTTCCACCAGCGCCTCGATATCGTGAAGGCCACCGTCAAGCTAGAAGAAGCTAGCCCTGCAGAGGGCATTTCCTTGCTTTAGAGCATTGCTCGACCCAGGGAATCACTACGCGCCTGAGTTGATATCCGACTGGCTTTGCGAGGAGCAAAGTCCAAGAGAAACAGTACCTTGGGAGGGAGTCGGATACTTGAGGGTGAGGTTATGGACCCAGGTCTCAGCCGTAGCGCGCACCTTAAGGTCACCGATTAGTTCAGGATATAGTGTCGCATGAGTGATATGCTGCGTCAGGCTATCAGACTGTGATAGACTAATACAGCCCTGTTATAGGTGATATTATGTTAGGATCTATCCTCCTATTATAAGTGCTTTAATGTTATATAGGACAGTATGTCCTACCTCTGTTAGAGCTAAACACCGTTACAAAAGGAGAGAGGTTTGTGTTCCTAGCTCTTAGCATTACTTACTAAGGCTGTAATATGATAAAAGTGCACGCGAGGAGGCTGTAATATCGATGGAAAGGTGCAGCACGCTTACATTACTGTAGGAGTACCCTCTGCCTGCATACCTCTGCCTGCATGCTTAGTGCGCAGGCAGAGGGGTAACTTAGGAGTTGCACAGGAGTCGGGTGTTGTTAAGACAGGCGTTGCTCCTTCCTCTCAGGCATAAGTTATGACAGAGGAGGATTCTGACAGCATGTTAAGCCTAACACCATGTCTCTCTAATAATCTACTGCGGGCCTATTGCTGCGACATGCTATAAGGAAGTGTCATGCTTTCAATAGCATGCCCTACACATGTCATCGACCCCAGGGTGCGCGCTACGGAGTCATCTGGGGTCATAGCAGCGCCAGACAAAGTGCGACAACGTGACTACCTGTCACTAAGAACAATTGTATTCGAAACAAAGAACAAACAGGCTCCAAGCTGTCAATTTCCTTCGTGACTAGGAGTAATGAACTGATGATCGATCGTGATCGCCGCGGGAGAGCACGTTCACAATCGCGCTAATCAAGTTGACTAGCGCGACCTCAGCACGCGTCGCGGAATCAATATGGCAGCGTCACGATCTCGTGCAAGCACCCGCACCCAAGCCCACGAGTTGATCTCCTCATGCCCTCGGGCCTCTTACGCCTCCCAACTATCCTTTTCTAGCATACCCACGACGCAATGACCCTCGACCTCACCTAATACCCCGCAAAACCTCTTTACGCGTCTTCGTAACGCGACATATTCGAGATCACGCACGCCGAGCGTGCCCACACCGTATAGACCGTGACCATGTACCTCCCACGAAACCTCATAGCGCATCTCTACCAGAATCTCATAAAACGAACACACGCCGCTGCTCCGCCTGTTCTTCTCCTCGTCGCCCTCGAACCGGACGCGCTCTGCGCGTGTCGAATCCTTACCGCATTACTCAAGCGCGACTACATACCGCACAAAATCCAGCCCATTGCCGGCTATGGCGACCTTTCACGCGCGGCAGATGAGTTGGTACGGCCCATGCGGACGACTGAGGGTGGAAGTGGGGGTGTTGTCGTATGCTTAGGTGTTGGAGGTATGATTGACATGGAGGAGATGTTGGGTATGGACGTGGACGAGAACGGCCAGGGAGGGACGGGAGATGTTGAAGTCTGGATTCTTGATGCACGGCGACCGTGGAACCTAGCCAACGTGTTTGGGACACCGATTGCTGAGGACTCGACGACTGGGGAGCTAGTACGGCGGCAACCTGGCGTCGAGAAGGGGAGAATTATGCAATCATATCAAGGCTTAAAAGGAGGTGTGATAGTGTTCGACGATGGTGATATTGAGGAAGAATTGCAGGAAGAAAGAACGGCATACTGTGGGCTCGAAGAGATGCCCGAAGTAGGGGAAGACACAGGCTCCGACGACGAGGCGGACGAACATGACGATAATGCGCCTGCATCAGGTCAGGCGCAAAGGAAGAGGAAGTCCTGGAGTGACAGGGATGATTCAGACGAAGAAATGTCAGACGATGAACGGCCACGGCAAAGGTTACGAAGCAATTCGGTAGGGCAGCCCACCACAATGCGAGATGAATACTGACACGCCGGCAGGGGGGTTCGATACCATCGTCGCCAGATCGAAGACCGGCGCGGCGAGGGCTGATGATTGAAAATCAGCTTGGTGGATCCTCCGACTTCTCGCGATCAGACTCACGAAGCCGCTCAGCATCCCCGTCGATAACGCCGCCCAAGGAGAAGTCGGTCAAGAGCTTACGGAGACAGCTCATGGTCATGCGCAACAAGTACACCAATGTTCTTGACAAATACTACCAGCCCGGCGCCTCGTACGCGGAACCAGTCTCCTCCCTCGTCTATGCGCTGGCATCAGAACTCGGCCGTGAGGACAATGACCTCCTCTGGAACGCAATTGTTGGTGTCAGCAGTCTGGAGTTATACGGACGAACAGGCAGTGGTGTCGGGCTGAACCCCCTCTCGGCAGCTGGTGGTTCTGCAGGCTGGAACGGTAATCGAGGAGAGCAAATACGCTCCGTCTTCAGAGACGAAGTACGGCGCCTGAACCCCATTACAGATCCACAAGGAGTCGCTCGCGATGCAAGTCTGGGCGACTCGACCGGTGTCATCCCCACAAGCGCACGCTCGGCGACCGACAAGTCGATACGACTGTCACCAGAACCTCGCTTCCTCCTACTAAGACATTGGTCTCTCTACGAAAGCATGCAGCACTCACCTTACCTCTCCGCAAAACTGCACATGTGGAGTGAACAAGGACAAAAGCGTTTGAACAAGCTACTGGCAAAGATGGGTGTCTCACTGTCTGAATGCAAACAAAACTACACACATATGGACATGGAGCTGAAGCGCGGCCTGCGAGAACGTCTGCTCAAGTTCGCGCCCCAATACGGTCTGGACGGCCTCGTTCCACCACCTCCGCGCAGCGGTGATATGAAGGACGGATGGGGCTTTGTGCGCTGCTGGGGCTGGAAAGCGTGCCTCTCTGCTGTCGACGCCGCCGTCATCCTCGGCGCAATCCTCGAGGTCGGCGATGCAAAGTCGCTCTCCCAATCCTCCTTCGAGCCCACAAACTTCGTCGGTACAAACGACCACGGCGATACAACCGCCGCCGCGACTCAAGAAGAACAGGACGAGGCGCAAGAACATGTCGTCGCGCGCTTCTGGACCGCCTACGATGCACTCGGCCAGATCGACAAACTTGTCCAGCATATCTCCACCGCGCAATATTTACACCGCGCTATCCTCCGCACTGGAACCGCACTCATCGAGAAGAAGCAGATCCGTCATTTGCGCGCGTTTCGCATGGCCGTCGTTAAAGAGGGACCTGATGTGCAGCTGTTCACGCACCCCGGCGCATTGACGAAACTTGCTCTCTGGATTGCTGAGGCCATCGTTGAGCTCAACGGCACCAAGGGCAAGAACCGTGGCTCGGAACTCGTCATGGCGGGTCTGGATGATAGTCGTGGGTTATATGTCGTTGTTGGCCTTGGTGGGGGTGGTGCGACAGAGTCCGCTAAAGAGAGACTGCAGAAAAGAGAAAAGAAAGCGAAGGAGAAGGAGGAGAAGAGGCTGAAGAAAGAAGCGGAGATTAGGAAGAAGAGAGAAGCCAAACGGCAGAGGCTGGAGGCTGCGGGCTTAGATGAAGATGAGGTCGAAGACGATACTGAGGAGGAAGACGATGAGTCTGAAGAGAGCGAGAGCGAGGACGAAGACGAGCAGAAAGATGGAAAAGGGAGGAACAGGTTCGGCAATGCCTTTCAAGAGGTTGTTCGCGAGACGGGTGCACGAGTGCGCATGGACTCCTTCGAAGCCTGTGTTATTGAGATCAGAAAAGAGGATCTTAGTGGGTTCCTGGAGAGGCTGAGTATGAAGGCTGTTGTAGGCTAAGATGCCCGTTCACACGACAGACACGATTGGTGCGGCAGATTTGGCTGGAACGGCTTGAATGGTATGACATGGCATGGCATGGCGAGGCATAGTTTGGATCGGAGTACCCCACACCCCCACGGCGTTTTCTATTGTTTGGCATATGTAGCAGCGATGATCTTGAAGTTTGTTTGAGCATAGCGCTTCATAGCACCGCGAATCTATTATCATCTCGAAGGTGGTGAGTGTACCGTCGATACTGATGTCAGGTACTGGGCAGTGGCAGCTGGCCGCAGATGGCACCTTCCTTCACGGGAATTTCGTGCAACGACACCGATGATCTCGGCGCTATTACAACCAAGTCATCACCACTAAACGCTTGTCTCCGACACCCGTAGACCTCCTCTTTTCGAAAACCTCAACCCTCCTGCCACTGCTGTGGCCATCTCGAAGGTGTTGAATGCACAAGACCTTCAATCAGCCCAGCCACTACTTCGATTGACGGAGGATGATCCAACTGCAGCCTTGCAGGACCATACCCCACCACGGAACACGACTTCCATCTTCCACATCCTCTGCTCACAACAACGAATCTAAACCAAACGACAACGCGTGATAATGACGTACACGGGTTGTGGCATCATAGCAGATGCCTGAACCATCTCGTCAAGCACCACTATCGATGGAGCAAGCTCCCAAAAGCAGGTCTGCTGCGAGCACGTGCGAGCTATGCAATGCGATAGTCAAAAGCGTCCAGCGACCCCCAAAACTGCGAGGTAGGCACGAGTATGTTTGGGATCTGGGGCAAGCTTTGCAAAATCACGGATGCACGACTTGCATGAAAATAGCGGAGGTGCTCCGGGACGAGTGTATTGCTGCCCTACAGCAAAGCCGTCAGACGCGTAGAAAATTGGCACCACATTCCTACGCGCACTCGATGACCGGCCAGTCTTTTCATCTAGAGTACCAGGATGAGCACTCTCCTTCCAGTCTTGAGAGCCTCAAAGTCTGTCTTTATTTCGCAGACTCTCGATTCGAAGGGTGCTGGCACGCGACATTATATTCGCCCAACAATGAGCACTTGTATTGTGTAGTTCGTCTTGGTTTCGCAGGCGCGCAGAATGAGGCTTCACTTCAAGCCAGCACGATCGACCTCGGACTCATCAAGCACTGGGCACGCAGCTGTGACACAGAGCATGCTGGATTCTGTCATGCAGTCGCTGACCCTTGGAAGACTATCACACCAGCCACTGCACTGTTGCTCATAGATGTTGAGAGACGATGTTTGGTTCGACGTAGCGAGCATTGCCGCTATTTGGCTCTGAGCTACGTCTGGTTCAACGCGGAAGACCAACTACGGACGACAAGCGCCAATCTCGAGGCTCTCAGCAAAGATGGAGCTTTTGACTCAGCGCATATCCGAGCAAGGCTGCCACAATCTGTGAAAGATGGCCTGTTTCTTTCGAAAGTTGTTGGTATAGACTTCTTATGGGTCGATCGATTCTGCATCGTACAGGATGATCATGCCACGAAGCATGCACAGCTAGCAGCGATGGCCGCCATCTACACCAATGCGTACTTTACCATCGTAACAGCGGATGCTAAGCATACAGATGAGGGACTGACTGGCATTGGTCCACACCGACTAAGGAATATTCCCTATCGACAGTTCCCTTTCGGACCCGCAACGACCATGTTTCAGATCGATCCGATACTGCAAGACGCAAGATCGAAATACTTCACACGCGGCTGGACTTACCAAGAATGGATCTTGTCACCTCGTCGGCTCGTCTTCCACAATCAAACAGTAACGTGGATGTGTCAAGAAATTATCATCGAAGAATCTGGGCATGAACACCTGAAAAGTTTCTTGCCTGATGTGTGGTTACCAACTTACTTCGACGGCGAAGAGGCTGAGCTTATCTGGACCCAGTGGCCCAATCTGTATGCGTATCTCACAACGATTGAAAGGTACAGCACGCGCGAACTGTCTTTCCCAGAAGATGTCCTCAATGCATTTGATGCCTTCATCACGGTACAAGGGCGCGCCATGAAGGGTGGCATGCTTCACGGAATACCTGAGCTCTTCTTCGGTACCACCTTGCTTTGGCTACCTGGAACAGGAACTTGCAGGCGAATAGACGGACATGGGAATACACTGAGACAGTTTCCGTCATGGTCGTGGGCCGGATGGGTTGGCCAAGTACACATGGACATGACTGCCACCGTCACTAACTATGTGGCCCGTGGAGAATACGCTGGCGGGACCTTCATTGATCAGCCCATCATCGACTTCTACAAGATCACCGCACAGCTCGAGAATCCTACGCTCCACACAAGAGAGTTGATCAGGGATCTGCATCACTACGCTAAAGATCATCTGTACGACAGCAGTACGCTGCAACCTTGCTCTGAGAACGACTATAAGATTTTCACACAGAATGTACCACTTCTGGAGCAGCCTGAGACGGTTTCGCTCAGTCTGACCTCTGCCCCAACCGTCTTCATTGAGTTCAAGACGAGAAGACTCTTCGCATCTCTGACAGCATCGCCATATATCGAACACAATCGAGAACACTATCCCTGCATCATCGATGCGGCCGGAGCCATAGTCGGATACATGGATCTCACTGTTGGAGAATTACCGCCCATACAAGCGTCAATTGAGATGATTTGCATCGGCTTGGTCAAAGCCACCGGGATGACTTCATCGGAGATGGGCTTTCGAGCAGCACGATACTTCCACGCACAATGTCCACTCCGTTGCGGCTTCAATACGGGATCTTGCAAGCTGGAGCCAGATTGGGAGTTCAGCTTCTACAATGTGCTTTGGGTGGAGTGGGAAGATGGGGTCGCTTATCGCAAGGCTATCGGGAAGGTTTGGGCAGAGTGTTGGGACGGAGCGTCCACCGAGGAGGTGGAAGTGCGACTTGGGTGAGTTGAGAGGTGCTTTTTTCTTGTACTTTTTCTTAGGTGTACTGCTTCGCAGTTGTGCGAAGCTAAGATATCACACGTAGCCTACACA